>CM061750.1:319266225-319866225 GCA_030979885.1 Lolium multiflorum | reverse complement strand
CTACAAACTTTCTTTGTTTCTTTTGCAAGTTTAGGCTTTGCAGAATATAAAGTGAGCCTAATGCAAACTAGGCGAGACAACCTATAAGATGAAACAAGAAACTCAAGCACGAAGGCTATCACACAAGTAAATAACACAAGTAAAGAGATCGGTTAGAAATAACCGAGGCACGCAGAGACGAAGATGTATTATCGTGTTCCCTTTGCAATAAGGTACGTCACGTTTGGAGATGTGGGGATCCCACGAAGGATTTCCCAACGCCACGAAGGCTCACCTTCTTCTCTGGAGCCTATCCCATGAAGGAATAGCTCACTCACTTCTGGTAGACTTTAAAGGTAGCCTCCAAACCCTCACAAACTTCTTCTTGGAGAAAATCCACAATCCGGATGCTTCCGAGTGACTCTAGCCACCTAGGGTTTCCCCAAAACCCAAGAGCACCCAACTAGCACGATGAACTCAAGGGGGAATGAGATTTGGCTTGGTGGAATTGTAAATCAAGGCCTCCTCAAGCTTTTCCCCAAAGGGATTTGAGTTTGGTTGGAGGAGGAGGGAGATATGAAGGTCTTGGAGCTCAACAATGGAGTATGAGAGAGAGAGAGAGAGAAAAAATCTTGAGCTTTTGCACTGGTCACCTTACCCCTTCAAGGAAGAAGAAGGGGCTTATATAGTCCTCCCGAGAAAAGAGCCGTTTGAGAAGTTAGAGTCGAGGCACCTGGCACAGGACCCGGCAGTACCAAAATTTTTGGTATACCACCCGGCAAGACGGGCCACATACCGGGCTACCCGGCAGAAGCACCCGGTATGCGAGGCTGTGTGCCGAGTTACCCGGCAGAAGCACTCGGCATGTCGGGTTGTGTGCCGAGTTGCCTGTAGCTGCAGTTGTTCCTCGCTTCTAGGAACAATGACACCTCTCAGCATTTTTGGTGTGAAGATTATGTGGTAGGATGTGTATATATGGCTTTGGCAACATCCCCTTTAAGCTCATCGAGACCGCCCCTCTTAGTAGAGCGGTGATTCCTATAGACTCAAATATAACCAATAGAGAAAAGATCCAAAACACCGTCACTTCTTGAGAACATCAATTGAGGGGTCTCTCACCACCTTGCATCCTCGTATGCCGACTAAAACCCTTTCTCGCCAGCTTGCAACCTCATATGTGGACTAAAACCTGTGTACATACTTATAGAAACTATTAGTCCACACAATAGCTCCGGTGTCATTGTTAAGCAAAATAATGGTCAAGGGTAAAATACCCTTACACATTTCTTTGTCCTTATTCACCAAGAAGAGACTTTCGATGTAATGCATCCCATTGAGTATGTTCTCATGAGTGACTAAGTAGTCTCATACAGGTAATAGGGGTCCTCTATCGCCAAGCTCGGGGATAACTCTTGCTCTTTTCTGACCTGGTAGGCCTCAACAAGCGTAAATATGCGAACAACATTTTGATGGAGTCTATTCATGTGAAACATATTGAATATGTCTTCAAATCTCAGGAAAAACACGTTCGCGGGGTGTTTATCGACAAAGTCCAAGCCTTAGGAACCTTAACGACAAAAGACTGGTATGTTGGAGATTCCATACAAATAAGACGCCTTCCTTATTCAAGAATGAGGTCATGCAGACTCTTCATATCACTAGGTAGCGTTAGGTACATATCCCACGATAACATAGGTTCACCCGCCACATGATATTGTCGGTCTTGCATGTAGATCTTGTCCACAACCCGGTTTGTCTGGCAAGCGACATAATCCTTTCTCTTAGGTTTTTTCCTTGCCTTTTTTCAAAGCAGGCTCTGCAGGATCTGACGCCACATGTGATTCGGGCGCGGCAGGATCTGACGCCACATGTGTTGCAGGCTCGGCAGAACCAGATGCCACATTGCATTGGTACTTGGGATGTGGAACTTGTCGATCTCCGACAATCCAATCTTACGATCGACTAGATCAAGATAGAAAGATTGCCATTGACCCTATTTTCCACTTGGTTTTCGACAATGGTGGCCATGTTTGCTTTCAGGATCGTTAATTCTTGCTTAATTACATTAAGTTCTTCTCGAAGGATGCGGACCGTGTCTTCATTTTCTTCTTCGCCTCCACGCGAACCGCTTGAAGATGACCCGGCGATAACGTTATTGCGTTTTCTGCAAAACGACATGGCTAGCTAACACTAATCAAGATTGAAAATTATTAGTAATCAAAAAATAAAATCACGGAAAAATTTGGCATGACCTTTGCTAAAAAAGGACATACAGAGTGCTAGAAATTTGTCGAAATGAAAATTAATCAACATTTCAACAAAACATAAGAAACTCATATTCCTGTAAAACATCAAGCATATCCATGTAATCACTGCAACCAATCAAGCATATTCAGTGCAATCGGCAACTCATATTGGCATTTCATCGAACATGTGAAGGGCGTGCAGTTCATACTAGGTGGGGCGAGGAGGGGGCGCAGTGCGGCATGGTCGGCAGCAAGGAGGCGCGGCGCGATTGGCGGCCGGCGATGGCGAGGCGCGGAGCAGTGAGAGTCAGAGGCGCGGCGCAGTTGCGGCGTGGAGGTCGAGCGCTCTGCCGTTGCCCCGAGAGATTGGGGCGGAAGATGTGTGATTCGGAAACTGAAATGCACATCTGCGAATTTTGGTTTAAGTTAAAATAATAGCAGCGGGCCGCGTCGGAGTACTAGTCGCAGGTGGGATGAAAATTCACAGATACAAGATATAACATAATATATGTTCATTTAGTTTGCACTTTTTGAAAACTTGAAAGTGTCACATAAAAAATGGGTTGCTCCCTTGCGTAATATTCACACTCTCCTATGGGTCCCAATGGCTGCATTATTCACACTTTGTTATCCTATGGGTCCCTACCACTGCATTAGGGCATGTGTCATCTTCTATTTAGAGCATTTCCAGCGGTCCGACGCAAAACAGACGTGAAAATTGACCACACACGTTCCCTTCTCTCACGACATCAACCAATGTAGCCAGGTCTAATGATGTTCCAGCTATAAATGGTGTACGCTTTGCCTCTGGACTCCTCTAAACTAGTACTTTTATCATATCTAGTGTTCCCCTTTCATGCTACACTATTTTCGAATAAATTTGTTTATGAAACTTCAGGTGTACTATGTTGTTTGTCACGAAGTTGAAACATGAAGTTCACATGTTGTCCTATGGTTCCCTACCGCTGCATTAGGGCATGTGTCATCTTCTCATTAGGGTATCTCTGACCCGACGCAAAACAGACGCGAGTCCAATAATGTTCTAGCTGTAATGGTGTACAGTTTGCCTCTAGTCCACTAGACTGGTACTTTTGTCGTATCTCGTGTTCCCCTTTCATGCTGCACTATTTTCGAACATATTGGTTTATGAAACTTCAGAAGTACTGTGTTACTGCAGGTACTGCTGTTTGTTAAGAAATTGAAACATGAAACAGCAGTACCCCGCAGTAACAAAGTACCCACTGTAACATCAGTACCCGCAATAACAAACTACCCGTAATAACAAAGTACACATCATTGGTAAACGAGTGACATAATTGGTCACCGGTTATGCAGCGGTAGGTGAGGCGATGTCATCGGTAAATGAAATGACATCAGCAATAATGAAATGATGATATCACCATCAGGTTAACGATTCTTGCCCCGTGGCAGTTGGTAGAACGCTAGCAGTTAACGGCCTGCCAAAATCACATCTACCACGGTGGGAGTTTACGCAGTTAGTGCCTACTCATCCACCACAGATCGCGAAATCCACGGTAGATCTTTAACTAACATGGGTGGGTTCAACCACGAATAAAATTCCATTGTAAATAACTCTTTAGCCATGAAAAAACCCTTCTACCACAAATTTTAACTGTTATTAATAACAAACAAAAAAATTGTAGCTTGAACTACTAGAGCCACATCGAGTTTCACCTCACACCATGTGAAAAAATTGTTTCAAAAATGTAAAACCTGAAGTATTTAAAATTTCCCACAAAAATAATGAACTTTAGAATAATAGTTGGAGGGATATAAAATATGATTTATTATTAAACTTTAGGGATACTTGATCTTAGGTGGTTGGTGGAGTACATGTTGAGCATATGGCCATGTGTGGATCTAGCATCCCTCTCGCTTGGGCAGCCATCGAGGCTTTTCCGATGGTGTCTTTGGTTGTATTATGTGACATTCTGCAGTAATTTGTCAACAGACTGACATCTTACGCATGTTTCCCAAGGCTTCATCAAGTTTTTGGGCCAGACACTACATATCACCACTCAATCAGAACAACCAGGTCCCCCGTAGAAGAAGCGGCCATGTTCAATGTTAGAAATAGAATAACATTCTTCACGACTTATGACAGATGGGAGATCTTCATCAACGGCATGGTAAATACCATCTGCATCAATAAAATTGAGACTATTGATGGATGCTGCGTTGCCGCTTGATGGAACATAGCCATTTCCCATGGGAGGACTTGGTGTTGGTTTCTTGTGAGATACATAGCCACCAAATCTAAGCTCCACTGGTTTATCTATCATTCCTGGAAGTAAGGAACGCGGGAAGTAACCCACTTTTTTAGGAGAACGATTCAATCCATAATATATGTTCCACACACCTGTATTTTTGTCCTGCAAGCATGGACAAAAAGTACATGTATCTATTGGCATAAGAATATCTCATTTACTGATATTTTTATACAAAATAATAAAAAAGTATAATTGATTTCTCTATGCAGTATATGAGAAGTGGGAGTGCATACTCTAGAAGTATAGAACCATTTCTTTATAGTAACTAGTCTCCTTATGTCTAGATTTACAATGCATTCAAATTAATTTGAATAAGATTTTCAATTAAAATAATTGTGTGGTATATAAATGCACATGCTCGGCTCTCTATATATACAACGAGAAGGAACTTCGAGCATAATGGAAATCGAGAATAATTGGTGGCGTGCATTAAACCCGATCATATAAAAAATTCAAAACATGGAAAATCCATTAATCTTAAATAAATATTAAGCTTAAGAAACAAATCAATGAGGGTATTTAAACTTGATCAGAGCCTTGGACTCAAACATATGAGTAAGAAAGTCTAAAAACCGAACATTGATGAAACTAGTTAATATGGAGCATCTAAAATTTGATCGTATGGAAATGATAGAGATATAGGCACAATTGTTTCCCCCCGATTGATCTTCGAAAGACTATGTGCTACAAAAATGAATTTGAATCCAACAAGACACGTCAACATAAGGTTGATGACCAACCTCTTGTTAACTTTATTGAGTCAAGTAAGTTCAAACTATATAATCCTAGTCTAAAACCTTAACAAACTACAAATATATTATTGAATAATATGTCATCTGGATTTATATATGTACATACATGTAAAATATGTCCTCAATCACATCCTAGATTATAGATTCAATGGCATTGAACTATTGTTTTCTATTACTCTAAATAGTGAAAATCACATCCTTGTTTTTTTGTGAATACTAGCTAGAGAGGCAAAACTAATTTCATTTACATAATTACAATTTTGTGAATTATAGGCATGCGAATGTAGACCATGTAATAGAATACTTTAAACCATGTAAGCGATACCCTAACACACACTTACGAGTGATGGGGTGTTTGGCTAGCCTTAATTTTGGCCTTATTAAATTTGGCATATAAGAAAAGAAAAGGTACCTAAATAGGTGCTTTTGGCTTATACCATCATGCAACAACATTCATTCAAAAGCTAAATACAAAAACACCTATTGTGGTGCTTTTTGGATTATAAGAAAAGTCCCAAAAGGTAAAAAGAAAGTGGTCGCACACCCCCGGAGAATAGGATAAATTAGTGCATCAAACTCATTTCGTACAAAATTACACTCACAATTATCCACATCATTTTCACATTCATATAATTTCAAATGTCCAAGTAGTTTGCAAATAAATCATGCATATATGTTGCAATAGGCATCATGCACACTAATGGGAATAATGCAACAAAATCAAAAAGTAAGAACACATGATATGCCCCATCTTTGAATAATACTTGTCATATAAGAAACCACAACAAACAATGTAGTACATTTCATAACTAATATTGTACCTTCTGTATCCTTATTGTGATGCTCGGTTTGTTTCCATGGATGACATCTCATGGGGCAATGTTTGATGATGTCTTCTTAAATCCAGGGCAAACCATGTTAAAGCACCCCTTGGCAGGAGATACACCAATCTACCATTGCAATGACAAATCTCATAAACTTTTTGAACAATGTGATAGACCTTTACATGAGCTTTTATTGTGATATTTATATTTTGTACTCCCTCCGGTTGGGTTTATTAGTCTCAAGTGTATCCATAGATCGTCACGGTTACATGTATAATATAAATTATATAACACAAAAATCGTACCATTGGAAAATATTACATCAGAAGTTTATAATGATATGTTTTTGTATTCTATATGTCTCGTACTAGGTTGGTCAAATTGACAATCTAGGAATACACGCATGATTAATAAACTCGACAGGAGGAGTGATGCCCAAGGTAACGACTTACATGACATAAATTAAGAACAATATCAAATGTGACGATTATTGTTCTATGGTACATGATGATGCTAATTAACATGCCAAAGTCTTCTTGCATTATATCAAATGTATTAATTGCATTATTTTCAATAGGGTAAATACAATATAAATTTATATTTATACATGATTAAAACTTTGAGATAGCCATCATTACTATTATTTTTAAGAACAAAAATACTTCAATATTGTAGAGTTGATTTACAAAAACGAAACTTACACCCCACGCAACATAGAAATGAGTATGTGAATCCTTGTACAAGCCTGGATGAATCTGTTGTAGATTTGTAGTACATGTTAGTAATGATGTAAAGTCACAAACTAATAGTGCAAAAATTCTTCTAAGCTAAACATCCTTTGGTTGCTTCACAATTATATCCATAACACTTTGTATGCCACAATATTGTTAAATTAAATCACAAATATTATGTTTTTTTAAGATAAAAGACCTAAATAGTGCATAGGCTAAGTATTATCCAAAAAATAAGGGAACCAAACATGTAAAAAAGAAACTCATGTATCAAAATATCGGGCCCAATTAGATCACCAGAGAACTTGCATGGGAGGCCGGTGTACACAACATTACTAAGCATAAACTTCTAAACCCTTTAAAGTAAAATTTTCATATATACAATTAACTTACATGCCATCCAAGTTGGATTCCGTTGACCGAAGATGGTTTTCCATCTCCTCTACTGATAACCCAAACACCACCTTCAGTTAATTGTCCAGGTTGTAAATTGAAGCTATGGGCATCTAGTGTTGCCTCTACACCATGATAGTTTTATCTCACTTCTAGGAGGCCACACATGATGGCTCGACTGTCCAAATAAAAATAATACCATAAATGTAAGAAAATTCCTGCAGAATATCAATGCTAAATAATATCTAGTCAAACAAATTAAGTACCCCTCCGTCTTATGAAAGTTATCTGACATTTATTAAAATTTGGATGTATCTAGATACTATGTAGTATGTAGATACATGCAAGTTTATCAAGTCTCAGACAAGTTTCATGAGACAGATGAGTACATGGCATACGCACTACTCACATAAGAGTATGTTGAGTTATTTCGTGATGCAAGACCCAAACTTGGCCGGAGGAATTCAGAGTGAATTTCAAAGGGCGTTGTCTCTAGATTTCCCAGTGAAGAAAAACATCCTCCAGTGATTGCATTGGTGAGTAGAACAACAAACAAAACCATTTGATGAGTAAATTTCTCCATTGAGATGCCAAGAGGGAAACTGGTGGTGTGCCTTATGTTATGGACTCAGGTCTCTATATATATAGTGTGAAGAAACATCAAGAATATTGGGAAATCAAGAATAATTGGTGGCAAGCATTTAAAACTTGATAGTATAAAAAAAATTAAGCACAAATAAATGTATGAAATCTTCAAGAAATCTTGAGATCAAGAAATAAATCATTGAGGACATTTAAAACTTGATCGCGGCCTTGGACTAGAAATATAGGAGCAAGAAAGTTTCCAAAGAAAAGAGCTGGCATTTACGATACTAGTTAGGGATTTCTATTTTCGTGCCCTCGGTTCCTTAGTTGTGTTTCAGTTTTCACCTTTTTTTCTCAAGTCCTTGTTTGAAACCCGCAGAAGCAGCTCAGACGGCAGGATTCCCGTTAAGTTGACGTTCCGTGATGTGCTGACGTGTGGGGCCGCCGTGTGGGCCCTCGTCGCGTGGAGCTGGTAGAAAGGGACCGCGTGGGACAGGACGAGATAGCGTTTGGTTGCACGTGAGCAGGAGCTCGTTTTGTCTCTCTCGGCCCAAATTGGCATTTTCCCTTTTAAGAGCACATTTTCCCCTCTTCTCTCTGTCTTTTTCACCAAATTAGTATCAAATCTAGAGAAGCTTCTCTATTTCTGCCTTTTGACCCTCATTTTTTGCCCAATATGGCAGCAAATCTAGAAGCTAGTATATGATAAATTCACAGCAGCATAATCAGAAAACGTATAATACATAAACTGCATACAGCAGCCAAAAGCAGCCAATAACATTGTTAATGTTCACGACAAACTAAGATGAAAAAATACAAGACGCACGCAATGTATGGCCAGCTAGAAGATTCCTCATTGCTCATATATTTCTTCGTCGTCCCATCCGTGCATTATCCCAAGGAAATATTCATTGAACTCCTTCCGTCTGTAGTATGCGGCCAATACATCCTCCAGACGGTATGGCCTGTGTTCATTTCTCAGACCGTAGTTTCCCATTCTATTCACATATCGTGGCCACTCATCCCAGGCCTTTGTATCATGAATGTACTCTCTGATATAACCCAAATCGGCGTAGTAGATGCAGCCGGTAGAAGTGTCGGGTGCACTGTGGTGTCGATGGAGATACACCGGATATAATGCACGAAGAAGGCATGACTGCCAATGTTACTGACCGGATGGAGAGAGCGGCTCTGAGTGTCCACACGGTACACCAATGGTTGGTCCTCCAAAAGCATGTTGTCCAATAACACAAGCAGCAGATCACCATCCGACTTCACAAGATAGAACTTGTCATTTCCAAGTTGTGGAAATGAAATTAGTGTCTCCATCTTGACAGTGCTCGCGCGCTGCTGCAATACATTGGTGCACACTATTCTTCCGAACTCAAAATTATCCACAGCTATTGCATACAGTTCACCATTGAACGGGGTAATGCAACGCAAACTATGGTTCTCCATCGAAAAACTACCATCTCCCCAATCTTCATATATATCCTTAGTTGGAGTGCTCATCGACCCAACTAATTTCGTTCGGTTAATGTGAGCAAACTAAGACCATAGTCGGGGATTTGATCACAGCGACTGAATTCACAAAAACAGATGGCATCTGCGCTTCAAACATAGTGTTCGATGCCTTTGTGAGTGGGTTCAGAAGCCGTATCTTGTGCGGCGGGTTCTTCCGGGCAAGCACGATGACACCACGGCAAAAGCCGACGAAGTAGTATCTAAAATATATTGATGAAGATAACATTCAACACTAAGATTGAAAATAAGAATATATTAACCCTATAGATATGGAGGAATTTGGAGGAATTTGAACCTTGCACGAACTTCCGATAGATCTATGGTGACGTAGCGGGATGTGCCGAGTTGGAGGAAGGTGAACTCAGCGGCGCGTGGAAGGGCGTGGTCTACCATGATCCATTCGTGCAGGTGCACGTCGGGCTCGAACCCGAGCGCCAATTTCTAACTTGCCTCATAGCAGAGCAGGCGTCCACGTACTCCTCATTCGCCGCAAGCATTCGCCGATCTTGTGAAGTGGTCCGTCACCCACGAGAGAGGCCCAGCTCACGGAGGCGTTTGGATGCGCCGCCCTCCCGACGCGGGGTCGGCGCGACGGGCCGAGGCGCCGGGCTCGGCGGCGACGGGCTCGGCGACGGGCTTGGAGGCGACGGGCTCGGCGGCGACGGGCTCGGCGGCGACGGCGGCGACGGGCTCGGCGGCGACGGGCTCGGATGCGACGGGCTCGGCGACGGGCTCGGCGGCGACGGGCTCGGATGCGACGAGCTCGGAGGCGACGGGCTCGGGCGCGATGGCCGCCGGCGCATTCTTCTTCTCCATCGCCGGCAGGGCTCGTACGGCGGTTGGGGTTTTCCTTCGATTTGGAGAAGTTGATGGGACGTGAGAGGCGTGGTTTCGTGCGTGAGCGAGAATGAGACGACTGTGTGCAGAGGGAGGGAGAGAGGGGCTTACGCGTCCTAAATGCGACCCGCGTCCACTAGTGCACGTTTGCACCGCGACACGCGTCAACAATGGCACGTCTTCTACTTCTGCACCGCAACACGTCCTCGAGTCTAACCTTGAAATTTAGATATACTCAGGTATACCTCGAGTCATATACTAGCATTTTTGTGTGCTCAGTTTTCCCTTGGGTGCTAATACGCTAGTGCAATATACTCAGTTTTACCCTCAAGTGGCTGGTCAACAGAGAGTCAACAAATGAGATTAACCAGTTAAATGAGTTATTTAATGTGCAAAAAATTACGAAAAAGAGTGGCACTTACTCATGGAGTCTTTACCGCAAGTTGCCACTTCTCAAATCATAGATAAATCGTAGATAAATCATGTTTTACCACAAATTACCACTTCTCAAATCACCTAGTAGCTATGAAGGTGCATGGTTTTCCACAATAAGCCCTACCCAAAACAGCTTTCCCCAAAACATACTTTGTCTGAATGAGGCCATAATTTTCACACTCATGTATATTTGTATTGCAAATAGTTTGAGGTAGGCCAAGATGGGTTTCATTGTACAAAACACGCATTTTTCATTTTTTAAATCTCATATATGAATTTCTTAGTCTGTTTACTACTCACTTGCCCTTGGTTTCTTGATACTACTCAGTTTTGCCCTCTCCCTTCACAAATTATCACAGACGCCCAACATTGCCCTGATTGGTCTAGCCCATGTCACGCGGATCGTGCCCGCCGACCGTTGATCGTATGATTTAACGGGCAGGATAACCCCTATCTCTCTCTAGTCGGGGCCACCATCCTCTCTCTCTCTCTCTCTCTGTCGGCGGTTAGCTTCCACCCTCTATATATGCTAAAGGGCGGTTACCCAGTACGCTAAAGTTTGGTTTTCTGCATTATTTTTCACAAGATAAATTATAAACTCTTTTAGGTATTATTTTTCACGCAAAAAATGATAAACCATCACCGATTTGTACTTTTCACGCAAAAAATGATACACCATCACCCATTTGTTGTAGCCATTACTTTTCACGCAAAAAATGATACACCATCACCAATTTATTGTAGCCATTACTTTCCAGATGAACAATCACCCATTTCTTGTAGCCATTACGGTAAAATGATAAACTATCATGAATTACCATTTCTTTTAGGCATTACTTTTCACGGTAAAATGATGAACAATCACCCATTTCTTGTAGCCATTACGGCAAAATGATAAACTATCATGAATTACCATTTGAAGGGATCTCGGGATACTAAATTAGTGTCATAAATGCTACTACTTTTTCCTATATATGTGGTCAAAGTTTAAAGGGAAGTTTGACGAAACACAAAACCTAGATGACTACCCCCACAACGATCATGTCCTCCTTAGGCTGGCCATAGTGCTAGTATCTAAATAGATCTTGTACACACATTTTGTATTGAGATTCTACAAAACAATAAATTTAGAAGATTATGATATTACCCTATAATACCACCCACTATAGTGATAGTATCATGGGAGGCAAATACCATATGCATGATACAACAATATGATACTATGCACTATGACTAGCCTTAATTTATTGTGTAAACCCCCACAAGGCCACAACGGTCACCTCCTCCTTAATTTATTGTGTAAACCCCTACAACGGTCATCTCTCCTTATAAACACCCACAACGGCCATCCCTTGTGTCAATTCTGCCTCTCTCTTCTTCGTTCACATACACTTGATCCATTGCCATGGCTTCCACGTGGATTATCATCATTGCCACCACCACCGTCAACACTGCCATTGATCATAGAGGAGTTCTTCATCGTCGTCTATGAAGATCCTTTGGTCAAGAAGGTACGTCCGCGTTCCGACATATATGATGCATGTGATTAATTATGGGGGCTACATGTATTTCGCCCTCCGTTTCGTTTCCAGACTATGTTACTATTGCATAATATCAGTGGCGGAGCTAATAACTAATAACCATGGTGCCAACACATATGGTGAAAATTTGCTATTTTGCAAATAAAACAAAAATTACCACCCTGCATGTTGCACTTGCATCTGATCTGCCAGTGCATAATACCAGACACTATGATAGCCTTAGACATCTTGCATGAAAATTCCACCTAAATTTTTCCATGAAAGAATTAGGCAATAAATTGACTCTATTAATATTACATGTACTACTACTCGGACGACGAAGATACTGACGATGAAAGCGACGACGACGTGAAGCCATGCATCCATCCCCTTTAGATAAGGGAATTATGACCAAGAATATATATGTAGCTTCATATGCATCGATTTAGAGATCTAGCTATATATTATGCATTTAAAAAATTATATCGCAATTTCCACCATGATTCGACCACAAGCACAAACGATATATCAGGAACGGCTATGCTCGCCGCCACTGCTAGGTCACCGTCGGGAAGCACCATGTTTAGCATAAGATTCACTTTAGATTAAGCTGTGAAAATAGTCACCTGCCATTGGCTGAGGCGGCCCCACAGAGCGGCTCCATATGATATTCTCTAAATAAATAGACGACCCCACGGTCATTGGCTGCGGAGGCCCCACAGATCGGGAATATATAATTTTCTCTAAATAAATAGAAGACCCCACTGGTCATTGGCTGCTTACACTGTAATATATGTCTTTTCCTGAAAAATAGACGACCCCACTGGTCATTGGCTGCGGCAGCCACACAGCGGTTATATATGTATTTTCTTGAAAAATAGACGACCCCACCGGTCATTGGCTGCGGCAGCCCTATAGAGCGGCCCCATTTGTTATTGGCGGCACCGCGTATACAATCAGGAAATAAACGGCCCACGCGTAAATGGATACCCCACACGAGACGGTCGAGAGGAATCGCCTCGTAGCCCCACCTCGATCTGTGCAGCCCCACCCGTCGAACGGTAACGGTAAGGCCTCGACCTGACGGCAACCCTCCCGTCCGAGGGGTTTCAAACTAGAGGAAGGAGAAAACTGAGGAAAAGCTGGGGAAAACTGAGCACAACTAAGGAACGAGGGGCACGAAAATAGAAATCCCTACTAGTTAATATGGAGCATTTAAAATTTGACCATATGTGAATGATATAGATATCACCATATTTATTTCAGCAAAAAAGATCTTCAAAATATTGTGTGGATACCAAAAATTAATTTCAACATTATCTTTACTATTAGTTTGCTATGCGACCGTGGTAAGTTATCCCCTCGCTTGCGCCGCTCGCGATTCACGTCTATCTCGAACCCATGGACCGCACCCTTGCCCACGTAAAGCAACCCTTTGGCCCACGAAAAAAGTACAAAAAATAAATAAAAGGGAAGTCGACTATTATACATACTGCTACTATATACGATCACATTGGTACTGCATGCTATGCACGCGCAGCGCAGTAGACAGGTGCCGGAAAAAGAAAAAAAACGGCAGTAGACAGGAGTGCACTAGGCACGCGGACTACACTCATGCAAATTTGAGCCTAGCGCATAAGGACATCTCCAACGGGCCAAACCATATCGGATATTTAAAGTGGTCGTGCGGGTTCATTTGCATCGGTTGAAATGGTCGAAATCGATCGTGCGTCCGTTTGCGTCGGGTGCACCCAGCGGCAACACATAATTTATTTTTTGGTTTTGCATTCTTTCAACTTAAGAAACATAATTTACATAGTGAATAAAGGAAAATAAAAAATATAAATACTAAAAGATGCATACGCCGCCTGCTACCCCAGCCTACTCCTCCTCGTCGTCGATCACGACAAAGTCCGGTATCTGCCACGGCCAGTTGGCAATCGGCGGAACATACGTCGGTGCCGCCGGTGGTGGAGGTGGAGGTGCAGGAGCCCACTGGTTGAACGGTGGAGGTGGAGACGGTGGCGGATGCGGGGTCGAGTTCTGCAACGCCTATTGTAGGGCCTCGTCCTCCGTGAGGCCTGGCGGCATGATGTCTGTGGCGTGCCGGGGCAGCGGCGGCTGCATCGGTCGGTCCACCTACGACACGAGGACGCCGAGCTTCTCGATTTCCTCGTCGGTCATTGCCGCCGGGAACTCAAACTTTCGGCCCTCTGCCATGGCCGCCTGCCAGTCGTGGAAGATGCATGTGATGAAGTCGTCGTTGTCGTTCTTGACCTCCTCTTTGTGGTAGGCCATCGTGTCCTCGTCATCGTCCTGTGAAGGTGTAGGAGGAGTCGGCGGATGTAGTGTTCGATGACGAGGTAAGGATCGCCGCTCAAACAGGAAGTCACGATCGCCGAGGAAGCCCTCTTTCCTCCTCGTATCGTCCTCTGGCGCACCAGGTGTGCCATTGATTAGATTCCACGACGAAGGCGGGATCGTCGCGGAGGTCTGGCGGCAGTTACCGCCGCCTGCATCGGATCTCGAAACTCCTCTCTAGCTCGCGATGGGCACCGGTGGGACAAGCACCTGGCGGCAGCTGAGTCGCCAGCCGCCGCCAGGCACGTGGACGTCCCCCAATGGTTGCACGTCCAGTTTGCGTGTAGCACCTGCCCCATATCGACGGGGATGGGCACCCTGCTTAGCCGTGTCTCCTTCTTGACGCCGTTGTCGAACGCCTCGGAGTCATGCTTCTTCTTCCCCATGGATACGGCAGCGCGAGGAGGTGAGGGTGGGAGCGTAGGTGTCGGTGGTGTGGGCGATGACAAGGACTATGTCGGTCACCTTATGAAGGTCGGGAGCGCGCGCAGGACACGATGCAATTGATTGCGACGCGGAAGTCCAACCACCGCCTGCCATTGCGTGTCCAGAAGAGAAAATGGCGCCATTGATAGCGAAGGCTACGGCACAGACGCGAAAGCGAAGACCGCCGAAGAAGGCAGGATAAAAAAAACAATGTCTCGGAGAGACGCAGGAACACGCGGGCACTTAGCTAGTTTATATAGTCCTCCTACTAAAGAATATCCGATTTCTGATCCGTTTTTAAAATAAAGGCACCAATAAAGATCTGAAAGAAAATAAAGATTTTCTATGAAATAACCAGTTTACACATAAAAAAATTCAATTCGTTTGTGGAGCCCTCCAATAAAGGAGAATCCCCTTCAAAAATTAGCGTATGCTGCTAATTGCAGTGTGCACACGGTATTCTTTAGTAAAAGGCGAAAGAATAGTTCGCTTTGTGCCCGCTGCGCAGCTGCGTGGTTTCAGATGGATGTCTTGGACTTCCTTTTATAGAGCGGCTCGTTGCGCATTGCTATCGAAGTAGCGGTATGGGACTAATCTTCTGTGAGAACCTCCGCTTGCGCGCAGCCCCGTGTGGGCAGAAATGGATGAGGCCGTCAAGGCCGCGTATCCAAGTGGGCTTCTAGGCCTAGTATGTGTTACGTTTCAGAACTTAGAGATACTTCTGTATTTGTCACAAGTTAATACATCAGTTTAAGTTGCAGAAGTTCGTGGGTTAGACAATATGTTTCAGAACATGTGATTTGCATATTTAATTATGATTCTTTATTCTACATTTGTATAATAGATATCTTATTTTGTTGATACCATAGAAGTACTATTGTGTTGGTAGGATGTATCTCTAGCTGGATTTTTTTCCATAGATGTACCTAACCAGAGTGGGTTTTATACACACATGCATGTGTGTGTGCAGTACCGCCCGTGCCACTATTGAGATGTATGCCACTATTGGCTGGTTTGCTTTTATTTCGTTGTGCCTTCTCCCGCACTTTATCTGTCAAATCGTAGGGCTGAGCGACCCACGGCCACCGGTCCATCGCACCGGGTGTAGGGAGAGATTATGTCCGTATCCAGGGACGGCCCAGGTCGCCATTGCTCCTCGTCGTTGACATGAATCAAGTTTTCTCTATCGTGGACCGAGCTGCACTGCCTGTTTTTTAGCCGCCAGTGCGGCTGCTCCACTTTGCATCTAGTCTGCCTGATGTCCTCTCCGCCGTGCCGCCGGCGTGGCTGATCTGCGATGCAGCTACTCCACCACCTGGCCTCTCCGTCGGGCTACCAGCGCTCAGTTTCAGACTCTCGCTGTCGGGGAACTGCCTGTGCTTAGGCCACATGTACTGCTGACTTGGAAGAACACGATGCTTACTTCAATGATTTCAACTCCTAGATTGGTCATTTAGAGATCTTGTTCGGTTATTCCTTTTGTATTAGCTACTGTAATAGCCGCAACTCCGGCCAAAGATGTCATTTGAATGGCTGTATGTTGCCATTCTTTTGTTGAATTTTCTGCTGAACTCTATAATGTCACAACTTAGCCATTCTATGATACTTTCATTTGTCTGCTGTAATCTGAGAATGCTTAATTATTGTTGAATTTTCTGGCCTGTTATTGTTACTGAAGGATGTAGTGCTTGCTTGCAAAGTGTTTCATAATACTTGAGCAACTGCCATCGAGGAATGCCTGAAAAAAAAGATGGATGTGATTTGAATGGCTTATATTGGCATTTTCTAGAGAGGACTTTTACAATACCCCTGAGTTCTCTTTCTAGAATGGTGAAACCGCGAGCTGCTTTTTCTATTGATTGGTGAAAATTTGATATGTTGGTGGAACAACGCTGGGCCGTTTAGTTGAAGGGATTCATGCGCCTCTTTTCTTCAGTTTAATCTTAACGGAACCATTTTGCCAATCCATTTGACATTTACTTCGTTCTTCTTATGTTCCAGACTAGAAGGATGGCATTCTTTTATCTGATGAATTAGGATAATCGTGTACACAATCATAAATGTAGGAATCTTGGGTGAGATTTTATTGCAGCATGCTCCACGCCACTGCAATTGAAATATGGATTTTCCTCATCCCGTTCATGGTCAACCATCATTGAACACTGCCATCATTGAACACTGCCTGTTTTTTTGTATGTCCGTCATTGAACACTGCCTTTTTTTGTATGTCCACTTCAGGCGTCATCCTCTTTTTTAAAACATAAGGCTCGAAAACCCGATTTTAAATTAACAAAGCCATCAACTAGCCGGGAGTACAAAACCAGAAAGAAAACCAATGAGCTGATAGGGTTACCAGGTTACATGACAGCAAAATGAACAATAGAGAGGAAGAAAAGCAAGCTACACTACACTAGCTACACTAGACAGAGTGCTTGAACTCGTCGATGCAAGCGTCCTCCACTGTTGCAAGGCAGCCGAGGTGCTTGCCTTCACGGGGGCCTGATCGACCATGGAGCATCCTATCCAATGGAGCTCACCATCGAGAAGGACGTGTAAACCAATCTCCTGCAGGTGTCCAACTAGATCGTGTGCGACGAAGCCGCTGGTGAAAGATGTGCAAGCTGGAACCAAGCATGATAGGAGTGGTGTCGTACGCGGCGGCCAACTTCTACGGCTACGAGACCCTGCGAGGCATGTACCGACACACGTCGAGAAGGAATAGGTGTCCAGTGGGCAACGATCTGATGGTGTTGATTGGGTCCGCGGTGGGCGCCATTGTGAGCATGGCCACGTTCCCTCTGGAGGTGGCGCCGAAGCAGATGCAGGTGGGCTCCTCGGGCAGGTGGCAGGTTTACAAGAACGACATGCACACCATGTACTACATCCTCAAAAAGCTGGCGCCAGAGGGCTGTACCATGGCCTCGGCCTTTGTTGCATCAAGCTCATGCCCACAACCGGTATCTCCTTCATGTGCTATGAGGCCTGCAAGAATATACTTGTCGATGACAAAGAAGACGGTGCCAGAGCTGCGGATGAGGAGGATGCCGCCAAAGTTGAAACCCGCTCTCGCCCTCACCTTGACCCCTCTAGGCAACGCAGGGGCGAACCCTAGCTCCCAACCTCCACCACCCCTCTCTCCCGCGTCGGTGAAGGCGGTGGCAGGACTCTAGTCTTGAGGCCCTCCACGTAGTATGATGGAGGTCAGTATTCCGCCGGGGCTCCCTCGCCGCGCCACCGCGCACCTCTTCTAGGACGCGTCATGCCGCCCGATAAGTACCTCCTCCAGCGGTCCCGGCTTTGATGCGGGATATTTCGTATAGATCCGGTGTTGTCCTCATCGTCGTGATGGGCTCTGACTTCGGATCTGGCTGGATTTCGACCACATCAGCAAGATCTAGCAGATCTGACGCGTCGTTTTTCCCATCGTGGTGGCGGGTGTCAGGCATGGATCTGTTTGGGAAGGCAACCCTCATCTCCGGCTAGTATGGTTTCTCATGGTAGATGGTTCTTGCGATGGTGGATTCATGCATGGGCGGCACGGGCGGGTCCGTGTCATTGGCGGTATAGTAGGGACTATGTCTTGGCTATCGGAGCAGGGGACTCGGGAAGCAGCACGACGTTGCTCCAAGGGCCGGCAGCATTCGCTGGTGCCTATCGACTGCCTGTCACAGTCGCGCCTGGGCGATGCGGTGGTGGCTTTGGTAACACCCGTCCGTCTTCACCACTAGCTTGTTGGGATGCTATGCTTTGATGCGGATGATTGGGGCACGTTCAGGGCAGCATGGACATGGCGTACGCGCTCTGACTGTTGTGGAGGTCTGGCAGGGTGTGATTGGTGTCGACGATGAGCTCGACGTCGATGACCCTGGATCTTGTTCACTGCATCCCCTTGGGTTGGCAATACCAGTTGTGGTGTTGTTGGCGGTGTTGGTTCCGCTTCCCTCTACGGTCTCATGGTAGTGGTTGGCTTTGGGTTTTGAGTGGGACATTTGCGAAAGTCGTGCAAGGCCTTGGCCACAACACGTGACGATGACATCTTCGACGTCGCGTTCCTTCTTGGAGGTGCCACCAAATGCCACTCCTTTATTGTAGCTGGATCACACCTCCATGCTCGAATTGTGCGCTTCTCCGATGGGGCAAGGTTCTCTTTATCGTCTTTAGGTACACCCTCTTCACCTTCTTTGTGCTTGTCGCCTCAATTTGTCTCCTTGACTACTTTTACACGGTATTATGCTCGGTTTGGGCAGCCTCCTAGATACCCAGAGGTGGTTTCTTAGGCCGGCGTCATGCCGCGAGCGATTCCTTGGGCGCCGCTCTCCTCCTTGGAGGCGTCTCCATCAAGGCCTCCCTATTCAGTATCTCGAGGCATGAAGACAACTACGCTCTGCTGGTTATGGGTGTGCTTTGCTTTGACATGGAAGGTCTACTGGTTCAGTCTCGGCGCTAGTTGCCACGGTGCCACCCACCACGACCACCCCCATCAGGCGCATAGTAGAGGAGGAGCAAAAGGAGGAGAGACAAGATGGAGAGCGACTACGAGAAGGGCGGCGAAAGTGGGCACGGGGAGAATCAACATGAGAAAAGGGTCGAGGGAGAGGGAGACGAGGCCACATCGAATGGAAGGAGAGAAAGGCTAAGTCGTAGCAGTGGGCATCAAACATGTCGATGACTTCCAAGTGGAGGAGATCAATTATAGTACCTTTTAAAATAGAAAAAGTTGTCAAACCCACGAGTAGCCGAAGGTATTGGTTAGCAAATTCAACAAGAAAATAATGAAAGATGCAATGGTTTTGGGTTTTTGGTTTATAATTTGCAGTAAATTAAATTGTAGGTTATTTAAATAACAAGAAAGTAAATTGCAAGAATGTAAATGCTCATTATGAGAAAGCCCAATTCTCTAAGTTGCAAGAGGACTAGCTCGATTGTGTACTTATATGTCAGAAACGTTTCCGAGGGTGGCATGGATGAACTCGGCATAAATATTTCTAAAACAGTAGGATAAGCATCTTGTTGAGTTTTATTCTCATTGGACAGAGCCTAAAATAGGTGAAGTCATATACATGTGCAACTACACCCCTAATTGGTTCTAAGGTCACATACATGCGCAAGCAAATGATTAATTAATACATAAATATTCAACCATCACATAAAGTTCTAAGGTCCCCGATCAAGAACCCCCATAATGCAAATAAATCCACGGGAGCCGGTTTCTGTCATCTATGTCCCTCCATACTCTCTCGTTACACTAGAGTGCAGCCCTATTAGACCATAAAGGTGAAGTAATATGCAATCGATGCTCGCGTATCGCCATTATAGAACCACATAAAAGATTAAAACTCAACAAAATACTCATTGCATACTATATAGAAATCATAACAAATTCATCATATTCCCTCGGGAACATGGGGAACTACTCACAACTTTGAGACACTATGATGATCAATATCATATGTATTACAACACAATCTCAAAATATAACTTCACCAAAAAAAAATGACAAGTAGCCAAGGACAATCATGCACACAACACTTCAACAATATCTAGGGTCCGATCTACCAAAAATTATGAGGTGGATGACATCGATCTTAATATAGAGATGGTGTTAATGATATGATAGTGTTGGTGAAGATGGTATTGTAGACACTCCCCCTTAAGCCAAGGATGAATTGCTGACGATTATGGCGCTGATTTCCCCTCAACGACGGCCACGGGGCAGTAGGATCTGGCCTCTCCCGATGTAACATCCCAACTTTTCAATAAAGAAATAAAGAGAGAGTTTCCCAAAAACCCAAAATTTAGAACCAACAAAAACTTTTTATCATCATATAGTGCTATGCATCTAGATCACCTTGTTAATTATTTGAGTGTGCATTTTGCCATGATGCTTTCTTGTGTGATTACACTTACACTCAAACCCTAACCATGATCTCTTGATCATCCAAATACAAGGAAAAAGAAAGGAGAAAAGAAAATATAAAATTCACCTCAACACACACATATGGCTTATGCCATTTTTGCAAATACTTAACCTAGACCATTTTGGCTTGCACCATTGGTTGTAACTGGTTACTAAACACTTATTAGTACTTTTGAAATCAAAGAAACTCAAATCAAATTGAAATCAAATGCAAATTCCAAGTTACATGCAATATGGTCACATGTGATATTTTTAGCCTGATGCCCACTTTGAGCCCTGTTATTTAGAGATTTCCCTACTATACTTTGCCAACTTTTTGCACCTCATCAAAGACAACATCAAGGTGAACAACTTTGCCCGAAACCATCACCCCAAATTCCTTCTCAATCTCAAATGGTGAGCAAGCAAAGTAGAGACCATGAAGCATATGTTAGATCATATGCAATTTGGATTTTTGCATTTCAACTCCATTTTGACCACCACCACCTCCATTCTACTTCTATTATTATATCTTTACACTCCATCAAAAATCTTTTCAAAATTCGAAAATATATTTCTTGCGGGCATTTTATCAAACACTTTGTGGGCAGAGATGAAAATTGTGCCCATACTGATTTTCAGCTTGGATCAAGTCCACCCCTGGCCTCCACTGCCTCCCTCTGCACCCCTGCTAGCCCCTCCATGCCTCTGCCTCACTGCAGCTTGGTCACCACGACCATGACACGGCATGACGTGGCATGACATGCCCTCACCATGCCACCCCTCTCTCCGTTCACTTCAGCCTTGCACCACCATGTCCTGGACGCTCACCTCACCCTCTTGAGCACGCTCGTGCACGCCCTTGACCGTGGAGACGAGCACACTGACCTGGCCAGCCCGCGCCCATGTCGACCAGAACGTGCCAGAGCGCGCACGGGCACACTCTGGACACGCCAGAGCGCCGTCTCGCCCCATCGCGTCAGCCCTCCCTTCGCCCTCTCCTTTTACCAGCACACTCACCCACGACCCAGCTCCCTCCCAGACATCCTCAAGTGGACGCCGGAGCACTGTCGCCGTCGTCACGGACGACGACCGTCCGCCACGGTACTGTCAGCTCTCGTCATTCGCCCTGTTGCTTCAGACCACCGTTTGTTGTTCCAAGAGCATCGTGATGACCGCCTGGACATCACCAATCGTACGCGCCCACTCCCTTGCCCCTTCGTCGCTCCAGACACCGTCGCCATGATCGCCCCTCTCCACTGAGCCGCGGCACCTCCAGCTGCTATAAAAGGAGGCCCTCCCGCTCCAATTCCTTCACACCACCAGCTTCCTCTCCCTCTTCTCACTCTCCTTGCTCACTGCCCTTGCTCGATTAGCCACCGGAGAGCCCCAATCGCTACCTCACCGTCGCGCTCCGACGCAGAAGATCGTTGGAGCTAGACGCCGCCCCAGGAGACGCCACTGCTACCAGGCGCTTCGTCATCGTCGACAACGTTGCTGCGCACATCTCCGACGATCGCCAGAGCTCCGTTGAGCTCGCCGACCCCCTACCGCCGCCACCAGTGAGTTCCTCTCTCGTCAGAGACAACGACGTCCCTCGACCGTTCGATCCCCTCCTAATCGTGCGGCTCACGCTCAGCGTACCGCTTCGCTGGGTTAAGTCCCACTGACGGGTGGCTCCCACCCTGTCAGCTGGCCCGCTGCGATGCTGGGCCGGCCCACTTCCTTCTCTCACTACGCAGCCCGTTAGCAGTTCCCGCTAGCCCACGTAGTTTGAATTCAAATTTCCAGATTAGATTAATTTTGCAATCTGTTGTCAACTTCAAAAATCAATAGGGACAAATCTACTTGGCCAAATTTTACAAACTTGATATTATTGGAAAGCTGACAGTTTTATCTACACAACTACACAAGTTTGAACCCTAGATATGTTGTAGAATTCAAGTAGCAAAATAAACAAGGCAGGGACTTTTGTGACTTCAAACAATTATTAAAAATCAAGAAAAAATGCTATTTAGTCAATTCCAACTCCTATAGCTCACATTTTACTTACATTAATTGTTTCTGCAAAAATATGGCATGGTTACTTTGAGTGATCATGGCCTAGTTTAATTAGAGGACTATATGGCTATTTCTAGTCAATGATATTATCCAAAACTATTTATAAATCATATGGGAGCTTTTCTCTCATTTAAATCTGGTCACAAACATTTCAAAATGGGGTAGAGACCCTGGTCATTTAGGTCTCATGAGAAATTGTTTGATGATATTAAATCATCTCTATGTTAGGATTAAATTGTATGAGGTGCTTCACCTTATTTAAATCATTTTCTTAAATGATGAGTATGAAGAGGTTGACTTTGGTCAACCTAGGTCATATATTCTTCATGAAGGAAATTAAATTGTAATAAGATAATGAGAGGAAATTATTTCTCTAAGGAATTAAAAGTAACACCTTAATTAGTATAAGAGGAAATTATTTTTTTCTTAAATAAGAAAACAAGTCCACCAACTTAATAGTCATGTGTGAGGCTAGCCTAAGTTGTGTGACTCATATGTGTGTGCTTAGTTTAGTACTTAAGTTTGGTATGGTGATTGTATATCCCGTATTCGTATTTTAGACGCTAGTACCGAGGAGTATCAAGAGGAGGAGGAGGTCTACTTCCAAGGAGAAGAAGACCACTTTGACCAATTCCCCAACCAAGGCAAGATAATACTCTTGCAAAGTGCAAAGCTCACCCAGAGCAAGGCATCACCCCTTTTTCTTTATGTTAATGATCCTATTTCAAAGTTTTACTTTACAAGCTTTATTACTTTTGTTTTATCAAAGTACTTTTAGATTTACGATTCACTTGGTTAGTATTGGATCAGTACAAGAGTATCAAAGTTAGCCTAGAAGCAAAGCAAATTACTTAGCACCCCTCATACCTAGATGCTAGTGCAAAAAAATAAAAATAACTACTCTAGATGGGAACATGTGTTGGTGAAATGATGATGGTGAAAACCTTGGAATGATGAGTCATTTCCATTGAAAGATTTTGAAGGTGAATATGACATGAATTTGACTTGGTGAAATGGTTAAAAACTGATGATTGAGTGGGATGCGATACCATTCCAATTATTGAGTACCCCCTACAATACCTGATTATGGGTAAGGCTTAGCTGGAAATTTATGTGTCTTAGTATGGGTTCCCTCTAAAGAAGCGTCATAGAGGTGAATTGAGGTGAATTGTACGGCCAAGCCCTGTGCAGTTCCCGGGATAACAGTTGGCTATCACCGGGAGGCAAAGCTCATGGGGAGAGGTGCCTATACTAGGATGTAAGTGAAAGGTTAACGGTTGATGATCCGCGTACTGAGTTACGATGATTCGGGTTATCCCGACGGATGTAATCAAATGTTGTGGCACAAGTGTGCAACCTCTGCAGTGTAAACCTATTCGAATAGCCGCGTCCGCGGTCATGGACAGTTGCAAACGCCATACTGTTTCCGTCATCAGAAATTTATCTCTTTTGACTTGTGAATTGAACTTGAAAGGTGACTTTGAATTTGAATCACAACAGAGTTGTGGGAATGACACTAATGTTCCCACTTGAGTTAGTTAGCACATGAGGAGTTGTTTACTAAAATGTTTATAAACTAAAATTGGCTTTATGCAAACAATCCTAGAGCTTAGAACACTCTCAATCGCAATGTTAGTACTTACATTAGTATTAGTTTGCGAGTACTTGAAAGTACTCACGGCTTTGTCCCTGGCTATTCAAATGGCCAGACTATGAAGCTGAACAGCAGTATGAAGAGGACGACCAGCAGGACGTCTACAACAACTAGGAGCTTCTAACGTCAAGCGTTGCCTGTGGAATAGAGAGTCCACTACTACTTCGCTTCCGCTACGTATTTGTGTAATGATCAATAGATCAAGTGTTGTAATGAGACTGGATCATGTGATCCTATTTGTGTAGTGACTATGTTGGTATTGTATTGAATGATGACTCTTTGATATTCAACTGTTATGTCTCGCAAAAACAATCTTCCTGGGATCTATTTCTCTAATGTTCTTCATAGTTCTTAGTTCCATATGAGTTGCCCAACATGATTATGGTCAAATATGTAATAATATATGGTGGATCTTTATTCTATGATATGATGATATGATGCTATGATATTTCACTATACTTTGTGTAAGATGTATTGGTAGATGCATATTATGTACCACATTCTTAAGTATTGGTTCTGATCGAACTTGTATTCAAGAACATGTGTGGGGTGATGTGTGTGTTAGATGGAATATCATGGTTTTAGTGATTAAATAGTGACAAGAAATTCATGATCTATTATGGTTTTGTCTTTTCTTTTGCTACCTCCCTAGGGATAAATTAAATGCATGTGCTATGTTCTCACGTGACAAAAGTGATGATCTTGTTTATTCAAGGTAGCAAATTTGATATTCAAACATCATGTCAACGTACTTATGGCTATACTTTGTTAATTCTTAATACAAGATTTCTTGAAGTTTTTCCTGTCTTGTGGAGTATAAGAGAGATGTGTTGCATCATCTCTATGTTAGACTTGATGCCCATATGAATGCGTATCTTACACATGTTAAAGTTATTTTCTTTATATCTCATTGATGAATTGTTATTGTCCACTACAACTTAAAAGAGAGAATGATCAAGTGAACCCATAAATGCCAGTCCAATTTTAATCATAAGAAACACCTTTCCATTGCATTTATTTTACTTATTATTTGCATCACTATTTTAATCCGATAATCCGAAAATATTTATATTTCTTATTTGCACAAAAAAACCCCAAAACAAACAAACCTTTACCGCTTTTACTTAGTTTATTACTTTATTTGTTTAGTTTACTTTACTCTAGCTGCTACTTTATTTTACTTTTACTTACACAAAACCTTGTGCTTGACAACCACACAGTGAAGTTGGAGACACAAGACTTTATTTTTTATTTTGCAGGATTGCTAAAAGAAGAGAAGGAGAGATAACTCTTTACTCCATTCCCCGAGAGTTCAATATAACCCTCAAGTCATCCTTGTGGGAAAAATAATTTGCTGACACAACACTCTGCACGTGGGGTCCCAACGTCATCCGTTGCCGAGAGGAACGTAAAAAGGGGAGGCCAAGGCGATGCTCGGAGGCCGAGATGGCCCAAGTGGCGTGGTCCCACCTTCTGACCGTGCCGCCTAGCCTCTTTTGAGCATCGTGGCTCCCCTCGTGTTATCCAAGTGCCTAGGGTCTTTGTTCCGATGAAATATTTTCGTGGTATTTTCCCCGTTCGATTTGAAGCCCAGAGGCTCCCTGAAACATTTAAAATATGAAAAAGAAGGTTTTCTGGCTATCATAAATTAAGTATCAAAACAAAGAGCTCTATAGGAAAGTCTCATAAATCATCTAATAACGCAAAATAGTATAATAATAATGCATATAACAATTATAACTAGTCATATATGTTGCTATTATGATGATGCAAAATTTACGTATCACATGTCTATAAGTAGGGGAGGGACTAGCTACCTGCAATTCGTCAATGCCATGACTACCGGAGAAAATAGGGATGTGAGGAATCTTGGAGTGGTAAAGCTTGTCCTGGGAAGCCAGTGCGGATCCAGTGGCTTTGTGGCTGGTCATGGGTAAGGATGACCATGGGTAGGTTATGGGCAGGCTAGAGCAATACCATACCCATACCCGTATAGTCAATGGGTACAAACTTCTACCCATACCCATACCCATACCCACGGGTATTAAACTTTCCCACACACATACCCGACGGGTACCTTGTGGGTATGCCAAATTGTACACAAGTTACGCGCAATTTTATATTTATCGATAGAAAATTTGATTATAAAGAACTATCTCAAGTCAATAACATGTAGTATAGTACACACCAGTTAACAACATATAGACATCACAATCTCATATTCTAACTCATATGTCAACAAAAGTAAACGTGTCACGCGAGAAATTGACAATAAACGGGTAGAGAATGAGTATACTCGTGGGTACGAGGCTATACTCATGTCGTACCCATGACTTAACGGGTAGGGTATGGATATACCCATGGGTACAAAAGTGTACCCATACACTACACATACGGGTACAGTACCCGTGGGTAAAATTTCCATGCTTACTCATGGGGGTCCACTAGCATTTTATAAATTTTGGAAATAGATGGAATCAATTTCTCCCCTCTCCTCTTTTCTCTGCATCTGAAAGCACGACCGGCATGTGAACAGTCTATATAGCAACCACACCCATGCTTTTAAGTACATACATATTTCCGTGTTCTTATTATGTCATGGATGTACTTATTATTTCATAGAAGTAGATTTTTGTGCCTGCTATACTATCCCCATCAGATGTTTTGCCTCCACCTTGTTCCGCCATAGAATGCCATATCACCACACTTGTTCTGGAGGTGGTTCATTAAGATCAACATGAATTTATTTACATAAATGCAATGTTAAATAGATGAACATATAATAGTTTGATAGCATGTTAATGTTGTTTTCAGAAAATTACAGTGTAATAAGTTTGCAAGTTTCTTTTGATTACCAGGTTCTTTGTTTCTGCAGAAACTAAGTTACTTCAAGTATACAAATATTATGTATATGTTGCTAAAGTTCATGCGCGCCTTGCAGGCAATTTACAAGTAGATCAAGAGCGAAATCTAATCATTCTATTTGTTTCCACTTTGTGACCTATAACAACATTTTTCTACTTGTTTTTCATCTCTGTTAGTTGTAAGTCTATTCTCACATTATTTTGGATGGAAATCTTCATCGCATAGTAGGGAATCATGTTCTTCTACTTCTTGGATGAAAGTAGATTCTTGCTTTGGGAAAAACTAGATTTTGTGCTAGAGTACAAAGGTTCATTGAGATTTAATCCCAATTCAGCATTACAATGATGTTCAGTCTCGTGGAACAATCTTCTCTCTGTTGTCACTTTTAATATGTACTTTGCAAAAATCATCAAAAGCCTATCCGCTTTTCAGTTGTTCTAGCTCCATGGTTATGGTTAAAACTTGTAATCATATGGGTGTATTTTACTAACTTTCTTACCATCAGGTTCTACCATATTCTTATTGTATCATCCATATTTGGTCATATGTTCATGTATCATGTTTTTTTCCCTGCACTCCTACCACTTTAAGGATGCAATTTTCAGTCATTGTATCCGTTCTTGTGTTAGAACTCTTGTAACAGGAACTAAACATGATTTTATTTTGCAAAAGTTACTTCCTTTCGTTGTAGCAATTTTTTTTTGGATGTGAGTTATTTTTTTATGTTCTTCATATAAAAATAAGAACATCCATGTTTTATTTCTTTCCTAGATGTATTTTTTGAGGCAATCTAGTTCGTGTGATATGGAGAAGAAGATCTTGGAGGTTCTATTCTAATTTAGGAATCATAGAGAACAAATGAGATGTTACTTCCTCATAGGTTCATTAAAGATTACCTCGTCGTAGGCTCAAGCTTGCGTGCTTCAGCGATGTATATCCTACTTTGTCCAGTCTAGTACTCATTATTTCTTCTATCTTAGATCTAGATGGACTTTCCTTGGTTTTTGACGGTGTTGGACGTGACTAGAGGAAGAGGAGGAATAAGATAAGAGTTGGTGGTTTTCATGATTGTGCTTCCTTAGGGCACCTTTTTCTTGCTGGTCCCAAGTAGCATTAAGGCGATGCGCCCGTTCACTCCCACATCTAGCTTGTTACTATTTTAATTATGTTTTCAAAACAGAAAAACCTAGTCGAATGATTTTAACCACTTTGTAGTTGTGTCCTTACGTGCGAGAGCTTGTGGATAATCTCCCACATGGAAAACATAGGAAACAACCGCAAAGACCACTTATGTCACCTATAAGGGTATTCTAATGTTCCTCGTGAAAGAAATATATCTAACCCGATGCCTCCTTACATTTCCAAATTGTTCTCCTTTCGAAGGTATTAGCTTCAGAAAATTGTATCAAGATCAAGCAAGAAGACAGGATGCGCTAACGTGCAATGGCTTTCACGCTATCTGCTCAATCCGTTGCTTGCTTCTCTTCTGTCTTGGAAAAGTGAGGATTTCCTATCTGATCCAAGGGAAGAAAGAGTGCATAAATAATAAAGAAGGACCCAACAACAAAATCAAGAATTGTTCCAACCTTGGCTCGGGTCCGTCTAGGAATGGAAAATAGTTCTCTCTCTCTCTCATTTGGTCTCGATAATGACAACATAAACTAGTGAATACTTCAATCGACTTCTTTTCTACTGCCCATAAAGAAGAGATGAAGTAGTAGGTAGGGTGAAGGGATACATGTAGGCTACATTAGCGCGAAACAAATTTTCTACCGCGTAAACTAGGATTGTTGTAGTCATAGATCACGGGATTACCACTAGACGTGCAATTGCAGAACTCGATGAAGCATGTCGGGGCAATGTAGTCGTACTACATCCTCTCTTCCTCGTCCCACAAAAAGGTCCCTCTTGTGTGGCTCGTCCAGGTGCTACATATGCAACACCTCCAAGGTATGCACACATACGGAGTGGAAGCATTGCACGCCGGACTGTTGGGTCCGCACGTGCACCTGAGGCGTGAAAGGAGTGGCTGCTGGGTGGAGTGGTTCAACCCTAATCATCTCACCCCACCCGTTGTTATATAGGCGTCCCTGTTGGGCTCCAACTCTTGAGGCCCATTACTACCCCAAGCCTGGTCTAATGCGGATCCAATACGAATTAGGCTTCCGACCCCCTAAGTGTGTGGCTCTATAGGTTCACATGCGAATAGACATAACACTAGTATTTCTACTCGGACAATAGTTGGTAGCGACCTTTAGCAAGAGTGCCAACTCCTAAACGCGCGTAAAGATCATACCAAACGAACCATCACAATGTTCCAAGCTAACCACTCTTTCTCGATCCTGTGATTCGGAAACTTTTACTAGGTTAATGCTTAACCATATGTAGCACGGCCATACATTTTTGGATCCGATCACTTGAGGGGCCCAGATATATCTCTCTTATGAAGAGAGGGGCAAATTCCATCTTGATTTACCATGCCTCGCATCATGCTTCATGACAAACCCGAAAACTATTTTTATAACTAACTTATCACGTTTTAGCGTTTGATATCACCTAATAGATCGATTCACATCTCAAGTACATGCGATAATCTCAGATCTAAAGAAAAATCGTGCACATTGTGTAGAGAGAGAACTGTAAGTATAATTGACATGTCCCGTGTTTATGTTCATGCATGTGTCCATATTATTGGTTCGACATCTCCATATCTATGACTTGCGAAATCTGGTTATCAACCAATCGATGTGCTAGTCTAATATTCACACGTGTCCTCACATGAACTTCGAATAAGGTCAAATTTAGAAAACCATGCTTCACAAATGATATACGTTACCGCCAATCAATACAAGTTGACTGATATGGATATTCAAGAAATATTATAATAACTCATGGGTACAACGAAATATAATCATTTCTATAATTGCCTCTATGACATATTTCTTTCACACACGGATGATAGGATTTGAAACTGTAACATTTTATCCTTCTTTTATGGCTAAATTGGATTTTCTACCAGCTTTATCTACCTTGTAGATCGATCAAATAATTTCTAGAATAATGGGATGCAAAGGTGGACTGATAGATATATACTTCGAAGTTTTTCTATGTAACTTTTAGTTTTTTTTTGTTCAATATGATTTACTTTTAAAAAAATAAAATTAGATATAAAAAACTAGTTACAAATTGGTACAAAAAAGAGATTTAGCCAATCACATAATTATATATATTCAACTCGATAAAATAAAATAATACTTGCTCCGTTACATATTAATTAAGAGCCCAATACCCTGTGTTTGGTTGCATGGAAAGTTGGCATGGAATTGAATTTGACTAAGATTTCAAATCTAAGATGGAAATGAATTGGCTTCTAATTCAATTCTGTGTATGGAAATTGTTGTTGGAATCAAAAGGGTGGAACCAATTCCAAATCCTGTTTGGATGTACAAACTATGGAATTTGATGTTTTGTTAAATTTGGCAATTTAAATTTATGTTTTCACGTTGAGTTTATGTCTACACCTAGCACACACATAATAATTTTCTGGGTTTGTTTAGGTAAAAAAGAAATCAAACATTAAAAAAATAAGCAGGTTCACTGCCTCCACGATTTGGAGAGGCAGGGAGCCGGTGAGGCCGCCGTTCCTCCTACCTCCGCCCGCCGCCAACCCCCGCCGTTCCCTCTACCGCCGCCCGCCGCCGTGCCGCCCGACGCCATCCCCCGCCGTTCCCCTTATCACCGCCGCCGGAGCCGCTCGGAGGAGGGCGGAGATGGGGAGAGGTCGACGCCATCGGAGATGCTCGGAGGAGGGCGGAGATGGGGAGAGGACGACGCCACAGAGAGGCTCGGAGGGGGCGGAGAGCCGCCGCCGGCGTTGACTCTCCCGCCGCCAATCTGGTCCTGCCCGCGATCTAGGGTTAGGCCAGAAACGCGGAGGAGGGAGGCCAGGGAGGAGAGGAGGGAGGCCAGGGAGGAGAGGGCGGCGGCTTCTGCAGCTCGCGGTGGCGGCGGCTTCTGCAGCTCGCGGTGGTGGCGGCCCGAGCGAGCGAGCTCTCGCTCTGTTTCTATCGTGCGACGAAGGGGTACGTGAGTGGGGAGGAGATTCCGAGCGTTTCCGAGGTCTCGACCTCGGAAAGTTTGGAGCCAACCGTTACACGCGCGGGTGGGGGGCTTGGAATTGAGCCCAGTTTCCACGTCCCAATTCCGAGCGCAAACCAAACGGCTGAATTTGCCCATTTGGCCCCAATTCCAATTCCGAGCCCAGTTTCTACGCAACCAAACACAGCATAATTTATATGTTTTAGAAAACGATTTTCATTTCAGGCACGTCTTGTGCGTAGCAAAAACGCCTTCTGTTAAGCCGTCTCAGCCAGCAAGCACACGAAGCTTCTCCAGTCTAGTGTTCCCCGCAGCCACCGTCGGAGGCGGCGGGAATGGCTTCCCGCCTCCTAACCAGATCAACCGCCGCCTTCCTCCTCTCCCATCTCCGCGCCAGGACCCCGAACCCTATCCACCACCTCCTGCCCCATGGAGCTTCCATGGCCTCCCTTCTCGGACCCGCTCGCGCCCTTCCTGCAGCCGCCAGATCATGCCTCCTTGAGCCCACTCGGTGGTTCTCTTCCCCGGCGCCGGTGGTGGAGGCGCCGAGGACTGCGGACGGTATGACTGTGGACTCGATCGCCGACAAGGGGTGGACCATCCTCGCCGAGTCCGAGAGCGACTGGCGCAGCCACGCCGCCGCCGTCGCGCAGTCCATCAAGCTTATCAAGAAGCGCCTCAAGGTCCAATTTCTTTAGGATACTGGATGCTCTCAATCTTGCGCATGATTAGTAGGTAAGTGCCAAAAATTCTGCGCGGACGAATTTCATAGCAGCGGTGCTGCCCTCTCGGCTGGCGTCGCAGCCTGTATCTTGGAGAGGGATAAGGATGCCTTTCACCAATGCATCAGCCGGGGCGGCACCAGCACGAGCGTGAGGAAAGAGCAACAACCGCACCCGCACGACTGTCGGTCACTTGGAGAGGGATGCAATCGCTTGATAGACTTGAACAGGAGCAGATCCGGCGGATCAGGGAATGGAGGAGCTGGTGGCGGCCTGAATCAGAGGATGGAATCGAACAGAAGGGGATAACTGATTGGGAGAAAAGAAAGAGGAGGGGCCGCGGGTGGGTTGAATTTGATTCGGAGAACAAAAGCTGGCTAAATTGAAAGGAACAGCAGAGGATCGACCAGCGGAATAAGGATCGAGGGGGAGAGAAGGAGGATGGAAGAGGAATCAGAACGTCACGGCACGGCATATTGGACGGCACCATAAATGTTCGGCACTGGTAGTTTAGTCCCACCTCGAAACATTAGGAGCATTACGACCGGTTTATATAGCGAAGTTTGGCACCGGTAATCGCTGAGTTCGGTGGCGCGAACTTGTAACCCAGATGTTGAGGGGGCATTCCTGCTGGGCCTGGTCGTGTGGGCCCGTACCCAATGACAAGTGGGGAGCAGGAATTAACAGCTGCCTTCTGGGCTTGGTCGTGTGGGCCCTTAACCCAATGACAAGTGGGGAGAATCCAGCTGTTGTTCTTTTTTTTTTATTATTCTTCAAACACTTGGGCTTCCTGCTTTATCTGACGCTCGCTCATCTCTAGGAATTCGATAAAGATCCAGCTGTTGTTCTTTTTTTTTTTTATTATTCTTCAAACACTTGGGCTTCCTGCTTTATCTGACTCAGCGCTCGCTCGCTCATCTCTAGGAATTCGATAAAAAAACCTTTCGCCGAAGAAATTCGAGAAATGAACCTTCGGCGACAGTATTCCTTTCGCCGAAGAAATTCGAGACATGAACCTTCGGCGACAGTATTTCACGAAATAACCCTTTTCTGCGGCGCCTGTAACCGGGGCGCTGCAAACAACTGTGGGACGCCGTTGCGGGCCGCTAGCCTAGCGGGACCCACCGATCGTTAGTGTGGGGCCCCAGAAAGGGGCGTTGCATTGCTCTCTGTAGCGCGGAGCATGGGGCGCGACACTTTGAAGCATCCTCTCGGCCCAACCCGGGCCATTTCTCTTCTTCCCTCACGCGTGGCAACGGCTTCGTGTCGAAAGATGTGAAGGTCGCCACTGCGATCTTGCCCGGCACCTTCGTATACTCCGCCACATCCCAGTCGACGGTAGTCGAGTGAGTGGGGTCATTTTGCGATGATCTTCCATTCTTGATCCGGGCACGCATCACCTTCACGATTGAGGCCTTCTTCGGGGGCAGTGACCTAATGGAGAGACGCCTAGGCGTACTCGGCTCCGGCGAGTACTGCGGAATCGCCAGCTCGCCTTCGGACGTCGTCTCCAACGCGTAGAACCAATACTTCTTCCATTCGTTTTGGCCTTCTTCGGAAGCTCCCTGTCGATGAAGTCCTCCCTAGGCCTAACTTGGAAGGTAATCCTGTCGGCGGCAGTCATCGACCGCTCGCTCTTGCTCACGCAGGTCGCGCGACCGTGGAAGATGGCGAGCCAAGGAGGGTAATAAGGTGGGAAACATAGATAGCACTCGCAAAGCGCTACAAAGAGGGCAATCTGCTGACTGCTTTTATGCCAGCCTGGCATGGCGGGACTCACCGACCGTTAGTGTGGCGCCCCAGAAAGGGGTGTCGCATTGCTCCCTGCAGCACCGGAGCATGGGGCGCGGCACTTCAAAGCATCTTCGCGGCCCGAGCAGGCCCAGCGCAGGCCATTTATCTTCTTCCCTCACGCGTGGCTAGGGCTCCGTGTCGAAAGATGTGAAGGTCGCCGCTGCAATCTTGCCCGGCACCATCGTATACTCCGCCACATCCCAGACGACGGTAGTCGAGCGAGTGGGGTCGTTTTGCGACGATCTTCCATTCTTGATCCGGGCACACATCGCCTTCACGATTGAGCCTTCTTCGGGGCAGTGACCTGGAGACGCCTAGGCGTACTCGGCTCCGGCGAGTACTGCGGAATCGCCAGCTCGCCTTCGGACGTCATCTCCAACGCGTAGAACCAATACTTCTTCCATTCGTTTTGGCCTTCTTGGGAAGCTCCATGTCGATGAAGTCCTCCCTAGGCCTAACTTGGAAGGTAATCCTGTCGGCGGCAGTCATCGACCGCTCGCTCTTGCTCACGCAGGTCGCGCGACCGTGGAAGATGGCGAGCCAGGGAGGGTAATAAGGTGGGAAACATAGATAGCACTCGCAAAGCGCTACAAAGAGGGCAATCTGTTGACTGCTTTTATGCCTGGCCCGGGACTCACCGATCGTTTGTGTGGCACCCCAGAAAGGGGCGTCGCATTGCTCCCTGCAGCACCGGAGCATGGGGCGCGGCAATTCAAAGCATCTTCGCGGCCCGAGCAGGCCCATCGCAGGCCATTTATCTTCTTCCCTCACGCGTGGCAAGGGCCCCGTGTCGAAAGATGTGAAGGTCGCCACTGCGATCTTGCCCGGCACCTTCGTATACTTCGCCACATCCCAGTCGACGGTAGTCCAGCGAGTGAGGTCGTTTTGCGACGATCTTCCATTCTTGATCCGGGCACGCATCGCCTTCACGATTGAGGCCTTCTTCGGGGGCAGTGACCTAATGGAGAGACGCCTAGGCGTACTCGGCTCCGGCGAGTACTGTGGAATCGCCAGCTCGCCTTCGGACGTCATCTCCAACGCGTAGAACCAATACTTCTTCCATTCGTTTTGGCCTTCTTGGGAAGCTCCATGTCGATGAAGTCCTCCCCAGGCCTAACTTGAAAGGTAATCCCGCCGGCGGTAGTCATCGTCCGCTCGCTCTTGCCCACGCAGGTCGCGCGATCGTGGAATATGGCGAGCCAGGGAGGGTAATAAGGTGGGAAACATAGATAGCACTCGCAAAGTGCTACAAAGAGGGCAATCTTCTGACTGCTTAATGCCAGCCTGGCATGGCGGGACTCACCGATCGTTAGTGTGGTGCCCCAGAAAGGGGCGTCGCATTGCTCCCTGCAGCACCGGAGCATGGGGCGCGACACTTCAAAGCATATTGGTGGCCCAAGCAGGCCATTTATCTTCTTCCCTCACGCGTGGCTAGGGCTCCGTGTCGAAAGATGTGAAGGTCGCCGCGGCGATCTTGCCCGGCACCTTCGTATACTCCCCCACATCCCAGTCGACGGCATTCGAGCGAGTGGGGTTGTTTTGCGACGATCTTCCATTCTTGATCCGGGCACGCATCGCCTTCACGATTGAGGCCTTCTTCGGGGCAGTGACCTAATGGAGAGACGCTTAGGTGTACTCGGCTCCGGCGAGTACTACGGAATCGCCAGCTCGCCTTCGGACGTCGTCTCCAACACGTAGAACCAATACTTCTTCCATTTTTTGCCTTCTTGGGAAGCTCCATGTCGATGAAGTCCTCCCCAGGCCTAACTTGGAAGGTAATCCTGCCGGCGGTAGTCATCGATCGCTCGCTCTTTCTCACGCAGGTCGTGCGAACGTGGAAGATGGCGAGCCAGGGAGGGTGATAAGGTGGGAAACATAGATAGCACTCGCAAAGCGCGGCTGACTATTTTATGCCAGCCTGGCATGGCGGGACTCACCGATCGTTAGTGTGTCGCCCCAGAAAGGGGTGTCGCATTGCTCCCTGCAGCGTCGGAGCATGGGGTGCGACACTTAAAAGAATCTTCGCGGCCCGAGCAGGCCCAACCCAGGCCATTTCTCTTCATCCCTCACGCGTGGCTAGGGCTCAGTGTCGAAAGATGTGAATGTCGCCGCGGCGATCTTGTCTGACGCCTTCGTATACTATGCTAAGTCCCAGTCGACGACAGTCGAGCGAGTGGGGTTGTTTTGCCCCTTGTACTCCCACATGTAGTGGGGGTGACTACAGAGCAGCGCCAATCGCTGGGCGAACCAGCTGTTGTACAGGTTAATCGCCATCAGATCGATAATATTTCGATTCTTGATCCAGGCACGCATCGCCTTCACGATTGAGGCCTACTCCCGGGGCAGTGACCTAATGCAGGCAGTGACCTAATGCAGAGACGTCTGGGCGTACTCGGCTCCGGCGAGTACTGTGGAATCGCTAGCTTGCCTTCGGACATCGTCTCCAGCGCGTAGAACCAATACTTCTTCAATTCGCTTTGGCCTTCTTGGGAAGCTCCATGTCGATGAAGTCCTCCCCAGACCTAACTTGGAAGGTAATCCCGCCGGCGGCAGTCATCGTCCTCTCGCTCTTGCTCACGCAGGTCGCGTGACCGTGGAAGACGGTGATGGCGTGTAACTCACACGTTCGTTGGGAACCCCAAGAGGAAGGTATGATGCGCACAGCAGCAAGTTTTCCCTCAGAAAGAAACCAAGGTTTATCGAACCAGAGGAGCCAAGAAGCACGTTGAAGGTTGATGGCGGCGAGATGTAGTGCGGCGCAACACCGTGATTCCGCGCCAACGTGGAACCCGCACAACACAATCAAAGTACTTTGCCCCAACGAAAAATGCTGAGGTTGTCAATCTCACCGGCTTGCTGTAACAAAGGATTAACCGTATTGTGTGGAAGATGATTGTTTGCAGAAAACAGTAGAACAAGTATTGCAGAGATTGTATTTCAAGATAAAGAATTGGACCTGGGTCCACAGTTCACTAGAGGTGTCTCTCCCATAAGATAAACAGATGTTGGGTGAACAAATTACATTGGGCAATTGACAAATAAAGAGGGCATGACCATGCACATACATATCATGATGAGTATAGTGAGATTTAATTGGGCATTACGACAAAGTACATAGACCGCCATCCAACGCATCTATGCCTAAAAAGTCCACCTTCGTGTTATCATCCGAACCCTCCAAGTATTAAGTTGCAAAGCAACAGACAATTGCATTAAGTATGGTGCGTAATGTAATCAACAACTACATCCTTAGACATAGCATCAATGTTTTATCCCTAGTGGCAAGACAACACAACCTTAGAACTTTCTATCGTCCTGTGTCAATGCATGAACCCACTATCGAGCATAAATACTCCCTCTTGGAGTTACAAGCATCTACTTGGCCAGAGCATCTACTAGTAACGAGAGCATGCAAGATCATAAACAACACATAGATATAACTTTGATAATCAACATAACAAGTATTCTCTATTCATCGGATCCCAACAAACGCAACATATAGAATTACAGATAGATGATCTTGATCATGTTAGGCAGCTCACAAGATCCGACAATGATAGCACAATGGGGAGAAGACAACCATCTAGCTACCGCTATGGACCCATAGTCCAGGGTAGACTACTCACACATCACACCTGAGGCGACCATGGCGGCGTAAAGTCCTCCGGAGATGATTCTCTCCGGCAGGTGCCGAGGCGATCTCCCGGATCCCCCGAGATGGGATCGTGGCGGCGGCGTCTCCGGGAAGGTTTTCCGTATCGTGGCTCTCGTGGGGTTTTCGCAACGAAGGCTTTAAGTAGGCGGAAGGGCAGGTCAGAGGCGGCACGAGGGCCCCACACCACAGGCCGCGCGCCAAGGGGGCCGCGTCGCCCTAGGGTGTGGCCACCTCGTGGCCCCACTTCATCTCCTCTTCGGACTTCTGAAGCTTCGTGGCAAAATAGGACCCCGAGCGTTGATTTCGTCCAATTCCGAGAATATTTCTACTAGGATTTCTGAACCAAAAACAGTAGAAAAAGAAACGGCACTCGCATCTTGTTAATAGGTTAGTTCCAAAATGCACGAATATGACATAAAGTGTGCATAAAACATGTAGATAACATCAATAATGTGGCATGGAACATAAGAAATTATCGATACGTCGAGACGTATCAGCATCCTGTTTAGTTCTGCTCGTCCCGAGCAGGTAAAACGATAACAAAGATAATTTCTGAGTGACATGCCATCATAACCTTGATCATACTATTTGTAAAGCATATGTAGTGAATGCAGCGATCAAAACAATGTATATGACATGAGTAAACAAGTGAATCATAAAGCAAGGACTTTTCATGAATAGCACTTCAAGACAAGCATCAATTAAGTCTTGCATAAGAGTTAACTCATAAAGCAATAATTCAAAGTAAAGGCATTGAAACAACACAAAGAAGATTAAGTTTCAGCGGTTGCTTTCAACTTGTAACATGTATATCTCATGGATATTGTCAACATAGAGTAATATAATAAGTGCAATAAGCAAATATGTAGGAATCAATGCACAGTTCACTCAAGTGTTTGCTTCTTGAGGTGGAGAGAAATAGGTGAACTGACTCAACATTGAAAGTAAAAGAATGGTCCTCCATAGAGGAAAAGCATCGATTGCTATATTTGTGCTAGAGCTTTCATTTTGAAAACATGAAACAATTTTGTCAACGGTAGTAATAAAGCATATGTATCATGTAAATTATATCTTATAAGTTGCAAGCCTCATGCATAGTGTACTAATAGTGCCCGCACCTTGTCCTAATTAGCTTGGACTACCGGATCATCACAATGCACATGTTTTAACCAAGTGTCACAAAGGGGTACCTCTATGCCGCCCGTACAAAGGTCTAAGGAGAAAGCTCGCATTGGATTTCTCGCTATTGATTATTCTCAACTTAGACATCCATACCGGACAACATAGACAACAGATAATGGACTCCTCTTTTATGCATAAGCATGTAACAACAATTAATAATTTTCTCATTTGAGATTGAGGATATATGTCCAAAATCGAAACTTCCACCATGGATCATGGCTTTAGTTAGCGGCCCAATGTTCTTCTAACAATATGCATGCTTAACCATAAGGTGGTAGATCGCTCTACTTCAGACAAGACGAACATGCATAGCAACTCACATGAAATTCAACAATGAATAGTTGATGGCGTCCCCAGTGAACATGGTTATCACACAACAAGCAACTTAATAAGAGATAAAGTGCATAATTACATATTCAATACCACAATAGTTTTTAAGCTATTTGTCCCATGAGCTATGTATTGCAAAGGTGAATGATGGACTTTTAAAGGTAGCACTCAAGCAATTTACTTTGGAATGGCGGAAAATACCATGTAGTAGGTAGGTATGGTGGACACAAATGGCATAGTGGTTGGCTCAAGTATTTTGGATGCATGAGAAGTATTCCCTCTCGATACAAGGTTTAAGCTAGCAAGGCTTATTTGAAACAAACACAAGGATGAACCTGCAGCAAAACTCACATAAAAGACATATTGAAAACATTATAAGACTCTACACCGTCGTCTTCCTTGTTGTTCAAACTCAATACTAGAAATTATCTAGACCTTAGAGAAATCAAATATGCAAACCAAATTTTACCATGCTCTATGTATTTCTTCATTAATGGGTGCAAAGCATATGATGCAAGAGCTTAATCATGAGCACAACAATTGCCAAGTATCACATTACCCAAGACATTAATAGCAATTACTACATGTATCATTTTCCAATTCCAACCATATAACAATTTAACGAAGAAGAAACTTCGCCATGAATACTATGAGTAGAAACTAAGGACATACTTGTCCATATGCTACAGCGGAGCGTGTCTCTCTCCCATAAAGTGAATGCTAGGATCCATTTTATTCAAACAAAACAAAAACAAAAACAAACCGACGCTCCAAGCAAAGCACATAAGATGTGATGGAATAAAAATATAGTTTCAGGGGAGGAACCTGATAATGTTGTCGATGAAGAAGGGGACATCCCCAAGCTTAGACGCTTGAGTCTTCTTGATATATGCAGGGGTGAACCACCGGGGCATCCCCAAGCTTAGAGCTTTCACTCTCCTTGATCATGTTGCATCATACCTCTCTTGATCCTTGAAAACTTCCTCCACACCAAACTTAGAACAACTCATTAGAGGGTTAGCGACAATAAAATTGACATATTCAGAGGTGACACAATCATTCTTAACACTTCTGGACATTGCATAAAGCTACTGGACATTAATGGATCAAAGAAATTCATCCAACATAGCAAAAGAGGCAATGCGAAATAAAAGGCAGAATCTGTCAAAACAGAACAGTTCGTATTGACGAATTTTACCGAGGCACCAGACTTGCTCAAATGAAAATGCTCAAATTGAATGAAAGTTGCATACATATCTGAGGATCACTCACGTAAATTGGCATAATTTTCTGATTTACCTACAGGGAAAACAGCCCAGATTCGTGACAGCAAAGAAATCTGTTTCTGCGCAGTAATCCAAATCTAGTATGAACTTTACTATCAACGACTTTACTTGGCACAACAAAACACAAAACTAAGATAAGGAGAGGTTGCTACAGTAGTAAACAACTTCCAAGACACAAAATAAAAACAAAGTACTGTAGGTAAAAACATGGGTTGTCTCCCATAAGCGCTTTAACGCCTTTAAGAAAGTGTGTATCAAGTATTATCAAGAGACGAAGTGTCAACATCATAATTTGTTCTCATAATAGAATCAAAAGGGTACTTCATTCTCTTTCTAGGGAAGTGTTCCATACCTTTCTTGAGAGGAAATTGATATTTTATATTACCTTCCTTCATATCAATAATAGCACCAACAGTTCGAAGAAAAGGTCTTCCCAATATAATGGGACAAGATGCATTGCATTCAATATCCAAGACAAAAAAATCAACGGGGACAAGGTTATTGTTAACGGTAATGCGAACATTATCAACTTTCCCAAAGGTTTCTTTGTAGAATGATCAGCAAGATTAACATCCAAATAACAATTTTTCAGCGGTGGCAAGACAAGCATATCATAAATTTTCTTAGGCATAACAGAAATACTTGCACCAAGATCACATAAAGCATTACAATTAAAATCTTTAACCTTCATCTTAATGATGGGCTCCCAACCATCTTCTAGCTTTTTAGGAATAGAGGCTTCGCGCTCTAGTTTCTCTTCTCTAGCTTTTATGAGAGCATTTGTAATATGTTGCGTGAAAGCCAAATTTATAGCACTAGCATTAGGACTTTTAGCAAGTTTTTGCAAGAACTTTATAACTTCAGAGATGTGGCAATCATCAAAATTCAAACCATTATAATCTAAAGCAATGGGATCATCATCCCCAATGTTGGAAAAAATTTCAGCAGTTTTAGCAGTTTCAGGCAGTTTCTCGCGCTTTGCATTAGAAGTGGAAACATTGCTAACACCAATTCTTTTATTATTAATAGTAGGAGGTGCAGCAACATGTGTAGCATTAGCATTACTAGTGGTGGTAATAGTCCAAACTTTAGCTACATTCTTTTCTTTAGCTAGTTTTTCATTTTCTTCTCTATCCCACCTAGCACGCAGTTCAGCCATTAATCTTATATTCTCATTAATTCTAACTTGGATGGCATTTGCTGTAGTAACAATTTTATTATGATGATTTTCATTAGGCATAACTTTCGATTTCAAAAGATCAACATCACAACAAGACTATCGACTTTAGTAGCAAGTATATCAATTTTCCCAAGCTTTTCTTCAACAGATTTGTTAAAAGCAGTTTGTGTACTAATAAATTCTTTAAGCATGGCTTCAAGTCCAGGGGGTGAACTCCTATTATTGTTGTAAGAATTCCCATAAGAATTACCATAGCCGTTGCCATTATTATAAGGATATGGCCTATAGTTGTTACTAGAATTGTTCCGGTAAGCATTGTTGTTGAAATTATTATTTTTAATGAAGTTTACATCAACATGTTCTTCTTGTGCAACCAATGAAGCTAATGGAACATTATTAGGATCAATATTAGTCCTATCATTCACAAGCATAGACATAATAACATCAATCTTATCACTCAAGGAAGAGGTTTCTTCAACAGAATTTACCTTCTTACCTTGTGGAGCTCTTTCCGTGTGCCATTCAGAGTAGTTGATCACCATATTATCAAGAAGCTTTGTTGCTTCACCAAGAGTGATGGACATAAAGGTACCTCCAACAGCTGAATCCAATAAATTCCGTGAAGAAAAATTTAGTCCTGCATAGAAGGTTTGGATGATCATCCAAGTAGTCAGTCCATGGGTTGGGCAATTTTTAACCAGAGATTTCATTCTTTCCCATGCTTGAGCAACATGTTCAGTATCTAATTGTTTAAAATGCATTATGCTACTCCTCAAAGATATAATTTTAGCAGGGGATAATATCTACCAATAAAAGCATCCTTGCATTTAGTCCATGAATCAATACTATTCTTAGGCAGAGATAGCAACCAATCTTTAGCTCTTCCTCTCAATGAGAAAGGGAACAATTTTAGTTTAATAATATCACCATCTACATCTTTATATTTTTGCATTTCACATAGTTCAACAAAATTATTAAGATGGGCAGCAACATCATCAGAACTAACACCAGAAAATTGCTCTCGCATAACAAGATTCAGTAAAGCAGGTTTAATTTCAAAGAATTCTGCTGTAGTAGCAGGTGGAGCAATAGGTGTGCATAAGAAATCATTATTATTTGTGGTTGTGAAGTCACACAACTTAGTATTTTCAGGTTGGCCATTTTAGCAACAGTAAATAAAGCAAACTAGATAAAGTAAATGCAAGTAACTAATTTTTTTTTGTGTTTTTGATATAGCAAACAAGATAGCAAATAAAGTAAAACTAGCAACTAATTTTTTTGTATTTTGATTTAGTGCAGCAAACAAAGTAGTAAATAAAACTAAGCAAGACAAAAACAAAGTAAAGAGATTGAGAAGTGGAGACTCCCCTTGCAGCGTGATTCCCCGGCAACGGCGCCAGGAAAAGAGCTTGATGGCGTGTAACTCACACGTTCGTTGGGAACCCCAAGAGGAAGGTATGATGCGACAGCAGCAAGTTTACCCTCGTAAAGAAACCAAGGTTTATCGAACCAGGAGGAGCCAAGAAGCACGTTGAAGGTTGATGGCGGCGTGCGGCGCAACACCAGGGACTCCGGCGCCAACGTGGAACCTGCACAACACAACCAAAGTACTTTGCCCCAACGAAACAGTGAGGTTGTCAATCTCACCGGCTTACTGTAACAAACGATTAACCGTATTGTGTGTAAGATGATTGTTTGCAGAAAATAGTAGAACAAGTATTGCAGATTGTATTTAAGATAAAGAATTGGACCTGGGTCCACAAGCCACTAGAGGTGTCTCTCCCATAAGATAAACAACATGTTGGGTGAACAAATTACAGTTGGGCAATTGACAAATAAAGAGGGCATGACCATGCACATACATATCATGATGAGTATAGTGAGATTTAATTGGGCATTACGACAAAGTACATAGCCGCCATCCAACTGCATCTATGCCTAAAAAGTCCACCTTCTATCATCCGAACCCCCTCCAGTATTAAGTTGCAAAGCAACAGCATAATTGCATTAAGTATGGTGCTTAATGTAATCAACAACTACATCCTTAGACATAGCATCAATGTTTTATCCCTAGTGGCAACAAGGACAACACAACCTTAGAACTTTCTCACTGTCCAGATGGCATGAACCCACTATCGAGCATAAATACTCCCTCTTGGAGTTACAAGCATATACTTGGCCAGAGCATCTACTAGTAACGGAGAGCATGCAAGATCATAAACAACACATAGATATAACTTGATAATCAACATAACAAGTATTCTCTATTCATCGGATCCCAACAAACGCAACATATAGAATTACGATAGATGATCTTGATCATGTTAGGCAGCTCACAAGATCCGACAATGATAGCACAATGGGGAGAAGACAACCATCTAGCTACCGCTATGGACCCATAGTCCAGGGGTAGACTACTCACACATCACACCGAGGCGACCATGGCGGCGTAGAGTCCTCCGAGATGATTCCCCTTCTACAGGGTGCCGGAGGCGATCTCCCGGATCCCCGCAGATGGGATCGCGGGCGGCGGCGTTTCGGAAGGTTTTCCGATCGTGGCTCTCGCACTGGGGTTTTCGCAACCGAGGCTTTAAGCAGGCGAAGGGCAAGTCGAGGCGGCACGAGGGCCCCACACCACAGGTCGCGCGGCCAGGGGCCGCGCCCTAGGGTGTGGCCACTCGTGGCTCTTCTCCTCTTCGGACTTCGGAAGCTTCGTGGCAAAATAGGACCCTGGGCGTTGATTTCGTCCAATTCCGAGAATATTTCGTTACTAGGATTTCAAACCAAAAACAGCAGAAACTTTGGCACTTGCATCTTGTTAATAGGGTAGTTCCAAAATGCACGAATATGACATAAAGTGTGCATAAAACATGTAGATAACATCAATAATGTGGCATGGAACATAAGAAATTATCGATACGTCAGAGACGTATCAGACGGCGAGCCAAGGAGGGAAATAAGGTAGCCAACATAGATAGCACTCGCAAAGCACCACAAAGAGGGCAATCTGCTGAATGCTATGTGGCCCTGCATCCGAGATCTTGATGCTATAGAAGGCCAGAAACTGGCGGAAGAATTGGGATGTAGGAAGAGAAAGTCCTCGGCTGAGGAAACTCACAAAGACGATGAATTCGTCCGGCCGCGGAAGCGGCTCCGTCTCCGACGCTGTAGGGAATCTCCACCACTCGGTTTTAATTTTCGGGATCATCCCGGCCACAATGCAGGGGATCAACATCCTCGACGTGACCTTCGATCGCGTTCAAGCACCTTTTATCGCCATTTCGGTGGACCTCTGGGTGGATTGGCTGCGGTGTCGTGCGGATGAAAAGAAGAAGATGGAATGGGAGAGTGAGAGTGTGAACCACCGCTAGGTTGTGCCCCCCTTTTATAATCTTGGATCTCCGTTATCACCGCAAGAAGGAAAGAAATCAACGGTGCGAATCTGTGCCCCAATCGCTGCTTAAATCTGAACGGCCCAGATCCTCAGCGGATCCCTCGAGGAACCGTTAAGTACCTGTCACACGTCGCAGAGAAGCCAACGGTCGGAAAAGCGCTGATGGTCCATGTTCCAGTCAACGCGCTCGTGACCAACCGATTACATCACAAGCCGAGTCGGTTGAAGCCAGTATCTCCACGATTTCACTCGGCAAGGCGACTAACATCTTTTACCTATTATTTTCTCTATTTCAGGAGTTCATCGCCGATTCGACTTCGACTATGGTCAAACCTCTCAAGCACCTCGCCCGAAGCCTATGACGACCCTGATGCACTTGGGGACTACTGATGGGGATATAACCTTGGGGGTCCATCACCAATCTCACTCGCTGAGGAGATTGAAGCCCAGGAGGAGGTCACTCGGCGCGGACTAGCCCAGGAACACTTGTTACCAAGGCCCAAGGCGTTTCCTTGGAGAGTAGGTTAGGGCCTATCCTGCCTTTAGGTGGCACCAATCCCGACGCTTATCCTTGTAAACCCTAGTTGGGACTGCTCATATAAACTGAAAGGATGAGATGTCGCCTAGAGGGGGGTGAATAGGCGTTTAAAAACTCTTACGGATTTGGCTTGTAAGAATGCGGAATTAAACTATGTTTATTCTACAAGCACAAACCCTAAATATGCTAGGCTAAACTAAGTGCAACAACAACAACTAGAGCTAAGCAAGATAGGCACAAGATATATATGAACAACAAGTGATAGCAAGATATAATATATACTTCAAGCTCGATGGCTATCACAATGAAAGTAAGCTCGGGTATAGAAATAACCGAGGCACGCGGAAACGAAGATGTATTCTCGTGTTCCGTTCCTTTGCAAGAAGGTATGTCACGTTTGGAGTGGTGGAGGTCCCACGAAGGATTCCCCAACGCCACGAAGGCTCACCTTCTTCTCCGAGCCAAACCCACGAAGGATAATGGCACTTTCCTTATGGTTAGCTTTTCCTCCACTCCGGAGATGGAAAGCTCCAAAACCACTCCACAAGCTCCACGAAGGAGAAGCCCGGGCCTCTTCACAATCTTCTTGAAGAGATCACCGGAGCACCAACCGCCAAGCCCTAGGAGGTCTCCCTCCAAGAGTAACAAGCTCACGGTCTCTCACTCGAACTAATCGTGGTGGAGAACTCAACACTATGCAATGATGCAAAGCAAGAACACTAGAGGTGTTCAAATCCTTCACACTCGAATCTCACCAAAGCAACAAATGCTAGGATGAGATTAGAGAGGAAGAACAATGGAGGAAATCAACAAATGACTCCAAGATCTAGATCCCAAGAGTTCCCCTCACTTAGAGGAGGAATGGATTGGATGAGGTTGTAGATCTAGATCTCCTCTTTCAAATCCCCCAAGAATATGCAAGAATCATATGAGGGATTGGAGAGGAAGCAAGCTAAAGAAGGCCAACAATGGTGGTCAAAAACGTGCCTAAGAACCCTAAGAACAATGGGGAAGAAGGCCCCTTTTATATCCCATCAAAATATGACCATTTGGGAGCAGAATCGAGCCACCCGGTACTGGACCCGGTACCTACCGAGCTGACTACCGACCTACCCGGTAGCAGCACTTGGTGGACCGGGCTGTGTACCGAAACTGCGATAACTTTTGCATTCGGACTCCGATTTTGATGATCTTGGACTCGTTGGAATCATGACAACAAGCTCTACAACATTATGCATAGAAACATCATAGTCCAACTATTGAGTAAGAAACATAATATAAAAGTTTTTGTCTATCTATAAAAACATCAAACCGGTAAAACCTTCAACCATGAAAACGCAATAGAAGATGCATACAGATTCCGTTTTCGATGAACTTGAGCTTGTTGTAAAGCTAGCAACAAGCTCAAGAACCTCACACAGAGAAACACCAATAAGCAACAAGATTTATGGAATGCAAAGCATGCAAAGTGTTGAGCTCCCTAAGACGATGTGATCAAGTTACCCAACCGAAAGCCCCTCTTGATAGTGCGGCTATGGATCCTATAATCCGGTCTCCCAACAACTGTTGGAGATATGCCCAAGAGGCAATAATAAAAATGGTTATTATATATCTTTATGTTTATGATAAATGTTTATATACCCTGCTATAATTGTATTAACTGAAACATTGATACATGTGTGATATGTAAACAACAAAGAGTCCCTAGTATGCCTCTTAACTAGCTTGTTGATTAATGGATGATTAGTTTCATAATCATGAACATTGGATGTTATTAATAACAAGGTTATATCATTATATGAATGATGTAATGGACACACCCAATTAAGCGTAGCATAAGATCACGTCATTAAGTTATTTGCTATAAGCTTTCGATACATAGTTACCTAGTCCTTATGACCATGAGATCATATAAATCACTTATACCGAAAGGTACTTTGATTACATCAAACGCCACTGCGTAAATGGGTGGTTATAAAGGTGGGATTAAGTATCCGGAAAGTATGAGTTGAGGCATATGGATCAACAGTGGGATTTGTCCATCCCGATGACGATAGATATACTCTGGGCCCCTCCGGAATGTCGTCTAATGTCTTGCAAGCATATGAATAAGTTCATAAGAGACCACATACCACGGTACGAGTAAAGAGTACTTGTCGGAGACGAGGTTGAACAAGGTATAGAGTGATACCGATGATCAAACCTCGGACAAGTAAAATATCGCGTGACAAAGGGAATTGGTATCGTATGTGAATGGTTCATTCGATCATTGAAGTCATCGTTGAATATGTGGGAGCCATTATGGATCTCCAGATCCCGCTATTGGTTATTGGTCGGAGAGAGTACTCAACCATGTCCGCATAGTTCACGAACCGTAGGGTGACACACTTAAGGTTTGATGTTGAAATGGTAGAACTTGAATATGGAATGGAGTTCGAAGTTTTGTTCGAAGTCCCGGATGAGATCCCGGACATCACGAAGAGTTCCGGAATGGTCCGGAGAATAAGATTCATATATAGGAAGTCATTTTATAAGATTTAAAATTATCCGGAAGATTCTACGGAAGGTTCTAGAAGGTTCTAGAAAAGTCCGGAAGAAATCACTAAGGAAGGAGGAGTCCCGGAGGGACTCCACCTCCCCATGGCCGGCCAACCCTAGGGGGGGAGTCCACCTTGGGCTCCACCAAGGTGGCCGGCCAACCCCCCACATGGAAGGGGGAATCCCACCCCAAGTGGGATTCCCACCTTGGGTAGGTTTCCCTACACATGGAAGGTTTTGGGTTGGGGTCTTATTCGAAGACTTGTAGTCCAACACTTGGGGCTTCCACCTATATAATGAGGGCCAAGGGGAGGGGGGCGGCCACCACAAGCCCATAGCTTGGCCGCACCCCTAAGTGGCCGGCCACCCCCTCTCCCGAAACCCTAGCCGCCCAACTCCTCCTCCTCTCCCGCAACGCTTAGCGAAGCCCCGGAGAACTCCATCGCCACCGCCACCACGCCGTCGTGCTGCCGGATTCAAGGAGGAGCTACTACTTCCGCTGCCCGCCGGAACGGGAGGTGGACGTCTTCATCAACACCGAACGTGTGACCGAGTACGGAGGTGCGCCCGATCGTGGCACCGTGATCAAGATCTTCACGCGCTTTTGCAAGCGGCAAGTGAACGTCTACCGCAGCAACAAGAGCCTCATCTTGTAGGCTTTGGAAATCTTCAAGGGTGAGTCTCGATCATCCCCTCGTTGCTACCGTCTTCTAGATTGCATCTTGGCTTGGATTGCGTGTTCGCGGTAGGAATTTTTTGTTTTCTATGCAATGAATCCCTACAGTGGTATCAGAGCCGTGTCTATGCATAGATGGTTGCACGAGTAGAACACAATGGTTTTGTGGGCGTTGATGCTCTTGTTATCTTTAGTTTGAGTACTTTGCATCTTTGTGGCATAGTGGGATGAAGCGGCTCGGACTAACTTTACATGACCGCGTTCATGAGACTTGTTCCTCGTTCGACATGCAACTTGTATTGCATAAGAGGCTTTGCGGGTGTCTGTCTCTCCTACTATAGTGAAGATTCAATTTACTCTTCTATTGACAACATTAGTATCAACGTTGTGGTTCATGTTCGTAGGTAGATTAGATCTCTCTCGAAAACCCTAAACCACGTAAAATATGCAAACCAAATTAGAGACGTCTAACTTGTTTTTGCAGGGTTTGGTGATGTGATATGGCCATAATGTGATGATGAATATGTATGAGATGATCATTATTGTATTGTGACAACCGGCAGGAGCCTTATGGTTGTCTTTAATTTTCATGTTGAGTAGTATTTCAAAGTAGTTGTAATAGTTGCTACATGAGGTGAACAACCATGAAGACGGCGTCATTGACCTTGACGCTACGCCGACGATGATGGAGATCATGTCCGTGCTTTGCAGATGAAGATCAAAGGCGCAAAGACAAAAGGGCCATATCATATCACATATGAACTGCATGTGATGTTAATCCTTTTATGCATCTTATTTTGCTTAGATCGCGACGGTAGCATTATAAGATGATCCCTCACTAAAATATCAAGATAATAAAGTGTTCATCCTTAGTAGCACCGTTGCCAAGACTTGTCGTTTCGAAGCATCTCGTGATGATCGGGTGTGATAGAATCAACAAGTGCATACAACGGGTGCAAGCCAGTTTTGCACATGCGATACTAAGGTGGCCTTGACGAGCATAGCATGTACAGACATGGTCTCGGAACACGTGATACCGAAAGGTAGAGCATGAATCATATGGTTGATATGATGAACACTTTGAGTGTTCGCCATTGAAATTACACCTTGTCTCGTGATGATCGGACTTAGGTGTGGTGGATTTGGTTCGTGTGATCACTAAGACAATGCGAGGGATATTGTTTTGAGTGGAAGTTCATCTAGATTTTTAATTATGTTGAATTAAATTTTGAACTCAATTTGTCATAAACTTAGTCTAAACTTTTGCAAATATATGTTGTAGAGATGGCGTCCCCAATCAATTTTAACCAGTTCCTAGATGTAACATCCCAAATTTCAATAAAAAGAAAGTTAGAGAATTCCAGAGAGCAAAATTTCAAACAAACAAAAACTTTTTAAATTGCATATAGTGCCATGCATAGGACTTGTGCATTTGAGTGATATGCCATGATGAGTGTTATTATTTGTATGTGCTATACTCTAAAACCCTAAGGTGATCATATGAAGATCACCAACCAAATAAATCAAAGAGGAAGAAAATCCAATAAATGAAAAACCCTAAAAACCCTCACATATGCCCTATGGCATTTTTATAAATTTTGACCCTAGACCAATTTGGTCTTCACCATTAGTTGAATAATGTTACTAAACACTTATTACAACTTTTGGAATCAAAGAATCACAATTCAAATAATTTCCAAACACAAATCTTGCTCACATATGATAATGGTCAAAATTGACAATTATAGCCTGATCACTACTTTGAGCCATTGCCATTCAATTTTCTCAAACTAAATCTTGCTAACTCTTTGCACCATTTCAAAGTCAACATCAAGGTGAACACTTTTTGTAAAGATCACCATGCCAAAATCTTTCTTGATCAAGAACTATGCTCATCCAAAGTTTCAACTTTTTAACATATTCAACAATCTCTCACTTAGCCAATTTTGCAAATTTTTGAATTCCACAATTCCACCACCACCTGTAATCATCTCTGGTCAAATACAACTTATCTAAACACACACAATTCAAATTGGTCCACCCTTTGAATTAAATCAAATTCAGACAATTTTCATAAATTTCAAATATGGCACTATTTGCCACTATTGCAAATAGTGATCTACTCCACCTAATCTACCTCAAACCTACACCAAATGGTCCCCTGGTCCCCTTAATCCCATTCAATGCCAAATAGAATCCTAGGGAGAGAGAGAGCAAGGCTAGACATGGCCATGCCGGCCATGTCGCCCAACCCGACGCTCTCCCTTCTCTCCCTTGCTTCTCTGCCCTGGCCATCGTGCCACAGCTCGCCACCGCACCTCCCTACCCCTTCCTAGCACCGCCACGGTCGAGCTCGACGACGACACTGTCCGGACGACGCGCGCCCAGGACGCGCCCAGACGCCGCTCATGTCGCGCATGCACGTGCATGGACGCGCTCTGGCCACCTCTCGCCTGGCCACCTCGCGCTCGCCCTGGCCCCGTTTACTAGCCGTTGAGCATCACCACGCCACCTGGACGCCGCCAGACACTCGCTCGACCAGACCCTGGGCCGCCGCCGCCGTGGACGGAGAAGAAGATCCCGCCACCGCCGTGACATGCCTCGGAAGCAACGCGACCCAACCAAGCCGCCCGACCGTTGCCGCCGCCAATAGCATCGCCAGAACCGTAGAACACTGCCGCCACCTCGCCTAGCTCTCTAGCTCGCCGGAGAAGCCGCGCCATGGTCGACCACCACCCTGCCCCGCAGCACTCTCGCATTGCTATAAAAGGAGACCTCCCCTGGACAATCTAAGCACACCACCGCACTCGCCGCCTCTCACTGCCTCTCAACCACCTCACCACTCTCACGATTCACACCGGAGCGAGGCCAATCGGGAGCTCGCCGCCGCGGAAGCTCTGCAGCAATCGCCGGCGAACCATTCCACCTCGGCGACGCCACCTGCACTGGAGCTTCGCCGTCGTCCACATCTACCCCGAGCACACTGCCATCCTTTGCTGGAGCCGCCGTAAGCCCTCCGACCCCCTACCGCCGCCGCCAGAGCGTCGGGTTCTCGTCGGAGACGACGATGAACCACGGCCGTTGATCTTTGATCTAATCCAACGCCCCTGGTTACTCCATACCGCTTCGGGTTTAAATAGACGCTGACATGCGGGACCCTCTGTCAGGCAGCCCGCGCGTCTCTGGACCGTGGCTGGGCTGGCCTTGGGCCGTTTTTAAATCTTTCAGCCCGTTTAGTTTTCCCGCCCGGCCTTTTAATTCAAATTCGTTTTAAACAATTCCAAATGAATTTCAATACTGCCTCCACTTTGAAAATCAATAGAATCAAATTGGCTAAACCAAATTCAATGAATTTTATGTTGTTGGAAAGCTAATGAAATTATCTACAAAATGCCAATGGTCCCATGACCAGATTCATTGTAGAATAAATGTGATAAAAAGAAGAAGGCAGGGACTTTTTCATATTCAAATAATTATTAAAAATCAACCAAAATAGATATTAAGTTAATTCCAACTCTAATAGCTCACATTTGACTTACACTAATTGATTATGCAATAAAATGGTGTGGTCACTTTGCATGATCATGCCCTAGTTTAATTAATGGATAATATGGCTAGTTTAACTAGTTGATATTGTCCAAAACTATTAAAGTAAATTATGTGGAGTCTTATACTTCATTTAAACTTGTCTCACATGAATTCATGTGATGTTTGGACCCCTGGTCCAAACTCTCTTATATGAATTACTTGAGATTTAAATCATATGTAGTGTTATTAAATGATATGGGGTGATCTACCACATTTAAATCATTTTCTCAAATGATGATGATGAACATTTGACTTAGGTCAATATAAGTTCATATATGATTGTTTGAGAAGTTAAATCTTAAGAAGATTTCAATGAGAGGAAATTATTTCTCAAGAACCCTATGGAAACTATCATTTACATATTAAATACAAAGAAGTGAATTCTATTTAAATAACACAACCCATGCACCCTAGTTAAATTATTTGTGTGCATAGAATAGTTTGTGTGTTTATATGTGATACATGGAATAGCCATTGAATTAGTGAGTAATTATACTCGTATTCAAATTTAGACGCTAGCACCGGAGAGTACACCGAAGAAGAAGGTTGCTACCAAGAGGAGGAGGAGGAACAGTTTGAGAACTACCAAGGCAAGCTAATATTCTTGCAAAGTGCAAAGCCCCTTGGGGCAAGGCACCATAAATCTTATCTTTTCTTACATAAGCCTATCCCAAGTTTTTACTTTACAAGTTTTACTTGTTGTTTTCCAAGAGTTACTTTTATAGTTAACTTTGGTCAAAGTAAAGGATGGTTATTAGAGTAGTGAAGTGGTCTCAATCAAGCAAAGCAAGATAGCACCCCTCATGATTTAGAGCTAGTGCTAATGAAATAAAACTTGACTACTCTAGATGGGAACAAGGTGAATTGAAATGAGTTTGAAACCTTGGAATGATGATGCATTCCATTGAATGATTTTTGAAGGTAAATATGACCAAGAGAAGATGGTGATTTTTGATAAACATGATATTGGTTTGGATGCGATACCTTTCCAATTATTAAGTACCCCCACAATACCTGATTATGGGTAGGGCTTAACTGGAAGTTTATGCATCTTAGTATGGGTTCCCTCTGAACACACGTCATAGGGGTTACGCTTGAGGCTGCCTCCGTTGTTGAGAAATGATGTGAAATTGAGGTGAATTGTACGGCCAAGCCCTGTGCAGTTCCCAGGTTGACAGTTGGTCTTCACTGGGAGGCCAAGCACATGGGGAGAGGTGCTCATACTAGGATTTGTAAGTGAAAGGTTATGGTTGATGATCCGCGTACTGTGTTACGATGATTCGGGGTAATCCCGACGGATGAAATCAAATGTTGTGGCACAAGTGTGCAACCTCTGCAGAGTGTCAATCTATTCGAATAGCCGCGTCCACGGTTACGGACGGTTGGAAAGGCCATACAGTTTCCAATGTCATATCTTTGAAAATGATGTTGAAAGATGATGGTGAAATGACTTGTGGTGAATTGAATTGAAATCACCACTTGAATGGTGGGAATGACACTAATGTTCCCACTTGAGTTAGTTAGCACTTGAATAAGTTTTTCTCAAATATTGTGAACTAAAACTGGCGTTATGCAAATAAACTAGAGCTTAGTAAACCATACTAGAATGTCTAGCACTTACATTAGTAGTAGTTTGCGAGTACTTAAAGTACTCACGGCTTTGTCCCTGGCTATTCAAATGGCCAGAGTATGAAGATGAACAAGGAGATGACCAGCAGGACGCCTACGACAACTAGGAGTCTTCCGACGTCAAGCGTTGGCCTGTGGACTAGAGAGTCCTTGTATCTTACGCTTCCGCTATGAACTATGAAATTGTGTTTGTTCGTTGATCGATAGATCAACTATTCGTGTAATATGGATCATGTGATTCCAAATTTGTAAGACTTATGGTTTGTAATGAATGATGACTGTGATACTTAACTATTATGCCTCGCAACAACAATATTCCTAGGATTGCGATGTATGACATAATAGGCATCCGGACTTAAAAATCCGGGTGTTGACAAGTTGGTATCAGAGCCATTGTTTGACCTTAGAAGACCTTAGTTAGAATGGGCGTTCTGAAAAAATTAACTTTGAAATCAAATGAAAGAAAATATTTGTGAAAATTTACTACACTCTTGTCTTTGAGACTTTGCCAAAATTTGATGAATCATGTTCTATCTTATTTGAATCAACTTAAAATCTTGCCACACTTTGCACTCTATAACTTACTCATCCAATTCTCTTTCAGATGGAGCCGAATGAACCCATCAACACCAAGTTTTACCAGCTTGGGAACGGAGGGAGCTTGATCTTCGAGCACGACCTCAACGCCGTCTCTGACTTCCTTGGGCGCCCACACCCCGAGTTCCACGGGGTTCAGCTGGACGACACGCCCGGAGGAGAGTTGCAGTGGGTGATCACTGCCGACTTGAGGGGCAAGATGGAGCCTCCCACCTCGGAGAGGATCCTCTTCTCCTTCCGCGAGAGCAACTGGCTCGACGGACTCGCACGTGGCCTTCAGGAGGCACTTGCGCGCCTCTGTGGACAGAACGTGGTGCGCATCCTTGCGTCGCGCTACACACACCTTGTGAGGCGTGATGCTGCGGGAGTGCCCATGGAGCTGCAGCCGCACCCGGAGTTGAGGCACCATGCTGAGCACCTGGACTTCATGCTCTACTAGACTCAGAGGGACCTCGACGCCACTCGCGCTTACGCGAACCAGACCCATGCCCACATCACCGAGCAGGGTCAGGCGATCAAGCTACTCAATAACGACCGCAAGAGCCTTCGTCAGCAGCGTGCCAAGAAGGACGCTACGATTCGGCGCCTTCGCGCCAGGATAGCATCACTCGAGGCCACTGTCAAGGCCCAGGAGGAGCAGATTCGTGAGCTGGACGATGACGACGGAGGCATCGACCTTCAGGGAAGAGGAGCCTTCCTGAGCGACGACGACGACTTTGAGGAAGACGAGAACACCGAGGAGGAGGACTACGAGTTCCTGGAGGCAGGACCTGACGAATACTGTAGGATAACGTTGCATAGAAAACAAAAATTTTCCTATCGCGAACACACAATCCAAGCCAAGATGCAATCTAGAAGACGGTAGCAACGAGGGGATGATCAAGACTAACCCTTGAAGAGATTCCAAAGCCTATAAGAGTAGGCTCTTATTGCTGCGGTAGACGATCACTTGCCGCTTGCAAAAGCGCGTAGAAGATCTTGATCACGATCGGTTCCGGCGCCACGAACGGGCAGCACCTCCGTACTCGGTCACACGTTCGGTTGTTGATGAAGACGACGTCCACCTCCCGTTCCAGCGGGCAGCGGAAGTAGTAGCTCCTCTTGAATCCGACAGACGACGGCGTGGTGTCGGTGGTGGTGGAGAAATCCGGCGGAGCTTCGCTTAAGCGTGCGGGATGTGGTGGAGGAGAGAGACCGCTAGGGTTTGGGGAGAGGGGGTGGCCGGCCACTAAGGGGTGCGGCCTATGGCTTTGGTGTGGCCGGCCCCCTCCCCTGGCCCTCTATATATAGGTGGAAGCCCCAAGTGTTGGACTACAAGTCTTCGAATAAGACCCGAACCCAAAACCTTCCATATGGTGGGAAACCTTCCCTCCCACTAGAGGTGGGAATTCCACCTTCCATAGGTGGCCGGCCCCCTGGGAGTCCACTTGGGACTCCTCCCCCACTAGGGTTGGCCGGCCATGGAGGTGGAGTCCCATGTGGACTCCACCTTCCTTGGTGGTTTCTTCCGGACTTTTCTAGAACCTTCTAGAACCTTCCATAGAACCTTCCGCATCATTTTATTCACATAAAATGACATCCTATATATGAATCTTATTCTCCGGACCATTCCGGAACTCCTCGTGATGTCCGGGATCACATCCGGGACTCCGAACAAATATTCGAACTCCATTCCATATTCAAGTACTACCATTTCAACATCCAACTTTAAGTGTGTCACCCTACGGTTCGTGAACTATGTGGACATGGTTGAGTACTCACTCCGACCAATAACCAATAGCGGGATCTGGAGATCCATAATGGCTCCCACATATTCAACGATGACTTTAGTGATCGAATGAACCATTCACATACAATACCAATTCCCTTTGTCTCGCGATATTTTACTTGTCCGAGGTTTGATCTTCGGTATCACTCTATACCTTGTTCAACCTCGTCTCCGACAAGTACTCTTTACTCGTACCGTGGTATGTGGTCTCTTATGAACTTATTCATATGCTTGCAAGACATTAGACGACATTCCACCGAGAGGGCCCAGAGTATATCTATCCGTCATCGGGATGGACAAATCCCACCGTTGATCCATATGCCTCAACTCATACTTTCCGATACTTAATCCCACCTTTATAGCCACCCATTTACGCAGTGGTGTTTGGTGTAATCAAAGTACCTTTCCGGTATAAGTGATTTACATGATCTCATGGTCATAAGGACTAGGTAACTATGTATCGAAAGCTTATAGCAAATAACTTAATGACGAGATCTTATGCTACGCTTAATTGGGTGTGTCCATTACATCATTCATACAATGACATAACCTTGTTATTAATAACATCCAATGTTCATGATTATGAAACTAATCATCCATTAATCAACAAGCTAGTTTAAGAGGCATACTAGGGACTTCTTGTTTGTCTACATATCACACATGTACCAATGTTTCGGTTAATACAATTATAGCATGGTATGTAAACATTATCATAAACACAAAGATATATAATAACCATTTATTATTGCCTCTTGGGCATATCTCCAACAGTCTCCCACTTGCACTAGAGTCAATAATCTAGTTTACATATGTAAAGATATAACACCTTGGCCTTCTGGTGCTTTATCATGTTTTGCTCACGGGAGAGGTTTTAGTCAACGGTTCTGACATGCTCAGAAACGTATGTATTTTGCAATTCATATGCGTCTCAGCGCATCACTCATTTTCTAAATGAGTCGGCATATATGCTTAGTCCTCTGGTGGAACCTTAATTCCGCGGTCTGAAATATGTCACTAATATTGTCACACACAATATAGCTTCAAAGTTCTGACTTTGTCGGAACTACACCAAGTTCTCAAAGAACCTCCTGACTTAACATCCTTTGTCATTGTCAAAACAATGACATATTCTGCCTTCTTTTGTAGAATCCATCACAATATTTAGAACTCTTCTAAATCTAGCATAGACAACTTCTAGCTCATTGTGCTACCTTTTAAACAACACTTAGTCTAATTTGAGATTTGAAATTATATTTTATATGTGACAAAACCAATATCGGTGTAACACCTTACAGCGATTTGTTTGTCATTTCTTCATACAAAAAATATATATATATATCCTTAGTTCTTCTAAAGTACTTAAGGATATTCTTACTGTCGTTCAATGATCATCATATGAATCATTCTGGTATATGCTCATAACACTTTATAGCACATGATATCTGATTGTGTACATGTTATTCGTGATCTATAATCACTCATGTGTTTTTACTCATTGAGTGTCAGATACACTCAAGTCTTGTTAAACCTTCACATGACAAGAACATTTTCTTAATATTTCTATATTGAACTACTTCAATATCCATCATATGTACTTTGACTTAAACTTATTTATGTGTTTCAATCTATCTTCATAGATCTTGACACTAAATTTGTTTCAGTCCATATCCTTTCATTGAAGTTAATTCTCAATGAAACCTTTTAATCAAGTATATAATTACATCATTTATAACCAACTATATGTCACCTACATAAAGTATTATAAATGTGTCTTAGCGCTCCCACTTAATTTCTTGCAAATGCAAGCCTCTTCATCGTCTCTGATGAAATCAAAAACTCTTTGACTATTTCATCTGGTGAAGATTCTAACTCCGTGATACTTACTTCATCCAATTGAAGTTCGTATACCTATCTAGTATTCCACGGACCAGCAAAACTCTTGGTTGTATCTTGTATACACCTTTAATACACACTTCTGTTAAGTAGTGTATTTTGCCATCCTACTAGCATATCTCATAAAAGAAATATGTAGTGATTACTAGAATAATCCACATAGACTATAAGCATTGCTACGGAAGATCTAATCTTATCGTAGTCAACTCTTTGAACTTTGTCGTAAACAATTTTTCGACAAGTCGAGCTTCTTTAAGGATATTCCATCCAAGTCCATCAATTTTATAGATCCATTTACTTTCAAAAAGTATTTATCTATCTTGGATTTCATGGCGTATAGCCATTTTAACGGAGTCAGAGCCCATCATAACTTCTTTGTTTGTAGTTGGTTTTATCATTGTTCAAAATCAATCCTTTGTTCACAAATCATTTATTTGATCACAAAGTAAACCATACCTACAAGGTTCAATATGTACTTCGATCTCCATGGCTAAAACACTTTGTAGTCATGGGAGTCATGATCGTCGTGGCCGCTTCCGAAACAAATTTCCGATGCTGCGCTACTCTGATCATTATGCTCAGGTTCATAAACCTTATCAAATTATATTGTCCTCCCACTCAAATACTTCACTAGAAACAATTTCTTGGAAATAAGAAACATTGACAAACACTTTTGTCTTTGTCTTGTGGAAAGAATTCCCAATCAAATCTCTGGGATAACCAACAAAGACATTCATCCGATTTTGGTTGTAAACTTATTTACTTATGCTATGCATACCAAAATTTAAGAAAAGACTATCAGGGTTCATACCCATGCCATAACTCGTATGGTGTCATTTCAATGGATCATGATGATGCTCTATTCAGTGTAAAAGCGGTAGTCACTAAAGCATAATCCACAAAAATATAATGGCATTAATATCTTATCTCATCATTGATCCAACAAGGTTTGGATACATATCTTGGATACTATATCATCATTGTGATACTCCAAGAAATGTGAGTTGTAGAACAATTTCATAACTCTCTTAGATGTTCGCTAAAACTCGTAATTCAAATATTTCTACCATGATCCAATCATAGATATTTGACTTTTCTATTACGATGATTTCCACTTCATGCTGAAATTTATTTGAATCCATTCAAATGTTTCAAACTTCTTCCTTATTGAATATATCCACATATATATACTCAATTCATTGTTGAAAGTTTTCATGAAGTAGAAGAATCTCCCGCACACAACTATGCCCAGTGAATCACATACATCATAATGTATTTTTCCACTAAGTTAGTTGCCCGTTCAACTTTTGGCCTATGAACGGTATTTTAATCATTCTCTTTAGAAAAGATTTGCAAACGCCAAACGATTCAAAAATCAAATGACTCCAAAAATCCATTTGCATGGAGTTCCTTCATGCGTTCCTTTCTAACATGACCTAAATGGCGGTTCCACAAATAAGTGGAATTCAAATCATTTGCCTTATGGCATTTTAGCGTCAGTGTTATGTATGTGTGTTTCACCATTAAGATTTATAATAACTTATCCATCATACATGGAGTAATGTCATAATTTGAACAACTCATTGTTTTTATTTGACCAGAGCAAAATAACAATTATTAAGTTCTTTATTATAAATTCTAAGGGCTAGATAGAATGCCAACGATGAACATAATAACACTTTATTTTTGTTCCAGACGTGCATACCTATCATATTCCTTGTCAGTCACTTAGGCCATTGTATTCTTGTATTGTGTTGTTTTGTATGACACTTCATACCAACCAATATAGCACTAATACCCAAGAATTTCATTGTGTGACTAAACTAGGAATACATCCATAACATGTATATCATTTATATACACCTGAGCTAGACTTTCTAGTCTTTTCTTTATTTCTGCCAATAATCTTTTGCAGTTTCTCTTTTAGCTTTCCTCATTATTCAGAAAAACACTTCAACATCAATAACTTCTAGGTTTGTTGGTCAAATACCAATAACCTTGAGGTTTTTACTTTGAAGTTGTTCATCATATGACAAGTGTTCTAGATTTCACTTATTAGTAACTATGATGAACAATTTCACTCATAATTTTATCCATCAATTCATGACAACTTTTTGAGACCATGTCTGTACATGCTAGGCTCATAAAGTTCAACCTTAGTATTTGTATGTGCAAATCTGGCTTGCACCCATTGTAAGCACACGTAGAATCTATAACACCCGATCATCACGTGATGCTTCGATACGACGAGTCTTAGCAACGGTGCATACTAAGGATGATAACTTCATGGATATGCGAATATCGTTAGTGCTCCAATAGTTGGAGGATTGTGACGCCTGGCGTCTTCAACCTTCATACATTCCCATAAAACTTATGAGTTTATGTAGTCTCACCAAATTATATTCTATCATCTTGCAATAAGGTCTTAGATATCACATATATCTCATACCTTGATTATTTCTGAAAACTAAATTTTCAGCTCCTTACTTTTCAAACAGATTTGAACTTCAAGTTTCACGGAGACAAGATAACTTTAGGTACTAATTGAAACCATAGCTCTCTGAATCAACAAAGTGAGTTTCACTAAAAGTTTGCAATAGGACTTAATCAATTCTTGATTCTTTAACAATACGGTACTAATCCGTAAAGTTTCTTATCAGATTTTAACAGTATTTCTATCTCAATAACAAGACTAGCGCATAGTAGTAAACGGATGCCAATACTACAAAATTAATTCAAAATACTACTCAGACTATGTTTATGATAATTAGTTCATGTTTTAATCTAATTACTAATGAACTCCCACTTAATACAACATCCCTCATAGTTGTTAAGTGGTACACGATCCAAATCCACTACATCAAAACCGATCATCACGTGAGATGATGTAGCTTCAATGGTGAACATCAACATGTTGATCATATCATCCATATGACTCGTGTTCAACCTTTCGGTTTCCGTTGTCCCGAGGCCATGTCTATACATGCTAGGCTCGTCAAGCAAACCCAAGTATTCCGCATGTGCAACATGGCTTACACCCGTTGTATGTTGAGTTTATCACACCCGATCATCACGAGATGCTTCAAAACGTCGAACAATGCAACGGTGCATACGAGGGAAGAACACTTTATTATCTTGATATTAATGTGAGGGATCATCTTATAATGCTACCGTCGTGATCTAAGCAAAATAAGATGCATAAAGGATTAACATCACATGCAATTCATATGTGATATGATATGGCCCTTTAGTCTTTGCGCCTTTGATCTTCATCTCCAAAGCACGGACATGATCTCCATCATCTTCGGGCATGATCTCCATCATCTTCGGCATGATCTCCATCATCGTCGGCGTAGGTCAAGGTCCATGGCGCCTTCATGGTTGTTCACCTCATGTAGCAACTATTACAACTACTTTGAAATACCTCTCAACATGAAAATTAAAGACAACCATAAGGCTCCTGCCGGTTGCCACAATACAATAATGATCATCTCATACATATTCATCATCACATTATGGCCATATCACATCACCAAACCCTGCAAAAACAAGTTAGACGTCTCTAATTTGGTTTGCATATTTTACGTGGTTTAGGGTTTTCGAGTAAGATCTAATCTACCTACGAACATGAACCACAACGGTGATACTAGTGTTGTCAATAGAAGAGTAAATTGAATCTTCACTATAGTAGGAGAGACAGACACCCGCAAAGCCTCTTATGCAATACAAGTTGCATGTCGAACGAGGAACAAGTCTCATGAACGCGGTCATGTAAAGTTAGTCCGAGCCGCTTCATCCCACTATGCCACAAAGATGCAAAGTACTCAAACTAAAGATAACAAGAGCATCAACGCCCACAAACCATTGTGTTCTACTCGTGCAACCATCTATGCATAGACACGGCTCTGATACCACTGTAGGATAACGTTGCATAGAAAACAAAAATTTTCCTATCGCGAACACACAATCCAAGCCAAGATGCAATCTAGAAGACGGTAGCAACGAGGGGATGATCAAGACTAACCCTTGAAGAGATTCCAAAGCCTATAAGAGTAGGCTCTTATTGCTGCGGTAGACGATCACTTGCCGCTTGCAAAAGCGCGTAGAAGATCTTGATCACGAGCGCCACGAACGGGCAGCACCTCCGTACTCGGTCACACGTTCGGTTGTTGATGAAGACGACGTCCACCTCCCTGTTCCAGCGGCAGCGGAAGTAGTAGTTCTTCTTGAATCCGACAGCACGACGGCGTGGTGTCGGTGGTGGTGGAGAAATCCGGGAGCTTCGCTAAGCGGCGGGATGTGGGAGGAGAGAGACCGCTAGGGTTTGGGGAGAGGGGGCCGGCCACTAAGGGGTGCGGCCAGCTATGGCTTTGGTGTGGCCGGCCCCCTCCCCTTGGCCCTCTATATATAGGTGGAAGCCCCAAGTGTTGGACTACAAGTCTTCGAATAAGACCCGAACCCAAAACCTTCCATATGGTGGGAAACCCCTCCCACTAGAGGTGGGAATTCCACCTTCCATAGGGGGGGTGGCGGCCCCTAAGGGGGAGTCCACTTGGGACTCCTCCCCCACTAGGGTTGGCGGCCATGGAGGTGGAGTCCCATGTGGACTCCACCTTCCTTGGTGGTTTCTTCCGGACTTTTCTAGAACCTTCTAGAACCTTCCATAACCTTCCGCATCATTTTATTCACATAAAATGACATCCTATATATGAATCTTATTCTCCGGACCATTCCGAACTCCTCGTGATGTCCGGGATCACATCCGGGACTCCGAACAAATATTCGAACTCCATTCCATATTCAAGTACTACCATTTCAACATCCAACTTTAAGTGTGTCACCCTACGGTTCGTGAACTATGTGGACATGGTTGAGTACTCACTCCGACCAATAACCAATAGCGGGATCTGGAGATCCATAATGGCTCCCACATATTCAACGATGACTTTAGTGATCGAATGAACCATTCACATACAATACCAATTCCCTTTGTCTCGCGATATTTTACTTGTCCGAGGTTTGATCTTCGGTATCACTCTATACCTTGTTCAACCTCGTCTCCCGACAAGTACTCTTTACTCGTACCGTGGTATGTCTCTTATGAACTTATTCATATGCTTGCAAGACATTAGACGACATTCCACCGAGAGGGCCCAGAGTATATCTATCCGTCATCGGGATGGACAAATCCCACCGTTGATCCATATGCCTCAACTCATACTTTCCGGATACTTAATCCCACCTTTATAGCCACCCATTTACGCAGTGGTGTTTGGTGTAATCAAAGTACCTTTCCGGTATAAGTGATTTACATGATCTCATGGTCATAAGGACTAGGTAACTATGTATCGAAAGCTTATAGCAAATAACTTAATGACGAGATCTTATGCTACGCTTAATTGGGTGTGTCCATTACATCATTCATACAAAGACATAACCTTGTTATTAATAACATCCAATGTTCATGATTATGAAACTAATCATCCATTAATCAACAAGCTAGTTTAAGAGGCATACTAGGGACTTCTTGTTTGTCTACATATCACACATGTACCAATGTTTCGGTTAATACAATTATAGCATGGTATGTAAACATTATCATAAACACAAAGATATATAATAACCATTTATTATTGCCTCTTGGGCATATCTCCAACAAATACGTCCCGATCGATGTCGAGGATGAGGAGTAGTTGCACTAGTCTCACTTATGTAGGTGTGAGTTGTATCCCGTCCTTTGTATCTTAGCATGAGAATGGTTCTTAAAACCATTGGAGTAGGTGTGTGTTAGTTTGTACTATATGTTGAATGAATGAATGAATGTTATGTTTGTCATGAAAAGATTACAAGTTTTCAAATGTTTTTCAAACTTAACCAAAATGAACCATAGAATGTTCCCTCTTATCTCATAATCTTCTATATCTTCAGATGGCCCCTCCCAATCGCACCAACGACGCGATGTTGCAACTGCTGCCTGCACTCGCTTGCCGACAGGGAAACCGAAAGAGCCGAACGCCAAGCCAACCTCGTCGCCTTGCAGAACATTGCCAACCAAGGCCATGGAAATCATGATCACCCCGGATCCAAGCTCAAGAACTTCCAACACCAACCCTGTTTAGCAAGACCGAGGAACCCCTCGATGCCGACGATTGGCTCCAGACTATGGAGAACAATCTGGAGGTAGCCGGTGTGGAAGCCAATGAGAAAGTCTTGTTTGCCACCCACTATCTTGCTGGACTAGCCCGCGCTTGGTGGACAAGCACACGTGCCATGAACGGAGGTCAGTTCATGACTTGGGAGGATTTCAAGCTCAAGTTCAGCAAGTACCATGTACCCCCGGGTCTTATCAAAAAGATGAGGGATGAGTTCCGTGAACTGAAACAAGGTCGCATGACGGTTGAATACCGCGACAAGTTTCTTACACTGTCGAGGTATGCCCCCGATGAGACCGACACCGTTGAGAAGAGGAAGGAGAGATTCTCGAACGGACCGCATGATGAGATGACTGTCCTAGTCAACATCCCTTTCGCCGACCTCGAAGCCCTTGTTGACTCCGCCATCCAGATGGAGGGCAAGCTGAACCAAGCCAATGAGAACCGCAAACGCCGCATGGCGAATCAAAGTGGATCAAGCCACCCCCAAAAGTATCGCCCTAGCTCAACCGGAGGTTTCACACCGAGAAACAATAAGCCACCGATGCAGAACTCGCGCCCCGGTTATCAGAACCAGAGTGGAGGAAACTCCAAGCCAGGAGGCTACAACAACAACAACAACTACAACCGTGCTCCGCCCCGAGCCCCCAACAACAATAACAACACCAACACCGCTCCCAGAACCGGAAGCAACGCCATCCCCGTTGCGAACAAGCAGGACAAGACCACCATCACTTGCTATGAGTGTGGTGTAGTGGGGCACTACTCCAACGAGTGTCCCAAACGTCTTGCCAAGCTCGCCAACACCGCCGCAAGAGAACGCCGTGTCTCCACCGCAAGAAGTTCGCCCCCAACAACCCCAATAACCGCAACGGCCGCCTCTACCACATGAACGCCGAAGAAGCCCAGAAGCACCATGTTGTACGGGTATGTTTTCTGTCAACCACATCCCGCCAGAGTGCTGTTTGATTCCAGAGCATCTCATTCTTTTGTCACCGAAGACTTTGCATCAACAAGTAAAATTCAACCCCTCAGCTTGAAGCATGTTATGATAGTTCAAATTCCCGGATCAACCACCAAAGCCAGAAAATTTTGCAAAAATGTACCAATCAAAATCCATGATGTAGATTTCTATGCCAATCTAATCATACTTGGAACCAAAGGTTTGGAAGTTGTCCTAGGAATAGACTGGATGTCCAAACACAATGGATTGATAGATCTGTGCCAAGAAAGCCATAACCATGACTAGCAGCACCGGTATCGTAGTAGAGCACGTCTCTGAAAAACTACCCGAAAATTCACCTGCAACCAAAGTGTATCCAAGCCAACTGGATCAAATCAGGGTCGTTTGTCGCTACTCGATGTGTTTCCTGGATGATCTACCCGGATGCCCCGGATCGGATATCGAGTTTATCATCGAGTTAATCCCTGAACGGACCCATAGCCCAGAGAGCCTACAGCATGAACGCAACCGAGCTCGTGGAGCTGAAGAAGCAAATAGATGATATGTTGGCCAAAGGTCTGATTAGACCGAGTGCATCCCCCTGGAGATCACCAGTTTTGTTTGTGGACAAGAAGGATGGTGCAAATCGTTTATGCACGAACTATAGTAAGCTTAACGATGTCACCATCAAAAACAAATACCCCCTACCCAAGATAGAAGACTTGTTTGATCAACTCACCGGAGCCAAAGTTTTCTCCAAGATCGACCTTAGAACTGGATACCATCAGCTAAAGATCTGAGCCATCGACATTCCAAAAACTGCCTTTACCACCAGATATGGGTTGTATGAGTACAATGTCATGTCGTTTGGACTAACCAATGCCCCCGCTTATTTCATGAATCTCATGAATAAGATCTTCATGAACTTTTTGGACAAGTTTGTCGTTGTCTTCATCGACGACATTCTCGTCTACTCCAAGTCCGAAGAGGAACATGAACAGCATTTGGAGACTGTCCTAGAAACCCTTCGACAGCACAAGTTGTATGCCAAGTTTAGCAAGTGTGAATTTTGGTTGGAAGAAGTTGGATTCCTGGGACACATCTTGTCTGCAGGAGGAATTGCCGTAGATCCCGCCAAGATCAAGACCGTTATGGAATGGCAAGCCCCAACCACCCAAACCGAGGTCCGCGCTTTTCTTGGATTAGCCGGATACTACCGTAGATTTGTAGAAGGCTTTTCGAGCATCGCTCGACCAATGACCCAATTGCTGAAAAAGGACAGAAAGTTTGAGTGGACTGATAAATGTGAAGAGAGCTTTCAACACCAAGAGTAGACGACCACAGCCCCAATCCCGATCATGCCGATATCGCAAAGCCCTTTGACGTATATTGCGACGCCTCCAAGACTGGACTTGGATGCGTGCTTATGCAAGAAGGCAAGGTTGTATCCTACCTTTCAAGACAACTAAAGCAACATGAACAGAACTACCCAACCCATGACCTCGAGCTTGCAGCCGTGGTCTTAGCCTTGAAAGTTTGGCGTCATTACCTCATGGGTAATCGATGCGAGATCTACTCCGACCACAAAAGCCTCAAATACATATTCACCCAGAAGGAGCTAAACATGAGACAACGCCGATGGATCGAATTGATCAAGGATTACTACATGGAGATTCACTACCACCCGGCAAGGCCAATGTGGTAGCTGATGCTTTGAGTCGACCGTGGCTGAACTCCATGCTCGCAACCGAACAGCCCAGCTTGCATCAAGAATTTGAACAGTTCAGACTTGAACTTGTTAGCGAAGGATTCCTAGCTAGCATAGAACCGCAACCCACCTTGGTTAGTCGATCAAGGAAGCCTCAGGACAACGCTAGCATCGAATCAAGAAACAGATAGTCAGAAAGCCCCTGATTCACCGTAGACGAAGCCGAGTTCTTGGTACAAAGAACGTCTCTGCGTACCATCGGACTCGACTTGAAACAAGTCATCCCGCAAGAAGCCCACGACAGCCTTTATTCAATCCACCCCGGAGGTACCAAGATGTACCAAGACTTGAAGGAACAATTCTGGTGGCACGGAATGAAGAGAGAAATCGGCAGCTACATCGCCAAGTGTGATATCTGTCAGAGAGTCAAGGCAGAACATCAACGACCCGCCGGACTGTTACATCCCCTCCGTATTCCTAATGGAAATGGGACTCCGTAGGAATGGACTTTATCACCGGATCGCCCAAATCCAAAAAGGCAATGATTCAATATGGGTAGTTGTCGATAGATTGACCAAAGTCGCCCATTTCATCGCGTCATAACCACTTACCAAGGCCCAAAGTTAGCTGAACTATACATCTCCGAATAGTCGCCCGCACGGAACCCCCAAATCGATAGTATCGTATAGAGGATCACAACACCTCGAGATTCGCAAAGTGCATGAAGGACTAGGAACCCGTCTCGATTTCAAGACCGCCTATCACTCCTGCATCGATGGACAACCGAGAGAGTCAACCAGATCGGAGGACATGCCGAGAGCATGCGCACGAATACGGATCCAAGTGGGAAGACCGCTGCCGTACGCACTCCTCTTACAACAACAGCTACCAAGCCACCGCAGATGGCCCCTTTGAAGCCTTGTACTAAGGAAGTGCCGACTCCCGAACTGGTCAAGTTGGAGAAAGCCAAGTTTTTGGCCCAGATGTTCTTCGTGAAGCCGAAGAGAAAGTCCACAAGATTCGCGAGTATCTCAAGACTGCGAATCAAGACGAAGAGCTACGCCGACAGAGACGCTGGAGATGACCTTCGAGATCGGAGACTTCGTCTATCTCAAGGTATCCCCTTGAAACGAATGCATAGATTCCAAAAAGGAAAGATCGCACCCCGATATGTCGGACCTTTCAAAGTCCTTAGCCGCCGAGGTGAAGTATCTTATCAACTGAGTTGCCTCGAAGAAATGTCGCTGTGCATGACGTGTTTCACATCTCACTCCTCCGGAAGTCCGGAGAAGACCGAAGTGTTCAAGAACATCGATCACCGTGTGGATATCAACAAGGATCCGACTTACCGCGGCCGATTCGCATCCTGGAGGAAGCTACCGAACCACCCGCACCCGAAGCATCAAGTTTCTCAAGATCCAATGGAGCAATCATACCGAGGATGAAGCCACATGGGAACGCGAAGACTTCATGAAGAAGGAGTACCCAGATCTCTTTAGTACCTAACTTTCTTTTCGATCTCGGGACGAGATCTTTTGTAAGGGGAAGGGTTTGTAACATCCCAAATTTCAATAAAAAGAAAGTTAGAGAATTCCAGAGAGCAAAATTTCAAACAAACAAAAACTTTTTAAATTGCATATAGTGCCATGCATAGGACTTGTGCATTTGAGTGATATGCCATGATGAGTGTTATTATTTGTATGTGCTATACTCTAAAACCCTAAGGTGATCATATGAAGATCACCAACCAAATAAATCAAAGAGGAAGAAAATCCAATAAATGAAAAACCCTAAAACCCTCACATATGCCCTATGGCATTTTTATAAATTTTGACCCTAGACCAATTTGGTCTTCACCATTAGTTGAATAATGTTACTAAACACTTATTACAACTTTTGGAATCAAAGAATCACAATTCAAATAATTTCCAAACACAAATCTTGCTCACATATGATAATGGTCAAAATTGACAATTATAGCCTGATCACTACTTTGAGCCATTGCCATTCAATTTTCTCAAACTAAATCTTGCTAACTCTTTGCACCATTTCAAAGTCAACATCCAGGTGAACACTTTTTGTAAAGATCACCATGCCAAAATCTTTCTTGATCAAGAACTATGCTCATCCAAAGTTTCAACTTTTTAACATATTCAACAATCTCTCACTTAGCCAATTTTGCAAATTTTTGAATTCCACAATTCCACCACCACCTCTAATCGTCTCTGGTCAAATACAACTTATCTAAACACACACAATTCAAATTGGTCCACCATTTGAATTAAATCAAATTTAGACAATTTTCACAAATTTCAAATATGGCACTATTTGCCACTATTGCAAATAGTGATCTACTCCACCTAATCTACCTCAAACCTACACCAAATGGTCCCCTGGTCCCCTTAATCCCATTCAATGCCAAATAGAATCCTAGGGAGGAGAGAGAGGCTAGACATGGCCATGCCGGCCATGTCGCCCAACCCGACGCTCTCCTCCTCGCTTTCCGCCCGGCCATCGTGCCACGCTCGCCACCGCACCTCCCTACCCCTTCCTAGCACCGCCACGGCCGAGCTCGACGACGACACGCCGGACGACGCGCGCCCAGACGCGCCTGACGCGCCGTGTCGCGCATGCACGTGCATGGACGCGTGGCCACCTCTCGCCAGGCCACCTCGCGCTCGCCCTGGCCCCGTTTACTAGCCGTTGAGCATCACCACGCCACCTGGACGCCGCCAGACACTCGCTCGACCAGACCCTGGGTCGCCGCCGCCATGGACGGAGAAGAAGATCCCGCCACTGCCGCGACATGCCTCGAAGCAACGCGACCCAACCAAGCCCGCTTCGACCAAGCTCGTCGCCGCTAGCATCGCCAAGAACCGTAGAACACCGCCGCCACCTCGCCTAGCTCTCTAGCTCGCCGGAGAAGCCGCGCCATGGTCAACCACCACCCTGCCCCGCAGCACTCTCGCATTGCAATAAAAGGAGACCTCCCCTGGACAATCTAAGCACACCACCGCACTCGCCACCTCTCACTGCCTCTCAACCACCTCACCACTCTCTCGATTCATGCCGGAGCAAGGCCAATCGGGAGCTCGCCGCCGCAGAAGCTCTGCAGCAATCGCCGGTGAACTGACCACCTCGTGCGACGCCACCGTACTGAGCTTCGCCGTCGTCCACATCTACCCCTAGCACAGTGCCATCCTTTGCTGGAGCCACCGTAAGCCCTCCGACCCCCTACCGCCGCCGCCAGAGCGTCGGGTTCTCGTCGGAGACGACGATGAACCACGACCGTTGATCTTTGATCTAATCCAACGCCCCTGGTTACTCCATACCGCTTCGGGTTTAAATAGACGCTGACATGCGGGACCCTTCGTCAGCAGCCCGTCTCTCTGGACCGTGGTGGGCCTTGGGCCTTTTTAAATCTTTCAGCCCGTTTAGTTTTCCCGCCCGGCCTTTTAATTCAAATTCGTTTTAAACAATTCCAAATGAATTTCAATACTGCCTCCACTTTGAAAATCAATAGAATCAAATTGGCTAAACCAAATTCAATGAATTTTATGTTGTTGGAAAGCTAATGAAATTATCTACGAAATGCCACTGGTCCCATGACCAGATTCATTGTAGAATAAATGTGATAAAAAGAAGAAGGCAGGGACTTTTTCATATTCAAATAATTATTAAAAATCAACCAAAATAGATATTAAGTTAATTCCAACTCTAATAGCTCACATTTGACTTACACTAATTGATTATGCAATAAAATGGTTTGGTCACTTTGCATGATCATGCCCTAGTTTAATTAATGGATAATATGGCTAGTTTAACTAGTTGATATTGTCCAAAACTATTAAAGTAAATTATGTGGAGTCTTATACTTCATTTAAACTTGTCTCACATGAATTCATGTGATGTTTGGACCCCTGGTCCAAACTCTCTTATATGAATTACTTGAGATTTAAATCATATGTAGTGTTATTAAATGATATGGGGTGATCTACCCCATTTAAATCATTTTCTCAAATGATGATGATGAACATTTGACTTAGGTCAATATAAGTTCATATATGATTGTTTGAGAAGTTAAATCTTAAGAAGATTTCAATGAGAGGGAATTATTTCTCAAGAACCCTATGGAAACTATCATTTACATATTAAATACAAAGAAGTGAATTCTATTCAAATAACACAACCCATGCACCCTAGTTAAATTATTTGTGTGCATAGAATAGTTTGTGTGTTTATATGTGATACATGGAATAGCCATTGAATTAGTGAGTAATTATACTCGTATTCAAATTTAGACGCTAGCACCGGAGAGTACACCGAAGAAGAAGGTTGCTACCAAGAGGAGGAGGAGGAACAGTTTGAGAACTACCAAGGCAAGCTAATATTCTTGCAAAGTGAAAAGCCCCCTTGGGGCAAGGCACCATAAATCTTATCTTTTCTTACATAATCCTATCCCAAGTTTTTTACTTTACAAGTTTTACTTGTTGTTTTCCAAGAGTTACTTTTATAGTTAACTTTGGTCAAAGTAAAGGATGGTTATTAGAGTAGTGAAGTGGTCTCAATCAAGCAAAGCAAGATAGCACCCCTCATGATTTAGAGCTAGTGCTAATGAAATAAAACTTGACTACTCTAGATGGGAACAAGGTGAATTGAAATGAGTTTGAAACCTTGGAATGATGATGCATTCCATTGAATGATTTTTGAAGGTAAATATGACCAAGAGAAGATGGTGATTTTTGATAAACATGATATTGGTTTGGATGCGATACCTTTCCAATTATTAAGTACCCCCACAATACCCGATTATGGGTAGGGCTTAACTGGAAGTTTATGCATCTTAGTATGGGTTCCTCTGAACACACGTCATAGGGGTTATGCTTGAGGCTGCCTCCGTTGTTGAGAAATGATGTGAAATTGAGGCGAATTGTACGGCCAAGCCCTGTGCAGTTCCTGTTGACAGTTGGTCTTCACCGGGAGGCCAAGCTCATGGGGAGAGGTGCTCATACTAGGATTTGTAAGTGAAAGGTTATGGTTGATGATCCGCGTATTGTGTTACGATGATTCGGGTAATCCCGACGGATGAAATCAAATGTTGTGGCACAAGTGTGCAACCTCCGCAGAGTGTCAATCTATTCGAATAGCCGCGTCCACTACGACGGTTGGAAAGGCCATACAGTTTCCAATGTCATATCTTTGAAAATGATGTTGAAAGATGATGGTGAAATGACTTGTGGTGAATTGAATTGAAATCACCACTTGAATGGTGGGAATGACACTAATGTTCCCACTTGAGTTAGTTAGCACTTGAATAAGTTTTTCTCAAATATTGTGAACTAAAACTGGCGTTATGCAAATAAACTAGAGCTTAGTAAACCATACTAGAATGTCTAGCACTTACATTAGTAGTAGTTTGCAGTACCAAAGTACTCACGCTTTGTCCCGGCTATTCAAATGGCCAGAGTATAAAGATGAACAAGGAGATGACCAGCAGGACGCCTACGACAACTAGGAGTCTTCCGACGTCAAGCTTTGGCCTGTGGACTAAAGAGTCCTTGTATCTTACGCTTCCGCTATGAACTATGAAATTGTGTTTGTTCGTTGATCGATAGATCAACTATTCGTGTAATGTGGATCATGTGATTCCAAATTTGTAAGACTTATGGTTTGTAATGAATGATGACTGTGATACTTAACTATTATGCCTCGCAACAACAATATTCCTGGGATTGCAATGTATGACATAATAGGCATCCGGACTTAAAAATCCGGGTGTTGACACTAGAGAAAGAAAAGCTTAAGAGCAACGGTAGCAACTTCACCGACTGGTTCCGTCATGTGAGGATCTTCCTCCAAGGAAATCCGCAATATGTGCTTGATGCACCGCTAGGTGACCTCTCGCAAACCGAAACCGAGGAAGTAAAGAATGTTTACGCAACTCGAAAGCTCGATACTCTCAAAGTGTGCCATCCGTGCACTGAATCCGATCTTCAAAAACGTTTTGAGCACCACGATCCTCATAAGTTGGTCAATGAGCTGAAAGCTATATTTGAGACTCATGCGGCTGTGGAATGCTATGAAGCATCGAAACATTTCTTCAGCTGTATGATGGAAGAAGGCAGCTCCGTTAGTGAGCACATGCTCGTTATGACCGGCATGCGAAGAAACTCATGACTTGGGAATAGTGATTCCTAACAGACTGGGATTAATCGTGTCCTTCAATCACTGCCACCAAGTTACAAGAACTTTGTGATGAACTACAATATGTAGAACATGAACAAAGAGTTACCTGAACTCTTTGGCATGCTAAAAGCTGCTGAGATTGAGATCAAGAAAGAGCACCAAGTGTTGATGGTCAACAAGACCACCAGTTTCAAGAAACATGGCAAGTCTAAGGGAAAATTCAAGAAGGGTGGCAAGAAAGCTGCCACGCCTCCTATGAAACCTAAGAACGGCCCTAAGCCCGATGCCAGTATTATCGCAAGGAGAAGGGACACGAAGCGTAATCGCTCCAAGTATCTGGCTAATCTGAAGAGCGGCCTTGTCAAGAAGAAGAAAGAAGGTATATCTGATATACATGTTATAGATGTTTATCTCACTAGTTCTCGTACTAGTACCTAGGTATTTGATACTGGTTCGGTTGCTCATATTTGTAACTCAAAACAGAACTAAAGAATAAACGAAGACTACTGAAAGATGAAGTGACGATGCGTTGGAAACGGATCCAAAGTCGATGTGATCGTGTCGGCACACTTCCTCTACATCTACCTCCGGATTAGTTTTAAGCCTAAATAATTGTTATTTTGTACCCGTTAAGCATGACCATTATATCCGGATCTTGTTTAATGCAAGACGGTTATTCATTCAAGTCTGAGAATAATGGTTGTTCTATTTTTATGAATAATATCTTTTATGGTCGAGCACCCGAAAAGAATGGCTTATTTCTATTAGATCTCGATAGTAGTGATACACATATACATAACATTGATGCTAATTAAATTGAATGATAATTCTACTTATATGTGGCACTGTCGTCTTGGTCATATTGGAGTGAAACGCATGAAGAAACTCCATACCGATGGATTACTTGAATCACTTGACTTTGAGTCACTTGATAGATGCGAAGCATGTCTAATGGGAAAAATGAATAAGACTCCATTTTCTGGTATGATGGAGCGAGCTACCGACTTATTGGAAATCATACATACCGATGTATGTGGACCAATGAGCGTAGCATCGCGCGGTGGTTATCGTTATGTTCTAACCTTCACAGATGATCTGAGTAGATATGGGTATATCTATTTCATGAAACATAAATCCGAAACTTTCGAGAAGTTTAAGGAATTCCAAAGTGAAGTAGAAAATCAACGTAACAAGAAGATTAAATTTCTACGATCTGATCGCGGAGGTGAATATCCGAGTTATGAGTTTGGCATGCATTTAAAGAAATGCGGAAAACTTTCACAATTGACACCGCGGGAACACCACAAAGAAACGGTGTGTCCGAATGTCGTAATCGAACTCTCTTAGATATGGTTCGTTCTATGATGTCTCATCGATTTGCCGTTATCATTTTGGAGTTATGCGTTAGAGACAGCCGCATTCACTTTAAATAGAGCACCATCAAAATCCGTAGAAACGACACCGTATGAATTATGGTTTAATAAGAAACCTAAGTTGTTCCATAAAGTTTGGGGTTGCGAAGCCTATGTAAAGAAGTTACAACCGACAAGCTAGAACCCAAAGCTGAGAAATGCGTCTTCATAGGATACCCTAAGGAAACTATAGGGTACACTTTCTATCACAGATCCGAAGGCAAAATCTTTGTTGCTAAGAACGGAACCTTTATTGAGAAAGAATTTCTCACTAAAGAAGTGACTGGAAGAAAAGTAGAACTCGATGAGATTGATGAATCTTTACTCGTTGATCGAGTAGCGTAGCCGGAAGTCGTTCGTACCGCCTACACCGGTAACAGAGGAAGCTAATGATAATGATCATGAAACTTCGAACGAGGAAACTACTGAACCTCGCAGATCGACAAGGGAACATGCCACTCCGATTGGTATGATCCTTGTCTAAATGTCATGATTGTGGACAACAATGATGAGGACCTCGACGTATGAAGAAGCGATGATGAGCCCAGACTCCAACAAATGGCAAGAAGCCATGAAATCCGAAATGGGATCCATGTATGATAACAAAGTATGGACTTTGGTAGACTTACCCGATAGCCGCAAGGCTGTTGAGAATAAATGGATCTTCAAGAGAAAAACAGATGCTGATGGTAATATTACTGTCTATAAAGCTCGACTTGTCGCAAAGGGTTTCCGACAAATTCAAGGAGTTGACTACGATGAGACTTTCTCACCTGTAGCGAAGCTAAAATCTGTGAGGATTTTGTTAGCAATAGCTGCATTTTTCGATTATGAGATTTGGCAGATGGATGTCAAAACGACGTTCCTTAATGGAGAGATTGAGGAAGAGTTGTATATGGTACAACCCAAAGGTTTTTTCGATCCTAAAAATGCTGACAAAGTATGCAAACTTCAGCGTTCAATCTATGGACTCGAAGCAAGCATCAAGAAGTTGGAACCGACGCTTTGATAAGGTGATCAAAGACTTCGGTTTATACAAAGTCATGGAGAGGCCCGTATTTACAAGAAAGTGAGTGGGAGCTCTGTAGCATTCCCGATATTATATGTAGATGACATATTATTGATTGGGAATGATATAGAACTATTAAGCAGTGTAAAAGGTTATTTGAATAATAGTTTTTCAATGAAAGACCTTGGTGAAGCATCGTATATATTAGGCATCAAGATTTATAGAGATAGATCAAGACGCCTAATAGGGCTATCACAGAGTACATACCTGGACAAGATTCTAAAGAAGTTTAGAATGGATGAAAGTAAGAAAGGGTTTTTACCTATGTTACTAGGCAAGGTCTTGAGTAAGACTCAAGGACCGGCTGGCATAAGAAAGAGAAAGGATGAGTAATATCCCATATGCCTCGGCAGTAGGATCTATCATGTATGCCATGCTATGTACTAGACCGATATAGCACATGCCGTTAGTTTGACTAGCAGATATCAAAGTGATCCAGGAATGGAACACTGGACAGCGGTCAAGAATATCCGAAGTACTTGAAAAGAACTAAGGATATGTTTCTTTGTTATGGAGGTGACCATACGTCTCCGACGTATCGATAATTTCTTATGTTCCATGCCACATTATTGATGATATCTACATGTTTTATGCACACTTTATGTCATAATTATGCGTTTGGAACTAACCTATTGACGAGATGCCGAAGGGCCGTTGTTTTCTCGTTTTTGGTTTCAAATCCTAGTAAGGAAATATTCTAATCGGACGAAATCAACGCCAAAGATCTTAGAATCCCTAAGCATCCAACACCCGAGAGTCGCCAGAGGGGGGCCACAGGCCACCCAGATGATAGGCCGGCGCGGTCCTGGCCCTGGCCGTGCCGCCCTATGGTGTCGTTGCCTCGTTGACCTTCTGACGCCGCCTCTTCGCCTATTTAAAGCCCCTCGACCTAAAACCCGGACGAAAAGCCACGGCACGAGAAACCTTCCGTAGCCGCCGCCATCACGAAGCCAAGATCTGGGGGACAGACTCTGTTTGGCACGCCGCCGGACGGGAAGTGCCCCAAGGCTCCTCCATCGACACCACCGCCATCTCCATCACCGCTGCGAGGAGGGAGTAGTTCTCCATCGAGGCTCGGGGTACGGTAGCTATGTGGTTCATCTCTCTCCTATGTACTTCAATACAATAATCTCATGAGCTGCCTTACATGATTGAGATTCATATGATGATGCTTGTAATCTAGATGTCATGCTAGTCAAGTGAATTTTACTTATGTGTTCTCCGGAGACTCCTTGTCCCACGTGTGTAAAGGTGACAGTGTGTGCACCGTGTGGGTCTCTTAGGCTATATTTCACGAATACTTATTCACCGTTATGAATGGCATAGTGAAGTGCTTATTTATATCTCTTTATGATTGCAATGTGTTTTGTATCACAATTTATCTATGTGCTACTCTAGTGATGTTATTAAAGTAGTTTTATTCCTCCCGCACGGTGTAATGGTGACAGTGTGTGCATCCGTGTTAGTACTTGGCGTAGGCTATGATCATGATCTCTTGTAGATTATGAAGTTAATTATTGCTATGATGGTATTGATGTGATCTATTCCTCCTACATAGTGTGAAGGTGACAGTGTGCATGCTATGTTAGTACTTGGTTTAGTCGTGTTGATCTTTCATGCACTCTAAGGTTATTTAAATATGAACATTGAATTGTGGAGCTTGTTAACTCCGGCATTGAGGGTTCGTGTAATCCTACGCAATGGTGTTCATCATCCAACAAGAGTGTAGAGTATGCATTTATCTATTCTGTTATGTGATCAACGTTGAGAGTGTCCACTAGTGAAAGTATGATCCCTAGGCCTTGTTCCTAAATATCGCTATCGCCGCTTGTTTACCGTTTTACCGCGTTACGCTGTTACTACCGCTTGATCGTCTGGCAAAGCACTTTTCTGTTGCTACTACTTATTTATACCACCGTATTTCACTATCTCTTCGCCGAACTAGTGCACCTATTAGGTGTGTTGGGGACACAAGAGACTTCTTGCTTTGTGGTTTGTGGTTGCATGAGAGGGATATCTTTGACCTCTTCCTCCCCGAGTTCGATAAACCCTGGGTGATCCACTTAAGGGAAACTTGTCACTCTACAAACCTCTCGCTCTTTGGCCCAACACTGTCAGAAAAGGAGGGGCGTAGACATCAAGCTATTTTCTCGCGCTCGTTGGAGGAAAGGTAAACGCACTCACACACCGGACCCCGCAACTTGCTATTTTCCGGCGCCGTTGTCGGGAGGAAAGGTAAAGGCACTCATACTCCGTCCCTGTAATGATTTTCTCGCGCCATTGTGTTTGTGCTCAAAGCTATTTCCTTTAGATCCCGCAATTGCATCTTTTTGTTTCTTGTTTACACTAGTTAGGCATAATGGAAAACAACAAAAATATGAGAGATCTTTATGAACTTTATCTTGAATTAGGACATGATGTGTTTGAAGAGAGAATTAAAAACCCATGGAACTTTATATGCATGCTAATGGGAATGTTATTAATATGAATGCTTTGAACACTATTGTTGCTAATGCTATGGAAAATTCTAAGCTTGGGGAAGCTGGTTTTGATGAGCATGATCTTTTTAGTCCCCCAAGCATTGAGGAGGAAATTTTCTTTGATGATACTTTGCCTCCTATTTATGATGATTATAATGATAGTAGCCTTTTGGTACCACCTGTTATGGAGGATAAATTTGATTATGATTACAATATGCCTCCTACACTTGATGAGAAGAATAATGATAGCTACTTTGTTGAATTTGCTCCCACTACAACTAATAAAATTGATTATGCTTATGTGGAGAGTAATAATTTTATGCATGAGAATCATGATAAGAATGCTTTATGTGATAGTTATATTGTTGAGTTTGCTCATGACACTACTGAAAGTTATTATGAGAGAGGAAAATATGGTTGTAGAAATTTTCATGTTACTAAAATGCCTCTATGTGAAATTTTGAAGCTACACTTGTTTTATCTTCCTGTGCTTGTCACTTTGCTATTCATGAATTCGTTTATTTACAAGATTCCTTTTCATAGGAAGCATGTTAGACTTAAATGTGTTTTGAATTTGCTTCTTGATGCTCTATTTTGCTTCAAATGCTATTTCTTGCGAGTGCATCATTAAAACTGCTGAGCCCATCTTAATTTCTCCTATAAATGTTACAACACTACCCGCCCAGCCAGATGGTCCTCAGGGGGCACTCTTCGTTGGCCGTTCGATCCTCCCGAACAGTAAAAAAATCGATCCCACTTTCACCCACAGCCATCCGATCCGGTTATTACTTTTGTTACCTGCTGCCTGCTGCTGGGTACATGACCGCTGGGCCATCTTGCGCGTGGGGCCTCCCGCCAGAGACACGGAACGGGGCTGGCTCAGGTCGCCTTCTTTCACCTTGTTTTGGACCGGGTGAAAATCCTAGCCCCCAATGCACGCCTCCTCCTCCTCTCCCATCCCCAATCAGCACCTCCTTCCTCCTTCCCCAATCCTCTCCTCCTCCTCCCGGCCAGCGCCATGGAGGCCATGTGCTCCGACTCCGGTCCCCGTTTGGCGCGTCGAGGGCGACGACCGCTGAGCCACCCCGGTCTGACCACCGGACACTCGGGACGGAGCGGCGCGGCGACACCGGACGCTCGGGACGGAGCGGCGCGGCGACCAGGCCGGCGCAGTGCCGGGAGGCGCGACGACGGCGGTCCTGGGCAGGAGAGGAGGAGGTGCGACGACGGCATGGTGGAGATCGAGGCGGCGGCTCGGGGAGGACAGGAAGAGGTGCAGGAGAGAGAAAACGAATCAAGAGGCAGGGATTGATGGTTGAGGTAATCTTTTTGATCCTGTCTTTCATGTGTTTGGTGTTAATTTAGATCGATCGAATCCCCCTTATTCCTTTTTTTTCTCTGAAGTTTGTAGATCGACGGCTTACTTATCCCATGCTCTCACCATCGTCGCTCCAGCCGCCTCCTGAATCTCTCCGTCATGGCACGAGCGAGCTCCAGATCGAGCGGGGGCGGCCGTGAGCGGCCGCGGCGTGCTCCGGCTCAGGGAAGGGGAGGCCGGCGCGAGCTCGGGAAGGGCGGGCCCAGGCGGGCGGGCGGGCTTGGTTGGGCGCGACGAGCTCCGGCTCCGTCTCATGGGGCAGGTGGAGCAGCACGACGCCGGGGCTCCAGCTCGTGGAGAAGAGCCGGTAGATAGAGGACGGCGAGCGACGACCGCGGAGGTACGTGTGGCGTCAGGACAAGCAAGCGAGGGATGACCAAGCCAGATCCACCTTCAGGTAAGGCTCGTCCCTTCCTTGCCTCCATTCTTCTCTTTGTATCTCTGGCCAGAGATGGATGGGTCCGTCCGCCGCGATTCAGATTTTTGTGTCTTGCTGCTGACGAGCTCTGATCTCTAATAGTTTTGTGGAAATTCACAGGTTTGTGCAGAGGCAACAGCAACACATGTTTGCCATTATCAACCTGTAGATTTGGTACTATATTAGTTTGAAGATTGTGTCGGATCCACAAGAGAGGCAAAATATGGAGTGGAAACTACAGTCCAGGTTTGTGTACTTCGATTTTTTTTGTTTCTTTGGTGAATCAGGTGAGCTGATTTGGGGCTTTTCCTCTTTGTTTGTGTAGACACTGCAGGCTTTGAAAGATTTGCATGGAGCACAGGTCGGGATGCTCCCGTTCATCTTTGGTGAGTGTGCCAATCTGCAGCATCCTTGGTAATTTTGAAGTGTTAGAATCTGTTACACGTTAATTGTAAATCTTGAAAGATATTAATCTTGGCCAGTGTGCCAATCTGCAGCATTCTTTAGATTTCTTTTAGGATATTAACACATTTTTTGCTGTACAAAGGAGATGATATAGGATTTTACTTTAACCTATATCTTCTCTTTTGCTAACAATGAAATAATATATCAGACCAGAGGGATTAGTTGAGAGCAGGAGTTTAGTTGCATGCTTGAGTAACTGCTTAAAATAGTTGTTGGTGTTGCCTCCCAGATGATAATTTATAGTTTGTTGGTTCATGAGGAACCATCAAGCATATTTGGCTTTTATTCATATTTCTGACGCTTCGATGATTGATGATGTAGTAGCTTGATGTCCTAGCAGTGTATATTTTGTTTATGTTCACTGTAAGAATAAGCTGAGAACAATACACACAGGTTTGTTCCGGGCGCATCGCAGTGCCTAGCTCCACCTGTCTACCTACTTCCTCGCTGTTCTCCTGTGAGTTCCTCTGCCTCCTCCTATTTCCAGTTTTTTATTGATTCTTCCCTATTGTGTTGAGTTATATGGGCTGGCTGGTTGTCATTGAGCTCCTCCTTCACCTGATTTATTCTCTCGTGAAGGCTTGCAGGATCCCATCTTGATTTCCGATCTCATTAGATAAGAGTCACATGAGGGTGATTTGAGCAAAGAGTTGATGTCCCTTGATGTTGTATGCGATGTGCAGCTGCAGAGGTTCAGTCCATGCATCTTCTGCAAGGTACCTAGAATCACTGCAGTATTGATGAATTAGCTCTTAGTGCGTTACTACTGCTTTAGTACAACCTATTGGTGGTTCTCGTGTAGGTAAAATTGTACATGGTAATATGGTGTATAATCCAGATGGTGCCATACAAGCTATCATTTGTATTTGTTCATGGGGAACCTTTTGTTGCAGAGTATGCTCGTATCCGACCATCAGCTTGTGAAGGTATATTGGCCAGAAGTCACGGTTTATGATAAATGTTTTCTTGAGTTTGAATCGTCTTTGAACTTCAACTATATCGGCCAGGGATCATAATATATGCCACCTCTCTATACTGAACACGATTGGATTCTGATGTATCCTAGCAATACTCCTCCCTGCCCTCCTCTCACTTGTTCAGGTAGTTATCCTTCCTTTGCCTCTCTTCTTCATATTCTAGATCTGAAATCTATGTCATAAGCATTAAGAGCTAGAAAAACATAACACTGTAAAGATGATATTAGCTTCTACTGATGTTGGTACCTTCTGTGGCAAACTATGTAGTTTTCTACATATTTTGTATATGTCCTTGGTGAAACCTTTACATGGCGGAATATTAATTGCTTATACCTATGTGTTAGGTTTATATCTTCGTGACTATTTTAAGTTGTTCAGGTAATAAGAAGGATTTCTCAATTATTGCTAGACAAATGATATTTACTGTTCGGACTGAATCTTGTGCTGATGCTAAATGCATTTTTGGATTGCGCTCAGAGGTCGTCCCAAAGATGATTGGCAACTTCCATTTCCTGTGCACTGGTATATCAGGCTAATCAATACTATGCAAATTAGCTCTCCCCACGCCCCAATTTTGAGAGCAAATCCATTCCTTATGTCAGTAATTGTGTCCAGTAGTATGTATCTGGACTCATGCATCGTTTCTCTCTGTTTTGGTTGGGGCAGGAGAAAAAGGGGATGTATACAAGGGCTGCTTCTTCCACCGAATCATCAAAGGATTTCATGATTTAGGGTGGGGATTTTGCAGGAAAACAATGTAAGAACTATACACCCTGTGAACTAGCCAGTTTACTTCATTCCTACTCCTCCATACTATACAACGTATATTAATTCGAGGAAGAATAAATTGTCAGGTTCCCAGTTGTTTCAGATGGTACTTTATGCAACATTTATCCATTGCTGCACTTATAGGGTTTAGTGATGTCTCTGATTCAGATGTTAAATTCTCCAGGTCTGAAGAGCATTAGTGGCCTCTGTTCAGCTTTTTCTCTTCATCTATTCGGCAGCCGCTGTTGGTGGACAACGGCGGCCTCAGGTGGTGCATGGTGGGTCCTGCCAAGTCACCGACACGATTTCTCCCACGCAGGTGACTGGCAGCTGGGCAACGCCGCGGCCATTGAGCCGAAGGTGGCTGAGCGCCAGAGCTCCCAGCTTAGGAAGACGACGCGACGGGATGGCGCAGCACCACGGCCTTCAGCACCCTTGCCGTTAGCAGCCTGCCCCTGTCATAAGTCCTCTCGCGACCTGTTGGTTCTTCTGGTTGGTAGCAGCGCAGCCTCTTATTTTTGTATGCGAAATCATCAAATCTGCTCCAAGACTTGGGCATCAAAGAAAATATGGCTTGCAGATTCTGATCACACATCGTGTTGCTGCATCTCCAGGACGAGATGGTCATCTTGCTAGGTTTCGGAGCCCTGTGGGCCTCTTCGCCGCTCGTCCTCGTCACCCTCTCTGCACCAGCATCTCGCTTCCTTCTTGCTTCCAGTCAGGATGGGAGGCTTCTATTTAGGAGGCGCTCATGGTACTAGGTCTCCATAGACCTAGCCGTTTCAGAATGGGAACAAGGTAATAACGCTCCTTATGATAAAAAACACATAATATTGCTTTGGGTCCTATTATAGCCACATTTGTGTTATGGCCAAAACATACCATTTCTTTGTTACAAGTAAGCTTCATTTCTACCATAAAAAACTACTTGTTTGGTATGAAAATGAAACCATGAGCAGTATATCTCTCGATGGGTGAAATTTGGCAAATGTAGCAATTTCCTTGGTCGTGCAAAATTCGTTCTTGGTGCTTGTGTAATGATGTTTATTAAACTATGGGAAAGATAAATACAACATTGCATTTTTAAAGAAATGATCATGTAAATATCAATAGCGGTGAATTAATGGCAATCTGTTTTTGTACTTTATTTATCAAAACAGCCCAGTTCTAAGCTCACTTCTACATTATATGTATATTTATACTTTTGTATTAGAAACGACATTGGTTCTTTAGTTGAAGCCACAACAACTACTAAGACACCAATATTAGATTGTACTAGCATTTTCTTACCATATATAGCTAAACAAAGAACTGGATGCAGGGAACCATTGGCTTCAGTCTTTCGTAAGGTAAAAGGAGTTGAGCTGTCATCATACCGACCACACTCTTTTTATGGTAGAGGGAAACCTTGTTGTTTTTCGTTACTCAATTTCTAACTTAATTTGCTGGATTTAGAATTGTTTGTTCATCTAGCTAGGAGTGAAACAAAGGTATTACTGTTATAATTAACTTTACTATACTGCATGACCTACTTATTTTTGTATTGTATTGTCCTGAAGTATTTGGAGTTCCATTCATAATACCCTATTGGTGTGGGCATGCAAGCTTCATTTGTTAATATCACCATCACCGTGCTCATTTATACTGTGTAACCAAACTGAAAAGATTAAAGGAATCTTCGATCAAGTCTGTTTGATTGTTTACTCTATAAAATGAATTAGAGAATTATTTTTTATTTTATCATGTATCTTCAGTCAGCTGCATTTTTTATTTGCTAAATTTTGCGTGCTTTAATATTTGCATGTACATGATCAATTTGGATTCTTGTCATTTTGGTTCTAAAGATGATGAGTTTCAGAATGTGGTTAGTTCTGAGTATTGTGCCACTGTTATTTTCTCTCTTTGTAGCTGAATAATTAGAGGGACTGTATAGACCTGTTCTTAGCTCTATAAGCATTATTATTCTTTAGTTTTAGCTGTGTTGATTGTGCCATTTCTGTTTTCTACCGTTGCACCTAAATGATTAGCAAGACCATTTGGACTGAATAATGTTCCACGCGAGAGAAATAGCATGCTGATATTATCCTGAACTAAAAGCATAGGGAGAGGACGAGTGCTATGTGTGTGTTTAATTTTCATGACTATGAAACTCAGCTCATCCTTTCTTTGATTCTGCACTTCGATACTTGGTTTGTTTGATTCTGCACTTTGATAATTGGTTTCTTGATTTGAACTCAGTTTGTTTTAAGCTATGCTCCCTCTGCTCATTACTTCTAATACTTGGATACTTCGATTCTGCACTTTGATGCTTGGTTCCTTTCATTCATCCTTACATAGAATTGCCTTTGTGGAGCGCATCTTGGAAGAAGTGGAGGCGTGCGGATCGAGCCGGATGGGGTGGCCACCGTGGCACGCGGGCGAAGGAGGAGCTCAAGGAGCATGTCCCAGAAGAGGGTGTCAGCGGTGGCACGCCAATCGACTCCACCGCATCCTGGGCCTCGAGATCTTCTCCGGCAAGACCAGGGGAGCTTCCATGGCAAGAAACATGGTCAATGACTCCAGGTTAATTTTATCTCTTCTTTTATCAGCTCCGCGGGGTCGCTCAGGCTCGGTATGCGCGCCTGTTCGCCCTCCATGAGGCCGTGTACCAGCTGTTGCAGTTCTGTGCTCGGCGCTAGCCTTTGCGTGGTGGTTGAATTTGCCTTGGTCTGCTGCTGCAGGGTGACGTGGAGCTCCAGGCCAAGGTAACGAGCAAATTCTTCTTCGAGGTTGAGATCGGCGGGAAGCGCGTGGGCAAGGTGGTCATCGGTCTCTTCGGCGAGGTCGTCCCAAAGATGATTGACAACTTCCGTGCCCTGTGCACTGGTATATCAGGCTAATCAATACTATGCAAATTAGCTCTCCCCATGCCCCAATTTTGAGAGCAAATCCATTCCTTATGTCAGTAAGTGTGTCCAGTAGTATGTATCTGGACTCATGCATCGTTTCTCTCTGTTTTGGTTGGGGCAGGAGAAAAAGGGGATGTATACAAGGGCTGCTTCTTCCACCGAATCATCAAAGGATTTCATGATTCAGGGTGGGGATTTTGCAGGAAAACAATGTAAGAACTATACACCCTGTGAACTAGCCAGTTTACTTCATTCCTACTCCTCCTTACTATACAGCGTATATCAATTCGAGGAAGAATAAATTGTCAGGTTCCCCGTTGTTTCAGACGGTACTTTATGCAACATTTATCCATTGCTGCACTTATAGGGTTTAGTGATGTCTCTGATTCAGATGTTAAATTCTCCAGGTCTGAAGAGCATTAGTGGCCTCTGTTCAGCTTTTTCTCTTCATCTATTCGGCAGCCGCTGTTGGTGGACAACGGCGGCCTCAGGTGGTGCATGGTGGGTCCTGCCAAGTCACCGACACGATTTCTCCCACGCAGGTGACTAGCGGCTGGGCAACGCCGCGGCCATTGAGCCGAAGGTGGCTGAGCGCCAGAGCTCCCAGCTTAGGAAGACGACGCGACGGGATGGCGCAGCACCACGGCCTTCAGCACCCTTGCCGTTAGTAGCCTGCCCCTGTCATAAGTCCTTTCGTGACCTGTTGGTTCTTCTGGTTGGTAGCAGCGCAGCCTCTTATTTTTGTATGCGAAATCATCAAATCTGCTCCAAGACTTGGGCATCAAAGAAAATATGGCTTGCAGATTCTGATCACACCTCATGTTGCTGCAGTTCCAGGACGAGATGGTCATCTTGCTAGGTTTCGGAGCCCTGTGGGCCTCTTCGCCGCTCGTCCTTGTCACCCTCTCTGCACCAGCATCTCGCTTCCTTCTTGCTTCCAGTCAGGATGGGAGGCTTCTATTTAGGAGGCGCTCATGGTACTAGGTCTCCATAGACCTGGCCGTTTCAGAATGGGAACAAGGTAATAACGCTCCTTATGAAAAAAAACACATAATATTGCTTTGGTTCTGTTATAGCCACATTTGTGTTATGGCCAAAACATACCATTTCTTTGTTACAAGTAAGCTTCATTTCCACCATAAAAAACTACTTGTTTGGTATGAAAATGAAACCATGAGCAGTATATCTCTCGATGGGTGAAATTTGGCAAATGTAGCAATTTCCTTGGTCGTGCAAAATTTGTTCTTGGTGCTTGTGTAATGATGTTTATTAAACTATGGGAAAGATAAGTACAACATTGCATTTTTAAAGAAATGATCATGTAAATATCAATAGCGGTGAATTAATGGCAATCTGTTTTTTTACTTTATTTATCAAAACAGTCCAGTTCCAAGCTCGCTTCTACATTATATGTATATTTATACTTTTGTATTAGAAACGAGATTGGTTCTTTAGTTGAAGCCACAACAACTACTAAGACACCAATATTAGATTGTACTAGCATTTTCTTACCATATATAGCTAAACAAAGAACTGGATGCAGGGAACCTTTAGCTTCAGTCTTTAGTAAGGTATAAAAGGAGTTGAGCTGTCATCATACCGACCACACTCTTTTTATGGTAGAGGGAAACCTTGTTGTTTTTCGTTACTCAATTTCTAACTTAATTAGCTGGATTTAGAATTGTTTGTTCATCTAGCTAGGAGTATAGTTTGCACTGCGCATCGTTCATGGTTTTGTGACTCATGTTATTTGGATTGCAGTTGTCCAGGAGATCCATTTCCCCTTATTTTGAGGCAATTTATTTTTGTGTGTGCTTTTAATTGTTATTTTAGTCATCTGTTGTACCATCTACTTACGTATACCCGCTTGACAAAACTGTATGTTATGTTCTACATTGCTATTGCTGCCATTGACTTCCACCTGTACCTAAGGGGCAAAACTGAAGATCAAATTAAGGCCGGTCAATGAGGATAAACCTTTTATTCTTCGTGATGTAATATTTTGAACTATTTGTTTTGTGATACTCATATGTACTACATGGATTTATTGAACCATCATTAGAAAAATCCTCCTAGATCTACCTCCTAAAGTAATACTACTTTGAACCATTATTGAACAGTTTAACGGATTTGCTTTAGTTCTCTGAAAGGAAAGGTTGAATCTCTTGATTATAAACTATACCTATAGTGGATTAGCGAATAAGGGAAAATCTCAAGAAAAGTTTTCTTATTATGTACGGAATTTTATTTTGTTAATACGTACTTGCAGTGCTAAAGTACTAGAAATTATTACCAAGAAGGAATGCTTCAAGTATTTTTTTCAAAATCGGTCAAATATTATTAGGGTAACCAGCGTGTTCATATAATATTTTCCTTTCCACCTCCATCAGTATTTGAAAATACAAGTTAGTGTTGAGATCTTTCAAATATTATTAGGATGCGAAGTATGCTCAGATAATATTTTCTTTCCACTTCCATCAGCATTCTGATATTACATGTTAGTGCCAAGATTTTAGTGTGTTGAATATGTTATTAGCAATATTAGTTATGAGATCTTAATGGCATATGCTCCCAAAATTCAGTAGTGCAAAGTGGTTCTGAATAGGCTTCATACTGAGCCTATATAATGACGTAAGAAAAGTTATAAGCATAATTGATATGGTTTTCTTGCTTTATATCATCCCAAATGAAGCTGTAATTTCTGATTATAAAGGAAAAGTTCCTAGGTGGTTGCAGATATAAGATTTCTAAGCCAATGTAATTCAATGCAAGTTGCTTATATTTTTTTAACATTCAGTAGGAAGACTAAATTGCACTTACTATTTTCTGTTCTTATTTTATCTTGAAAAAACATGATATTTTCTAAACTATTTGATCTTAGCCTTTACTGTATGTTTTTGTAGTCACAGATGTATTGTATGTTACAGACTTGATACTCCTGTTCCAGAGAAAAAGGTTGTGGTTTGATCAACTATTGTTGTCTTGCTGAGGCTACTATTGTGAGATCATGAATGCTCTCTTCACACTCAGAGTTTGTACACAATAAGATTATATCTACTATGGAAACTGGAGAATAAGTGTCAAAACAGTTTTGGTCGGGAAACCGATTGATGATTTGGTATATTACATAGGCCCTGTTTGTCACGTTCTTCCAGTTTATGGCCTCTTTGTGATGCCTTCTTTTTTCCTTTGCCCTCTATAATTGATGTATTAATACTCTACTGGTTCCTTATACCCCTATTTAGAGGTTTTCCAAATATTTCAATGGAGTTTATTTTCAGGATCTTGTCATGTTAAAAAAAACAATGTAGTTTACACAATTTAGAAATTCTCAATTTGCATAGAAGTGAATACTCATCAATAGGAGTATGTGTTACTTGCGAAACTAATTTGAGGTACTCGCACAAAAAACTGAATACTCAGCCATTATGTTGGGTTAATGATTGTATGTCTTACTTCGAATAAAAATACGATTGTTATGTGTTCTTATTGTACTCTGTCAAGAAAGTTAATACTCGACTAATATGTGACCAAAAACACTCCAACAAACTAATGGATCTTTCAGTGACGTGTCCATATTTCTTTTAGTGAGTTGCACATCATTGACTAAAGCATGTGTTTAAGTCACATGGAGTTGACATAGTTTATAGTTATTGTTATATCGGTATCGGTATAGAAACTCTTTTTCTTTGAGGAATCAGTATACAAACGCTTGCCGACTAAGTGTGTGTTTTTTGATTAACGGTAAATTGTGACAGTCTCATGTTTTGGTCACTTGAATAATAGATAGAACTTACAGCTGCAAAAAACAATCATATACTACTTAGTGTTATTAAATCTATGCTTGACATGAAAACCAAGTCTGGTGTGATTCTGGTACTATCATAGGCACCAGATACATCATGAGATACATCATGAAGTTACCTTACCTTAATCTGCAAAGTGTACATTTTGTTTCCTAATGGTATTGGTGGCTTTCAGCAGATTGCATTGTCATTATTTTAGAAATACATTCTTTAAGATTTTCAACTATTTCTCTAAATGTAATGTGTTCGGATTCTTAATTGACAACATATTGTCTTAGGATTCTGAAATGCTTAATTTGTTAAATCTTGGGGTGAGCAGCGAATGGCGTGGATGGTTTTAGCTGATGGCGTGGATGGCCACGACAGAGTACTTGGTCAGTGGATTAGATGAGGTGGAGGGAAGGGAGGGAGGTGTAGAAATTCAAGACGGAGGAGCGCAAATCACAATGGGATGGACGGTATCAGCCGAGAAAAGTGGTGGAAATAGTTTATGGTTCCGTGCCATCGGTAAAGGGGCTCAAGATCTCGAACCAAACATTTTTTCTTCTACTCACAATAAGAAGAAATATTCTTTTTGAAATCAGTAATTATCCTTTTATTCTTTTTTTATGATGCTACCTCTTTTCGATACAATAACCAAAATTTGGTGGAGAAGCTTATCCAAAAGCGTAAAAGCTAAAAAAATAATAATGTGAAATCGTACTAAATTAGCATATCTTAGTGCAATGTCTCTATGAAATGGTGTGTCTATAATATACTAAAGCAGCTAAATTTCATGCTAATTATTAAGTTAAAATTTATGGTTTAAATTCTGATTTAATTATGCCATTTGCGCGACAGCGCAATGGGTCATCTAGTGGCTATAAAGAAAGAACTTCTTGGGAGATAACCCATGTGTTATTTTGCTACAGTACTTTGTTTTATATTTGTGTCTTGGAAGTTAATTACTACTGTAGCAACCTCTCCTTATCTTAGTTTAGTGTTTTTTTGTGTCAAGTAAAGTCGTTGATAGTAAAGTTCATACTAGATTTGGATTACTGCGCAGAAATAGATTTCTTTCTGTCACGAACTGGGCAAAATTCTTGTAGCTAACTCGTAAAATTATGCCAATTTACGTGAGTGATCCTCGATATGTACGCAACTTTCATTCAATTTGAGCATTTTCATTTGAGCAAGTCCGTGGCTCAATAAAATTTACGAACTGTTCTGCTTTTTGAGATTCTGACTTTTATTTCGTATTGCCGCTTTGTTATGTTCGATGGATTTTTCGATTCCATTGACTTTCGCTTTGTGCAATGTCCGTAAGTGTTAAGAATGATCATGTCACCTCTGAACATGTATATTTTGATTGTGCACTAACCCTCTAATGAGTTGTTCTAAGTTTGGTGTGGAGGAAGTTTTCAAGGATCAAGAGAGGAGATGATACAACATGATCAAGGAGGAAAGCTCTAAGGGATGCCCCGTGTTCACCCTGCATATTTCAAGAAGACTCAAGCGTTAAGCTTGGGGATGCCCAAGGCATCCCCTTCTTCATCGACAAATTATCAGGTTCCTTCTCTTGAAACTATATTTTTATTCGGTCACATCTTATGTACTTTACTTGGAGCGTCTGTATGTTTCTTGTTTTTGTTTTTGTTTGAATAAATGCTTGTGTGGGAGAGAGACACGCTCCGCTGTTGCATATGGACAAATATGTCCTTAGGCTTTACTCATAATATTCATGGCGAAGTTTCTTCTTCGTTAAATTGTTATATGGTTGGAATTGGAAAATGCTACATGTAGTAATTGCTAAAATGTCTTGGATAATGTGATACTTGGCAATTGTTGTGCTCATGTTTAAGCTCTTGCATCATATACTTTGCACCTATTAATGAAGAAATGCATAGAGCTTGCTAAAATTTGGTTTGCATAATTGGTCTCTAAGGTCTAGATAATTTCTAGTATTGAGTTTGAACAACAAGGAAGACGGTGTAGAGTCTTATAATGTTTACAATATGTCTTTTATGTGAGTTTTGCTGCACCGCTTCATCCTTGTATTTGTTTCAAATAACCTTGCTAGCCTAAACCTTGTATCGAGAGGGAATACTTCTCATGCATCCAAAATACTTGAGCCAACCACTATGCCATTTGTGTCCACCATACCTACCTACTACATGGTATTTCTCCGCCATTCCAAAGTAAATTGCTTGAGTGCTACCTTTAAATTTCCATTCTCTACCTTTACAATATATAGCTCATGGGACAAATAGCTTAAAAACTATTGTGGTATTGAATATGTACTTATGCACTTTATCTCTTATTAAGTTGCTTGTTGTACGATAACCATGTTCTGGGGACGCCATCAACTACCCTTTGTTGAATATCATGTGAGTTGCTATGCATGTTCGTCTTGTCTGAAGTAAGGGCGACCTTATGGTTAGAGCGTGCATATTGTTAGAGAAGAACACGGGCCGCTAACTAAAGCCATGATCCATGGTGGAAGTTTCAGCTTTGGACATATATCCTCAATCTCATATGAGAAAATAATTGTTGCTACATGCTTATGCATAAAAGAGGAGTCCATTATCTCTTGTCTATGTTGTCCCGTATGGATGTCTAAGTTGAGAATAATCAATAGCGAGAAATCCGATGCGAGCTTTCTCCTTAGACCTTTGTACAGGCGGCATAGAGGTACCCCTTTGTGACACTTGGTTAAAACATGTGCATTGCGATAATCCCGTAGTCCAAGCTAATTAGCACAAGGTGCGGGCACTATTAGTATATTATGCATGAGGCTTGCAACTTGTAAGATATAATTTACATGATACATATGCTTTATTACTACCGTTGACGAAATTGTTTCTTGTTTTCAAAATCAAAGCTCTAGCACAAATATAGCAATCGATGCTTTCCTCTTTGAAGGACCTTTCTTCTACTTTTATGTTGAGTCAGTTCACCTATCTCTCTCCACCTCAAGAAGCAAACACTTGTGTGAACTGTGCATTGATTCCTACATACTTGCATATTGCACTTGTTATATTACTTTGCATTGACAACTATCCATGAGATATACATGTTATAAGTTGAAAGCAACCGCTGAAACTTCATCTTCCTTTGTGTTGCTTCAATACCTTTACTTTGAATTATTGCTTTATGAGTTAACTCTTATGCAAGACTTATTGATGCTTGTCTTGAAGTACTATTCATGAAAAGTCTTTGCTATATGATTCATTTGTTTACTCATGTCATTTACATTGTTTTGATCGTTGCATTTATTACATATGCTTACAATAGTATGATCAAGTTTATGATGGCATGTCACTCCAGAAATTATCTTTGTTATCGTTTACCTGCTCGGGATGAGCAGAAACTAAGCTTGGGGATGCGATACGTCTCCGACGTATCGATAATTTCTTATGTTCCATGCCACATTATTGATGATATCTACATGTTTTATGCACACTTTATGTCATAATTATGCGTTTCGGAACTAACCTATTGACGAGATGCCGAAGGGCCAGTTGCTGCTTTTGGTTTCGAAATCCTAGTAAGGAAATATTCTCTAATCGGACGAAATCAACGCCCAAAGATCTTAGAATCCCTAAGCATCCGTAACACCCGAGAGTCGCCGAGGGGCCCACAGCCACCTGCATGATAGGCCGGCGCGCCCCCGGCCGCGCCGCTATGGTGTCGTCGTCGTTGACCTTCTGACGCCGCTCTTCGCCTATTTAAAGCCCTCGACCTAAAACCTCGGGACGGAAAGCCACGGTACGAGAAACCTTCCGAGCCGCGCCATCGCGAAGCCAAGATATGGGGACAGACTCTCTGTTCGCACGCCGCCGGAGGAAGTGCCCTAAGGCTCCTCCATCGACACCACCGCCATCTCCATCACCGCCGCTCCTCCCATGAGGAGGAGTAGTTCTCCATCGAGGCTCTGGGCTACCGTAGCTATGTGGTTCATCTCTCTCCTATGTACTTCAATACAATAATCTCATGAGCTGCCTTACATGATTGAGATTCATATGATGATGCTTGTAATCTAGATGTCGTTATGCTAGTCAAGTGAATTTTACTTATGTGATCTCCGAGACTCCTTGTCCCACGTGTGTAAAGGTGACAGTGTGTGCACCGTGTGGGTCTCTTAGGCTATATTTCATGAATACTTATTCACCGTTATGAATGGCATAGTGAAGTGCTTATTTATATCTCTTTATGATTGCAATGTGTTTTGTATCACAATTTATCTATGTGCTACTCTAGTGATGTTATTAAAGTAGTTTTATTCCTCCCGCACGGTGTAATGGTGACAGGTGTGCATCCGTGTTAGTACTTGGCGTAGGCTATGATCATGATCTCTTGTAGATTATGAAGTTAATTATTGCTATGATGGTATTGATGTGATCTATTCCTCCTACATAGTGTGAAGGTGACAGTGTGCATGCTATGTTAGTACTTGGTTTAGTCGTGTTGATCTTTCATGCACTCTAAGGTTATTTAAATATGAACATTGAATTGTGGAGCTTGTTAACTCCGCATTGAGGGTTCGTGTAATCCTACGCAATGGTGTTCATCATCCAACAAGAGTGTAGAGTATGCATTTATCTATTCTGTTATGTGATCAACGTTGAGAGTGTCCACTAGTGAAAGTATGATCCCTAGGCCTTGTTCCTAAATATCGCTTATCGCTTGTTCATCGTTTTACGTTACTACCGCGCATTACCGCTTGTTTACCGTCCCGGGCAAAGCACTTTTCTCGGTGTCGTTGCTACTACTTATTTATACCACCCGTATTTCACTATCTCTTCGCCAAACTAGTGCACCTATTAGGTGTGTTGGGGACACAAGAGACTTCTTGCTTTGTGGTTGCAGGGTTGCATGAGAGGGATATCTTTGACCTCTTCCTCCCGAGTTCGATAAACCTTGGGTGATCCACTTAAGGGAAACTTGCTGTTGTTCTACAAACCTCTGCTCTTGGAGGCCCAACACTGTCTACAAGAAAAGGAGGGGGCGTAGACATCAGTGACCAAGAGCTCGTTGTAAGCGGTTACACCGATGCAAGTTGGAACACCGATCCCGATGACTCTAAGTCACGTCTGGGTACGATTATATTGATGGTGTCAGTAAGTGGGCAAGCTAAGCAAGGCATGGCTAAGTCTTCAACAGAATTAGAGTACATAGCGGCTTCAGAGGCTTCATTAGAAGCGGTATGGATGAAGAGGTTCATTGTAGAGCTCGGTGTGGTTCCTAGTGCATTGGACCCACTAGTCATCTACTGTGACAACATGGGTGCCGTCGCCAATGCACAAGAACCAAGGTCACACAAGAGGCTGAAGCATATCAAGCTGCGTTACCACTCGATCGCGAGTACATCAAAGATGGAGAAGTAAAGATTTGCAAAGTACACACTGATCCTGAATGTAGCAGATCCGTTGACTAAAGCTCTCCCTAGGGCAAAGCATGACCAACACCGAATGCCATGGGTGTTAGGTACATTACAATGTAATCTAGATTATTGACTCTAGTGCAAGTGGGAGATGTTGGAGATATGCCCAAGAGGCAATAATAAAAGTGGTTATTATATATCTTTATGTTTATGATAAATGTTTATATACCATGCTATAATTGTATTAACCGAAACATTGATATATGTGTGATATGTAAACAACAAAGAGTCCCTAGTATGTCTCTTAACTAGCTTGTTGATTAATGGATGATTAGTTTCATAATCATGAACATTGGATGTTATTAATAACAAGGTTATATCATTATATGAATGATGTAATGGACACACCCAATTAAGCATAGCATAATATCACGTCATTAAGTTATTTGCTATAAGCTTTCGATACATAGTTACCTAGTCCTTATGACCATGAGATCATATAAATCACTTATACGGAAAGGTACTTTGATTACATCAAACGCCACCGCGTAAATGAGTGGTTATAAAGGTGGGATTAAGTATCCGGAAAGTATGAGTTGAGGCATATGGATCAACAAGTGGGATTTGTCCATCCCGATGACTGATAGATATACTCTGGGCCCTCTCGGTGGAATGTCGTCTAATGTCTTGCAAGCATATGAATAAGTTCATAAGAGACCACATACCACGGTACGAGTAAAGAGTACTTGTCGAGACGAGGTTGAACAAGGTATAGAGTGATACCGATGATCAAACCTCGGACAAGTAAAATATCGCGTGACAAAGGGAATTGGTATCGTACGTGAATGGTTCATTCGATCACGAAGTCATCGTTGAATATGTGGGAGCCATTATGGATCTCCGATCCCGCTATTGGTTATTGGTCGGAGAGAGTACTCAACCATGTCCGCATAGTTCACGAACCGTAGGGTGACACACTTAAGGTTTGATGTTGAAATGGTAGAACTTGAATATGGAATGGAGTTCGAAGTTTTGTTCGAAGTCCCGGATGAGATCCCGGACATCACGAGGAGTTCCGAATGGTCCGAGAATAAGATTCATATATAGGAAGTCATTTTATAAGATTTAAAATGATCCGAAGATTCTACGAAGGTTCTAGAAGGTTCTAGAAAAGTCCGAAGAAATCACTAAGGAAGGAGGAGTCCCAGGGACTCCACCTCCCCATGGCCGGCCAACCCTAGGGAGAGTCCACCTTGGGCTCCACCAAGGCCGGCCAACCCCCCCACATGGAAGGGGAATCCCACCCAAGTGGGATTCCCACCTTGGGTAGGTTTCCCACACATGGAAGGTTTTGGGTTGGGGTCTTATTCGAAGACTTGTAGTCCAACACTTGGGGCTTCCACCTATATAATGAGGGGCCAAGGGAGGGCCGGCCACACAAGCCCATAGCTTGGCCGCACCCCTAAGTGGCCGGCCACCCCCTCTCCCCAAACCCTAGCCGCCCCACTCCTCCTCCTCTCCCGCAACGCTTAGCGAAGCTCCGCCGGAGAACTCCATCGCCACCGCCACCACGCCGTCGTGCTGCCGGATTCAAGGAGGAGCTACTACTTCGCGCCGCCGGAACGGGAGGTGGACGTCGTCTTCATCAACACCGAACGTGTGACCGAGTACGGAGGTGCTGCCCGATCGTGGCACCGTGATCAAGATCTTTTACGCGCTTTTCGGCAAGTGAACGTCTACCGCAGCAACAAGAGCCTCATCTTGTAGGCTTTGGAAATCTTCAAGGGTGAGTCTCGATCATCCCCTCGTTGCTACCGTCTTCTAGATTGCATCTTGGCTTGGATTGCGTGTTCGCGGTAGGAAATTTTTTGTTTTCTATGCAACGAATCCCTACAACAACCACCTTGAGACCGGTAAAAGAAAAACCTAGAAAGGTCATACCTTTTCCTTGCGCATCCCGCTTGATCTTGATGATAACTCTTCAAGCTCCACTCAAGCCGGAATGCCTCACTTGATCATTGTTGCTTCGTGAAGACTCACAAATGCTCCCCATACACCATGATGAGAAAGCTCCATTTATGCACATCTTCACATGTCTGTTATCACCAAATGGACGGCAAGCTTCAAGCATGTGATCCACTTGAGATGCTCATCTTGAACTTGTCCAACTCAACCTTGATGACAATCACCACTTGATGTCATCCTCTCATGGGCTATATGAGATCTCACTTTTGATGCATACCCATGGAAAGATACCTAACCCACTGATACGTCTCCGACGTATCGATAATTTCTTATGTTCCATGCCACATTATTGATGTTATCTACATGTTTTATGCACACCTTATGTCATATTCGTGCATTTTCTGGAACTAACCTATTAACAAGATGCCGAAGTGCCGCGTTTTCTCTGTTTTGGTTTCAGAAATCCTAGTAAGGAAATATTCTCTTAATTGGACAAATCAGCCGGGGCCTATTTTTCCACGAAGCTTCCAAGTCCGAAGACGACGAAGAGGGGCCACGGGGTGGCCAAACCCTAGGCGGCGCCACCCCCGGCCGCGCGGCCGTGGTTTGGGCCCCCCGTGCCGCCTCTTGACTTGCCCTTCCGCCTACTTAAAGCCTCCGTGACGAAACCCCCAGTACCGAGAGCCACGATACGGAAAACCTTCCGAGACGTCGCCAACGCCGATCCCATCTCGGGGATCCAGATCGCCTCCCGCACCCGCCGAGAGGGGAATCATCTCCCCGAGGACTCTACGCCGCCATGGTCGCCTCCGGTGTGATGTGTGAGTAGTCTACCCGGACTATGGGTCCATAGCGTAGCTAGATGGTTGTCTTCTCCCATTGTGCTATCATTGTCGGATCTTGTGAGCTGCCTAACATGATCAAGATCATCTATCTGTAATTCTATATGTTGCGTTTGTTGGGATCCGATGAATAGAGAATACTTGGTATGTTGATTATCAAAGTTATATCTACGTGTTATTTATGATCTTGCATGCTTTCCGTTACTAGTAGATGCTCGCCAAGTAGATGCTTGTAACTCCAAGAGGGAGTACTTATGCTCGATAGTGGGTTCATGCCGCATTGACACTGGGACAGTGACAAAGTTCTAAGGTTGTGTTGTGTTGCCACTAGGGATAAAACATTGATGCTATGTCTAAGGATGTAGTTGTTGATTACATTACGCACCATACTTAATGCAATTGTCCGTTGCTTGCAACTTAATACTGGAGGGGGTTCGGATGATAACTCGAAGGTGGACTTTTTAGGCATAGATGCATTTGATGGCGGTCTATGTACTTTGTCGTAATGCCCAATTAAATCTCACTATACTCATCATGATATGTATGTGCATGGTCATGCTCTCTTTATTTGTCAATTGCCCAACCGTAATTTGTTCACCCAACATGCCGTTTGTCTTATGGGAGAGACACCTAGTGAACCGTGGACCCCGGTCCACCTTTACCAAATACAATCTATGCAATACTTGTTCTATCTTTCGCAAACAATCATCTTCCACACAATACGTTAATCCTTTGTTACAGCAAGCCGGTGAGATTGACAACCTCACTGCTTCGTTGGGGCAAAGTACTTTGGTTGTGTTGTGCAGGTTCCACGTTGGCGCCGGAATCCCTGGTGTTGCGCCGCACTACATCCCGCCGCCATCAACCTTCAACGTGCTTCTTGGCTCCTCCTGTTCGATAAACCTTGGTTTTTCTGAGGGAAACTTGCTGCCGTGCGCATCATACCTTCATCTGGGGTTCCCAACGAACGTGAGTTACACGCCATCAAGCATATTTTCTGGCGCCGTTGCGGGGAGATCAAGACACGCTGCAAGGGAGTCTCCACTTCTCAATCTCTTTACTTTGTTTTTGTCTTGCTTAGTTTTATTTACTACTTTGTTTGCTGCACTAAATCAAAATACAAAAAATTAGTTGCTAGTTTTACTTTATTTGCTATCTTGTTTGCTATATCAAAAACTCAAAAAAATTAGTTACTTGCATTTACTTTATCTAGTTTGCTTTATTTACTACTACTAAAATGAGTAATCCCGAAGTTGAAGTTCGTACGTTTAAGCAACGAGGGGGAGAATGTTTGAGAGATGCTTGGTATAGAATTAGTGACGCCCATAATAGATGCACTAAGAAACACTCCACCATTATTTTACTCAGGAATTTTTATGTTGGTATCTCTAGCTGGAATAGATATGTTCTTGATAGTCTCGCAAAAGGTGACTTCTTAAGTACTCCTGCATTAGAAGCTAGTTGCATTATTGAGAGTTTATTTGGAATACCCCCTGTTGATAAAGTTAAAACTGAAATCTCTTGAAGATGTTATGAAAAAATTGGAAACCATACAGAAATTTTTTCCAAGTATTGAAGCTAAATTGGAAATATTACTTGATAAAACTGATGAACTTGATAAATCCTTAGGAGGAATTGATGAAAGAATTAGCATCCTAGGAACTAATGCTGTCCATGATGATCAAATCAATAGGATTGACGAACTTGAAAAAGCTATGGGAACCTTGGGTTCAACATTTTCTTCTCTTAAATATAAGGAGAAAGCTTATGTGGGTAAGGAGCAAAAGTTTATGTATGTCTCTAAAGTGCCTAGACCAAAGAAGTATTATTATAGGCATAAAATTGACAAAGCCCTTAGTACCACTATGGATGGGGGAGCTCATGATAACGATGCATCACCCTTTGATAATACTTGATGCACACTTTCTGCGCCTATGAAAGGCGTTAAAGAAAAGCGCTTATGGGAGACAACCCATGTTTTTACCTACAGTACTTTGTTTTTATTTTGTGTCTTGAAAGTTGTTTACTACTGTAGCAACCTCTCCTTATCTTAGTTTTGTGTTTTGTTGTGCCAAGTTAAGCCGTTGATAGAAAAGTAAGTACTAGATTTGGATTACTGCACAGTTCCAGATTTCTTTGCTGTCACGAATCTGGGTCCACCTCCCTGTAGGTAGCTCAGAAAATTAAGCCAATTTACGTGCATGATCCTCAGATATGTACGCAACTTTCATTCAATTTGAGCATTTTCATCTGAGCAAGTCTGGTGCCATTTTAAAATTCGTCATACGAACTGTTCTGTTTTGACAGATTCTGCCTTTTATTTCGCATTGCCTCTTTTGCTATGTTGGATGAATTTCTTTGATCCACTAATGTCCAGTAGCATTATGCAATGTCCAGAAGTGTTAATAATGATTGTGTCACCTCTGAATATGATAATTTATATTGTGCACTAACCCTCTAATGAGTTGTTTCGAGTTTGGTGTGGAGGAAGTTTTCAAGGATCAAGAGAGGAGTATGATGCAACATGATCAAGGAGAGTGAAAGCTCTAAGCTTGGGGATGCCCCGGTGGTTCACCCCTGCATATATTAAGAAGACTCAAGCGCTTGGGGATGCCAAGGCATCCCCTTCTTCATCGACAACATTATCGTGTTCCTCCCCTGAAACTACATTTTTATTCCATCACATCTTATGTGCTTTTTCTTGGAGCGTCGGTTTGTTTTTGTTTTTTGTTTTGTTTGAATAAAATGGATCCTAGCATTCACTTTATGGGAGAGAGACACGCTCCGCTGTAGCATATGGACAAGTATGTCCTTGGTTTCTACTCATAGTATTCATGGCGAAGTTTCTCCTTCGTTAAATTGTTATATGGTTGGAATTGGAAAATGATACATGTAGTAATTGCTATAAATGTTTTGGGTAATGTGATACTTGGCAATTGTTGTGCTCATGATTAAGCTCTTGCATCATATGCTTTGCACCCATTAATGAAGAAATACATAGAGCATGCTAAAATTTGGTTTGCATATTTGGTTTCTCTAAGGTCTAGATAATTTTTAGTATTGAGTTTGAACAACAAGGAAGACGGTAGAGTCTTATAATGTTTTCAATATGTCTTTTATGTGAGTTTTGCTGCAGGTTCATCCTTGTGTTTGTTTCAAATAAGCCTTGCTAACCTAAACCTTGTATCGAGAGGGAATACTTCTCATGCATCCAAAATACTTGAGCCAACCACTATGCCATTTGTGTCCACCATACCTACCTACTACATGGTATTTTCCGCCATTCCAAAGTAAATTGCTTGAGTGCTACCTTTAAAATTCCATCATTCACCTTTGCAATATATAGCTCATGGGACAAATAGCTTAAAAACTATTGTGGTATTGAATATGTAATTATGCACTTTATCTCTTATTAAGTTGCTTGTTGTGCGATAACCATGTTCACTGGGGACGCCATCAACTATTCATTGTTGAATTTCATGTGAGTTGCTATGCATGTCCGTCTTGTCTGAAGTAAGAGAGATCTACCACCTTATGGTTAAGCATGCATATGTTAGAGAAGAACATTGGGCCGCTAACTAAAGCCATGATCCATGGTGGAAGTTTCAGTTTTGGACATATATCCTCAAATCTCAAATGAGAAAATTATTAATTGTTGTTACATGCTTATGCATAAAAGAGGAGTCCATTATCTGTTGTCTATGTTGTCCCGGTATGGATGTCTAAGTTGAAGAATAATCAATAGCGAGAAATCCAATGCGAGCTTTCTCCTTAGACCTTTGTACAGGCGGCATAGAGGTACCCCTTTGTGACACTTGGTTAAAACAATGCATTGTGATGATCCGGTAGTCCAAGCTAATTAGGACAAGGTGCGGGCACTATTAGTACACTATGCATGAGGCTTGCAACTTATAAGATATAATTTACATGATGCATATGCTTTATTACTACCGTTGACAAAATTGTTTCATGTTTTCAAAATCAAAGCTCTAGCACAAATATAGCAATCGATGCTTTTCCTCTATGGAGGACCATTCTTTTACTTTCAATGTTGAGTCAGTTCACCTATTTCTCTCCACCTCAAGAAGCAAACACTTGTGTGAACTGTGCATTGATTCCTACATACTTGCTTATTGCACTTATTATATTACTCTATGTTGACAATATCCATGAGATATACATGTTACAAGTTGAAAGCAACCGCTGAAACTTAATCTTCTTTTGTGTTGCTTCAATGCCTTTACTTTGAATTATTGCTTTATGAGTTAACTCTTATGCAAGACTTATTGATGCTTGTCTTGAAGTGCTATTCATGAAAAGTCTTTGCTTTATGATTCACTTGTTTACTCATGTCATATACATTGTTTTGATCGCGCATTCACTACATATGCTTTACAAATAGTATGATCAAGATTATGATGGCATGTCACTCCCGAAATTATCTGTGTTATCGTTTTACCTGCTCGGGACGAGCAGAACTAAGCTTGGGGATGCTGATACGTCTCCGACGTATCGATAATTTCTTATGTTCCATGCCACATTATTGATGTTATCTACATGTTTTATGCACACCTTATGTCATATTCGTGTATTTTCTGGAACTAACCTATTAACAAGATGCCGAAGTGCCAGTTGCTGTTTTCTGCTGTTTTTGGTTTCAATCCTAGTAAGGAAATATTCTCGAATTGGACGAAATCAAAGCCCGGGGCCTATTTTTCCACGAAGCTTTTAAGTCCGAAGACGAGACGAAGAGGGGCCACGGGGTGGCCAAACCCTGGGCGGCGCGCCACCCCTGGCCGCGCCGGCCGTGTTTGGGCCCCGTGCGCGCCTTTGACTTGCCCTTCCGCCTACTTAAAGCCTCCGTGACGAAAGCCCCAGTACCGAGAGCCACGATACGGAAAACCTTCCAGACGCCGCCAACGCCGATCCCATCTCTGGGATCCAGAGATCGCCTCCGCACCCTCGCCGGAGAGGGGAATCATCTCCCGGAGGACTCTACGCCGCCATGGTCGGCTCCGGTGTGATGTGTGAGTAGGCTACCCTGGACTATGGGTCCATAGCAGTAGCTAGATGGTTGTCTTCTTCCCATTGTGCTATCATTGTCGGATCTTGTGAGCTGCCTAACATGATCAAGATCATCTATCTGTAATTCTATATGTTGCGTTTGTTGGGATCCGATGAATAGAGAATACTTGTTATGTTGATTATCAAAGTTATATCTACGTGTTATTTATGATCTTGCATGCTTTCCGTTACTAGTAGATGCTCTGGCCAAGATGCTTGTAACTCCAAGAGGGAGTACTTATGCTCGATAGTGGGTTCATGCCATTGACACCGGGACAAGGATGAAAGTTCTGTTGTGTGTTGCCACTAGGGATAAAACATTGATGCTATGTCTAAGGATGTAGTTGTTGATTACATTACGCACCATACTTAATGCAATTGTCTGTTGCTTGCAACTTAATACTGGAGGGGGTTCGGATGATAACCTGAAGGTGGACTTTTTAGGCATAGATGCAGTTGGATGGCGGTCTATGTACTTTGTCGTAATGCCCAATTAAATCTCACTATACTCATCATGATATGTATGTGACTCTCTTTATTTGTCAATTGCCCAACTGTAATTTGTTCACCCAACATGCTGTTTGTCTTATGGGAGAGACACCTCTAGTGAACTGTGGACCCCGGTCCAATTCTCTTTACTGAAATACAATCTATCTGCAATACTTGTTCTACTGTTTTCTAAACAATCATCTTCCACACAATACGGTTAATCCTTTGTTACAGCAAGCCGTGAGATTGACAACCTCACTGTTTCGTTGGGGCAAAGTACTTTGGTTGTGTTGTGCAGTTCCACGTTGGCGAATCCTGGTGTTGCGCCGCACTACATCCCGCCGCCATCAACCTTCAACGTGCTTCTTGGCTCCTCCTGGTTCGATAAACCTTGGTTTCTTTCTGAGGGAAAACTTGCTGCTGTGCGCATCATACCTTCCTCTTGGGGTTCCCAACGAACGTGTGAGTTACACGCCATCACCCACATAGACAATACAAGGGCACATATATGATGGGTTAGTTCATAAAGCATAATTGACAAGGCTTACCATACCACATGACTTCACGTGGCACATTCTTCATGCTTCATGTGTTGACCAAACTTGAATCTATTCTTCACTCTTTGTATTGGTCAACCTTGTATCTTCTCATGCTCTATCATACTATCTTGAGGTGTATAAAGAATTCTTTATTTGTTTGCATGCTCTAAATCTTAGTCAATCATGGCTCAACTTATGAGACTATCATGACACCGACTTAGAGCCATAACTTGAATTCTTCACTTGGAATCAAGCACTCAAGATCTTGATCACCCATTTCTTATCACATAAGCTAGAGCATGGCTAATATTGAGTTCCACATATGAACTCCATCTTCATTTCTTCTTCTTGATCATATCACACATATGTCTTCAAATCGATGATCTTGATGCCAATACTCAAGGTATATCTTTATCTTCATGGCATCCATACTTGAATCCAACACATGGACTACAAGTAGTACCTATGGAATATTTCTTCATATAAACTCAATGAAAACATTAGTCCATAGGGGTTGTCACTAATTACCAAAACAACACATAGGGGCAATATATCCTTACATAAACCCCCAGGCAAAACCCTAGAATGGATCCGATCTCATCTCCGATGTAACACCATAGCTAAAATCCGCCCTTAGCTTGCTCGCCGAGCACCCCGATTGTAATCACACCAATCAATACAATCTAGCAGGACGTAGGCCTATTACTCTCCGGAGGGGCTCAACCTGGGTAAAATCGTGCTCTTGTGCAATATCGTTCCGCAGATGGCTTCGTCCTCCTTGGCTCGCATATCACCTGCCTTGGTTAAACCACGATAGGAAGCAAGGATGGATGGTACTCACTCAACCTTAGTCTTTATGTGCTCAAGTTCTTAGCAGCAGATACTATCCAAGTAGTGACTTTATGTTAGTTACCTTAGCTAGAACTACATCAAAAACCTAGAGAGCAATCCTTGTAGGACGGCAATCCCTTGAGATAGGGCTTTTAAAACGTGTTGGGAATGGTTCTGCTGTGTCTGTAAGGCGTGATCGATGGATTTCTGGGGTGGCTGCTAGTCATCTAATGGGAAGTTTAATTAACACATATGTTGTGACAGTTAATGAGCTCAACTATCCTGGTCAGCATCAATGGAGGACCGAGAAGATTCAAGAGATCTTTCTTGCTCTGGATGCCCAAGGGATCCTGCAGATTCCAACCATGAGGAGTGTAGGAGAAGATTGGCTAGCATGGAATTATGAGAGAAAATAGTGTTTATTCAGGTAGATTGGCCTATCGTGCTCTTATGTCAGCAAAGGAGAGTAGAATGGCAACAATCAATGGTGGAGTTGGAAATTCAAATATGCAAATGATGAAAAATGGAGAAGGCTATGGAAGTTGGATGTTTTACCGAGAGTACGACTTTTTTGGTGGTAGGCCGAAAGGCATTGTGCCTGATAATGCAACCCTCACTAAGCGGCATGTCAGAGTTGATACTACTTGCTCGGTATGTAAAACAACATCAGAAACTTTATATCATGCAATGATGGAATGCGGGCATGTGAAAAGGTTTTGGTTAGCGGCTCGTGATATCGTGCATTTGAAGTTACCAATCTACACCCTGACACATGGACGATATACATTTTATGTGACACTATGTTCAGTCAAGGGAAGCGGGAAAGATTGATAACGATAATGTCAGCGATTTGGGAATCGAGAAATCAGTGGACTCATGATGATAAGGGATATGATCCTAGCAAAACAATGAAAAATATAGTTGAGATAATGGGATACATGGAGATGAAGATGCCTAAAGTGAGCTCTAGTCGACCACCATGTACCTGGCATGGTCCAAGGCCAGATGTGATTAATCTGAAGTGTGATGGTGCAGTCAGAGAAAAGCAGGGTATAGTATGAGGTGGAGGTGTGGCGAATGATGCAAGGGGTTTTAGAGGTGCATGGTGTCATATTTACCATGGCATTTCAGATCCTCTCTCTGTCGAAACTCTAGCCTTTAGAGATGTTCTAGCATTTGCAAAGCAACATGGTTATGTGCGAATCACGTCTGAGTTGGACTGTGCAAAGTTCGTGAGTTGTGGAAGGGAAGGAAGAACCAACTTCTTTAATAGCTCCGATGTCAAGTGAGATAGATCAACTTAGCTCTTCTTTTGAGTTTTCTGATTTTAGCTTTGCAAGTAGAACAACTAATAAGGTAGCTCGTGAGTATGCACGCTAGTGCTGTAGATGCAGTTTGGGTAGATGTTTACCCGGATTTTCTTAGTCATAGGCTCATAGCCTAGAGGCTGATTGTAACACTGTTATGAATTAATAAAGTAGTGTGTTAAAAAAGTATCAATTGTTAGCTAGATCAAAGGATTGGCTAAGAAATTTTCAAAGTTTCTTTTTTGTGATTTGAGGCCTCTATCTATCTAGCCCAAAACATCTCCCTGTTCCGACCATCGGTGAGCGGTTCGAAACAAATCTCTGCACAAATATTGTTTGTCTACATGATAGTTTATTTGAATTAGGACACACTTTTTTTTTGTTAAAGTAGACACATCTAAGCTTTGTTTAGGTAAGATCTGGGAATTTCATTGGTGCCTTCCACACCTACTATTTGCATCCATACTTTGGTAGATGGTTCATGATAAAGTGTGATTCATCATGAAGTTGGATAAAATTTCATAAATTTCATCTACGTCTTGTGTTACAATGGGAAAAAATAATGTGATTATTTTGTGTTTGGAAACTTGTGAGTCAGACAATCCCACTACATTGTGGTGATACAACATGCAACAACCTTTAAATTGGTTTAGTTAGTTGAAAGCAAACACTATCGCCCAATTTTTTACAGTCCTTTTCTTTTCAATCATGTTCCATTTCGTTTGAATGGTAGAAGTGTGACATTTTCCATCAATCTTGACTCTGATATGCTATTTTTATATATAGATAATCATAACTTATCCAACTGTTGCTAGTCAAGGCTAAACTGTGATGTACTAATGAAGAATCATTACAACAATGGTATTTCACAGGTAGGTCGCAACAAGAGCCGGTGAATTAACTTAGGCAAAACAAGGTTGAAAAGGCATTGTGGCAATCACTGCTTAGCAGGCTAATGATTGAGGACTTTCTCCGCAATGGGATTAACTATGCCACAAATGAATATTTTAGTATAACTTTACATGAGATGACATTCATGGATTTCTATCACCACATCGAGATTATAAGTCTATATTTTTCTGAATAAATAAATTATACACCATTTTTTTGCTATAATTTGTTGTTGGGTTATTGGTATGTGCAATCATACCACCAGTTAGTGTCTACACGTTAATCTTTCTTTACTCTGATAATTTGTTAGAATGATGATTTTATAAATAATTCATGAAAAATACTTTTATACTTACAAGTATAGGTGTGAGTTTCTATCCCAATCCATTTTACTTTGAGATTCGAATAAAAGAAAGTAACAGACAAAGAAATCTTTCTATCTACCAAGCCAAACGGTGATCACGAGGAAGAAATCGATAGTCCAGAACACACCTGCACTTAGGGTGTGCAAAAAATACAAAATCCACTCACATAATTCATCAAGTTGTATGGTAGAAATTCCGCCGCAAGGTGGGGGCTTTCATTTCATCTAGTTAGTTAAGAGCCCAAGATCCTAATTTATACGTACGTCTTGTGCGAAGCAAAAACGCCTTCTGTTAAGCCGTCTCAGCCAACAAGACACACGAAATAGTGCTTCTCCAGTCAAGCCTTCCCCGCAACCACCGTCGGAGGCGGCGGGAATGGCTTCCCGCCTCCTAACCAGATCAACCGCCGCCTTCGTCCTCTCCCATCTCCGCGCCCGGACCTCGAATCCTATCCACCACCTCCTGCCCCATGGAGCTTCCATGCCCTCTCTTCTCGGACCCGCTCACGCCATTCCTGCCGCCGCCAGATCATGCCTTCTCGAGCCGACTCGGTGGTTCTCTTCCCCGGCGCCGGTGGTGGAGGCGCCGAGAACTGCTGACGGCCTGACTGTGGACTCGATCGCCGACAAGGGCTGGACCATCCTCGCCGAGTCCGAGAGCGACTGGCGCAGCCACGCCGCCGCCGTCGCGCAGTCCATCAAGCTTATCAAGAAGCGCCTCAAGGTCCAATTTCTTTAGGATTTCGATGCTCTCACATCTTGCGCATGATTAGTAGGTCAAGTGCCGAATATTATTGTTTTTTGGGGTTTGGATGGGCGTCTCAGGTGATCGTTCCTCTCAAACATATCCACAAACAGTTAATGTGCGTTTCAGGTGCACGCTTATATGAGTGTGCACGCTTATATGAGTGTGCACGTGCGAGGATCTATTTTTTAGACACATTTTTTTTGCATAGCTGCGAATAGAGTGTAAGGTTCTCGAGCTCTATTTTATTTGCGCAGTGGAAATGGCTGCTGGAGAGATCGAAGCAATTGGCTGTGGTATTGGAGAGACCAGACCTCTGGGAGGATTCAGTTTTCGCTGGGAAGGTTAGTCGTGAGCAAGGTGAGATCATGGGAAAGATTAAGTCAGTGAACCAATTCGAGCAGCAATTGATGGAGCACATTGACATGTTGAGGCTTGCACGTGAAGAGGGTGATAATGAACTTGAGACGGTGAATATATATACATTGCTCATTTTGCATAATTACATATTCCATAGCTCCAAATGCAATTACATGGATTTATCTGCTTGTTTATCTGCTGTTTAACTGCCCTGTGCAGGAATCCATGAGAGCGTTAGCCGATATGAGAATAGATGCAAAGGAGAAAGAACTCAATGCATTGCTTTCTGGAGATCATGACCCTTACCCTTGCTTCATTGAGGTATATTCGTTGCATCATCCTAAGCAATTTAAGTGAAGTCCTCACTCTATAACTCTTGTACAGTTGCTGGAAAAATTGGAGCAGTATTGTTTCTTTTATGCTTCATAGTGAGCGGCATTCCTCACATTGATGTCATAAGCAGGTTCAAGCAGGAGCTGGAGGCGTTGAGAGCATGGATTGGGCTGCCATGATTATGAACATGTACAGATCATGGGCTCAACGACGGGGTTATACAGTCACTATAATAGAAGAAATGCCTGGTGAACTAGCGGGAATCAAGGTTTACTTATTTTCTAATCACTTCCCATCACTCAATCCAATCAACTCACCACATTATAGGATGTGGAATCAAGCCATGTGGTTTTTTTTACTATCTGTGAAATTCTTATTTAAGGATGATTCTTAGCAGAACTTTTGATCCTATTCTTAATTCTTGCTATTCCAGAGGGCTACTATCAAAGTTGATGGTGAATATGCGTTTGGATATGCCAAATCCGAAATAGGAGTTCATAGATTAGTGCGGATTTCTCCGTTTGATAGTGGAAAGCGGCGGCACACTTCCTTTGCTGCTGTGGCTGTAATACCTATTCTTGGTGATGCTTCTAGCCGATACCAAATAAACGAATCAGATCTTCGAATAGAACGCTTTCGTTCTGGTGGACCTGGTGGCCAGCATGCCAACACCACAGAAAGTGCTGTTAGAATTGTGCACATCCCAACTGGTACAACTGCAACTTGTCAAAATGAAAGGTAATTTTGATGCATTCAGTATTCAAATGTCTAATCATAGGCTCATAGCTCAATTAGTAAATATTAGTTTGTTGAATATAGCCTAGCATCTTTTTTCATATCGTCTTAACTGGTAAGCTATTGGGACTTCCTGAACCAAATTGTTTCCAAGAACCCAGATTCTTAGTCAAGCAGAAATATTAGTTTGGCTTTTTCTTCGTCTGCATGACCAGAACATATCTGCTACTAACTTGCTCTTAATAAATGCAGATCACAACATATGAATAGGGCATCAGCAATGGCAGTGCTCCAATCTAGGTTGGACCAGCTTGAGATTACCCGTCAAGCACAGATGAATGCAGAGCACACACAATCACTCAATGAAATAAGCTGGGGCAACCAAATAAGATCCTATGTGCTCCATGTGAGGCTTCCATCTTTTGAGATAAATAATATGAGCTAGCTTCTTTGGCAAGGATAGAGATACCACTTCCGTTTGCAATACCCTTGATATGCTTCAGAGCTAATCCACTGCATAGTGCATACATCAATTTCTTTTTTACATTGTTTGCGTCCTCGCATGCTACAGTTTGAGAATCCAAAATGAATCGAACACTGCTAACTTAGTTCTTAATATACATTATGTTATTTTTGAATTTTCTGCTATTTAGTTTTGTAATGAAATTTCAAAGAAAAAAAATGCAAAAAATCTTCTAGAGTGTCTTGTTATTCAAATGGGCTAGCTCATCGAGATGTTTAAACATCATAAGCTAAGCATATTTGTACCATTGTACTTGTATAGTATTTCTGACATTGCTGATATATTTTCCTTCGTACAGCCATACCGTATGGTCAAAGATCTCCGAACAAACTATGAAGTGTCTGATCCTGATTCAGTCCTGGAAGGCGACATAGATGATTTTATTCTGAACTTTTTGTCATTAGCACTGGATAAAGCTGATGAAAGTGTCTGAACACAAACCATGCTTATCATTTATTGTTAGCACCAAACTGACTGTGATAGTGTCCAGCTGATAGCAGGAAGGGCTATTATTTTCTTTATTACTACGCTGACAAATACAACAGATACCTCAGGTGGTGAAAGGTGCGGAATAATTGTCAAGTTAGTTTAGTTGGATAAATGCTTTAGCCTGTGTTAGTAGTTAGAGATGGTAATCTAATGAAAGTATGCTTGTTTAGAGAAGCTAATATAATGGAACTATAATGAAAGTATGCCTATATCCTGATTTACATATTGCTTCTATCACTGGTGAATGGTGATTGAACATAGTGTCTGTTTCTCAAGCTGGCATGTCGCTGTGATATCAACCTGCTAGGGAATCAACCATTGTAGCAAAATTTCCCTTTATCTTTATTGTTACATACTAGTCATTTTCCATGAAAATATACTGTATTAAAATTAAAAGATGGTAGTGCTAATGATCTAACTTCAAACATATTTTTGATTTGTCAGGTTCATCAAGTATAAGAGGAAGTGCAGTTTCTTGCTTCTTGCTGTTATTTCTAGAGATGAGACTCCTTTCACTTGACGTAATGTTCAGATACACTGAGGCTACTATAATTCCTTGTATTTTGTAGTGTCGGTAATTCAGTATTCATAGTGTGAGTCCGCTGTGCTTACCGATGTAGATTTTTTTTATGCCTTGCTGTTTAAATAAAGCTGTAAACTTTCTATCTCATTTTTTTTGTGGACATGAAGAAAGAATCATGCATAATAGAGTATTTTGAATTTTGGATGGGTACTAACATGACCTTGCATTTCCCAACAGAAGTCAGTACGAACAACACAGTTGGTACCTGCCTACTTATACATAGAGAAATTTGTATCTGTAAAACATTACATGTTCCATGTTGACATCCAAACCAATGGAAGGAGCGACTTGATAGATCACTATGGCTTGGCGGTCCTGAATGTCGGGTGCAGAAGCCGGCCGATCTCATCGTCGTCCGCGTCCATCGGCCGTCCGGTGTCGTTCCTGACACGGCGCACGGCCGTGGTGTTGAGCGACTCGTGCTGGAAGCCGTAGAGCTTGAGTATCTGGTCGTCGGCGAAGTTGAGCGCGCGCTCCATGCCTTGCCGGCACCGAGAGGCCTCGTAGCTCGCGCCTTGCTCCCCGCACGGCTTGCAGCCGACGAAGTGCGTGACGAGCGGCCAGCGGTCGTCGCCGAGCCCCGGCCGCCACTTGCTCCTCATCTCCTCGTACCTGTCGACGATGGCCTTCCAGTAGCCGTGCAGCAGGTAGGAGCTCTCCAGGAACACCTGGTCCGCCCACTTGTCTCTCTGCGTCGCCAGCAGGTACACCAGCGCCGACTGGTCGTCGGCCTCGTACGCCGCCCGGTTCGACAGCGCCTCGGCGAAGATCTTGCCGTACTTGTCGCGCACGGGGCCGCGCGGCCCCATCTTGGCCCAGGCGTCGAGGAGGTCGAGCGACCACCGGCAGTTCCGGATGACGAAGCTGCCGGCGTTGGTACCCATCCAGTTCCTGGCGCCGTACACCGCCTCGTCCCAGCCGTGGATCACCAGGTTGTGCCGCGCGTACTTGCCCCACGGCGGCTCGAACAGCATGTCCGTGAACACCACGTCGGAGTCCACCCACCAGAGGAGCTCCGTCTCCGGGTGCGCCACCATCAGCGCGCGCAGCAGCGGCAGCTTCGTCCAGAACCCCGACATCTCCGCGTCCAGCACCGCGTTGCTGTAGAAGATGTCGAAGCCGTGGACGCGGCAGTAGTCCGCCTTGTTCTTGAACGCGCGGAGGAGCACGTGGTCGCCCTCCGGGTCGCTGCACCGCCGCGGCGACGACCCGGTCACCACCAGCACGCGCGGCCGACCCGGCGTCACGTAGGCCGGGAATCCCGGGTGCGCCGCCAGCCACGACGCTCTGCGAGCGTCGTAGTCCGGCACGGCCGGGCCCAGCGAGTACGGGCGATCGGTCAGCTGGCGCACCGGCGGGAGTGGCGGCTGCTGCTCCTCCCGACGCTGCTCCTCGCTGGGAACGGCCTCGGGCGACGGTGGCGGCGCGAGGCTGGAAACAGCCACGGCGGCCTGATCAGGCGACGGTGGCGGCGCTTTTAGGTTCGCGGGCGCACTGGCGGCCGGAACGTCGCGGCGGACGTACTCGATGCGGATGCGTGGGAGCGCAACGTCGGACGTGAACAGGAAGAGCGCGCACGGCGCGACGATGAGCAGGACGACCGTAATGATCGGGACGGTGAACATGGGTTTCTGCCTGGCTCGCCTCTCCCCTCCCGCTTGCCCGCCGGCCTGCTCCTCCGCCATCGCCGACGACGGACGAGACATGCAAGCGCGACGCGGCTCTACCCTACACGCTCTACTCCACTCTACTCTCGCACGGTAGTACCACCCCTGGTTAAATCAGAGAGGCGATCGATTACGCGTCGGGGTTTGGAGGTTTAATTCATTGCCTTCCTTGACGGCGACCGGCGCCGGCTGGGCTTGGAGTCCTTGTGAACGCCTGCACAGTAGATTATACTCCGGTCATCCCAGTGGTTGCCATCTGGCCTGCCGATTGTGCACATACGTAAAAATGGCAGGCGCATGTGAGGCGGACGTTTAAGATAGCACCAAATCGCGTTAGCCAACTAACAGAAATTAATCCATTTCCTAATCGCGCAAGACATACCGCTTTAGCGAAGACAATAATTCCAACTTTTCCGCGTCGCCAGCAAATGCTGCTGTTGCAATCTTGGCTAGGTTTCCTTGTGACGATCTCCCTCGTGGCGTTTGTTTCCAAATATATGGAGGTACGATTGCTAGCCGTGGAATAGAGGCAGACAGACACCTCTGCCAAATGAACTGAATGTTGTGATTTCAGACTGAGAAACCGATCACATTTCAGCACCGCCAACTCACAGGCTCTTAGCAAAACCTGGATTGGAAGCAGAACAACGTGAAAACTCGCTCACAAAGAACAATGTGAAATAAAATGTCTGCATCGATCAGTGCCGTGTAGTTTCCTTTCTTTAGCAGCACTCGTTCAGTGTAGAAGAGCTGGCAGTCACGCACTACCCATCTTACAATTCTAGCAGTTTTAGTTGTTTCGATATCTTCAAGCACATCATACAGTCGACAAAGCATTTGTTCCGTGCACCAGAGGTCCCCTGTACGTTTTAAAGATTAAAGATTTCCAAAAGCACCAAGCTGAGCTAAACCTGCAGAATATCATTGTCAAAATCTCACCAGATCCAAACCTTAAAGACAAACATAACCAAGATCACAACTTCAAAGCGGCCTACTTAAGAGCATCTCTAGAACGCAAACCGAAAAGCCTCGCGAGTTCAGTTCACCGAAAACGCAAGTTCTGTCAAATTTCGCAGTGACGCAGAATAGAACCCGTAAAATGAAACTGAAAACTGGAATTCAAATTGGCGCGGGTAAGTTTAGGCGATGATCATAGTTCATACATGAAATAGATGCTCCGATTACGCATCGATACATACATACTGCGGGGAATTGGCATTATACTAGTACACCGGCAACTTAACCTAGCTAAAATGAGCAAAATGAGGCCTACTAGCTATGGCGCGGCGGTGCCGGTGCTGACGGAGATGGTCGGCGGCGTGAAGTCTTCACGCGTCGTCCTTGTCAAGCTCGACTATTTCGAGCTTGACATTACAGACGCGGGCCTCCCGGCGGGCCGCCTCGTACTCCCGTACCTGGCGGACGACGTCGGCTTCTTCACGGCGGAAGCGGGCCCTCACCTCCGCCTCGCTGATGGCGAACGTCTGCGCCATCACCGCCTCCTCCTCGTCGCTGCCGTGGACGTAATCCACGGCGGAGAAGGTTGGAGAGCGCGCGGGGACGAGGTCGTCCTCCTCGACGCTCGCCGCCACGGGCAGCCGCGGAGCGCGGCTGGACTGCCCGGAGGAGGAGCTCTCCGCCTGGTTGCCGTAGCGGGCAAGCTTCCCTGGGGGCGTGAGCCCCCAGTTGGTCCACCGGCGAGCCCTCTGCTTGCGCGCGCCCTCGTTGCGGTTCCACTTCCGTCGCTCCGCCTCGCTGCGGAAGACGGGCGGACGCGGCGGCGAATCGCCGCCGCCCAATCCCGTGGCTCGGCTGCCTGCACCTCCACGGGAGGCCATCGCGCGGCGGCGGGTGGGTGATTGGTGGCTGTTCCGGCGTGGATTGCTCGTCGGAGCGGGCAGCGGCGGCGGAGGGAGAGGAGACGGCAGAGGGGAGTAGGGTTTGCGAACCGAACTCCCCTCCGCGATCCCTTTTAATAGGGGCCATGCGGGGAGTTGTTCGGGCCCTTGAACTTCCAATTCGGGCCGGCCCACTTTTTCGGGCGCTGATCGGCGCCAGTTTCGGCCCGAACCCGTAAATCCGCCGGAAAAGTTCGGTTCCTGCGGGATTTACGGGCTCTGTTAGAGATGCTCTAACATGTCTATTTTATTTCAAGAGCCTTTTATGCAAATCCGACACATTTATAACACAGCAAATGTAGGCGAGTCCAGGGAAAATGTGACGCAGCTTCTATTCCTCTTCTTATGACCATATCTGATCTTCAATTTTTATAGTTCTCTTCCTTAAAGTAGAAGCCTGGAGAGAAAGCGTCATCGCCTGAGAAGTACGTCTGCACCTGCTAAAACATCAGTCTTATCACCTCTTGTTTGTAACCCAGCCTAGTATCTAAAAAATGAAGATGCATACGAAATAATCTCTGTAGGTGTTTTTATCAACTTCAGTTCAAAACATGCTCGTTTTCTTAACCTCCATAGTGCCCAACACAAAACTGTGACTCCAATAACATGCAAATATGTCTTGCCTGGATTTTTTTTTTTTTGCTATGCACGTAAAATATTGAGTAGGATTTGCAGGTCTATCTCTGGCACCAATTGATTTGCTAACTACACACAACATGTACTTAAGTGCGTGACACAAAATGAAAATATGATGAATTGTTTCCAAATGATCACAAAACCTGCATTTGAAATCCCCCTGCCAACCCCTTTGCTGCATATTATCTTTAGTTGCAACAATGGCATTATGCGAAATTAACCACAACTAGATCTCTATCTTTGGTGGAATCCTAGCTTTCCAAAAAATGTTTAAAATTTATATTCGCCATATTCCCATGCAATTTCTCATTCCATGATTCTGTCAAATTCCAAATAGGTTCTCATCCAACCACTTTTTATAATTAAATCGCCAATTCAACAGAGGTACATTAGCACCATAAATTTTCTATTCATTACAAAAAAAAAAGATGTAGAAACATTTTCTTCAGAGGATGAGATGTGCACCAAGCATCATCCAAAAAAACTTATCTGATTCCTATCCCCAATTTTCATACTTCTGTTTTCCATATATGTTTGTCTAACACTAAGAATAGCACCCCAACAAGCAGAATCAAATTGCTTATGATCAACCAAACCTATAAGTTTGAAATGGACATGCTTTGCTTCAATCAAATCTTGCCACAGACCCTCACAACTTTCTAATTTCACCATTATTTGCATAAAACACTTATATTAAATTTTTGGAAGTTTTTCACCCCCAAATCCCTTTCTCTTTTGGTTTATAAATAATTTTCCATTTAAACATAAGGTATTTTCTAGTAAAATGTCCCCTTGCCAAAAGAATGGTCTCTCAATCTTCAGCAAACTTCATTGAAAGTATCAGGAACTCTAAACATAGACATGTAATAGATGTAAATTCCGTTAAGTGAGGTATCTATCAAGACCTTTCTCACACTAAGAGACATAGTACCACCTTGCCACCCATCCAAATGTTTCAAACTTATTTCCTCAATAAATTGAAATCTTTAATTCTAATTCTAGAACCACTCACAATAGCCCCAACGTATTTCATAGGAAGTTCAAAATTTCAGCTGGCACACCGGCCGGCGGGAGCGGCTGCTGCTCCTCCCTGGGAACAGCAACGGCGGCATCGGGCGCCACCGCGCCAGTGGCAGCGCGAGCCTGGAAACAGCCACGGCGGCCTCAGGCGACGGTGTTAGAATTAGCCGTTGCCACAATATTGTACACCGGATTCTTTGTCATACATATAAGGCAAGAATCGGTATTAGGAGGCAACGTCTTAAACCTGACACTATTACGTATGATTGAGTCAATCAACGTGATTTGGGCCGGTGTCTCCCCTTACCAAAACAATCTTTGTAACCGTTGAGGCCTTTGCCTATTTAACACCTACTCGAGCCCGAGAACAAGGGTATCGCTTCCCACAGAAATCTCAATAGATGGTGTCGGCGCTTTTAGGCTCGCGGGCGCACTGGCCGCCGGAATGTCGCGGCGGACGTACTCGATGCGGATGCGGGGGAGCGCCACGTCGGACGTGAACAGGAAAAGCGCGCACGGTGCGACGATGAGCAGGACGACCGTAATGGTCGGGACGGTGAACATCGGTTTCTGCCTGGCTCGCCTCTCCCCTCCCGCTTGCCCGCCGGCGTGCTCCTCCGCCATCGCCCACGACGGACGAGACATCAGACATGCACCTTACACGCTCTACTCCTCCGCCATTTTTTTGATGAAGGCGTCAGTGTTACTTAGCTTATCCAGAATCGTCTACATTTTTTCGATGAATTGATCATACATTCATACGCTGGTAGCGCCAGCTCTGCCACAAACAGTTGGACTCTACGTTTATACTTATGTATGCCTCGTGTCGGGGAAAGTCAAGAAGATTTGTTTGCGATGGGCAGAGAAGTAGAGAACACATTCATAGATTGCAAGTTAATTTGTTGCCAGAACCAAACATACGTTTCTCAACAAATTAAGAGATCGAACACACCTCGACACAGGCCAAAAACAGCTCGCCTCCATCGGTAGGCTCATACACTATATCATCATCTCAGCAAGCAGCTCCTCGAATTCCTCCTCGTGCCGGGCTTTGCACTCATCGAGGACACGTCATCGTCCTCTTCGTCCGTCAGTTCGTCGGCCACCGCGCGCCGTCGCATCGGCACCGTGATCCAGGAATCGCGCCTCCTGGCGTGCTTTGCACTCTGCGTAGAATGCGTTTGATGTGAAGTAGTCGTGGTCCTCCTCGTCGTCCCCCTCCTCCTCCTCATCAATTTTCTTGCCGTCGACATGGTCGACCTGATCAAACGGGCATTGGGGGTCGTCTTTCTCCTCCTCTTCTTCGTCCGGCATTTGGTCGGCCACAGCCGTCGCATCGCCCCCCTGATATAGGAACTCGGAGATGCCAGCCTTCTTGGCTGTCTCGGCCTGGTCTTCCTTCATGGAGCAGCCGTTCTCGGCTGTCCTTTCTGTTGCGCACGTCTCGAGACCGTCCGTCAGCGCCATCCTCATCGGTGCACCCTCCTCGCCGGTGGACGCCTCCTCCGGCTGCAGCATCGGTACGGCTGATTCGCTGGCCATGGTGCAGGGGTTCGGAGAAAACTCGTCGAGTTTAAAAGTTACCTCTTGGACTCGATTTTGAAGCACGCTCATCTAACATCTATATAAAGGTGCTAAGGAGGTGGCGAACACTAGCTAGCTCCGTTCTGACTTGTGACTTCCGAGCCGGTATAGAGTCCTATCTTGGAATTCCTTTCGACACCGGATTCACAATTAACTTGCCTGCCAAGCTAACCAGGAAGATTGCGTTGCTAATTGCTATGGTAAAATTTCACACGACACACTTAAAATCTACCGTAATTGCCAAGGGCTCGTATCGTTTTGGCATAGCCATGCCGGCGTGGTAGAATTATTGGCCTTTTCCATCCATGGTCGTACGTGTAACGTGTTTAGGTACACTACGGGAAAAACGGTCATTGCCGTCCAGCAAATCTTTGCCGTGAGCCGCTGCACGGCAAAGACATCTTTGCCGTGCACAGCACCTAGCACGCACGGCAAAGAAAAATTGCACGGCAAAGAATTAGAGCAGCAGCACGGCAAAGAAGAGAAACACGACAACGTCAGAAGCGGCGCACGGCAACGATCCTGCGCACGGCAAAGACTTGCTAAATCGCACTGCAAAGTAACTACGACGGCAAAGACCCTACAAGCCGCATGGCAAAGACTGGCTGCACGGCAATGGCTCTGGGCAGTGCCGTGCAGCTACCTTTGCCGTGAGGGCATCGTTGTTGCACGGCAAAGACCCCTTTGTCGTGCATTCCCATCTTTGCCGTGCGCCAAAAACATTTTATTTGTTTTTCTTTCTATTTTATTTTATCTAATACTTATATTTATTTTGTTAATTAGTTTTTCTTTTTGATGACTATTTATTAGAAATTTTGCAATACAAAATTACTCTCCATGTTCATCCCCCCACATATATCAGGGTTTCGGAGCAATCCGCTCTTCGGAAAATCTCCTAAGTGTTGGTGAGGAAGGTCATTTAGGGGAGCTACTTTTGCACCATTACACCTTGCACCACACTTTCACACATATCATAGGTCCACATGCAAGATTTGGTGAGGTTCCGGTGCTCCGGCGGTCGTTCTCCCCCTCCTCCCCCCAAAACAGCGGAACATGTGCCCCGGCGAGTCTACCCCCTAGATTTCTCCGCGCGAGGGTGCACAAATGTACTTTTTCATTCTTTTAGGTTTGTTTAGTACATATACACATGTAGAACCAAGATTGGGACCCTTTGGCACATACACCCGCAGCTAGAGCCATTATCACACGATCGAGGGTGTGCCTGATCTACTGGTTAGGGTTAGGTGTAGGGTTAGGGCTAGGGTTTAGGGGGTAGGGCTAGGGTTTAGGTTAAATGTAAGGATTTATGGTTAGGCATAGGTTTAGGGTTTAGGGTTAGGGTTAGGGGGACGAGGAGGACCTCTCGGAGGATGAGGGCTTGGGGGACTTGCCGTACGAGCCTGATCGAAACCTAGTTTGGCAAGCGCCGGCGGAGTACCAGTACGTTCCAGCTGTGGACAGGGTGAGGCCACGTGATAAGAGGCCATATCAGCATGGGAAAACATGGCTCCCCGTGCTGTAGGATTGGCCCTACAGCCATGTTGTTCTAGAGCCCGTTGCAAGGGGGTACATGTTAATGTTCGCATTTCGTTATCGCAATTTTGTCATTATCAAAATTATTATCACATACATATTGATGTTGTCGTTTCATGGTGCAGTTCATTCAAGTATGAAGAACCGTCGCAGAGGCCGCCACGTGGGTACGCGAACATCCTTGGGGGCCTACTTAGTCGGTATTTCCATGGGCTTGTCAATCTCCCTACTGGTGGCCGCGACGTAGCTTGGAGGTGGGCGCACTACAGTCTCGCGGAAGATCCTCTTGGCCGCGGCAACATGCAGGACGTGGTTATTAATTAATTCTGGGTACGTGACTTTTGACTTCTTACCATTCATACAATCTCCTTGGTTGACAGTACGTGCACTAATGCCCCTTGTTTTACCTATGTGCATGGTTGCAGAAATACTTCAAGAGGATCGAGGGTAAGGAAAATGCGTGCGATGATGTCCTACTGTTGGAGATATGCCCAAGAGGCAATAATAAAATGGTTATTATAATATCTTTGAGTTTATGATAATGTTTACATACCATGCTATAATTGTATTAACCGAAACATTGATACATGTGTGTTATGTGAACAACAAGGAGTCCCTAGTAAGCCTCTTGTATAACTAGCTTGTTGATTAATAGATGATCATCGTTTCATGATCATGAACATTGGATGTTATTAATAACAAGGTTATGTCATTATGTGAATGATATAATGGACACACCCAATTAAGCGTAGCATAAGATCACGTCATTAAGTTATTTGCTATAAGCTTTCGATACATAGTTACCTAGTCATTATGACCATGAGATCATATAAATCACTTATACCGGAAAGGTACTTTGATTACATCAAACGCTACTGCGTAAATGGGTAGTTATAAAGGTGGGATTAAGTATCCGGAAAGTATGAGTTGAGGCATATGGATCAACAGTGGGATTTGTCCATCCCGATGACGGATAGATATACTGTGCCCTCTCGGTGGAATGTCGTCTAATGTCTTGCAAGCATATGAATAAGTTCATAAGAGACCACATACCATGGTACGAGTAAAGAGTACTTGTCAGGAGACGAGGTTGAACAAGGTATAGAGTGATACCGATGATCAAACCTCGGACAAGTAAAATATCGCGTGACAAAGGGAATTGGTATCGTATGTGAATGGTTCATTCGATCACTAAAGTCATCGTTGAATATGTGGGAGCCATTATGGATCTCCAGATCCCGCTATTGGTTATTGGTCGGAGAGAAGTCTCAACCATGTCTACATAGTTCGCGAACCGTAGGGTGACACACTTAAGGTTTGATGTCGTTTAAGTAGATATGGAATATGGAATGGAGTTTGAAGTTTTGTTCGGAGTCTCGGATGGGATCCAGGACATCACGAGGAGTTCCGGAATGGTCCGGAGAATAAGATTCATATATAGGAAGTCACTTTCCAAGTTTGGAAATGATCCGGTGAATTTATGGAAGGTGGTTTCTAGAATTATCCGGAAATAAATTACTATGGAAGGAGGAGTCCCGGAGGGACTCCACAAACCCTAACCAGCCAACCAAGTGGGAGGGTGGAGTCCATGGTGGACTCCACCTCCTTGGCCAAGAAAAGGGGGAAGGGGAGAGTCCCTGTCCCTCTAGGTTTCGTCCATAAGGCAGTTTTTCTGTTGGGGTCTTATTCGAAGACTTTGGGCAAACCCTTGGGGTTCCACCTATATAATGAGGAGAGGGAGGGGGCAGCCCATGGCTTGGCCGCACCACCCCTGCCCCCTTGAGGCCGGCGCCCATGGCACCCCCTCTCCCCAAACCCTAGCACCCCTCCTCCACTACTTCTCCCGCATATGCTTAGCGAAGCTCCGCCGGAGATCTCCATCGACACCGCCACCACGCCGTCGTGCTGCCGGGATTCCGAGGAGGATCTACTACTTCCGCTGCCCGCTGGAACAGGGAGAAGGACGTCGTCATCAACACCGAACGTGTGACCGAGCGGAGGTGCTGCCCGATCGTGGCACCGTGATCAAGATCTTCTACGCGCTTTTGCAAGCGGCAAGTGATCGTCTACCGCAGCAATAAGAGCCTACTCTTATAGGCTTTGGAAATCTTCAAGGGTTAGTCTTGTTCATCCCCTCGTTGCTCCCATCTTCTAGATTGCATCTTGGCTTGGATTGCGTTCTCGCGGTAGGAAAATTTTTGTTTTCTATGCAACGTTTTCCATCAGTGGTATCAGAGCCGTGTCTATGCATAGATGGTTGCACGAGTAGAACACAATGGTTTTGTGGGCGTTGATGCTCTTGTTGTCTTTAGTTTGAGTACTTTGCATCTTTGTGGCATAGTGGGATGAAGCGGCCGGACTAACTTTACATGACCGCGTTCATGAGACTTGTTCCTCGTTCGACATGCAACTTGTATTGCATAAGAGGCTTTGCGGGTGTCTGTCTCTCCTACTATAGTGAAGATTCAATTTACTCTTCTATTGACAACATTAGTATCACCGTTGTGGTTCATGTTCGTAGGTAGATTAGATCTCTCTCGAAACCCTAAACCACGTAAAATATGCAAACCAAATTAGAGACGTCTAACTTGTTTTTGCAGGGTTTGGTGATGTGATATGGCCATAATGTGATGATGAATATGTATGAGATGATCATTATTGTATTGTGGCAACCGGCAGGAGCCTTATGGCTGTCTTTAATTTTCATGTTGAGTAGTATTTCAAAGTAGTTGTAATAGCTGCTACATGAGGTGAACAACCATGAAGACGGCGCCATGGACCTTGACGCTACGCCGACGATGATGGAGATCATGCCCGTTGATGATGGAGATCATGTCCGTGCTTTGGAGATGAAGATCAAAGGTGCAAAGACAAAAGGGCCATATCATATCAATATGAATTGCATGAGATGTTAATCCTTTATGCGTCTTATTTTGCTTAGAACGCGACGGTAGCATTATAAGATGATCCCTCACATTAATATCAAGATAATAAAGTGTTCTCCTCGTATGCACCGTTGTAACAGTTCGTCGTTTCGAAGCATCTCGTGATGATCGGATGTGATAGACTCAACGTTCACATACAACGGGTGTAAGCAATGTTGCACACGCGGAATACTTGGGTTTGCTTGACGAGCCTAGCATGTACAGACATGGCCTCGGGACAACGGAAACCGAAAGGTTGAACACGAGTCATATGGATGATATGATCAACATGTTGATGTTCACCATTGAAGCTACATCATCTCACGTGATGATCGGTTTTGGTGTAGTGGATTTGGATCGTGTACCACTTAACAACTATGAGGGATGTTGTATTAAGTGGGAGTTCATTAGTAATTAGATTAAAACATGAACTAATTATCATAAACATAGTCGGAGTAGTATTTTGAATTAATTTTGTAGTATTGGCATCCGTTTTTCTACTATGCGCTAGTCTTGTTATTGAGATAGAAATACTGTTAAAATCTGACAAGAAACTTTACGGATTGGTACCGTATTGTTAAAGAATCAAGAATTGATTAAGTCCTATTGCAAACTTTTAGTAAACCTCACATTGTTGATTCAAAGAGCTATGGTTTCAATTAGTACCTAAAGTTATCTTGTCTCCGTGAAACTTGAAGTTCAAATCTGTTTGAAAAGTAAGGAGCTGAAAATTTAGTTTTCAGAAATAATCAAGGTATGCGATATATGTGATATCTAAGACCTTATTGCAAGATGATAGAATATAAATTTGGTGAGACTACATAAACTCATAAGTTTTATGGGAATGTATGAAGGTTGAAGACGCCAGGCGTCACAATCCTCCAACTATTGGGGCACTAATAATATTCGCATATCCATGAAGTTATCATCCTTAGTATGCACCGTTGCTAAGACTCGTCGTTTCGAAGCATCACGTGATGATCGGGTGTTATAGATTCTACGTGTGCATACAACGGGTGCAAGCCAGATTTGCACATGTGAATACTAAGATTAAACTTTATGAGCCTAGCATGTACAGACATGGTCTCAGAAAGTCATCATGATACAATGGATAAAATTATGAGTGAAATTGTTCATCATATTACAAGGTTACTAATAGTGAAATCCGGAACACTTATCATATGATGATCAACTTCAAAGTAAGAACCTCAAGGTTATTGGTATTTGACCAACAAACCTAGAAGTTATTGATGTTGAAATGTTTTTTTGAATAATGAGGAAAGCTAAAAGAGAAACTACAAAAGATTATTGGCAGAAAGAAAGAAAAGACTAGAAAGTCTAGCTCAGGTGTATATAAATGATATACATGTTATGGATGTATTCCTCATTTGGTCACACAATGAAATTCTTGGGTATTTGTACCATATTGGTTGGTATGAAGTGTCATACAAAACAACGCAATACAAGAATACAATGGCCTAAGTGACTGACAAGGAATATGATAGGAATGCACGTCTGGAACAAAAATAAAGTGTTATTATGTTCATCGTTGGCATTCTATCTAGCCCTTAGAATTTATAATAAAGAACTTAATAATTGTTATTTTGCTCTTGTCAAATAAAAACAATGAGTTGTTCAAATTATGAGATTACTCCATGTACGATAGATAAGTTATTATAAATTTTAATGGTGAAACACACATACATAACACTGACGCTAAAATGCCGTAAGGCAAATGATTTGAATTCCACTTATTTGTGGAACCGCCATTTAGGTCATGTTGGAAAGGAACGCATGAAAAAACTCCATGCAAATGGATTATTGGAGTCATTTGATTTATGAATCATTTGGCGCTTGCAAATCTCTTCTAAAAGGAATGACTGAAATACCGTTCATAGGCCAAGTTTTGAACGGGCAACTAACTTAGTGGAAACATACATGATGATGTATATGGTTCACTGGGCATAGTTGTGTGCGGGAGATTCTTCTACTTCATGAAAACTTCAAACAATGAATTGAGTATATATATGTGGATATATTCGATAAGGAAGAAGTTTGAAACATTTGAATGGATTCAAATAAATTTCAGCATGAAGTGGAAATCATCGTAATAGAAAAGTCAAATATCTATGATTGGATCATAGTGGAAATATTTGAATTACGAGTTTTAGCGAACATCTAAGAGAGTTATGAAATTGTTCTACAACTCACATTTCTTGAAGTATCATAGTGATGATGAAGTATCCAAGAGATGTATCCAAACCTTGTTGGATCAATGATGAGATAAAATATTAATGCCATTATAATTTTTGTGGATTATGCTTTAGAGACTACCGCTTTTACACTAAATAGAGCATCATCATGATCCGTTGAAATGACACCATACAAGTTATGGCATGGGTATAAACCCTAATAGTCCTTTTCTTAAATTTTGGTATGCATAGCATAAGTAAATAAGTTTACAACCAAAATCGGATGAATGTCTTTGTTGGTTATCCCAGAGAATTGATTGGGAATTCTTCCCACTATGGAGACAAAGACAAAAGTGTTTGTCAATGTTTCTTATTTCCAAGAAATTGTTTCTAGCGAAATTTTGAGTGGGAGGACAATAGAACTTGATAAAGTTTATGAACCTGAGCATAATGATCAGAGTAGCGCAGCATCGGAATTGGTTCTGGAAGCGGACACGACGATCATGGCTCCCATGACTACAAAGTGTTTTAGCCATGGAGATCGAAGTACATATTGAACCTTGTAGGTATGGTTTACTTTGTGATCAAATAAATGATTTGTGGACAAAGGATTGATTTTGAACAATGATAAACCAACTACAAACAAAGAAGTTATGATGGGCCCTGACTCCGTTAAAATGGCTATACGCCATGAAATCCAAGATAGATAAATACTTTTTGAAAGTAAATAGATCTATAAAATTGATGGACTTGGATGAAATATCCTTGAAGAAGATCGATGATACGCGTACAGCACGCGTCCGTTGGGAACCCCAAGAGGAAGGTGTGATGCGTACAGCGGCAAGTTTTCCCTCAGTATGAAACCAAGGTTTATCGAACCAGTAGGAGCCAAGAAGCACGTTAAAGGTTGATGGCGGCGATGTAGTGCGGCGCACACGGAGATTCCAGCGCCAACGTGGAACCTGCACAACACAAACCAAGTACTTTGCCCCAACGAAACAGCGAGGTTGTCAATCTCACGGCTTGCTGTAACAAAGGATTAGATGTATGCGGATGATGATTGTTTGCGAAAACAAAGAGTGATTGCAGAGATTGTATTTCAGTATAGAGAATTGGACTGGGGTCCACAGTTCACTAGAGGTGTCTCTCCCATAAGATAAACAACATGTTGGGTGAACAAATTACAGTTGGGCAATTGACAAATAAAGAGGGCGTGACCATGCACATACATATTATGATGAGTATTGTGAGATTTAATTGGGCATTACGACAAAGTACATAGACCGCTATCCAGCATGCATCTATGCCTAAAAGTCCACCTTCAGTTATCATCCGAACCCCTCCGTATTAAGTTGCTAACAACAGACAATTGCATTAAGTATTACGCGTAATGTAATCAGTAACTACATCCTCGAACATAGCACCAATGTTTTATCCCTAGTGGCAACAACACATCCATAATCTTAGAGATTTCCGTCCCCAGATTCACGGAGACATGAACCCACTATCGAGCATAAATACTCCCTCTTGGAGTTACAAGCATCTACTTGGCCAGAGCATCTACTAGTAACGGAGAGCATGCAAGATCATAAACAACACATAGATATAAATTGATAATCAACATAACATGGTATTCTCTATTCATCGGATCCCAACAAACGCAACATATAGAATTACAGATAGATGATCTTGATCATGTTCGGCAGCTCACAAGACCCGACAATTAAGCACAATGAGGAGAAGACAACCATCTAGCTACTGCTATGGACCCATAGTCCAGGGGTAGACTACTCACTCATCACTCCGGAGGCGACCATGGCGGCGTAGAGTCCTTCGGGAGATGATTCCCCTCTCGGCAGGGTGCCGGAGGCGATCTCCTGAATCCCCCGAGATGGGATTGGCGGCGGCGTCTCGGAAGGTTTTCCGTATCGTGGCTCTCGTACGGGGGTTTCGCGACGAAGGCTATTTGTAGGCGGAAGGGCAGGTCAGGCGCCACGAGGGCCCACACCACAGGTCGGCGCGGCTGGCTTGGGCCGCGCCGCCTGTGGTTTGGCCACCTCGTGGCCCCACTTCGTTGACTCTTCGGTCTTCGGAAGCTTCGTGGCAAAATAGGACCCGTTGATTTTGTCCAATTCCGAGAATATTTCCTTACTAGGATTTCTGAAACCAAAAACAGCAGAAAACAGAACTGGCACTTCGGCATCTTGTTAATAGGTTAGTTCCGAAAATGCACGAATATGACATAAAGTGTGCATAAAACATGTAGATATCATCAATAATGTGGCATGGAACATAAGAAATTATCGATACGTCGGAGACGTATCAGCATCCCAAGCTTAGTTCTGCTCGTCCCAGGTAAACGATAAACAAAGATAATTTCTGGAGTGACATGCCATCATAACCTTGATCATACCATTTGTAAAGCATATGTAGTGAATGCAGCGATCAAAACAATTTAAATGACATGAGTAAACAAATGAATCATATAGCAAAGACTTTTCATGAATAGTACTTCAAGACAAGCATCAATAAGTCTTGCATAAGAGTTAACTCATAAAGCAATAATTCAAAGTAGAGGCATTGAAGCAACACAAAGGAAGATTAAGTTTCAGCGGTTGCTTTCAACTTGTAACATGTATATCTCATGGATATTGTCAACATAGAGTAATATAATAAGTGCAATATGCAAATATGTAGGAATCAATGCACAGTTCACACAAGTGTTTGCTTCTTGAGGTGGAGAGAAATAGGTGAACTGACTCAACAATAAAAGTAAAAGAATGGTCCTTCAAAGAGGAAAGCATCGATTGCTATATTTGTGCTAGAGCTTTGATTTTGAAAACAAGAAACAATTTTGTCAACGGTAGTAATAAAGCATATGTATCATGTAAATTATATCTTACAAGTTGCAAGCCTCATGCATAGTATACTAATAGTGCCCGCACCTTGTCCTAATTAGCTTGGACTACCGGGATCATCGCAATGCACATGTTTTAACCAAGTGTCACAAAGGGGTACCTCTATGCCGCCTGTACAAAGGTCTAAGGAGAAAGCTCGCATCGGATTTCTCGCTATTGATTATTCTCAACTTAGACATCCATACCGGGACAACATAGACAACAGATAATGGACTCCTCTTTTATGCATAAGCATGTAACAACAATTAATTTTCTCATATGAGATTGAGGATATTGTCCAAAACTGAAACTTCCACCATGGATCATGGCTTTAGTTAGCGGCCCAATGTTCTTCTCTAACAATATGCATGCTCTAACCATAAGGTGGTAGATCGCTCTTACTTCAGACAAGACGAACATGCATAGCAACTCACATGAAATTCAACAAAGAGTAGTTGATGGCGTCCCCAGTGAACATGGTTATCGCACAACGAGCAACTTAATAAGAGATAAAGTGCATAAGTACATATTCAATACCACAATAGTTTTTAAGCTATTTGTCCCATGAGCTATATATTGTAAAGGTAGAGAATGGAAATTTAAAGGTAGCACTCAAGCAATTTACTTTGGAATGGCGGAGAAATACCATGTAGTAGGTAGGTATGGTGGACACAAATGGCATAGTGCTTGGCTCAAGTATTTGGGATGCATGAGAAGTATTCCCTCTCGATACAAGGTTTAGGCTAGCAAGGCTATTTGAAACAAACACAAGGATGAACCGGTGCAGCAAAACTCACATAAAAGACATATTGAAAACATTATAAGACTCTACACCGTCTTCCTTGTTGTTTAAACTCAATACTAGAAATTATCTAGACCTTAGAGAGACCAAATATGCAAACCAAATTTTAGCATGCTCTATGTATTTCTTCATTAATGGGTGCAAAGTATATGATGCAAGAGCTTAAACATGAGCACAACAATTACCAAGTATCACATTATCCAAGACATTTTAGCATTTACTACATGTATCATTTTCCAATTCCAACCATATAACAATTTAACGAAGAAGAAACTTCGCCATGAATATTATGATTAAAGCCTAAGGACATACTTGTCCATATGCTACAGCGGAGCGTGTCTCTCTCCACACAGTGAATGCTAGGATCCATTTTATTCAAACAAAACAAAAACAAAAACAAACCGACGCTCCAAGCAAAGCACATAAGCTGTGATGGAATAAAAATATAGTTTCAGGGGAGAAACCTGATAATGTTGTCGATGAAGAAGGGGATGCCTTGGGCATCCCCAAGCTTAGACGCTTGAGTCTTCTTGATATATGCAGGGGTGAACCACCGGGGCATCCCCAAGCTTAGAGCTTTCACTCTCTTTGATCATGTTGTATCATCTCCCTCTCTTGATCCTTGAAAACTTCCTCCACACCAAACTTAGAACAACTCATTAGAAGGTTAGTGCACAATCAAAATATACATGTTCAGAGGTGACATAATCATTCTTAACACTTCTGGACATTGCACAAAGCTACTGAAAGTCAATGGAATCGAAATATCCATCGAACATAACAAAACTGGCAATGCGAAATAAAAGGCAGAATCTGTCAAAAACAGAACAGTTCGTATTGACGAATTTTATCGAGGCACCAGACTTGCTCAAATGAAAATGCTCAAATTTAATGAAAGTTGTGGACATATCTGAGGATCACTCACGTAAATTGGCATAATTTTTTGAGTTACCTACAGAGAAAACAGCCCAGATTCGTGACAGCAAAGAAATCTGTTTCTGCGCAGTAATCCAAATCTAGTATGAACTTTTCTATCAACGACTTTACTTGGCACAATAAAACACTAAACTAAGATAAGGAGAGGTTGCTACAGTAGTAAACAACTTCCAAGACACAAAATAAAAACAAATTACTGTAGTAAAAAACATGGGTTGTCTCCCATAAGCGCTTTTCTTTAACGCCTTTCAGCTAGGCGCAGAAAGTGTGTATCAAGTATTATCAAAGGGTGGTGCATCTTCAGCGGGGTGTGGAGTTTTCTCAACAAGCATAGTATATTGGATACATAAGTTTTGGCGTCTCCCTTTTCATTAGTCTTGGGCTTGCTACTCTCATCAAACAAATTTTCAGGAACAAGCCAAGCATAGTTATTTTCTAGTGCATCATTCATCGCTAGGAGCTTGCATGGTATTGGTGCTTTGATCTCCCCACCATCATTAATATTATTAGTGTACCTTATTCTCTCCATGTCCATCTTTTCAAGGAGACTAACGAAATTGGTATAAGAACCAAGCATATTATATTTAGCAAAGACCTTTCTAGCCTCTCTTGCTAGACCACCAAATTCTCTAAGAAGGGTTTCTAAAACAAAATCTTTCTTTTCCCCTTCATCCATATCACCAAGTGTAAGAAACATGTGTTGGATTATAGGATTGAGATTAACAAATTTAGTTTCCAACATGCGAACTAAAGCAGCAGCAGCAATTTCATAAGTAGGAGCAAGATCTACCAAGTGTCTATCTTCAAAATCTTCAATGGTACTAACATGGTTGAAAAATTCTTCTATATTATTTCTCCCAACTATAGACCCGCGTACCGGCATGTTTTTACGGTAAAATTAAAAGGAAACATAATGAAAAAGTAAATGCAAGTAACTAATTTTTTTGTGTTTTTGATATAGCAAACAAGATAGCAAATAAAGTAAAACTAGCAACTAATTTTTTGTATTTTGATTTAGTGCAGCAAACAAAGTAGTAAATAAAACTAAGCAAGACAAAAAAACAAAGTAAAGAGATTGGGATGTGGAGACTCCCCTTGCGCGTGTCTTGATCTAGCAACGGCGCCGGAAAAAGTTGCTTGATACGCGTACAGCACGCGTCCGTTGGGAACCCCAAGAGGAAGGTGTGATGCGTACAGCGCAAGTTTTCTCTCAGTATGAAACCAAGGTTTATCGAACCAGTAGGAGCCAGAAGCACGTTGAAGGTTGATGGCGGCGAGATGTAGTGCGGCGCAACACCAGGGATTCCGGCGCCAACGTGGAACCTGCACAACACAAACCAAGTACTTTGCCCCAACGAAACAGCGAGGTTGTCAATCTCACCGGCTTGTTGTAACAAAGGATTAGATGTATAGTGTGGATGATGATTGTTTGCAAAAACAGTAGAACAGTATTGCAGTAGATTGTATTTCAGTATAGAGAATTGGACCGGGGTCCACAGTTCACTAGAGGTGTCTCTCCCATAAGATAAACAGCATGTTGGGTGAACAAATTACAGTTGGGCAATTGACAAATAAAGAGGGCATGACCATGCACATACATATTATGATGAGTATTGTGAGATTTAATTGGGCATTACGACAAAGTACATAGACCGCTATCCAGCATGCATCTATGCCTAAAAAGTCCACCTTCAGTTATCATCCGAACCCCCTCCAGTATTAAGTTGCTAACAACAGACAATTGCATTAAGTATTGCGCGTAATGTAATCAGTAACTACATCCTCGAACATAGCACCAATGTTTTATCCCTAGTGGCACAACACATCCATAATCTTAGAGATTTCTGTCACTTCCCCAGATTCACGGAGACATGAACCCACTATCGAGCATAAATACTCCCTCTTGGAGTTACAAGCATCTACTTGGCCAGAGCATCTACTAATAACGGAGAGCATGCAAGATCATAAACAACACATAGATATAAATTGATAATCAACATAACATGGTATTCTCTATTCATCGGATCCCAACAAACGCAACATATAGAATTACAGATAGATGATCTTGATCATGTTCGGCAGCTCACAAGACCCGATAATTAAGCACAATGAGGAGAAGACAACCATCTAGCTACTGCTATGGACCCATAGTCCAGGGGTAGACTACTCACTCATCACTCCGGAGGCAACCATGGCGGCGTAGAGTCCTCCGGGAGATGATTCCCCTCTCCGGCGGGTGCGGGAGGCATCCTGAATCCCCGAGATGGGATTGGCGGCGGCGGCGTCTCTGGAAGGTTTTCCGTATCGTGGCTCTCGATGGGGGTTTGCGACGAAGGCTATTTGTAGGGAGGGCAGGTCAGGGGCGTCACGGGGCCCACACCACAGGTCGGCGCGGCCGGGCTTGGGCGCGCCGCCCTATGGTTTGGCCACCTCGTGGCCCCACTTCGTTGACTCTTCGGTCTTGGAAGCTTCGTGGCAAAATAGGACCCTGGGCATTGATTTCGTCCAATTCCGAGAATATTTCCTTACTAGGATTTCTGAAACCAAAAACAAACAAAATGACACTTCGGCATCTTGTTAATAGGTTAGTTCCAGAAAATGCATGAATATGACATAAAGTGTGCATAAAACATGTAGATATCATCAATAATGTGGCATGGAACATAAGAAATTATCGATACGTTGGAGACGTATCAATCGACTTGTCGAAAAGTTGTTTACGAACAAAGTTCAAAGAGTGTACTATGATAAGATTAGATCTTCCGTAGCAATGCTTATAGTCTATGTGGATTATTCTAGTAATCACTACATATTTCTTTTATGAGATATGCTAGTAGGATGGCAAAATACATTACTTATCAGAAGTGTGTATTAAAGGTGTATACAAGATACAACCAATTGTTTTGCTAGTCCGTGGAATACTAGATAGGTATACAAACTTCAATTGGATGAAGTGAGTATCACGGAGTTGGAATCTTCACCAGATGAAATAATCAAAGAGTTTTTGATTTCATCAGAGACGATGAAGAGGCTTGCATTTGCAAGAAATTAAGTGGGAGCGCTGAGACATATTTATAATACTTTATGTAGATGACATATAGTTGGTTATAAATGATGTAATTATATACTTGATTAAAAAGGTTTCATTGAGAAATTAACTTCAATGAAAGGATATGGACTGAAACAAATTTAGTGTCAAGATCTATGAAGATAGATTGAAACACATAATAAGTTTAAGTCAAAGTACATAGAATGGATATTGAAGTAGTTCAATATAGAAATATTAAGAAAATGTTCTTGTAATGTGAAGGTTTAACAAGACTTGAGTGTATCTGACACTCGATGAGTAAAAACACATGAGTGATTTTAGATCATGAATAATATGTACATAATCAGATATCTTGTGCTCTAAAAAGTTAGGAGCATATACATGAATGATTCATGTGATGATCATTGAAAAACAGTAAGAATATTCTTGAGTACTTAAGAAGAACCAAGAATATATATATATATATAGTTTTTGTATGAAGAAAAGACAAACAAATCGCTGTAAAGTGTTGCACCGATATTTGTTTTGTCACATATGAAAATAAAATTTCAATTTCAAATTAGACTAAGTGTTGTTTAAAAGGTAGCACAATGAGCTAGAAGTTGTCTATGCTAGATTTAGAAGAGTTCTAAATATTGTGACGGATTCTACAAAAGAAGGCAGAGTATGTCATTATTTTGACAATGACAAAGGATGTTAAGTCAAGAGGTTCTTTTAGAACTTGGTGTAGTTCCGAAGTCAGAACTTTAAAGCTATATTGTGTGTGACAATATTAGTGACATATTTCAGACCGCGGAATTAAGGTTCCACCAGAAGACCAAACATATTTAATACCGACTCATTTGGAAATGAGTGATGCGTTGAGACGCAAATGAACTACAAAATACATACGGTTCTGAGCATGTCAGATCCGTTGACTAAAACCTCTCTCGTGAGCAAAACATGATAAAGCACCGGAAGGCCAAGGTGTTATATCTTTACAAATGTAAACTAGATTATTGACTCTAGTGCAAGTGGGAGACTGTTGGAGATATGCCCAAGAGGCAATAATAAAATGGTTATTATAATATCTTTGAGTTTATGATAATGTTTACATACCATGCTATAATTGTATTAACCGAAACATTGATACATGTGTGTTATGTGAACAACAAGGAGTCCCTAGTAAGCCTCTTGTATAACTAGCTTGTTGATTAATAGATGATCATCGTTTCATGATCATGAACATTGGATGTTATTAATAACAAGGTTATGTCATTATGTGAATGATATAATGGACACACCCAATTAAGCGTAGCATAAGATCACGTCATTAAGTTATTTGCTATAAGCTTTCGATACATAGTTACCTAGTCCTTATGACCATGAGATCATATAAATCACTTATACAGAAAGGTACTTTGATTACATCAAACGCCACTGCGTAAATGGGTAGTTATAAAGGTGGGATTAAGTATCCGGAAAGTATGAGTTGAGGCATATGGATCAACGGTGGGATTTGTCCATCCCGATGACGGATAGATATACTCTGGGCCCTCTCGGTGGAATGTCGTCTAATGTCTTGCAAGCATATGAATAAGTTCATAAGAGACCACATACCACGGTGCGAGTAAAGAGTACTTGTCAGGAGACGAGGTTGAACAAGGTATAGAGTGATACCGATGATCAAACCTCGGACAAGTAAAATATCGCGTGACAAAGGGAATTGGTATCGTATGTGAATGGTTCATTCGATCACTAAAGTCATCGTTGAATATGTGGGAGCCATTATGGATCTCCAGATCCCGCTATTGGTTATTGGTCGGAGAGAAGTCTCAACCATGTCTACATAGTTCGCGAACCGTAGGGTGACACACTTAAGGTTTGATGTCGTTTAAGTAGATATGGAATATGGAATGGAGTTCGAAGTTTTGTTCGGAGTCTCGGATGGGATCCAGGACATCACGAGGAGTTCCGAGAATAAGATTCATATATAGGAAGTCACTTTCCAAGTTTGGAAATGATCCGGTGAATTTATGGAAGGTGGTTTCTAGAATTATCCGGAAATAAATTACTATGGAAGGAGGAGTCCCGGAGGGACTCCACAAACCCTAACCAGCCAACCAAGTGGGAGGGTGGAGTCCATGGTGGACTCCACCTCCTTGGCTGTCCAAGAAAAGGGGGAAGGGGAGAGTCCCTGTCCTCTAGGTTTCGTCCATAAGGCAGTTTTTCTGTTGGGGTCTTATTCGAAGACTTTGGGCAAACCCTTGGGGTTCCACCTATATAATGAGGAGGAGAGGGAGGGGCAGCCCATGGCTTGGCCGCACCACCCCTTGAGGCCGGCGCCCATGGCACCCCTCTCCCCAAACCCTAGCACCCCTCCTCCACTACTTCTCCCGCATATGCTTAGCGAAGCTCCGGAGATCTCCATCGACACCGCCACCACGCCGTCGTGCTGCCGGGATTCCGAGGAGGATCTACTACTTCCGCTGCCCGGGAGGGGAGAAGGACGTCGTCGTCAACACCGAACGTGTGACCAAGTACGGAGGTGCTGCCCGATCGTGGCACCGTGATCAAGATCTTCTACGCGCTTTTGCAAGCGGCAAGTGATCATCTACTGCAGCAATAAGAGCCTACTCTTATAGGATTTGGAAATCTTCAAGGGTTAGTCTCGTTCATCCCCTCGTTGCTCCCATCTTCTAGATTGTATCTTGGCTTGGATTGCGTTCTCGCGGTAGGAAAATTTTTGTTTTCTATGCAACGTTTTCCATCACCTACACCAGATGGCAAGGACGAGGGTGACTGGCATGCACTACGAGGCACGTGTTCAGTGCGTCCACAACTGGCACGCCGACCGCTTCGTCCATAAGACTAAGGAGGACGCTTGCGACATGCTCATGCAGTCGTGGCAGTACCTGCAGGTATTTGCATTTATGTGTTATTGATTTTTTTATGGCCATGTTGTTTATTTTATCATAATGGGTTTATCTTGTGTATGCAGAATCCTCCTCGGTACGTCGGCAACGACGATCAGTGCTTTCTGGCGATGGTCATGTGGTGGACATGCTCCCAGTACCTCAAGAAGCACGAGGAGGGCAAGAAGAAGCGGGCAGAGATGCGAGGTGGATCGCATATCCAAGGCAGCATCCCCATCTCTCTTCACATGCAGAACGAGGTGAGCAAATTAATGGTTCCTTCATTCTTTGAATTCACGTTATATATTTGTTAACTCTGCAAGGGTGTGCCACTTCACTTAATTACATGTTCTCTTTTGCAGGAAGTCAGGACAGGAGCGAAGCCTAACGTCTTTGTCGTGCTAAAGAAGATGAAGCAAAGGAAGACACCGGATCCTGAGACGGGGTCCGTGTGGGTTAACCCGCAATCTGAGACCCAATGTATGTCGTATGTCTCCAAGTTCAAGCAGAAGTACGGCGAGGACGCCAACCCAGAGGCCGAGGACTTTGACCCTGAGGTTGTGGTGCTTGCGGGAGAAGGCTTGAAGCATGGCCGCCTATGGCTTGGTGACGGGTGCGTCGACCCAGCGAAGGTTCCCTCTCTCCGCCAGATCCGTCGTGGTTGTAAGAGCGGCTAGCCTGAGGTAGAGACCCGGCCACGGGCTTCGGATCTAGCGTCGAGCGGTTACGGGTATGTTCTTCCTCGGGCCCTACCTTTCCTTTACATGCTTTCCATTGAAATGTTAATGACATCGCGGCAACACATCGTAGGCGGAGATGGCAGCAAAGGAGCAGGCGGCCCAGGAGCATGCATGACACATGGAGCAGCAGATTCTGGAGTATCTGCAGCAGCAGATACAGATGATGCAGCAGATCCAACAGCAGAATCAGATGATGCAGCAGCATCAGACACATATGAGCTAGCTGATGAGCCAGACGGCTCTGTCTTCTCCACCGGGGAGTCTTTCTACTCCTCCTTTCTCCTTGCTGTGGATGCCGCCACCGTTCACTCAGCCGGTGACACCTTTCACCGTGAACAACACGAACATCATCCGGAGCATGAACCACGGTGAGTCGTCCTACACTTGTGTCCAACCCGCTACTTGTACTTGTTCAAATGTTCAATATGCAAATGCAAATGATAATTCCATCAACCTTGTCCTCCTCCATTGCTTGCGACGGCCTCATCGTCATTGCCTCTTGTCGTGCACTTGTCGTTGTTGTAATGGAATGTTCGCACTTGTAATGGACATTGCTATTTAACTTGTATGGATATGGACTCTATGTAATGGATTGTATGCATGAACTATGTGTGTTGATGTATTTGTGGTGTTGTTGACGTGTTTGGTGATGCTATGGTGAATATATATGTTGTATATGTTATATATGTGAAATGCAATTTTTGAAATGCAGGGATTAGTGAAAAACAGGAAAAAATGAAAAAACCAGGGGCCTTTGCCGTGCGTATGCACACGGCAAATGACTTTTGGTCACTTTGCCGTGCGCACACGCACGGCAAAGGGGCCACGTGGCGCTCACCTGTGCTCCTGGCACGCTGCTGGGAGTGCCTGGAGGAGGCTTTGCCGTGCGGGCTGGGGTGTGGCCACACGGCAAAGGGAGCGAGCACGGCAGCGTCTGGCGCACGGCAGTGTCACGCCGCACGGCAACGACGCGCACGCACGGCAAAGACCCGGCGCACGGCAACGACACGCACGCACGGCAAAGATACTGCGCATGGCAGAGCAACTGCGCACGGCAACGTTGCGCAACTGCGCATGGCAACGTTGCGCACGCACGACAAATGCCTTTGCCGTGCAGTTTGGCCATGCGCACGGCAATGTTTGCGTTGCCGTCGGAACATTTGCCGTGCAGACGTTTCCGTGCATCCACGCATGGCAAAGACTTTGCCGGGCAAATAAGGGTCTTTGCCGTGCGATCTGTCACACGGCAACGACAAGTTTTCCCGTAGTGGTAATGTCTTGTCTTATTCGCACCCATAAATCCAAAATGGTTGGTTAATGTTGGTTGTGTGTTTTGTGGGGAAGAGGGGTGCGTGGAATGGTTTACATGGTGTGCGAACGTAGTGGGAGTTCGCCTCGCATGGCCGTCGCCGTCTATCTCACCCGCATTGTCTCGGCTAGTGTTGGCTACCTCTCCCCAATTATTTTTAGTTGATTAGTTCGATGACAATATTAGTTTATTTATTTAGAATAATTATATAATTATATAGTAACCTAAAATGTGTTAGGAAAAGGTTACATGTGATTTAGAAAATAAGTTAGTTGATTTGAATTTGAATTTGAATTTGTGCCAATTTGATTTAGTAAATGTCGAGTGTGTAGATTTAGATGGTGAACATTGGGTAGTGAATTAGAAACATCGAACGGACCAACTCCCACTAGTAGCGTTATTTCTTGTGATTTAGATCAACATTGTGATTTATGTTGTATAATAGATTATAAACTCGTGTTTTCTTGAAAATATGATATAACGCCGTGTTTAGTTTGCATGAATGAGCACGAGCATCGGGGCCCTCTTATGTCTGGCTCCCAATTTCATCTACATATGAGAGATGGTCATTTCAAAAATCTGTGGTATAACATGTTAGTCTTTTCATGCATTTATATCCATTTTCTAGTGCATTACCATTTATGTAATGTGTGTTCTTAGTGTGCACACTATGCAACATAAGGTTGCAGATTAACGAACTTGATATTGTGGCATTCCTCGTACAAGGATGAACATACAACATTGATGTCTAAAAAGTTACACGGAACCGACTTAGTTACACGGAACCGTCTCACTAGAGGAGAAATTAGATGTTTCTCCTAGGAGGTAAAGTGCCAAAGATAACTATTGTGATTGTCAACATTGTTGATAACTGAGGAAGGCGATGAAGGTGAGCAAAGCAAGGAAGATCGTTGTCTGTCAAAGATGCAACCTTACAGAGGGTGGGGAAGAACACCTCTCACAAATCAAACCCTTCCGCAAATACCTTCATTGAGGTACCTTTTGTGATAGACCAGTATGAATGTTTTCAATCACACTGTCTGCAAGGTTACCGATCGCTTGTAGCTAGAGTTTTTAAAAGTAAGAGTATCGAATCCACAACGGAGCTGGTTTGTAATGGTTTTATTGCCTCTTATTACCTTCACTTAAAAGTACTTACAAGTTTTCTTTAAATCTAAAGCAAGTTTTAATAAAAGTAATTGGTGTTGAGAAGTTGTGAACAAACTAATAAAAAACATGACCAACACCAGAATGCCATGGGTGTTAGGTATATTACAATGCAATCTAGATTATTGACTCTAGTGCAAGTGGGAGACTGAAGGAGATATGCCCTAAAGGCAATAATAAAGTGGTTATTATTTATATCTTTATGTTTATGATAAATGTTTATATGTCATGCTATAATTGTATTAACCGAAACATTAGTACATGTGTGATATGTAGACAACAAGAAGTCCCTAGTATGCCTCTTAAACTAGCTTGTTGATTAATGGATGATTAGTTTCATAATCATGAACATTGGATGTTATTAATAACAAGGTTATATCATTATATGAATGATGTAATGGACACACCCAATTAAGCGTAGATAAGATCTCGTCATTAAGTTATTTGCTATAAGCTTTCGATACATAGTTACCTAGTCCTTATGACCATGAGATCATGTAAATCACTTATACCGGAAAAGTACTTTGATTACATCAAACGCCACTGCGTAAATGGGTGGTTATAAAGGTGGGATTAAGTATCCGGAAAGTATGAGTTGAGGCATATGGATCAACAGTGGGATTTGTCCATCCCGATGACGGATAGATATACTCTGGGCCCTCTCGGTGGAATGTCGTCTAATGTCTTGCAAGCATATGAATAAGTTCATAAGAGACCACATACCACGATACGAGTAAAGAGTACTTGTCGAAACGAGGTTGAACAAGGTATAGAGTGATACCGAAGATCAAACCTCGGACAAGTAAAATATCGCGTGACAAAGGGAATTGGTATCGTATGTGAATGGTTCATTCGATCACTAAAGTCATCGTTGAATATGTGGGAGCCATTATGGATCTCCAGATCCCACTATTGGTTATTGGTCGGAGTGAGTACTCAACCATGTCCGCATAGTTCACGAACCGTAGGGTGACACACTTAAAGTTGGATGTTGAAATGGTAGAACTTGAATATGGAATGGAGTTCGAATATTTGTTCGGAGTCCGGATGAGATCCCGGACATCACGAGGAGTTCCGAATGGTCCGGAGAATAAGATTCATATATAGGATGTCATTTTATGTGAATTAAAATGATGCGGAAGGTTCTATGGAAGGTTCTAGAAGGTTCTAGAAAAGTCCGGAAGAAACCACCAAGGAAGGTGGAGTCCATGAGGGACTCCACCTCCATGGCCGCCAACCCTAGTGGGGGAGGAGTCCCAAGTGGACTCCCCTAGGCCGCCACCCCCATATGGAAGGGGGAATCCCACCCCAAGTGGGATTCCCACCTTGGGTAGGTTTCCCTATCATATGGAAGGTTTTGGGTTCGGGTCTTATTCGGAGACTTGTAGTCCAACACTTGGGGCTTCCACCTATATAATGAGGGGCCAGGGGAGGGGCCGGCCACCCCAAGACCACAACCTGGCCGCCCCCCAGTGGCCGGCCACCTCCCAAACCCTAGCCACCCCTCTCCTCCATAGCTCCCGCGTGCTTTAGCGAAGCTCCGCGAGTTCTCACCGCCACCGACACCACGCGTCGTGCGTCAGATTCAAGAGGAGCTACTACTTCCGCTGCCCCGGAACGGGAGGTGGACGTCGTCTTCATCAACAACCGAACGTGTGACCGAGTACGGAGGTGCTGCCCGTTCGTGGCGCCGGAAGGATCGTGATCAAGATCTTCTACGCGCTTTTGCGGCAAGTGAACGTCTACCGCAGCAACAAGAGCCTCCTCTTGTAGGCTTTGGAATCTCTTCAAGGGTGAGACTCGATAAACCCCTCGTTTCTACCGTCTTCTAGATTGCATCTTGGCTTGGATTGCGTGTTCGAGGTAGGAAAATTTTTGTTTTCTATGCAACGTTATCCTACAGTGGTATCAGAGCCGTGTCTATGCATAGATGGTTGCACGAGTAGAACACAATGGTTTTGTGGGCGTTGATGCTCTTGTTATCTTTAGTTTGAGTACTTTGCATCTTTGTGGCATAGTGGGATGAAGCGGCTCGGACTAACTTTACATGACCGCGTTCATGAGACTTGTTCCTCGTTCGACATGCAACTTGTATTGCATAAGAGGCTTTGCGGGTGTCTGTCTCTCCTACTATAGTGAAGATTCAATTTACTCTTCTATTGAAAACATTAGTATCAACATTGTGGTTCATGTTCGTAGGTAGATTAGATCTCTCTCGAAAACCCTAAACCACGTAAAATATGCAAACCAAATTAGAGACGTCTAACTTGTTTTTGCAGGGTTTGGTGATGTGATATGGCCATAATGTGATGATGAATATGTATGAGATGATCATTATTGTATTGTGGCAACCGGCAGGAGCCTTATGGTTGTCTTTATATTTCATGTTGAGTAGTATTTCAAAGTAGTTGTAATAGTTGCTACATGGAGGACAATCATGAAGACGGCGCCATTGACCTTGACGCTACGCCGACGATGATGGAGATCATGCCCAAAGATGATGGAGATCATGTCCGTGCTTTGGAGATGAAGATCAAAGGCGCAAAGACAAAAGGGCCATATCATATCACATATGAACTGCATGTGATGTTAATCCTTTTATGCATCTTATTTTGCTTAGATCGCGACGGTGGCATTATAAGATGATCCCTCACTAAAATCTCAAGATAATAAAGTGTTCAACCTTAGTAGCACCGTTACCAAGTCTTGTCGGTTCGAAGCATCTTGTGATGATCGGGTGTGATAGAATCAACAAGTACATACAACGGGTGCAAGACAGTTTTGCACATGCGGATACTAAGGTGGCCTTGACGAGCCTAGCATGTACAGACATGGTCTCGGAACACGTGATACCGAAAGGTAGAGCATGAATCATATGGTTGATATGATGAACACTTTGAGTGTTCGCCATTGAAATCACACCTTGTCTCGTGATGATCGGACTTAGGTGCGGTAGATTTGGTTCGTGTGATCACTAAGACAATGCGAGGGATATTGTTTTGAGTGGGAGTTCACCTAGATTTTTAATTATGTTGAATTAAAATTTGAACTCAATTTGTCATAAACTTAGTCTAAACTTTTGCAAATATATGTTGTAGAGATGGCGTCCCCAATCAATTTTAACCAGTTCCTAGAGAAAGAAAAACTTAAGAGCACGGTAGCAACTTCACCGACTGGTTCCGTCATGTGAGGATCTCCCTCTCGGCGGAAATCTGCAATATGTGCTTGATGCACCGCTAGGTGACCCTCCTGCAGCAACTGAAACCGATGAAGTAAAAGCTGTTTACGAGACTCGGAAAATTCGGTACTCTCAAGTTCGGTGTGCCATCCTGTGCAGTCTGAATCCGATCTTCAAAAACGTTTTGAGCACCACGATCCTCATGAGTTGATGAACGAGCTGAAAGCTATTTTTGAGACTCATGCGGCCGTGGAATGCTATGAAGCATCGAAACAATTCTTCAGCTGCATGATGGAAGAAGGCAGCTCCGTTAGTGAGCACATGCTCGCCATGACCGGGCATGCGAAGAAACTCAGTGACTTGGGAATAGTGATTCCTAACAGTGGGATTAATCGTGTCCTTCAATCACTGCCACCAAGTTACAAGAACTTTGTGATGAACTACAATATGCAGAACATGAACAAGGAGTTACTGAACTCTTTGGCATGCTAAAAGCTGCTGAGATTGAGATCAAGAAAGAGCACCAAGTGTTGATGGTCAACAAGACCAGTTTCAAGAAACAGGGCAAGTCAAAGGGAAAATTCAAGAAGGGTGGCAAGAAAGCTGCCACGCCTCCTGTGAAACCTAAGAACGGCCCTAAGCCTGATGCTGAGTGCTATTACTGCAAGGAGAAGGGACCTGGAAGCGTAATTGCTCCAAGTATCCGGCTGATCTGAAGAGTGGCCTTGTCAAGAAGAAGAAAGAAGGTATATCCGATATACATGTTATAGATGTTTATCTCACTGGTTCTCGTTCTAGTACCTGGGTATTTGATACTGGTTCGGTTGCTCATATTTGTAACTTGAAACAGGAACTAAAGAATAAACGACAACTACTGAAAGATGAAGTGATGATGCGCGTTGGAAACGGATCTAAGGTCAATGTGATCGCTGTCGGCACACTTCCTCTACATCTACCTTCGGGATTAGTTTTAAGCCTAAATAATTGTTATTATGTACCTGTGTTGAGTATGAACATTATATCTGGATCTTGTTTAATGCAAGACGGTTATTCATTCAAGTCTGAGAATAATGGTTGTTCTATTTTTATGAATAATATCTTTTATGGTCGAGCACCACAAAAGAATGGCTTATTTATGTTAGATCTCGATAGTAGTGATATGCATATACATAACGTTGATGCTAAGCGAATTAAATTGAATGATAATTCTACTTATATGTTGTCGTCTTGGTCATATTGGAGTGAAACGCATGAAGAAACTCCATACTGATGGATTACTTGAATCACTTGACTTTGAGTCACTTGATAGATGCGAAGCATGTCTAATGGGTAAAATGACTAAGACTCCATTTTGGTATGATGGAGCGAGCTACGACTTATTGGAAATCATACATACCGATGTGTGCGGACCAATGAGCGTAGCATCGCGGTGGTTATCGTTATGTTCTAACCTTCACAGATGATCTGAGTAGAAATGGGTATATCTATTTCATGAAACATAAATCCGAAACTTTCGAGAAGTTTAAGGAATTTCAAAGTGAAGTAGAAAATTAACGTAACAAGAAGATTAAATTTCTACGATCTGATCGTGGAGGTGAATATCAGAGTTATGAGTTTGGCATGCATTTAAAGAAATGCGGAATACTTTCACAATTGACACCGCCGGGAACACCTCAACGAAACGGTGTGTCCGAACGTAATCGAACTCTCTTAGATATGGTTCGTTCTATGATGTCTCTTACCGATTTGCCGTTATCATTTTGGAGTTATGCATTAGAGACAGCCGCATTCACTTTAAATAGAGCACCATCAAAATCCGTAGAAACGACACCGTATGAATTATGGTTTAATAAGAAACCTAAGCGTCGTTCCTGAAAGTTTGGGGTTGAAGCCTATGTAAAGAAGTTACAACCGGACAAGCTAGAACCCAAAGCGGAGAAATGCGTCTTCATAGGATACCCTAAGGAAACTATAGGGTACACTTTCTATCATAGATCCGAAGGCAAAATCTTTGTTGCTAAGAACGGAACCTTTCTTGAGAAAGAATTTCTCACTAAAGAAGTGACTGGAAGAAAAGTAGAACTCGATGAGATTGATGAATCTATACTCGTTGATCGGAGTAGCGCAGTACGGAAGTTGTACCTGTACCACCTACACCGGCAACAGAGGAAGCTAATGATAATGATCATGAAACTTCGAACGAGGAAACTACTGAACCTCGCAGATCGACAAGGGAACATGCCACTCCTGATTGGTATGATCCTTGTCTAAATGTCATGATTGTGGATAACAATGATGAGGACCTGCGACGTATGAAGAAGCGATGATGAGCCCAGATTCCAACAAATGGCAAGAAGCCATGAAATCCGAAATGGGATCCATGTATGATAACAAAGTATGGACTTTGGTAGACTTACCTGATAGCCGAAAGGCTGTCGAGAATAAATGGATCTTCAAGAGAAAAACAGATGCTGATGGTAATATTACTGTCTATAAAGCTCGACTTGTCGCAAAGGGTTTCCGACAAATTCAAGGAGTTGACCACGATGAGACTTTCTCACCTGTAGCGAAGCTAAATCTGTGAGGATTTTGTTAGCAATAGCTGCATTTTTCGATTATGAGATTTGGCAGATGGATGTCAAAATGGCGTTCCTTAATGGAGACATTGAGGAAGAGTTGTATATGGTACAACCCAAAGGTTTTGTCGATCCTAAAAATGCTGACAAAGTATGCAAACTTCAGCGTTCAATCTATGGACTGAAGCAAGCATCAAGAAGTTGGAACCGACACTTTGATAAGGTGATCAAAGACTTCGGGTTTATACAGTGTCATGGAGAGGCCTGTATTTACAAGAAAGTGAGTGGGAGCTTAGCAGCATTGATATTATATGTAGATGACATATTATTGATCGGGAATGATATAGAACTATTAAGCAGTGTTAAAGGTTATTTGAATAATAGTTTTTCAATGAAAGACCTTGGTGAAGCATCGTATATATTAGGCATCAAGATTTATAGAGATAGATCAAGACGCCTAATAGGGCTATCACAGAGTACATATCTGGACAAGATTCTAAAGAAGTTTAGAATGGACGAAAGTAAGAAAGGGTTCTTACCTATGTTACCAGGCAAGGTCTTGAGTAAGACTCAAGGACCGGCTACGGCAGAAGAAAGAGAAAGGATGAGTAATATCCCCTATGCCTCGGCGTAGGATCTATCATGTATGCCATGCTATGTACTAGACCGGATATAGCACATCTGTTAGTTTGACTAGCAGATATCAAAGTGATCCAGAATGGAACACTGGACACGGTCAAGAATATCCTGAAGTACTTGAAAAGAACTAAGGATATGTTTCTTTGTTATGGAGGTGACCAAGAGCTCGTTGTAAGTGGTTACACCGATGCAAGTTGGAACACTGATCCCGATGACTCTAAGTCACAATCTGGGTACGTGTTTATATTGAATGGTGTTGCGTAAGCTGGGCAAGCTCGAAGCAGTGCACGGTGGTGAAGTCTTCAACAATAGTACATAGCGGCTTCAAAGGCTTCATCAGAAGTGGTATGGATGAAGATGTTCATTGTAGAGCTCGGTGTGGTTCCTAGTGCATTGGACCCATTAATCATATACCGTGATAACATGGGTGCCATCGCCAATGCACAAAGGTCACACAAGAGGCTGAAGCATATCAAGCTGCGTTACCACTCGATTCGTGAGTACATCGAAGATGGAGAAGTAAAGATTTGCAAAGTACACGATCTGAATGTAGCAGATCCGTTGACTAAAGCTCTCCCTAGGGCAAAACATGACCAACACCAAAATGCCATGGGTGTTAGGTATATTACAATGTAATCTAGATTATTGACTCTAGTGCAAGTGGGAGAGAAGGAGATATGCCCTAGAGGCAATAATAAAGTGGTTATTATTTATATCTTTATGTTTATGATAAATGTTTATATGTCATGCTATAATTGTATTAACCGAAACATTAGTACATGTGTGATATGTAGACAACAAGAAGTCCCTAGTATGCCTCTTAAACTAGCTTGTTGATTAATGGATGATTAGTTTCATAATCATGAACATTGGATGTTATTAATAACAAGGTTATATCATTATATGAATGATGTAATGGACACACCCAATTAAGCGTAGCATAAGATCTCGTCATTAAGTTATTTGCTATAAGCTTTCGATACATAGTTACCTAGTCCTTATGACCATGAGATCATGTAAATCACTTATACCGGAAAGGTACTTTGATTACACCAAACGCCACTGCGTAAATGGGTGGTTATAAAGGTGGGATTAAGTATCCGGAAAGTATGAGTTGAGGCATATGGATCAACAGTGGGATTTGTCCATCCCGATGACGGATAGATATACTCTGGGCCCTCTCGGTGGAATGTCGTCTAATGTCTTGCAAGCATATGAATAAGTTCATAAGAGACCACATACCACGGTACGAGTAAAGAGTACTTGTCAGAAACGAGGTTGAACAAGGTATAGAGTGATACCGAAGATCAAACCTCGGACAAGTAAAATATCGCGTGACAAAGGGAATTGGTATCGTATGTGAATGGTTCATTCGATCACTAAAGTCATCGTTGAATATGTGGGAGCCATTATGGATCTCCAGATCCCGCTATTGGTTATTGGTCGGAGTGAGTACTCAACCATGTCCGCATAGTTCGCGAACCGTAGGGTGACACACATAAAGTTGGATGTTGAAATGGTAGAACTTGAATATGGAATGGAGTTCGAATATTTGTTCGGAGTCCGGATGAGATCCCGGACATCACGAGGAGTTCCGGAATGGTCCGGAGAATAAGATTCATATATAGGATGTCATTTTATGTGAATTAAAATGATGCGGAAGGTTCTATGGAAGGTTCTAGAAGGTTCTAGAAAAGTCCGGAAGAAACCACCAAGGAAGGTGGAGTCCATGAGGGACTCCACCTCCATGGCCAGCCAACCCTAGTGGGGGAGGAGTCCCAAGTGGACTCCCCCATGGGGGCCACCCCCATATGGAAGGGGGAATCACCACAAGTGGGATTCCCACCCTGGGTAGGTTTCCCTATCACATGGAAGGTTTTGGGTTCGAGTCTTATTCGGAGACTTGTAGTCCAACACTTGGGGCTTCCACCTATATAATGAGGGGCCAAGGGGAGGGGCCGGCCACCCCAAGACCACAACCTGGCCGCCCCCCAGTGGCCGGCCACCCTCCCAAACCCTAGCCGCCCCTCTCCTCCATAGCTCCCGCGTGCTTTAGCGAAGCTCCGCCGGAGTTCTCCACCGCCACCGACACCACGCCGTCGTGTTGTCGGATTCAGAGGAGCTACTACTTGCTGCCCGCTGGAACGGGAGGTGGACGTCGTCTTCATCAACAACCGAACGTGTGACCGAGTACGGAGGTGCTGCCGGTTCGTGGCGCCGGAAGGATCGTGATCAAGATCTTCTACGCGCTTTTGCAAGCGGCAAGTGAACGTCTACCGCAGCAACAAGAGCCTCCTCTTGTAGGCTTTGGAATCTCTTCAAGGGTGAGACTCGATAAACCCCTCGTTGCTACCGTCTTCTAGATTGCATCTTGGCTTGGATTGCGTGTTCGCGGTAGGAATTTTTTTGTTTTCTATGCAACGTTATCCTACAGGTAAAGCGTTCTTGGGAGTTACGGATCAACCACTAGCCTAGGTATGATGATTAGGACTATCGAATTTGTCATTTATATATGTGTATGTGTGTCAAACCGCCTTAAATGCACCAAGAAGAACTGTTTCACATCTCCGATAACCACTACCCTTTCCTATTGCATGCCCCGCATGTCCAGTAAATAATGGTCTCCCCATGGTTATGATCATATGCATTGGCCCTTGCAATTATCCTATATACATGATTGACAAGGGCGGCTGATTACTATCACTTGTACTCTCATATAAAGCTAACCATCTACAATGATATTGTGTGTTGTCGACTGCACAATATTTTTCTAAAGGACTTTACAAGGGCGTCTGATAACTATCACGTGTACGCTCATGTAAAGCCAACCATATATAACGATGATTCTAATCAACGTCCTTTAGGCAAATATTATGTGGTCGACAAATCTCAACATTGTTGAAAAGAACCAACACACTTACATAATTATTAGAAAACCAACAAACCTTATTTTTTTTTATAAGTTCGCTAGGATTTCTCCATCTCCCAATAACAAATAAATCTACTCACACATGGAGGCAAATAACATCATCATGAATCTATGACTTTAAAACAAGAGATTGAATGAATACAAGTATGAATCCAAACTCAAGTTCAAGGATTACAATGAGATGATGAATGGTGTTGATGATGGTGTAGATCGATGCCTTAGCATCCAAAGATCCAAGGAGCGGTTGTGATGGATCCCCTTAGGCGAGTTCCCCCTCTAGATCCCTTTTCGGAGGTCAAGTTTTGTGGTAATTTGGTGTCTCTATGTCTCGCTTCTCAGATCCATCTTCACGGGGTGAATATATTTTACGAAGCGGCGTCAACGCCAAGTGGCACGTTCAGGCAGTACGGGCGGCCCTAACCATCATTATTTCGTCTAGATATGGTCCCTTTTGCATTTGTTGCAAATCTCCCCTTTATTTTTGAGATCGTGCAAAACAAATAAAATATGTACGCGCCCAAGCGGTAAAATACGAAAATCCTAATGCTACTTAGGCATTTATATGATGCCCTGCTCGTACTGGGTCGATAGCTGGCCCGGTAGTACCGCTCTTTTGTCTTTTTTCTTTTTCTTCGATACAGAAACCTCAATATCTTGAGCTAGGAAACTCGGAATGCAGCGAAAGCAACTTTGCTAGAAGGATGACCAGAGCTACCTCCACACAAGGTGAAAACATGGAAATGAGTGCAGGATGATTTTCTTATGAATTTAGAGGTGCAACCTCTCAATACGGTAAACCGGGAAAAATCATCCAACTCGAACGCGCAACATGAGATGCATCCAGAATCTGTTTCCGATGAGTTAGAGCTTTTCATGAGAATGAACACAAGCTCTAAAACATCTCATAGATAAGAACCAATAACAACCAAGAAACACGATGCAATGCATGCAATGTTTGAGCTCTCTCCGATGATGCGACCAACTATCCTATCGAGCACAAACCTTGTCCTTGCGCATTCCACTCGAGCCGGCAAGCTCCGTCTTCATCTCTCTTTAACAATGTACATGCCACCATATTTATCTAACATACACGCCACCATCTTCATCCATCTTCTACACTGTCTTCATCCCTCTTCATCTTCTACACCGTCTTCATCCGTTTTCTTCATTGCACTTGATCTTCTTCATCTTGCAACCTTGAGACCAACATATGGCTCAAGCATTTCCTATGGACACAACCTATAAGATAACCTCACGGCAACCATTAGTCAATAAGGATTATCATCAATTACCAAGACCACACATCAGGGCTCCATGTCCTTTCAACAGGAAAACCATGTTTTGTGTATTTTCACTTTCAGAGACCTATACGGAGTCAAATTGACCTGAGATTTTTGGAGCGTCACTTTTTTCATCAGGAGAAGCAGCATGGGCCCTTGAAGCTCACCTGGAGAGGCCTGAGGGCCAAAAGAGGCCAGGTGGCATGGCTAGGAAGTCAGGCCACGCCACCCCCCCTCTTTCATCCGTCGATCGCCCGCTTGCCCTGATTCTTTCACGAACCGATGTATTTTTCCCTAAAAACGGCTATATATATGACCCCGAAGAGTTCTCGGGAGGGGAGCACCGCACAAACACAGAAACACGAAAACGGAGGCTGTTGGGGAGAAGATTAGAGGGGAAAACTCCGCCGGGATCACCGCCGGAGGGATCTCCACATTCTCCAACGTCGTCATCATCATCACCATGACCATGCGGTCAGTGGTGGCATCTTCTTCCGCCGATGAAGTCGACCGGCGAGCGGCGGCGTGGGGGCCTGTTGATCTGCCTAAAAAGGTGGTTCTCCTAGGGTTCCTCTTGTGCGAGGATGGAGACCTTTCTGAGGCCGGTCCTTCTTCATCTGGCCGGAGTGATGGGTTCCGGAAGGCTCCACCGACGAATGTAATAGTGCACTTATGCCTGGAGTTCGCTGGACCGGATGGTATTCGGTCTTGCACACCCATACTTTTATTCCGTCCGTTTGGTTCTGGAGGGGGCGGCGTGAAGCTCTGTTATTTGTTGCCATCAAGTGACATTTTGGTCCAGGGTGAAGACAAAGAGGCGGAGAATATCATGAAAGCCGAATTGGAGGACAGCAATGGAGGTTCGAGTCTTTGCGCTGTTGAGAGGCTTGCTTGGTGTTCTGCGTTTCGCATCAGCAGTATCCAAGTGGGGTGGCAACACATGTGAAGTTCAGAGTCTACATTTCATGGTGAAAATCCAAGATCTGGCCTTAATTGGTTGTGTCTGGCAATAACCTTGTTGACGGTATTGTTTTGAGAGCGGGGACTATCTTCAGGGTGAAAATCTAAGATATTTGATCGGACGACGACGACGCTTGTACATTGTTTCCTTCTTGGAGGCGTGCTTTTAAAGAGCCTAAAGTTCAGGTGTTGTTTTGGTGGTGAATGTATTGTTGCTGTTAGGGGCCGTATTACCGTAGCGGGACTTTTGTTTTCTTAGAGCTCTATTTTTATGTATGCATCCGTACTATCATTAGAGTATTTGATTGCTGCAGAGGCTATGTGTAATTAGTATCTCTTAATATTAATATATTCTCTTTATAAAAAACATATGAAGTACTCTTCTTTTTTTTCTCTATACATCTCGCCGGTAGTACTGGATCCGTAGCAAAATCGGCCTGCGGACTGCGGGTGACCGGCCGCGGGGTACGAAGGCAACCGTACTGCCGGCCTGCCGTGCCGCGCGCCATACGTCTAGCCCATAGGAGATGCTGTGAGCGACGTGCCGACGTAGAGGGTAAACACAAGTGGCGCGTGCTTACGTTATTCATCGGGTAACTGTGCGTCAGTGCTATACATAGCTTGTCCAGAATCGTCTGCATTCCAAATGAATACAAGTGATCATAAGCTTGTAGCGCCAGCTCTGCCAGAAACAGTTTTTTTTTTTTTTTTTTTATACAAAGAAGGGGTCTAGAAGACCCAGAGAAACCTCAATAATCATAAGTGGTGGGTACAGAATTACAGGCCAGCCCTTTTACATCACTCGCCCTAAAGAACCAGATATTTGAAGATAAGGCCAGCCATCTTACAGAAAACACCCTAGGACTAAAGATGGAAAAGCAATCGAGTCCCTGGATGTCACCACCACGCGTCGCCGGCGTCCCCCAAGCGTTGCCGCCGAGAAACAGGGCGCAGATGCCCGAACGCCCAAGTCCGGCGAGAATCCGTCGCTGCTGGACGCCTTGGAGCTGCCGGGGACGCACCACTTGGCAGCAACAAAACGCCGAGCTCCAGCAGGAAGGAAGTAGTAGGGCCTCCAGATCGGAGGTTGTTGATTCGAGGCCGCCATGCCGGCCATGGATAGCAGAGGCCAGAAGACCTCTAGCTGTGAATCTCCAGAAGAAGAAGAACCATCGCCACCGCCACTCCGCCGATCTGCAAAGGACCAAACCATCAAGGTTTGCTCCGCCTTTTCCACCACCATGGTGGCCAGGAAGAGCAAGATCCAGGACGGATCTGTCCAGATCGGGAGAGAAAGCAGAGAGGATTATTGAAGGGGTCGTGGAAGCGCCGCCGCCCTCCGCCTCCGGCTCCAGCCATTGGAGCACCGCGACGAGCAGCCAGACGACCACCGGCCACAAGGAGCCTCTCCATCCCCACCGTGACCAGATCCCCATGGGCATAAAGCCAAACTCCACATGGGTAAAACAGCTAGATCTACATCTAATACTAACCCTATCTAATCCGGCGCCCATCCTTGACCATCTCCAGCCGGATAATCCGGCGGAGGAGGCCTTGGAGCGGCCCGGCCGACGAGAGTCGACTCTCAACTACTGTAGCTGGTTGAGAGGAGGAAGGGGGGGGAAATGAGAGCCTCTTTGCCAGAAACAGTTGGACACCACGTTTATACTTATGTATCTACGTAGTACTAGCTAGCCTCATACTACGTATCAGGGAAAGTCAAGAAGAATTGTTTGCGATGGACAGAGAAGTAGAGCACACATTCATAGATTGCAAATTTGTTGCCAGAATCAGCATACATTTATCAACAAAGAGATCGAACACCTCGAGAGTCGAGACAGGCCAAAAACAGCTTGCCTCGGTAGGCTCATACACTATATCATCATCTCAGCCAACAGCTCCTAGAATTCCTCCTCGTGCCGTGCTTTGCACTCATCGAGGAACGCGCAATCAAACGGGGAGTACACTGTACATATCGTCGTCCTCTTCGTCTGTCAGTTCGTGGCCATCACCGTCGCACCGACGCCCTGATCCAGGAATTGCGCATAAGCTTTGCACTCTGCGTAGAACGCGTTTGATGTGAAGTCGACCTGGGGCTCTGATACCATGTTAGAATAGGTTAGGATTGACCACAATTGTGGGTTCCGTGTTATCTCATATATATAGACAATTACAAGATATACATGGAAACAAACCAAGCCCAAATCTCAACCATAATGGCCTGATTATAGAATATCTCAGGCACAAAGTATGGAAGGATATAACCGCATATCCTAGATGATGTGGTATGCCTAACATCCTCCTCATCATCCCCCTCCTCCTCCTCTTCTCCCTCCATCATCTTGCCGTCGACATGGTCGACCTGATCAAATGGGCATTTGGCATCGTCGTCGTCCTTCTCTTCTTCGTCCATCATTTGGTCGGCGACGACCATCGCATCGCCGCCCTGATCTAGGAACTCGGACATTCCCGCCTTCTTGGCTGTCTCGGCCTGGTCGTCCTTCATAGAGATGTCAACACCCGGATTTTAAGTCCAGATGCCTATTATGCCATACATCGTAATCCCAGGAATATTGTTTTTGCGAGACATAATAGATTGGTATCACAGAACATCATTCATCACATCTCATAATTGTCTTACAACAAAGGATCACATGATCCAGTCTTAATACAACATAGGGGATCTAAGGATCCAATACAAAATACACATCGGAAGTAGCGTAGTAGTAGTCCATCTGATCCACATGCAACTGTTGACGTCAGGAGTAGTCCTAGTTGTCGTAGACGTCCTGATGTCCTTCATCCTGGTACTGGGGCTCATCTTCATAGTCTGGCCATTTGAATAGCCAGACACAACCATGAGTACTTTTAAGGTACTCGCAAACTAATACTAGTGTAAGCATTATCAACGATAGTAAGGGGGTTCTAAGCTCTAGGTTCATTTGCATAATGCCAGTTTTATTTCATAAGCACTTTAGTAATAAAAGACTCTTTGATCGTCTAACTAAACTCAAGTGGGAACACTAGTGTCATTCCCACAACTCAGTTGTGATTCAAAAGTCAAAGTCACATTTCTCTTTCAAGTCACAAGTCACATATCATATTTGAAAAAATTCTGATGACGGAACAGTATGGCCTTTCCAACTGTCCATGACCGCGGACGCGGCTATTCGAATAGGTTTGCACTCTGCAGAGGCCGTACACTTGTGCCACAATAATTGCAATAGTCCGTCAGGGGTAACTGGCCCTGATCTATCGCACTATGCGAACTACCAATCATAACCTTTCATTTACATACTCTAGTATAGGCACCTCTCCCCATGAGCTTGGCCTCCCGGTGATAGCAAACCGCCAACCCGGGAACTGCACAGGGCTTGGGTAGGACATTCACCTCATTTCACGTCATTTCACTTTCAATGGAGGCAGCCTCGGCATAACCTGTGACGCTTGTTCAGAGGGAACCCATACTAAAATACATAAGTTTCCATAAGCCTTACCCAGATTCAGGTATTGTGGGGGTACTTGAAATTGGAATGGTATCGCATCCGAACCCAACCATCAGTTTTTGTAAAGTTCACCATGTCATTCACAAGTCACATTCACCTTCAAAATCTTTCAATAGAATGACTCATCATTCCAAGGTTTTCAAAGTCATTGGTTTTCACATGTTCCCATCTAGAGTAGTCACTTTTAGTTTTAGTACAAGCAACTTGTCATGAGGGGAACTAATTAACTTGTAGCTCTTTAGGCTATGTGTGATGCTCTTGTACTACTTCATACCTAGACCAAGTGAATCATGAATCAAAAGTAAACTCTAATAAACCAAAGTCAAAAGCTTGTAAGGTAAAAACCTGGATTGGGATCATTAAGCATAAAGTATTATATAAGAGTGCCTTGCTCTAGGAGAGCTTTGCACTAAGGTAGCTTGCAATAATATTAGCTTGCCTTGATTGGGGTAGTGATCAAAGTTCTCTTCTTCTTCCTCTTGGTAGAAGACCTCCTCCTCCTGATAGTCTCCGGTATTAGCGTCTTTAAACGAATACAAGGATACAATCACCAAACAATACTTAATTAGACTATTTAGCCTTAATGGCTCACACAAGATGATCTAGCATCATCCCAATCATTACTCAACATTAGACTAGGGTTTCTTCTTTAGGGTTTGGAAAATAGTTTCCTCTCATTGAAAATTCTATTAGGGTTTCTATTTATTTCCTTTGGAGAAATAATTTCCTCTCAATACTTTCCTCTCATTGAATCTTCTTAAGATTTAATCTCCTCAATTAATAAGTGTGAGATCATGTTGACCAAGGTCAATACTTCACATTTATCATTTGAGAAAAAATGATTTAAATGAGGTATTACACCTCATGCAATTTAAATCCTACTTTGATTTAATATCCTTGATACGTCTCCAACGTATCTATAATTTCTGATGTTCCATGCTAGTTTTATGACAATACCTACATGTTTTGCTCACACTTTATAATGTTTTTATGCATTTTCCGGGACTAACCTATTAACAAGATGCCGAAGCGCCAGTTCCTGTTTTCTGCTGTTTTTGGTTTCAGAAATCCTACACAGGAAATATTCTCGGAATTGGACGAAACGAAAGCCAAACCTTCTATTTTACCGAGACGGACCCAGAACACCTAAGGAGAGACGGAGAGGGGCCAAGGGGCCCACACCAGCGGCGCGGCCAAGAGGGGGGCGCGCCCAGCTATGGGGTGGGCCCCTCGGGACCCCTCCGACGCCGCCCTTTCGCCTATATAATCTTCCACACGCGAAAACCCTAAAACAACAAACAATATTCCACGAAGAGTTCCGTAGCCGCTGCCATCGCGAAGACAAGTTTCGGGGGACAGAATCTCTGTTCCGGCACGCCGCCGGGACGGGGAACTGCCCCCGGAGGTCATCTCCATCGACGCCACCACCTCCATCATGCTCCGCGAGTAGTTCCCCCATGGACTACGGGTTCTAGCTGTAGCTAGTTGGTACTCTCTCTTCCATGTACTTCAATACAATGATCTCATGAGCTGTCTTACATGATTGAGATCCATCTGATGTAATCGGTGTTGTGTTTGTTGGGATCCGATGAATTGTTACATTATGATCAGTCTATCTATAAAGTTTGTGAAGTTATTGTTGTTGCAATCTTGTTATGTTTAATGCTTATCACTAGTGCACGAGTGGTATGATCTTAGATTTAAGCTCTATAATTGTTGCTTAGATTGTATCTACAAGTTGTTTGCACATGTCTATGTCCGGAACTCGAGGCCCCAGAGTGACAGCAACTGGGATAAATGGAGGGGAAGGCTTAGATATGAGGATCACATATTTTCACCAAGTGTTAATGCTTTGCTCTCTATTAAAAGGAGTACCTTAATTACCAGTAGATTCCCTTGAGGCCCGGCTGCCACCGGCTGGTAGGACAAAAGATGTGACTATATATAGAAAACATGCCTACATGATTAATAAACTTGATGTTCTGTCGTAATGCTATTTCAATTCTATCAATTGCCCAACTGTAATTTGTTCACCCAACACTTGTTATTGGAGAGTTACCACTAGTGTAGCTAGGAACCCCGGTCCATCTTTCATCATCAAATACTCACTCGGTCCTATATGCCATTAGAAGTAGTATCAACTATTTTCTGGCGCCATTGCCTCTGTGTTACTGCTAATGCTGCTGTGTTATTGTTACTATTGCTCTCATATTACTGCTGCTTTCACATCACCCTGTTACTATTTCCAGTGCGCTGAATTGACAACTCAGTTGTTAAGGCTTATAAGTATTCTTTGTCTCCCTTGTGTCGAATAAATAAATTTGGGTTTTACTTCCCTCGAAGAGACTGTTGCGATCCCCTATACTTGTGGGTTATCAAGACTATTTTACGGCGCCGTTGCCGGGAGCATAGCTCTACTCATAAGTTCACCTAGGGAGTACACTCTACCTCTCTCTGTTTTTATTTTGTTTTGTTTTGCTTAGTTTACTTTTGTCTAGTTTATTTGTGCTTAGTTTATTTCTGTCTAGTATTATTTTGCTTAGTTTACTTTTGCCTAGTTTGTTTTTGTCTTGTTTTATTTTTCTTATATACTCGAAAATCCATAAAAATTTGAAAAACCGAAAAATTAAAAACTGTTGTTATGGAAAAACCCATAACCTCTATGGAGCTCATAGAATTATATATGAATTATAGAGAATCAAGAAAGGGTGAAGTCATGAGTGTCGTGTTAGAAAAATTGAATACAATTGCTAAAATCTTGCTTAAACGCCATGATATAAACTGTTGCTCTAAACAGGATACTAAACATCTTAAATTCCAATGTGCTTTAGTGAAGAAGTTTTAATTGTGTACTATCATTGGAATAACTATATTCATCTTGGGTTCGAAGAAGTAGAACAATTTGTTTTAGTTATGGGAGCCTCTGAGATAGAATCCTTCATGGCTAAAAATTATGAAACTTGTATTGCTTGTAAAGACCTAAAAGATTATGTCTCTTCTATCCTTGATTTTTGCATAGAACATTACAGCAATAATCCTTATATCATTGATTATAAAGAGAGACTCATTCATGCACAAGAATGCACTCACAATTTGCAGGAACCTGTGAAGAAGAAATTGATGAACCTGAAAGCTCATTGGATGAAAAAGAGGAGGAGAGTGATGAACAAAAGGAGGAAGAATGGATTAGCTACCCATGCCAACCTTCTAATGAGAGCAACTCTTTATCTCTTACACTATTTGATTGTCCTCCATGCTTACCAAAGGAGGATGAATGTTATGTTCCTGTGGATTCTCTTGAAATATTCCCTATGAGTAAAACTTGTGAAAATAATTATGCTACTGTTATCTATGACAATCCATGCTATTTTGATAAATCTTATGATAGTGCTTTGTTTGTGTCTGATATCGAAATGCATGGTACTAAAGAGTTTTGTCTAACAAATTTTTATGATAAAGCTCTAGATGATGGTCCTGTGTTACTTGATAATATTACTTGTACTACTAATGAAAATGGGATTGGAGAGGTCTTGACTTTATCTAGGAGTCCCATATATCTTAAGAATGATCAATCATCTTGTTATAGATTTTTTAAAAGTGGGTTTGAAAGTTTTAATCCCATTATTTTTGAGCTTGATAAAAATTATGTGTTTGTGGATCATGAAAAACATGCTTTATGTGATAGTTACATTGTTGAGTTTATTCATGAAGCTACTGAAAATTATTATGAGAGAGGAAAATATGGTTGTAGAAATTTGCATGGTACTAAAACACCTCTCTATATGCTGAAACTTTTGAAGTTACTCTTGTTTTATCTTCCTATGCGTGTCACTCTGTTCTTCATGAATTTATTTGTGTACAAGATTCCTATGCATAGGAAGTGGGTTAGACTTAAATGTGCTTTCAATTTGCTTCTTGATGCTCCTTTTGCTTCATTTTTTATTTTCCATGTGAGCATCATTAAAAACTTCTGCGCCTAGCTGAAAGGCGTTAAAGAAAAGCATTTATGGGAGACAACCCATTATTTTATTTCTGCAATTTTTCTTTTATTTTTGAGTAAAGGTGTTGTTTACTTCTGTAGCAATGCCTTTGTATCTTTATTTTATCGCATTGTTGTGCCAAGTAAAGTCTCTAATAGAAAGTTCATACTAGAATTGGATTTCTGCGCAGAAACAGATTTTTAGCTGTCACGAATTTGAGTAGATCTCCCTGTAGGAGAACCTAAAAATTCTGCAAAAATTCATGCGTGTTCCCCAGATATGTACGCAACTTTCGTTTGTTTTGAGTTTTCTGATTTGAGCAACGGAAGTACCTCGAAAAAATTCGTCTTTACTGGCTGTTCTGTTTTGGCAGATTTTGTCTCTGTTATTTGCATTGTCTCTTGTGGACTTTAAGTAAGGCTTTCTAGAAGTGGAGAGCTGTAGATAATGTTTTATTGAGTTCTTGCAATGTGTTACTACAGGACTAAAGTGGATTAAAGTTTTTTTGAGAACTAACCCCTCTAATGAAGTTTATGAGAAGTTTGGTGTGAAGGAAGTTTTCAAGGGTCAAGAGAGGAGGATGATATATGATCAAGAAGAGTGAAAAGTCTAAGCTTGGGGATGCCCCCGTGGTTCATTCCTGCATATTTCAAGAAGACTCAAGCGTCTAAGCTTGGGGATGCCCAAGGCATCCCCTTCTTCATCAACAACTTATCAGGTCACCTCTAGTGAAACTATATTTTTATTCGGTCACATCTTATGTGCTTTACTTGGAGCGTCTGTATGTTTTTGTTTTTGTTTGTGTTTGAATAAAATCGGATCCTAGCATTCCTTGTGTGGGAGAAAGACACACTCTGTTTTTTCATATGAACACTTGTGTTCTTCGTTTTTCATGTTCATGGCAAAAGTTAAAAGCTGCTGCATTTATTGCTATTTGGTTGGAAACAGAAAATGCTTCATATTGTCTTGAATAATTTGATACTTGGAAATTGTTTTGAGATCTCAAGTAGATCATGTTTAAGCTCTTGCATCATGTAGTTTAAATCTGTTAGTGGAGAACTACCGTAGAGCTTGTTGAAAATTGGTTTGCATGATTGGTCTCTCTAAGGTCTAGATATTTTCTGGTAAAAGTGTTTGAGCAACAAGGAAGACAGTGTAGAGTCTTATAATGCTTGCAATATGTTCTTATGTAAGTTTTGATGTATCGGTTCATACTTGTGTTTGCTTCAAACAACCTTGCTAGCCAAAGTCTGGTACTGAGAGGGAATGCTTCTCGTGCATCCAAAACCTTGAGCCAAAACCTATGCCATGTGTGTCCACCATAACTACCTACTATGTGGTATTTCTCTGCCATTCCAAGTAAATACTTCATGTGCTAACTTTAAACAATTCAAAACTTTATTACTCCTATTTGTGTTAATGTTTTATAGCTCATGAGGGAGTATGTGGTGTTTTATCTTTCAATCTTGTTGGGCAGACTATCTCCAATGGACTAGTGGCTTCATCCGCTTATCCAATAATTTTGCAAAAAGAGCTGGCAACGGGGTTCCCAGCCCCAATTAATTAACTTTCATCAATAATTCTCTTCACATGTTTTGCCTGATTCATCAGTAAGCAACTTAATTTTGCAAATATACACTCCTCCATGGTATGTGAAATGTTGGAAGACACACGAGGATTCGGTTAGCCATGGCTTGTGAAAGCAGAAGGTTGGGAGGAGTGTCATCTATAAATAAAACTAAAGTACATGTGTAAACAAAAGAGAAGAGGGATGATCTACCTTGCTGGTAGAGATAACGTCCTTCATGGGAGCCGCTCTTTGAAAGTTTGTTTGATGAGGGGGTTAGAGTGCCCACTACCATTCGTTGACAACAACAAACACCTCTCAAAACTTAACTTTTATGCTCTCTATATGATTTCAAAACTTAAAAAGCTCTAGCACATGATTTAATCCCTGCTTCCCTCTGTGAAGGGCCTTTCTTTTACTTTATGTTGAGTCAGTTTACCTACCTCCTTCTATCTTAGAAGCAAACACTTGTGTCAACTGTGTGCATTGATTCTTACATACTTGCTTATTTGCACTTATTATATTACTTTGTGTTGACAATTATCCATGAGATATGCATGTTGAAAGTTGAAAGCAATTGTTGAAACTTAAATCTTCCTTTGTGTTGCTTCAAAGCCTTCTATTAAGAATTTATTGCTTTATGAGTTAGCTCTTATGCAAGACTTTTTGATGCTTGTCTTGAAAGTACTATTCATGAAAAGTTTTCGCTATATGTTATCTATTTGTTAGCAAACTATAGATCATTGCCTTGAGTCACTTCATTCATCTCATATGCTTTACAATAGTATGATCAAGATTATGTTAGTAGCATGTCACTTCAGAAATTATTATTTTATCGTTTACCTACTCGAGGCAGTAGGAACTAAGCTGGGGATGCTTGATACGTCCAACGTATCTATAATTTCTGATGTTCCATGCTAGTTTTATGACAATACCTACATTTTTTGCTCACACTTTATAATGTTTTTATGCATTTCCGGGACTAACCTGTTAACAAGATGCCGAAGCGCAGTTCTGTTTCTGCTGTTTTGGTTTCAGAAATCCTACACGGAAATATTCTCGGAATTGGACGAAACGAAAGCCAAACCTTCTATTTTACCGAGACGGACCCGAACACCGAAGGAGGAGAGAGAAGAGAGGGAGGGGGCCACACCACCTAGCGGCGCGCCAAGGGGCACGCCCAGCTATGGGGTGGGCCCCTCGGGACCCCTCCGACGCCGCCCTTTCGCCTATATAATCTTCCAGACGCGAAAACCCTAAAACAACAGGCGATATTCCACGAAGAGTTCTGTAGCCGCCGCCATCGCGAAGACAAGTTTCGGGGGACAGAATCTCTGTTCCGGCACGCCGCTAGGACGGGGAAGTGCCCCCGGAAGTCATCTCCATCGACGCCGCCTCCATCATGCTCCGCGAGTAGTTCCCCCATGGACTACGGGTTCTATAGCTAGTTGGTACTCTCTCTCCCATGTACTTCAATACAATGATCTCATGAGCTGCCTTACATGATTGAGATCCATTTGATGTAATCGGTGTTGTGTTTATTGGGATCCGATGAATTGTTACATTATGATCACTCTATCTATAAAGTTTGTGAAGTTATTGTTGCTGCAATCTTGTTATGTTTAATGCTTGTCACTAGTGCATGAGTGGCATGATCTTAGATTTAAGCTCTATAATTGTTGCTTAGATTGTATCTACAAGTTGTTTGCACATGTCTATGTCCGGAACTCGAGGCCCCGGAGTGACCGCAACTGGGATAACTGGAGGGGAAGGCTTAGATATGAGGATCACATGTTTTCACCAAGTGTTAATGCTTTGCTCCGGTGTTCTATTAAAAGGAGTACCATAATTACCAGATTCCCTTGAGGCCCGGCTGCCTGGGTGGGGAAAAAAGATGTTATGCAAGTTTCTCATTGCGAGCACGTATGACTATATATGGAAAACATGCCTACATGATTAATAAACTTGATGTTCTGTCTTAATGCAATTTCAATCCTATCAATTGCCCAACTGTAATTTGTTCACCTAACACTTGTTATTGGAGAGTTACCACTAGTGTAGATAGTTGGGAACCCTAGTCCATCTTTCATCATCAAATACTCACTCGGTCCTATATGCCATTAGAAGTAGTATCAACTATTTTCTGGTGCCATTGCCTCTGTGTTGCTACTGCTCCTGTGTTATTATTATTATTGCTCTCATATTACTGCTGCTTTCACATCACCCCTGTTACTAGTGCTTTTCCAGGTGCAGCTGAATTGACAACTCAGTTGTTAAGGCTTGTAAGTATTCTTTGTCTCCCCTTGTGTCGACTCAATAAATTTGGGTTTACTTCCCTCGAAGACTTGCGATCCCCTATACTTGTGGGTTATCAAGACTATTTTCTGGCGCCGTTGCCGGGGAGCATAGCTCTACTCATAAGTTCACCTGGGGAGTACACTCTACCTCCCTCTATGTTTTTATTTTGTTTTGTTTTGCTTAGTTTACTTTTGTCTAGTTTATTTGTGCTTAGTTTATTTCTGTCTAGTATTATTTTGCTTAGTTTACTTTTGTCTAGTTTGTTTTTGTCTTGTTTTATTTTTCTTATATACCCGAAAATCCATAAAAAATTGAAAAACCAAAAAATTAAAAACTATTGTTATGGAAAAACCCATAACCTGTATGGAGCTCATAGAATTATATATGAATTATAGAGAATCAAGAAAGGGTGAAGTCATGAGTGTCGTGTTAGAAAAATTGAATACAATTGCTAAAATCTTGCTTAAACGCCATGATATAAACTGTTGCTCAACAGGATACTAAACATCTTAAATTCCAATTTAGTGAAGAAGTTTTAATTGTGTACTATCATTGGAATAACTATATTCATCTTGGGTTCGAAGAAGTAGAACAATTTGTTTTAGTTATGGGAGCCTCTGAGATAGAATCCTTCATGGCTAAAAATTATGAAACTTGTATTGCTTGTAAAGACCTTAAAGATTATGTCTCTTCTATCCTTGATTTTTGCATAGAACATTACCGCAATAATCCTTATATCCTTGATTATAAAGAGAGACTCATTCATGCACAAGAATGCACTCACAATTTGCAGGAACCTGTGAAAGAAGAAATTGATGAACCTGAAAGCTCATTGGATGAAAAAGAGGAGGAGAGTGATGAACAAAAGGAGGAAGAATGGATTAGCTACCCATGCCAACCTTCTAATGAGAGTAACTTTTTATCTCTTACACTATTTGATTGTCCTCCATGCTTACCAAAGGAGGATGAATGTTATGTTCTGTGGATTCTCTTGAAATATTCCCTATGAGTAAAACTTGTGAAAATAATTATGCTACTGTTATCTATGACAATCCATGCTATTTTGATAAATCTTATGATAATGCTTTGTTTGTGTCTGATATCGAAATGCATGGTACTAAAGAGTTTTTTTAGCAAATGTTTATGATAAAGCTCTAGATGATGGTCCTATGTTACTTGATAATATTAATTGTACTACTAATGAAAATGGGATTGGAGAGGTCTTGAATTTATCTAGGAGTCTCATATCTCTTGAGAATGATCAATCATCTTGTTATAGATTTTTTTAAAGTGGGTTTGAAAGTTTTAATCCCATTATTTTTGAGCTTGATAAAAATTATGTGTTTGTGGATCATGAAAAACATGCTTTATGTGATAGTTATATTGTTGAGTTTATTCATGAAGCTACTGAAAATTATTATGAGAGAGGAAAATATGAAGCAACTATGTCATATTTTTACATAAACAATTAGAGTATTTGAAATGTGAATTACGAGAATTTGAATCACCTCAAAATTCATCATGGTTGATTTTTAATAATTACTTGAAGTTTGAAAACCTACTGCATTGTTATTTTTATCACATAAATTCTATAAAGAATCTAGGGTTGAAACCAGTGGTGTTTGATAGTAATTTCAAAAGCTTTTCAAATATATAAAATTCATCAAATTTGGTGTAGCAGATTTGATTCTATTTAAATTTGAATAGGACATCTGCAAGCAATTTGATTTAAATGAATTAAACCAGATTTGAATTAACGGGCCACGCGGGAAAAGAAATGGGCCGGCCCAGCTTCACTCTGGCGCTCAGCGGGCCGCCTGACAGGGTGGGCTCCACCTGTCAGTGGGTTATTTAACCCGAAACGGTACGCAGACGGGTGACACGTTGGATTAGAGGAGATCCAATAGATGCATGTCATGGTCTACGTCGACGAGAGGCAGCACTAGCACGGCGAGGGTTTGGGTCCGGCGGCTCACCTGAGTTCCGGCGAGGGGCGACGACGAGGTAGGACGGGGTTGTCGATGACGGCAAGGTCAGCGGTGGTCGTGGGAGCGCCTGAGGTGGACGAAATCGACGGCATCGTTGAGCTACTGTCGCGGCGGACTCCGGTGAAATCGGGGCTAGCTAGGGCGCAATGTGGAGGAGGAAGGGGTCGAGGAGGCTCAGAGGAAGGAGGAGAGGTGACTGGTGTGCTGGAGAAGGGTCGGGGTGGCCTCTATTTATAGGGGCGCGAGGTGTTGCGGTGGTCACCGGCGGGTCGGTGGCGTCGACGAGGCTACAGGGGCTCCGAGGCGTGGGCGAGGGAAGGGAACTGTTCAGTGTGGCCTGGCGGTTCTCTTGCGCGTCATGGCGAGGACGGGGGTGGACGGAGGCGTGCAGGTCATCATCATGTACTGGCGTGCCCGTGGCGGACGTCGTGGAAGAGCTCGTCGTCTACAGGGCTCGCGCGGTCCAATGGCCATGTCCAGGAGCTAGCTGACGTCGAGGGGAGCAGGTGGGTGAAAGGAGAGCGCGAGAGAGGGTGTGAGGCGACGGGGCGAGGACATGTACTAGCGCATCCAGAGCATCGTCGTGCACGCTCTGGCGCGTCCAGTCATCATGGGCGCGACGTGTACCAGGTGTTGTAGGCCTATCCTTGGCTAGGGCTCGCGCCAGCAGGGTCAGAGGGATGAGGTCAACCCTATTGACAAGGTTAGAGGGATAGGAGAGGACCAGGGGGCAGGTGGCATGGTGGTGAGCAAGGTTGGCTGGCATGGTATGTTTTGTGATTTCTTGTGCATCTCCTTGGGTCTTTAAGTGCATGGCATGTGTGAGTGATGTGAGACCAGGGTGCTGGACATGGTGAGCAAAGCTAGAGAAGGCTAGGGTGTGCACATTTGATTATTGTCAAAGTGTATGTGACATAGGCAAGGTCCTTGGCATGGTTTGGTGTGATGGTGACCATGCAACATTAGGTGAGGTCATTTAGAGGTACAATGCACTATTGATGAGCCAAAGAGAGAGAGGGTGTGAGGTACATGGTGGTAGGAATAGTGGTTGTACCCTAATCTTACTCTATGTGATCCACATATATGACAAGCAATGGTCTTATGTGTGTTGAATTTTGACCAAATCTCTTCATAGATGTGTTCTAAATAATGTTTGGCAGCTATTGGTGGTCTTGGTTTCAATTTTGGAGGTGGTTTGTGAAAATTCTAAAAGTGGAGGGAATCTAGAATCTGTTTCAACATGGCATCTTGGCTTGACTATTTTGAGCAATAGAAATGGATCTGGTCAAAGTGGTCAACATCAAAAGTGTTCATCTTGATGAGGTCTTGGATGAGGTGCAAAGATTTGTGAGGGTTTGGTTTGAAAATTTCTTAATACAAGGGCTCAAAGTGGGTATGTTGTTAAGAATGGCAGATTTGATCATTATCTCATGTGAGTGAGTTTTGCATTTGGATTTGATTTGATTTGAGTTTATTTGATTCAAAAGTGTTTCCTAAGTGTTTAGTAACATTACCCAACCATTGGCACAAGTCAAATTGGCCTAGGTTAAGTATTTTCAAAAATGGCCATAAGCCATATGTGAGGGTTTTTGCAATTTTCTAATTTTCTTCTTTGCTTCCCTTTGATCTCCAAGAGCATGGTTTTGGGTTACTTGAGTGTGAGGTTGAGTTATTCAAGGGTTTCCAACAATGTTGGTAAGGTAAATAGGGCATAGACCTATATTTGCAAGTATAGCTTTATGCCCACATATGCCTCTCTTTTATTTTATTTTATTTTCTTGATTTCTCCTTGGTTTTGAAAAGGGGTAGGGTTTAGGGTTTTGGCACATTGTCAAGGATTGTAAACACACAACATGGCAATAACACAAAGATTAAGTATGAGCACTATGCATATCACATGATGTAATAAAAGTTTTTGTTGGTTCTCATTTTTGGAAAAAGGAAATTCATTTTCTTCTTGTTTGAAAATTTGGGATGTTACAAACCCTTCCCCCTTAAAAAAATCTCGTCCCGAGATTTTAAGAAAAGTTAGGTTCCTAAGAGAGATTGAGAAATTGGATTAACAGGAAAACATACTTGGCATGGCCTGAGGGGCTTCCTGGGCTTCTGTTGCATTCATGTGGTAGAGACGGCCGTTGCGGTTGTTCGGGTTCCTTCTAGCTGCGAAGCGGCGCTGTTGCTGGGCAGGTGCAACGGTATTGGGGGCAGTCTTGGCTAGCTTCTTGGGGCATTCATTGGAGCAATGACCCACAGTTCCACATTCATAACAAGTCACAGTTGACTTGTCCTTTGGGGTGACGGGGATGGCATTGCTTCCTGTCCTGGGGTCGGTATTGAGGTTGTTATTGTTACCATTGTTGTTGCTTCTGTTGTGGTTGTTGTTGTTGTTGTTGTGGTTGTTGTTGTTGTTGCCTCCGGGCTTCGGGTGTCCTCCATTGTTGTTGGAGTAGTTTGGGCGGTATCTCTGAGCAGTTGGCTTGTTGTGTCTTGGGGTAAATCCTCCAGATGAATTGTTGCGGTACTTCTGTGTATGGTGGGGTCCATTCTGGTTCATCGTCCTGCGCTTGCGGTTCTCGTTGGCTTGATGCAGCTTTCCTTCCATCTGGATGGCGGAGTCCACCAGGGCTTCGAGGTCAGCAAACGGAATGTTTACTAACACAGTTTGCATTTCATCATGCAGTCCATTCAGAAATCTCTCATTCCTCTTCTCGTTGGTGTCGGTCTCATCCGGGCGTACCTTGACAGAGTGAGGAATCTGTCGCGGTATTCCACCACGGACATCCTTCCTTGTTTGAGTTCGCGGAACTCGTCTCTCATTTTCTTGATCAGTCCCTGGGGTACATGATATTTACTGAACTTGAGTTTGAAGTCTTCCCAAGTCATCATTTGTCCCGCATTCATTGCACGGGCACTTGTCCACCAGGCTCTGGCAGGTCCTGACAGGTAGTGGGTGGCGAACAGTACTTTTTCTGCGGCTTCTACTCCCGCAACTTCCAGGTTGTTCTCCATAGTTTGGAGCCAATCATCAGCATCGAGGGGCTCTTCTGTCTTGCTAAACATGGATGGGTTGGTGTTCTGAAAGTTCTTCAACTTTGACCCAGGGTGGTCATGGTTTCCATGGCCTTGATTGTTCTGAGCTATCTGCAGCAGTGCGACAATATTGGCTTGTCGTTCAGCTCTCTCGGCTTCTCGGTCTGCCATCATCATCTGTATCATATGCATCATTGCATCTTGGTTGGTTCTGCGGGTTGGTGGGGCCATCTGGACATTGAAGTAGATGATGAGATAAGAGGGAAATTTCTATGGTTTGTTTGGTTTAAAGTTCAAAAAGTTCAAAACTTGAAAACTTGAGTAGTGTTGAGGGGTTAAAAACCAACAACACTTTTTCATTCATACCAAAGATCACACATTACAAAGCTAACACATCGTTGGTTTGAAGAACCATTCATTCGTTCTACGATACAAGGATCCTGATACAAACTCACACCTACTCAAGTGCTTTAGTGATACTACTCTTCAGGGTGGATTCTTCGTCTTCACAGGTAATGTGCTTGGCGAAAGGTGAGGGCGTTGTCCAACTCCTTGCAGGTCTTGTACAGCATGAAATCCAGATATGCCACATAGTGATTCATCTCCGGGTGCGGGGGCATGGTTATTGGTCTTCCCATGGGGTCATGTCTTGGGTACTAGATGAAGTGAGTGTTCTTGATCTTGTTCACATTCTGCCCACACAGACGGGCAATTGCTTCTTGCATGGCTCTAGCTATTCCATCCTTCCAAGTGTTCCCCTTTACAGAAAACCAGATAGTTTCCCAAGTTGAGGATCCAAGCTTTCCTCTCAGATCGGCAGTAACTTCCCACCGAGGTTGTCCTCCCGACTGATTATTTAGTGGTACTCCAAAGAACTCGGGATACGGGCGTCCTAGATATTCAACCAGTTGCTTCAAATCCTTCTCGAACATTAGGTTTCCTCCGTGGCCAAGCTGATAGGACTCACAGTTGTATTCCATCTGTGAGCAATTAGGCTGAGTAAGTTAAAGAAGTGGTCAAGTGTGCAAAATTTTATGTAGGGATACAAAGAAAAGTAGAGCATGGATTTCTTATTTTGAAAAGATCTCAAAGGTAAGAGTGAAAATAGGTTTTCATAAATATTCACTTCATTGGTTTTGAAAATAAGTTTTTCAGATGTCCATTCTAACTAGGGTTTCCTAAGGTCAAACAATGGCTCTGATACCAACTTGTCAACACCTGGATTTTTAAGTCCAGATGCCTATTATGCCATACATCGCAATCCCAGGAATATTGATTTTGCGAGACATAATAGATTGGTATCACAGAACATAATTCATTATACCTCATAATTGTCTTACAACAAAGGATCACATGATCCAGTCTTAATACAACATAGGGGATCTAAGGATCTAATACAAAACACACAGCGGAAGTAGCGTAGTAGTAGTCCATCTGCTCCACGGGCAACTGTTGACGTCAGGAGTAGTCCTAGTTGTCGTAGACGTCCTGCTGTCCTTCATCCTGGTACTGTGGCTCATCTTTATAGTCTGGCCATTTGAATAGCCAGGGACACAGCCATGAGTACTTTTAAGGTACTCGCAAACTAATACTAGTGTAAGCATTATCAACGATAGTAAGGGGGTTCTAAGCTCTAGGTTCATTTGCATAATGCTAGTTTTATTTCATATGCACTTTAGTAATAAAAGACTCTTTGATTCTCTAACTAAACTCAAGTGGGAACACTAGTGTCATTCCCACAACTCAGTTGTGATTCAAAAGTCAAAGTCACATTTCTCTTTCAAGTCACAAGTCACATATCATATTTGAAAAAATTCTGATGACGGAACAATATGGCCTTTCCAACTGTCCATGACCGCGGACGCGGCTATTCGAATAGGTTTACACTCTGCAGAGGTCGTACACTTGTGCCACAATAATTGCAATAGTCCGTCAGGGATAACTGGACCTGATTTATCGCACTCAGTGCGCGAACTACCAATCATAACCTTTCATTTACATACTCTAGTATAGGCACCTCTCCCCATGAGCTTGGCCTCCCGGTGATAGCAAACCGCCAACCCGGGAACTGCACAGGGCTTGGGTAGGACATTCACCTCATTTCACATCATTTCACTTTCAATGGAGGTAGCCTCGGCATAACCCCTATGACGCTTGTTCAGAGGAACCCATACTAAAATACATAAGTTTCCAGTTAAGCCTTACCCAGATTCAGGTATTGTGGGGGTACTTGAAATTGGAATGGTATCGCATCCGAACCCAACCATCAGTTTTTGTAAAGTTCACCATGTTATTCACAATTCACATTCACCTTCAAAATCTTTCAATAGAATGACTCATCATTCCAAGGTTTTCAAAGTCATTGGTTTTCACATGTTCTCATCTAGAGTAGTCACTTTTAGTTTTAGCACTAGCAACTAGTCATGAGGGGTACTAATTAATTTGTAGCTCTCTAGGCTAAGTGTGATGTCCTTGTACTACTTCATACCTAGACCAAGTGAATCATGAATCAAAAGTAAACTCTGATAAACCAAAGTCAAAAGCTTGTAAGGTAAAAACCTGGATTGGGATCATTAAGCATAAAGTATTATGTAAGAGTGCCTTGCTCTAGGAGAGCTTTGCACTAAGGTAGCTTGCAAGAATATTAGCTTGCCTTGATTGGGGTAGTTATCGAAGTTCTCTTCTTCTTCCTCTTGGTAGAAGACCTCCTCCTCCTGATAGTCTCTGGTACTAGCGTCTATAAACGAATACGAGGATACAATCACCAAACAATACTTAAGTAGACTAATTAGCCTTAATGGCTCACACAAGATGATCTAGCATCATCCCAATCATTACACAACATTAGACTAGGGTTTCTTCTTTAGGGTTTGGAAAATAGTTTCCTCTCATTGAAAATTCTATGAGGGTTTCTATTTATTTCCTTTGGAGAAATAATTTCCTCTCATTGAATCTTCTTAAGATTTAATCTCCTCAATTAATAAGTGTGAGATCATGTTGACCAAGGTCAATACTTCACATTTATCATTTGACAAAAGATGATTTAAATGAGGTATTACACCTCATGCAATTTAAATCCTACTTTGATTTAATATCCTCAAGTAAGCAATAATGAGACCATGCAACTAAGGTCATCACTTTACTTCACATTACTTGGGAAGATGATTTAAATGAGGTGCTACACCTCATAGATTTAAAATCCTAAATTTGAAAATAATTTAAATGGGCAAGTATTGACTACATAGCCAATTTTTGATTCTAGCCCATGATCATATGAAGCAACTATGTCATATTTTTACATAAAAAATTAGAGTATTTGAAATGTGAATTATGAGAATTTGAATCACCTCAAAATTCATCATGGTTGATTTTTAATAATTATTTGAAGTTTGAAAACCTACTGCTTGTTATTTTTATCACATAAATTCTATAAAGAATCTAGGGTTGAAACCAGTGGGGTTTGATAGATAATTTTACAAGCTTTTCAAATATATAAAATTCATCAAATTTGGTTTAGCAGATTTGATTCTATTTAAATTTGAATAGGGCATCTGCAAGAAATTTGATTTAAATGAATTAAACCAGATTTGAATTAACGGGCCACACGGGAAAAGAAATGGGCCAGCCCAGCTTCGCTCTGGTGCTCAGCGGGCCGCCTGACAGGGTGGGATCCACCTGTCAGTGGGTTATTTAACCCGAAACGGTACGCAGACGGGTGAGACGTTGGATTAGAAGAGATCCAACGGCTGCAGGTCGTCGTCTACGTCGACGAGAGGCAGCACTGGCACGGCGAGGGTTTGGGTCCGGTGGCTCACCTGAGTTCCGGCGAGGGGCGACGACGAGGTAGGACGGGGTTATCGACGACGGCGAGGTCAGAGGTGGTAGTGGGAGCGCCTGAGGTGGACGAAATCGACGGCGTCGTCGAGCTACTGTCGCGGCGGACTCCGGCGAAATTGGGGCTAGCTAGGGTGCAATGTGGAGGAGGAAGGGGTCGAGGAGGCTCAGAGGAAGGAGGAGAGGCGACTGGTGTGCTGAAGAAGGGTCGGGGCGGCCTCTAATTATAGGGGCGCGAGGTGTTGCGGCGATCACCGGCGGGTCGGTGGCGTTGACGAGGCTACAGGGGCTCCGAGGCGTGGGCGAGGGCAGGGAACTGTTCAGTGTGGCCTGGCGGTCTTCTTGCGCATCATGGCGAGGACGGGGGTGGACGGAGGCGTGCAGGTCGTCGTCATGTACTGGCGTGCTCGTGGCGGACGTCGTGGAAGAGCTCGTCGTCTACAGGGCTCGTGCGGTCCAATGGCGATGTCCAGGAGCTAGCTGACGTCGAGGGGAGCAGGTGGGTGAAAGGCGCGAGAGAGGGTGTGAGGCGACGGGGCGAGGACATGTACTGGCACGTCCAGAGCGTCGTCGTGCACGCTCTGGCGCGTCCAGTCATCATGGGCGCGACGTGTACCAGGTGCTGTAGGCCTCTCCTTGGCTAGGGCTCGCGCCAGCAGGGTCAGAGGGATGAGGTCAACCCTATTGACAAGGTCAGAGGGATATGAGAGGACCATGGGGCAGGTTGGCATGGTGGTGAGCACGGTTGGCTGGCATGGTCTGTTTTGTGATTTCTTGTGCATCTCCTTGGGTCTTTAAGTGCATGGCATGTGTGAGTGAGGTGAGGCCAGGGTGCTGGACATGGTGAGCAAAGCTAGAGAAGGCTAGGGTGTGCACATTTGATTATTGTCAAAGTGTATGTGACATAGGCAAGGTCCTTGGCATGGTTTGGTGTGATGATGACCATGCAACATTAGGTGAGGTCATTTAGAGGTACAATGCACTATTGATGAGCCAAAGAGAGAGAGGGTGTGAGGTACATGGTGGTAGGAATAGTGGTTGTACCCTAATCTTACTCTATGTGATCCACATATATGACAAGCAATGGTCTTATGTGTGTTGAATTTTGACCAAATCTCTTCATAGATGTGTTCTAAATAATGTTTGGCAGCTATTGGTGGTCTTGGTTTAAATTTTGGAGGTGGTTTGTGAAAATTCTAAAAGTGGAGGGAATCTAGAATCTGTTTCAACATGGCATCTTGGCTTGACTATTTTGAGCAAGAGAGTGGATTTGGTGTTCAGGGGTACGTGTGCACCCCCTAGATACCGTTGGATTTGCTTTTAGATTCGCTAGATGCTAACGGAGATAAAACGGCCGTGAAATCTCTCTCCCATCTCCAATCATTAACGCCCAGATTCCCTCGTTGCATCTCCACATGAGCTACTACCCCCACCACTTCTCTGTATCAGGCAACATCAGCAGCAAGGGTTCCTCTCGTAGGCTTGGGACGAATCGATTGGAGAGCAGCCGCTGTGGACCGTCCGATTGGAGAGCGACCGAGCATCCTCCTGCATCGAGCACGGCAGGCTCGATAGCCACCGCTTGGAAGAGAGGCGATGGGGAGCTGCGGCCAGATTGGATGGCGGCGGCGCCGTCGATTTTCCCCGCTGCTCCGTGGCGGCCTCCCCGGCGGCCCGTGCTCCCCAGCAGCACCAGGTGGTGGATGGTGCGCCTGCTACTGCGACGCATCTCAAGCGGTCGAGGGAAGAGGGCCCTGCGCGGAGGCCGGCTTCAGGGATGGACACGACCACGCTCCACCTCAAGGCGGCCGGTGGCGCCGCACACGCGGTCGCTGCCACACACCTGCTGCTCGTCGTCGGCGCGTCCACGGAGGCGCTGTCCGCGGCCGGTCTCTCCGCGCGAGCGACCTCCTCCCGCGCTCCTGTAAATCGAAAGCTTCTATTCAAGCACGGACGACGCTGCGTGACCAAACTCGAGCCACGGCCGGCACAGCCGCCACCCGATCCGCCGATCCTTCGACCCGTCCGCAGTCGAGGCGCGGCCAGCTCGTCGTGCAGAACCAACTCGAGCCACGGTCGGCACAGCCGCCACCCGATCCACCGGGTTCACACCTCCGCGCTGCACCGCAGCCGTCGCCCCGTCACCATGTACGAGATCCTGCCCATCGCCGCCGCCAGACCCAATCGGCTCCGCGCCCTCCTCTGGCTACATCCGGGGCGGAGCCGCTCGTGGGCAGAAATGCTCGGCAGGAGCGCCCGGTCGCTGGCCCTCAGCTAGCTCAAGGGTTGGCCATGGGTTCCCGTCGGTGGTGGTCGGGCGGGGAGGCAGGGTGAGTTGCGCCGCCGTGCCGCCCCTAATGGCGGCAGGAATCCAGGGGCAGGGCTCGTGTGCTGGTAGACGGTGAACCTGGCCGACAGCCGGTGCGCATGCTGGAGGGGGTTTCGGCGGAGGTCGGCGGCTAGCCTGTGGGGCGGCGCTCGAGGCCAGCGGGAGTGGCGCTCGTGGCCGGAGCAAGTAGGTTGGGGGCGTGTTATGGGGTTCGATTTGGGAACGAGGAAGATGACCAGGGCGTCCAGGACCACAGGTCTGGCTTTACTTTTTAGACCACACGCTGCGTTCCCATCTCAGATACAAACGGCAAACTAACGATGTTAGACACATGTCGTGCAATAAACACGTGCTCCCGTACCCATGTGATCACCGAGCTTCATCCGTTTTGAGCAATAGAAAAGGATCTGGTCAAAGTGGTCAACATCAAAAGTGTTCATCTTGATGAGGTCTTGGATGAGGTGCAAAGAGTTGTGAGGGTTTGGTTTGAAAATTTCTTAATACAAGGGCTCAAAGTGGGTATGTTGTAAAAAATGGCAGATTTGACCATTATCTCATGTGAGTGAGTTTTGCATTTGGATTTGATTTGATTTGAGTTTCTTTGATTCCAAAGTGTTTGCTAAGTGTTTAGTAACATTACCCAACCATTGGCACAAGTCAAATTGGCCTAGGTTAAGTATTTTCAAAAATGGCCATAAGCCATATGTGAGGGTTTTTGCAATTTTCTTCTTTTCTTCCCTTTGATCTCCAAGAGCATGGTTTTGGGTTGCTTGAGTGTGAGGTTGAGTTGTTCAAGGGTTTCCAACAATGTTGGTAAGGTAAATAGGGCATAGACCTATATTTGCAAGTATAGCTTTATGCCCACATATGCCTCTCTTTTTATTTTATTTTATTTTATTTTCTTGATTTCTCCTTGGTTTTGAAAAGGGGTAGGGTTTAGGGTTTTGGCACATTGTCAAGGATTGTAAACGCACAACATGGCAATAACACAAAGATTAAGTATGAGCACTATGCATAGCACATGACGTAATAAATTTTTTTGTTGGTTCTCATTTTTGGAAAAATGAAATTCATTTTCTTCTTGTTTGAAAATTTGGGATGTTACAGAGCAGCCGTCCTCCGCTATCCTTTCTGTTGCGCACGCCTCGACACCGTCCGTCAGCGTCTTCCTCTTCAGTGCACCCTCGTCGTCGGTGGACGCCTCCTCCGGCTGCAGCATCCGTAGGGCTGATTCGCTGGCCATGGTGCAAGGGTTTAGAGAAAACTCGTCGAGTTTCCACGATTTCGATGCGCGCTCATCTAACATCTATATAAAGGCGGTGCCGCGGTGGCGAACACTAGCTAGCTCCATTCTGACTTGTGACTTCCGAGTCGGTATAGAGTCCTATCTTCGAATTCCTTTCGGCAGCGGATTCACAATTAATTTGCATGTCAAGCTAAACAGGAAGATTGCGTTGCTAATTTCTATGGTAAAGTTTCACACGACACACTTAAAATCTACCGTAATTGCCAAGGGCTCGTATCGTTTTGGCATAGCCTGGTCGGCGTGGTAGAGTTATTGGCCTTTTCCATCCATGGTCGTACGTGTAACGTGTTTAGGTATTTTCATGCATTTATATCCATTTTCTAGCGCATTACCCTTTATGTAATGTGTGTTCTTGGTGTGGACACTATGCAACATAAGGTTGCAGTTTAATGAACTTGATAGTGTGTCATTCCTCGTACATGGATGGACATACAACATTGATGTCTAAAAAGTTCAATCAAATACTCACTTGGGAGACGCTAGGTGGAACCGGCTTAGTTACACGAACCGTCTCACTAGAGGAGAAATGATATACTTCTCCTAGGGACGTAAAGTGCCAAAGATAACTATTATGATTGTCAACATTGTTGATGACTGAGGAAGGCGATGAAGGCGAGGAAGGTGAGCAAAGCAAGGAAGAACCCTGTGGATCTATCGTTGTCTCTCAAAGATGCAACCTTGCGTAGGGTGAGGAAGAACACCTCTCACAAATCAAACCGTTCCGCTAATACCTTTATTGAGGTACCTTTTGTGACACGCTTGACCAGTATGAATGATGTCAATCACACTAATATCTGCAAGGTTACAGATCACGTGTCGCTAGAGTTTTCAAAAGTAAGAATATCGAATCCACGACATAGCTGATTTGTAATAGTTTTATTGCCTCTTATTACCTTCACTTAAAGGTACTTACAAGTTTTATTTAAATCCAAAGCAATTTTTAATAAAAGTAATTGGTGTTGAGAAGTTGTGAACAAACTAATAAATAAACTAAAGTAAATGAGACAGTGTGATCAATCAAAAAGTAACAGAAACTCAATAGAGGTAAAGCATTCTTGGGAGTTGCGGATCAATCACTAGCCTAGGTATGATGATTAGGATTATCGAATTTGTCTTTTATATATGTGTATGTGTGGCAAGCCGCCTTAAATGCTCCAAGAAGAACTGTTTCACATCCCTCATAACCACTACCTTTTCCTATCGCATGCCACGCAGGTCCAGTAAATAAGGGTCTCTCCATGGTTATGATCATATGCATTGGCCCTTGTAATTATCCTATATACATGATTGACAAGGGCGGCTGATTACTATCAATTGTACGCTCATATAAAGCTAACCATATACAACGATGTTGCGTGTTGTCGATCACACAATATTTACCTAAAGAATCCTTTGCCCAGATCAAGCCAAAGGAGCGCCAGATAGGCAGCCTACCGATGGATGTTCTCCATTGGATCCTTCATTGTTGCTGCTTTTGCCTATTCATGTGATGTCCACCTCTCCTTGCCCCAGAGTCTCTCGTCCTGGGAAGGATATGTCACTGCTTGCGTATCTACATGCGGTCTTGATGTGTCCCTAGCATTCTTGGTGGATCTCTTTTCGGACAGCTTCTTGGGTCCTAGGCCAGTGTGTCCCATGCGAGAGGGATCCCAGGCACTCTGGTTTTGCGGATACGACACCCGCCAAATTTATGTCGTCCTAAATCCTAGACACATCACCTATAATAAGATACTGGTGGCGTACGTCTTTTTGGCACACCACCGGTATTTTAGCCGAATACCTTTGCCGTGGAACTTTTGTGGTGGGCATCAATATATTTTTACCTATAAGCTATTTTCTACTAGTGTTCATTGTTCTTATTTATTTGTTTTGTTGTGGTGAATAAAGTTAGCAATGCAGTGATTTGGCGGATCTATTTTAGGTTGTTAACACTGTCGAACATATCTTGTTTTAGAGGTTGTTAATAATATATAGTCGGCATCATTAACATTGCCAAATATGCCAGGTTTTGCGTTCTTAATACTGAATATTGGCTGAGATTTTCCATAATTCTTTTTGGATGTCAAATACTGGCGGCGTGGGCATATATGTCGTGTTGCGCCACCAGTATTTTAGTTGCTAGTGGTATGGCAGCACCCACCGGTAACGTTTACCAGCAACAAAATAGCGGTGGCGTGCCGAATACACATCACTAAGTATGTTTTAGCCACGTCACCGATAGGTTACGTCCAACTAGTGATAGGTCAAACTTTGCAAGTTTGAGTTGGACTAAAGATAGAATATATGGTGATAAGAAACAGAGATGGAGTATTTTGTAACCACTTGAAAAATGTAAAGGTACGTCCTCTCATTTTTATGTAGTTCTTTTCAAGGCAAGATATCACAGGGCCTCATATTTGCTTAAGAAATTGGAGTTCAACACAACATAGCACAACAACGCGATTTCCAAGCATGGTTGGGCACAAACCACCCTGTTATTGCTGAATAAAAATACTAACACACTCAACCTGAAAAAGAATGAGAGACAAGTCAATAACTACTAGGTTTCAGTATACCCAGTATACTGTATAGAAACAAAATGCTTTCTCTTACACATGTCTCGAATAAGACAGACAAAGGTAGATGGCTCAGGGCATCTATAATGCGCTTAGGGTCGGCGCTAGGGTACTAATCTTTGCCATTTTGTCCAATTCCCTCACGATCGGGAATAGATCTTGCGTCGACTCTTATCCATGGTCAGTCACTCCGCCCAATTTTCTCCCATGGTAGGTCTTGTCCACGCGCTGAAGACAATGTATTAGCGCTTCAATTAGCGCCGCCGGCTGTAGTCGGGACTCTTACCCACATGCTTTACAATAACTAGATTTTGATGTGCGCCTTGGCGCACGACCCCGCATGAATCGTGTGTAGGTGGGAAAATGATAATAAATCTTAGATTTTAGAAAACATAACAACCCACAATAGATTACAAAGACAGAATAAACATTTATATACAACCAGAGAAATTTGAGGGTAATATATTACATTAACTAACAGTTATTGATTTTGTCGAGAACAACAAAAGTAAGGAAGAAGCCCCAAATAATCATCTACATAGGCAAGCGCATTGTCGCAACTTATAAGAGCATTTCTCAAGGCCGCTAATGTCATAGAAAAATTCAGACTCATGAACTTGTTCTGAGGAAGAAGAGAGGTATTTAGGAAACCAAGAAAAGGATGTAGCTTCGACATATGAGGAAAAGAACTTGCTAAAATACTGAACGGGAATATCATGAACAATAAACATTTCGAGCATACTTTCTGGTATTGCAGCAGCAAGGAGATGAGGTCCACGCTTCAGCTCTGAAGAACCGACCCTCGCACCCGTTCACAATCCCGGCCACCTGGTGCACCTCCTGCAGCCTGTGCACGTGGTCGCGAGAGCGAAGCAGGTCCTCCTGAAACTCCTACACTTCGAGCGACACCAGGCTCACGACTCACACCACCGCTGCCATGACAATATGGAGTAGGTACCATCGTTAAACTTTTAAAGTTTGGTAAGGACTTAGAGAACATAGCCTTTTTAGGCGACTGATATTTTAATCCATTGAAAAGTTATGAGAATCATGCAACAACAACCAGACAAAGCAGATGCATGTGCTATAACCCCCGGGATGGTATTAATTATGCATTATTTGATAATTTTTCGTGTTTCTTCGCCCGTTGGTAAAAAGTCTGTATACTATTGGCTAAGCTGCAGTTGGTTTGCTGGTATATTAGGATCCAGTGTGGCAAATTCTTCGTTTTGGTAATGGAGGAGTTGTTCCTCCTTTGTAAATTGGATTCAAGTTCCATCAGTGTAGCTCACTAAAAAACAGTGTAACTCACTATCCTCCTTTTCGAAAAACAGTATAACTCACTAAATGTGGTAGATAAACCGAAGAAAGTTGACATGATTATATATAGACACCACAACAATAGTCAGTGATAAACAGAAGATACTTGAGATAATTATACAAAGTTATTTAGGCACTTAATATTACATAATGCCGAGAGTATACATGATTAGTAGTTCTAGAAGCAAATAATACTACAGGTGATATTTCTGGTAACAGTAATCAGGACGGTTGTTCTGAAACAAAGCTTCCGTTTCACCGGTGCGGATACTTCCTTATTTTCACCAGTTGAGTCTGCCTGATGTGTGAATGCATGCATTTATTTTAGATGCTTACTTGCCAAGGTGGAGCTTTTTTACTTAGGTGGGAATAATTTCTTGGTGGATTTCTTTTTTTTCCATGCGTTAGGATGGATGGGTGATGACAGTAGTCAGGACAGTAGTTCTGAAACAAAGCTTCCGTTTCACCGGTGCGGATACTTCCTTATTTTCACCAGTTGGATCAGTATATACATCTCAATCTTCCACTTTGCTCTATTGGCAACAGCCTTAGCTTGCCTTTCCATGCCCTGCAAAATGTTGTTTCTCTCATTCTATATATTTCAAAGTACGTAGACTTCCACCATAACCTCCTTAGTATGGGCAGCTGACAGACTACAGAATCGTGGTTGGAATCATGATGACAAATATTATCTTTGCAACCAGGTCCCTGAGACTGCCACACATCTCACCTTAAGGTATCATTTTGCTAAACTGGTGTGGGCTGAATTCAATTCGAGCGATCCGGCAGTGATTCGGGAATTGTTTATATCAAACTTAAATCCTGCAATGTAGAAAGAAAGAACTTCAAATCCTGACCGCTACAAGAACTCACCTCATGCAAGTTAGCTATTAAGCAACAAAATAAAAATTTGCAAGTCACTGTAATCATCTCCAGAATTGGTCTGGTGCATAACTCTTTTCTCCATCTCGGAATGACCTCCCACTTCTCCATTACCATCTCAGCGTGTTAATCTTTCATAAGATTATTAAAAGTGATTTATTCTCCTCTTTGTATGTTATGTTCTTCAACTATGAATGATCTTTTCCATTCAGAATGAGTTCAATGGTCAGTTTTTATTTCCAACTCGGGATGTTTTTTTTTCGAAAAGGGGATATGACCCCAGCCTCTGCATCGTGATGATGCACACGGCCTTCCAACTCGGGATGTACACCACGAGGCCACATGTGCAGCGCGGTGTTCAGTTTGAGTTTCATGACCTGGTTAGGCACAACTTCTAGCGAAGTGGTGCCCATGATATGCAGCTTCACTCTAGAACGATATATGAAATGCAGTGTACTCGACTTCTCTACAACAACCCTTGTACCATCCCATGGACTTATTCTTGGGTCCTCCCTTGTCCATGCCATCATGATTCCGGTTTTTGGAAATTGAGCATACAAGCTTTTAACAGGTGTGCTTACATAAATAAACAAATATCACCAGGAAATCTTCTCAAAATGGATATCTGCCTTATCTTAACTATTGTTATTGTTATTTTCCAATAGAAGCTCATTTCCAGAAGCATTTGAATAAAGTACTACGAAGGAAACTGGAACATAAGAGTAACAAAAACAAACGCGGAAAAAAAGTATGTTCATGCATATAGTAAAAAATAAGGTAGTGTGTACCTAGAACCAGAAGGCAGTGAGCAGTATGGTTAGAAAAAATAAGGTAGTTTGATGGCCATATTCTTCGAAATGTTGTAAGAACATCAGCTCATTAAAATCCTGGAAGAAGAAGAAACATGGAATCAGAATAAAACTGCCCAAGAAAAGAGTATGGAGATAGAGGAGAAACATACGAGACAATTTTAATAAAAGAAGGTATTTACAGTAGACTTATAGTAAATCAATATGCATGAGACAACACAGAAAGGAATTAATTTTGCACAACACTGCCAGAATGACAAAATTATTGACCTCGCATTTGTTTTGCTGTCTGTATTCTCTTCTTTCTGGAATGCAAGACATCAACAACACAAATTGGATCTCCAATATCACATACATGTTGTCAAGTCTAAGATCTCCAATGCCACGTTGAATATTAAATGATTGCCAGTTTCTTTACCAAATCATTTATAACAAAGTTGTGTCTACATAAGTCCTTCTATATGAGATACCAAAGTCAAACTAAGCCAACATCAAAATGTAATATTTCGTGCAGTCCTAAGTAGGAAGCATGATCACACCTATGCAGCCCAAGGACTTCCAAAACTGAGCAACAGAACTTATGCCCCTGACCTTAATTGGGAAAATATATATGCACTGGTATAATTGCAGGGTGCAGGGAAAAAATATAATTCATACACTATTCCTCCACAACAAAACTATATGAAATGAAGTGCACTAAGCATAGTTTAGATTGGCAAGACAAAATTGCAGTGCCAAAGAAAGGGAATGGCATACTGAGTACATTTTAATACCACACATATGAAGAGCCTTCCTATGAATACAGTTAGAAGCTTCGCATACAGTGGATAATGTGTAAACCCTTCGCCAAATCAATAGCATAAGGAAACAATATACATGGCTTGCACATATATACCCTCACAAAGCAGCTTGCAAGTACCATTTAGGCTGCATTTGCAAGTTTTTTCAGTTCGAAACATAAAGGTTAGGGAGCATGCTAGCGTATTTGGATTGATTTTGCTAATAAAATGCTGACTACCTTGGTACAGGAAGGCAATGCAGTCAAGATTGAAGGATCCTTTCTTTTAGCAGAGTTCAGCAACCGTAACAACAATAAGTTAAAAAGCTTGAGAGCAGAACAAATCAGATTCAAATTCCCCATGGAACTAAAATGAGAGCGTGTGCACTTTGTCTAATGCAAAATTAGTTCATAAAAAATGTTTACATGCATGTACTTGGAACTTTCCAACACATCTGAAGTAAAAAAGCGATAATATAACATAACGATATTTGGACGAAAACATATAGAAAAATAGTTGAAACAGAAAGTAAATGGCATTAAAGCACAAAGCACCAACATACAGGTGGGTATTGATTGGCAGAGTCATAGAAAATAAAGGGCCCGTGCATGAATAGGTGGAAGTCTTCCAAGGATCAATTGCGTGCCTTGACAAAAAGTAATAGAGGTTATTTATTTTCCTGCCGAGTAGAATTTATTTTTAAAAATGGAAGGAACAGTGTGTCAGCTCTCACAATGGAGACTACACTCTGTCAACGTGGTAAGACATAATCTGAACTATGGAGGAGCTAGCAGTCCCAAGCCAAATTCCTCGTCCATCTCCTTCTCAATCTGATAAACTGACTTTTTTTTGTCAAACCCACATACACTGTGTTAAAATAAACTCTTACCTTTTTTTGTCAAAACCACATACACTTTGTTAAAACAAACTCAATTCAGGATTTAGTGTGCAGAGTTAGTATTTTATCACAAATAGATAAATATCACTGCAAGGCTCCACAAAGAAATAAAAGAAACAATATCTCTCGTGAATATATTTGTACTATCATTGCCAGATCGCCATAAAAATTACAGATGGCAACAAACTATATGCAGTGCTTAGTAAAGGTGATTTTTTAAAATGAGAAATACTAAAAGAAGTATTCTTCACACCAAAAAAAAAAAATCTCTGTAGCACATCATCACATGCATGGTACTAATTATAGATATGCTTCGAAGAATATTCATTACTCTTTTTCATGCCTTGCTTCTTCAAGTGTAATTATCCATATTCCGAGAAATACATCAATTTTCTTGCCTGCAGTTAATGAAGAACGAAGGTTAGTGCAAGAGATTGGTGGAAAGGTATAAGAAATATTCAAGTGTGGCAAAAATGGGCGGGAATAAAGAACCCCAAAAGAGCCACTTGACTTGAAAGATGCAGCGAGCAGGAAAAATAGAGGCGAACTAAAGAAACAAAGAAAGGAAGGACAACTAACGTATAGAATAGGCAGGCATTTCCATGTCTGATACTTTGATGCAGGATACTCCTCACAGATGATCTTAGCTGAAATAATGACAATCACTGATCTCCCAAAATATTAACAGAGAAAAGGAGACATATATGGGAAAGTAACTTCTACTGATCTGCTATTGAAAGAAACATAGGAGGTAAAGGTTCAACGTATTTTGGATGTGTATATGTTGAAGCTTGTACTCTTCACCATAAGGGGGCGAGAAATATAACTTCGGGAGAAACAGTATAAACTCAATATCAGTATGTCAACCAAGAAATAACTCTTGTTCAGTACCTTTATTCCATTACTGGGAACTATTTCTATCTATTTGTTCCATAGGTCCTAGCAATTTTTAAGTAATTAATGGTCTATCATCGGCGGCAGTGTTGGTTGCTGAAGCGCACTGGTATAAAAAGATCATAAATAGTAGATGTGATCTTAGAAGGGGTTGAGAAAGGAACATACCAGACTGTGTCACGTAAACATGGTTGAAGCTTCTTAGTTGCTAAACAATTACATGTCCCTCTAGCATGAAACATCAAGGCCAGCTACATACTGCATTTTATATGCTAATTCCCTGGACTGTACAGATCATAAGTCATGTTACTTAACGAAACTCTATCAAAGAAGTGAAACAAGGAAACTTGCATCACGTGATATACACACAACAACTGCATCATTCTACTTGAAATATAAAATACACAAAATAACTATGGTTTACACAGCTAGGGTAACAACATCCGCAATAACAATTCCAAATAATGACTGGCCACCTGCACAAAAGTGTATGTGAACTCTTATGACACCTGAACATATAATAATTCTAGATGTACCGATATACACTGATGGAGAAAAATCATTGTCAATGTTGCCATTGTGAAATGCCATTGCTTATTTCCTAACTACCATTATGATCTAATGAGCTCATATAAGAAGCTAAGATATGCTCTTTTTAGCTTCAGTACATGTTTCACACCTGTCCACTGCCTCAAGGTTCCAACACTATTTTTAGCAGCGGTAGCTTCACCTCGCCGCTTGGTTGATGAGCGTGACGGCAAGCATTGTTGCTGCACCAACAGAAATAAGGGTATTAATAATTAACACACACACACGACAGAGAACCGCGAATCGACAACATACATGAATCAACAGAGGAGGAGTCGATGTATGTTATTGGTTGTTTTTATTAGCCACTAATCTGCGGATGCATAAGACTGAAACTAATTAGTGGCTTCTTGTTTTTCGAGTGTAAAACTAATTAGCATTGATATTTCTTTTACAGACACTAATTTGGAGTAATTCCGACCAAATTCAATACAAAAAGTGAATCTTACCCGAGAGAGCTCAGATCCTCATCGTAGCAGCACCATTATCAGTATGTGTAAAAGTAGCTCTTCCGCAACGAATCTAGGCCCGAAACACAACCCATAAATATTCAGGTACAGTGTTTGAATATGGAAGAACTGAATCAATCTTGTAATGTGAAAAAAAAGGCAGGGAAGGGATGGCAGGGGATTGAGAGCAAAACTTGAATATCGAACAACATGCATCGCCACCGAGAGCAATCCACCGGCACAACAACATCTGCATGAGAACACAAAATATCCAATATCAAACAACAACAAAGCAATGGATGTTGTCAATCTGAATGGGATGCCAAAGCAACCAGCATGGAAAATAGCATCATTGGCGCTCAACCTCTACATGATATTTAGAAATCTGAGTGTTGCAGCATTGGATAAATTGCTTCATCATTTAGTTCCCAAGGTCCAAATCCACCTTCATGAAAAAACTGGAGAAGAACAATCAGCCAAAAATATCCATAAAACTCATGCATCGATAAATTAAATGCTCTGTAGAATATGACATCAGGGCATGCCAATATATTTGTAGCATCTGAAAGCTACTCTAGTTTAACCGTGATAATGTCCAGTCTAAAAATATAGAAAAGACGCCGCTTGAATCTAAGCTGCATTTGGGACTGCACGTAGCAAATGTATATGTATTCTATGACAGAGAATGACCGAGAAAACTGTAAGCAGACCCTGTGAGATGTTAGCATGTACATTCGTCTCATACATTAATCTTATCTAGGATTTTCATCAAACAGTTTCCATGCACAAGTAAAAACAGATCTACACAAACCAATATGAGATGTTTTAGGGTAAATCAAACAGGTAGAGTCTGCCTCCACTTTTATCCTAGATTCTTGGAGAGCAGCGTTTAAGAGAGAGAAAGAGAAGAGAAAAACCTGTAGATCTTTGCAAAAAGAATAGGCAGAAGAGAGCTGGCCGCTGTGCTGTTGGCCAACATCTTGGGCTGCTGGTCGTCGTCCGGCCGGCCAAAACGGAGTCGAGCACTCCTTCCCGGATGCGCCCAAAAGGGATGTCCCAGGGGCGGCTCTTCACGGCTCAGCGTCGTTGTCTGTCTCCGGGCCGCCGTCTGGTCATGCTCTTCCTGGAAAAAATGCGCCCAAAAGCATCAAAGCCTCTGCAGCTTGCCAGCTCCATGGTGACAACCCATTGAGATCTGGGCACGAATCAGCAATTGACGTACCTCAGCAGGTCGTCCTCGTTTCCATCTCTTAGGTGGCGGCCTCCGTCTCCAGGCCAACCGCTGAGCAGCGGATGCCGCCGTGGCCGTATATCACAAGGGCGCCTCGCCGCTGACCACAATCGTTGGGTGCTCCGCTCTCTGGACGTCGCCGCTCCACCGGCGCGCCTCTCCTGCGGCGTTGCGCTCAACCGCCGGCACCTCTCCCACGCGCTCGTGCCACGGCTCGAGGCGGCGGCCGGTGACGAGAACCGGGCAGGGACGGGGGCGCGAGGCGGCGGCTCGAGGCGGCGGCAGCGGGCGGCGAGAACGGCGCAGGAGCGGGGGTGGGGCGGGGGAGCGAGGCGGCGGCGATGGGCGACGAGAACTGGGCAGGGGCGGGCGTGCGAGGCGGCTAGGGTTTTCTTTGCCCTGGGGGGCTCCCTTTATACCAGGCCTGAAATACCAAAAATACCCCTGCGGGTTGAGATTTGCTGCCAGACGCGAATGCACACCGACAGCCCAGCCGCAGTGACTGACGTGCGGGGCCCGCAAAGGTGGGGCCCACATGCAGCCAGAGGCGGGTAACAATTGGCCATTGCATGGGGTTAGCTAGTGAGAGGAGTGGCCAGAATAAACGGCTGAGATTTTCCCGATGGGTTGATCCGACGGTCCAGAAGCTGAAATCGTTGTGAGACCCCCATGGGGGGGCAGCTATTATACCTTCAGATTATTGGTTTTTGGTTGCACAAGCGCCCATATAAGTCTAGCATTGTGCATGCCCTCACGACACAAAGGAAATGGTCACAACCAAAAATACCCATAGAAGTTGTAAATTTTTTCATGCCTGGAGAAATACATGTCACAAATATTCCATACACTTATCAATGCAACAATTTTTTAAATCCAAATATGACCAACCTGATAATCCAAAAAAAGGTTAGAATACCGAATAGTACCAAATGTAGATTCGTAATGGACATTTTTGTTGGATTTATTCTTCCATGCTTCTTCACTTGTATTCCGAATTTGGATACTTTTAATGATATGGACAGGTTGCTGGTCGCCATGGCAGTGAGCCCTAGCGGCAGGTCAAGTTGACCATACTGGATGGTGGCCCATCGTTCCCACTGAATTCATCTAAAAGTTGTTATTAGTTTGGTCCACTTGGAGCAAATGTAAACTAAGTGTTGATTCATTGATTCAGCCTATTTTAAGTTGTCTATCCTGAAGTGGTCCATGCTTATTATTGTTGCACGATCCCCAACGCAACTGACAACGAGGATAGGTTTTTTCGCCGCCATGGCACTGGAAACAAACAATTTTCGCTGCCCGTAAGGAGGATGGTGTGTGTGGGGCGGGGGGGAGGGGGGGTGCCAGATCCTGCTTGGCACCCATGGTGTTTACATTGTGAGGGAGATTGAGCGCAGACATTAGAAAAGAAGATTTTCTTTTGGTGTCATTTGTGGTACCAAAAACACCCATTTTCACACGCACGACGAGAGGATGCCACTTTGTGTTGGCATCCTTGCCACTTTGGTTTATGAAGGTGGGAACCATCCTTGATGCCCTGATGTACGTCGGTTTTTTGCATCCAACCTAAGCAAATTGTGGTGTATGTATGTGCGATGATATTGTTTTTGAAAAGATTCATTCTTAGTTGTTTCATTCAAGCCATCACGCACCAGTATACCAAAGCTCAAAGTCGCCATCTCGCCGGTGAAGATATTTTTAAAACCTGCGATGCATAAATCCAATATATGAACGCACCTTCAACCTAGAGACTTGATCCATTGGTTGTCTTTGGCTTTACAAAAATATTCTCATACTTCATTACAATCAGATTTCACTATTTTTGTGAAGTTTACTACTGTACTAGTACGCACATAATGTATTAGTATTTCATTCAAACGATGGTGTCAAATAGCTCAGTGATGCCGTTTCTCGTCCGCTGGTCAACAACTGGCCTGCAATTATGTCTTCCAGAAGAGAATCACCAGCTAGAGACGAGTGCATAACTCTACCATTTGTACATTTACAGTATAGTATGGGAAGAATAATTCTACACAGATTTTGAGCAAATGCACATGCGCAATTAAGGACCCTCAGCCCTAGTATGCGTTGAGATTTGAACTTCTTCACTTCCAGAAACCATCTGCTCATCATTACAGATTGTTTACTAAGCTATGGTACCAGTTCGTCCCTAATCGTGATTCCAGTCCACAGATCCCCACGCATACAAGTTTCAAATAGTAACAGAGAAGGAAGTGCAATGCACCACTCGACTGCCCATCTCCCGTTGAAGTTTGTCAGATCTCAGATGATCAACGGCTAAAATGAACAGAGACAAGATCGTCTTGGGATTTGAACTTCAACGTTGTGCCTGAAGAGAACAGTGTCTCCTCGAGTTGTTGGTGGCAGTGGCCGGTGCCTGACCCCGAGAATCACCGTCTAGTCGCACACACTTCGATTACCCACGTCTTGCTGGTTAAGTTACAAATTTTAAAACTTACTAGTACATACGTATATTTTTTTATGAAAATTTAATTTGGCTCTCGAATGCATATGCTTCTTCTATAAAAAAAAAACATATTTTGAAGTGTCTAAAGTTTTTGACCAAAAATTATACATGTTCATCTTCATAATATACGTGCGTTCACCAAGTTTCGAGAAAAAAAAAAAGATATTTTTTCTGACCTATGTAAAAAGAGAGAAAATTTTGTCTTGTGAAAAACCATATTTTTAGCACCGATTTTTGTCTTTTTGCACACACCACATGACATGTCAATTTTTCATCAAACAACTTTGTGAGCTTGTAGCAAGTGAAGATGTATGTGCAGATTTTTTGTTTTAATTTTTTTAACATTTCAAAATATCTCTAGCATGCATTATAAAATAAAGGAAGCATATATTCCCATGAGCTAAAACACCACTCCCTTTTTTTACAGCTATACAAACCATAAATGCACATATTTAGGATTTATACTTCACATGTAAATACCATTTGGTGCTTAGTCGAGTTTAGCCATGCCCCCGCCCAGAGAAAGAGTGGTACTAGAGATCAATTATGTGGTCGGTCCATGAACGATGAGTCGATGACATGAAGATCTTCGATATGACATGTAGTTGGTCATATTAGTGAGAGCCGGTCTCCACCAGGGAGGGTGAAGTTGAAGTGGTGTAGGTCGTCACAGGTTAGGGTGGCGCTGAACCTGGTGCCCATCTCATCCTCGATGTTGAGATTTGCAGTGGAACAAACACGAAAAGTTGACAAAATAAACACGAGATATAAAGTAGGGATCTATTCTATGTTGGATTATATGGGTTGCAACCTAGGTATGCAGCCCATATAGCATACAAATCATGAAATCTCAAGACCTATCTATTATGGCAGCTTTGAGGGTGTGGGGAGACAAAGTTCGGTCTCAAATTACTAATTGAGGGAGAGTTGGAGCAGCTCATAAGGGTTGATGTTCCAGCTCCACTAAGTAAGTGAGAAGAGAAGGAGTTCATGTGCACTCCTCCTCCTCCTCTGTCGCTTGCCTCACCATGCATCGCACATGCGCCGCGTTTCGTGAATCGATTTCGAGTTAGAAACCGGTTTTGTGTTGAGTGAAATTTTGATTGGTGCACCATCTGAGTTGGCTAAGTGTTAGTGTGCATGTGCATGCTCGACGAGTATCCCTGTCTTCCAACGCTTGGGGGCTCCCCACATGCGCACCTCTCTAGTCTTCACCATCCTAGCGATTGTGTGTATGGTCATTCGGGAGAACAGGCGTCCGAAACCCCGTATGCTGAGATCATGCACCGAAAAGTGGGCGATAAGATTTTTGAGGAGCATGATGGCGCGACTTCTCACTGTTGTTTGAGTTCTTCATCACCGACTTACTTCATCCTCGTGGGCTTAGTGCTTCCTTGTCGATATCTGCAGATTCGGCGACCTCGATAACACCATGGGCGATCTCAACAATGAAGCTGATGTACGTGCTCCTCATCTTTTACTTTGCATTAGTACTTGTTCCATATTCAGATCTGCTAGTTGTGCTTAGTCTGATGTACATGTTTAATTGTGTCAATGCATATGTTTTTTTTTTGAGAAACACGGTACAAACGCAGACGCTCACATACACGTGTATACACTCACCCCTATGAACGCGCACACGCACACCCTACCCTATGAGCACCTCCGGAAGACTGAGCCGGCGGATTGGATATTGAAATTGACGAAGTCACCACAGGCGTCTCGCTGTCGACGGGAACGTTGCCTCCCACTGAATGAATATTCCGCCTTTATGAGACACACAGATGTCAAACCCGAGGTTTGAACTCTGGTGGGCTAGGGATACAATCATCCTCCTAACCACCCAACCTCATGTTGATTCTCTCAGTGCATATGTTTATTTCGGTAATTAAACTCACTCAGAAATTGCCTATCTAACATTCTCTATTACTTTTTTAAACCTAAGACCAACAGGTCCAGCTTTATAAATAAAGCAGCATATTAAAGCAGCATATCGAGCAAGATCCAGCATACAAGCATCAAGTTCTAGACCCACCAATCCAAAACGAAACTACAAGTTATGCCAACAGAAACTTAAGACGTTCCAGGTTATAGACAACACATGAAAGATAAGAGTCCACAGAGCCCATCGCACGGCCGCTTGCGTCATCCACAACCTCCATCCCTCGTTCGCGCCAGAAGCCTCCTAATCTCGTCCAGTATTGCATCCAATAGTTCCCGGTCCATCGGTCTGATCAGTGCCCTCCATCTCTGCAATATACATCTACATTTGTAACAACGCATCATCCGAGGAATCGATCATCTTTCTCTCAATAGCTAGCTTACTTCTAATATTCCAAATGGTTCAGCACTGGCTGCAAAGGTGAACCAAGATAGCCTACGGAGGGATCCCGACTACTCCTAAACGATAGCCAAAAATTGTCCAGCCCCTGCTGGATTCCAATCACAACTCAGGAATTCCCGCACTCCTGCCCACATAAACCTAGCTAAAAACAGCCGAAGAAAATGTGAGATCGGACCTCTCTGTCCCCACGGAGAGCACAATTCCCATTCGAAGGACCCTGCCTCTTGACAAATTAAATGGTCCCCGTAGGGAAGGTGGCCTCTAAGAAGCTGCCAAATGAAAACCTTAATCTTGGGTGGGACATTAGTTTTACACACATCCTTGAAGTGTGTGACCGCCACCCCTAAGGAGAGTCTATGGTAAATGTGAAGGGTCCGTTGCTGTGAACAAGAACAAAACCAAGATCCAATCTAGGAAGAGTCAAGATTTAATCTATGAATATCAAAGAAACAAGAGATATGAGAGACTAACCCTCGAATATCCAAAGTCTTACGAGATCAGATCTCGTTGTTGATGTAGTCGATCGTCCCGGTGCTGCAATCCAGTAGCACTTCCGTACTCGGTCGTGTGTATGGTGTCGATGAAGTCCTTCCTCTCCCCATTCCAGCGGGCAGAGAAGGTGTAGTAGATCTCCGCGGAATCCCAGCAGCACAACGGCGTGGTGGTTGTGGTGGAGAAGTTTCTGCAGGGCTTCGCCTAAGCCGGAGCAGATTGCGGTGGAGGGAGAGGGGCGGCTAGAGTTGGGGAATGATGGAGGGCTACGCCCCCTTCCCCCTCCCCTCTTTATATAGGGGGGAGGCCAGCCAGGGTTTGCTTGGCCCCTCCTCCAAGCCTTGTGGCCGGCGGCCAAAGAGGGGGGAGAGAAATCTTCCCCCCAAGTCTCCCCCTAGGGTTTGGGGAAACCCTAAAGGGGTGGCCGGCCTAGGCCTTGAGGGCTTCATGCGCCTCGGCCCAAGTGGCCGCTCCTAGGGTCGTAGGCCCACTAGGGGACCCTCCGGAACCTTCTAGAACCTTCTCGGTCATTCACCGGAAAATCCCAAACTTTTTCCGAACCCCAGAAATTAACTTCCCTTATATGAATCTTATTCTCTGGACCATTCCGGACCTCCTCTTGATGTCCTGAATCCCATCCGAGACTCCAAAAAACATTCGGTCTCCATCTCATATTCCAAATCTACTTATACGACATCGAACCTTAAGCGCGTCACCCTACGGTTCATGAACTATGCAGACATGAACGAGATACCTCTCCGATCAATAACCAATAGAGGGACCTGGAGACCCATAATGGCTCCCACATGTTCAGCGATAACTTAGTGATCGATTGAACCATTAACATACGATACCGATTCCCTTTGTCGTGTGATACTTTACTTGTCCGAGGTTTGATCATCAGTATCTCCATACCTAGTTCAACCTCGTTACCGACAAGTACTCTTTACTCGTACCGTGGTATGTCATCTCTTGTGACCTTGCCACATGCTTGCAAGCTAATTAGACGACATTCCACCGAGAGGGCCCAGGGTATATCTATCCGTCATCGGGATGGACAAATCCCACTATTGATCCATATGCCTCAATTCATACTTTCCGAATACTCGATCCCATCTTTATAACCACCCATTTACGCAGTGGCGTTTGATGTAATCAAAGTACCCTTCCGGTGCAAGTGATTTACATGATCTTATGGTCGAAGGACTAGGTTACTATGTATCGAAAGCTTATAGCAAGATGAACTTAATGACTTGATCTTATGCTACGTTTATTTGGATGTGTGTCCATTATATCATTCACCCAATCACATAACCTTGTTATTAACAACATCAAGTGTTCATGATCGGGAAACCATGATCATCTATTAATCAACAAGCTAGTTTTACAAGAGGCTTACTAGGGACTCTTTTCTGTTTACATAACACACAAGTATTAATACTTCCGATTAATACAATTATAGCATGGGATGCAAACATTCATCATAAACACAAAGATATAATAATAACCACTTTATTATTTCCGCTTGGGCATATCTCCAACAAAATGGAGCGTGTGGAGTATTCCCCTGAAGCCTCTAGCGCCCAAGACGCCACGTCGTTGCCTTGGCCAAAAGGATGTAGGTTGAAAACCCTACACATGTTGAACCATTCCACCGTTTCTGGTGGCCTAAAAGTTCTCCTAAACCTAATGCACCATCCCTTGGCATTTCGCACCCCAGCAACCATAGCGAAGGGGTTATCACAACAATCAAACAGACGCGGGAAGCTAACCCTAAACGAGTATGTCCCAGTCCACCAGCCTAACCAGAAATAAGTACGGCCTCCGTCATGGACCTGGTGTTTTGCTCCCGGCTTGAATTACCATTTAATATTTTGAATGGCATTCTAGAACTAAGAACCCCGTGTCTGGACCACCGGCAAAAAAGAGATCATTATTTCCCAAATATTTAACTCAGATGAGGTCCGCCCAAAGACCTTCCGCATTTTGGTATAGCTTCTAGGCCCATTTCAACATTACGGCAATGTTCATGAACTTACTGTTTAGGACCCCCAGACCTCCAAACTCTCATGGTTTGCAGAATGTGGCCCAGTCTACCATGTGGTATTTTCGTTTGGTGCCCACCCATTCCCAAAAGAAGCGGGACCTGGACTTGTTCATCGCTCCATGCGTCGAGTCATGTAAAAGATATATTCCCATAGCAAACATAAGGAGGCTCGAGAGGCAGGAGTTGGTCGGTTTAAGCCTACACGCCGAGGCTAAGAAAAGACCCTGCCAAGGGTCAACCTTATGCCCCACTGTCGAGGGTACTCCTCGGCAATGCCCACCTTTGGGGCTTAGGGTTGACGGAATCCTGCAGGCTGACATGAGACATCGAATACCGAACAAACGGGAAGAGATATTTACCCAGGTTCGGGGTCCTCGATGAGGTAAAACCCTTACTTCCTGCTTGTCTGATCTTGATTATTGAAAATATCGGGTTACAATGGGGCAGCCGAAGGCTTGGACTAAGATCTCGTCGAGAAGCTAAGATTTCATATGACCTAGCTCTAGACTTGCGGTGGTTATGGCTAAGTTGATTATGTGTCCCTCGGCAGACCCTCTCCTGGCTCTTATATTGTGAGCCAGGTCTCGAGAAGTCTATCCGGGCACGACTACGTTACAAAGAGTTCTACGTCTAAACTATCCTTGTTCTTCGTCTTCTTGCCTTGTTCATCAAGTATATTTCTTTGGAACCGACATGGCGGCCCACCTTGGTCAATAGATGATCTTCATGGGCTCTTGGTTGGGCCACAAGAGGTAGCACAATACGGGTTACCCGAAGAGTAATGCCCACATCAGTAGCCCCCGAGTGACTGGCCGAAGTAAAGCTTTGGGTAGGGACTAAATCTGTCTTCTGTCGAATGTCCATAAATCTTCGGGAAGACCTTGAATACTTCGAAAAAGCTTCATTTTTTATCGGGTGTGCGGCCAGCGCTCCCGATGGGAGTAGCCCCCGAGTCTAGGCACGGATATTTGCAACTGTGTGTAGACTCAAATTGTACTACTCGAATTGTTTCAACTGCCGATATGTTTTTGCAAGCTATGGCTATCATCTGATATCTTTTGTATATCGGGTCTTCAATAACTTCGAGTAAAATTACTCCAATTGAAAGCACACTAGGGATTTAAGTAATATGCCCAGCTTTACTCGAAACATCGATACTGGTTAACTGACGATGGCAAAACAGCATTACTCTACTCAGAATCAAGTCCCCGGACATGATTCTGGGTCTTCTGAAACCTTCGGGTCCATAATTTTTATCGGGTGCGCGACCAGCGCTCCCGATGGGAGTAGCCCCCGAGTCTAGGCACGGATGCTCGCAACCGTGTGTAGACTCAAGTTGTACTACTCGAATGTTGTAGACTTCTTCAGATGTTTCACGAGGAGCCGATGCTTTTGATGACATCATTAATGATGTGGTTACTGCGGCGGTTCAATTGACAAGACGCGACCTTACGGGCCCACCCTACTTCTGTGTGGTCAGTTAGGAAATGACTAGTCCTTGCGCATTGACCGAGGCACCTCCTCGATTTCCGCACGTAGCGGGGGTAATGGGCCGCTGGTTTACTTCTCCTTGCTGACATGTGTATGATTGGATTCTTGCCCATCACCCCACGATGTCAAAATAACGGCCACGATCTCCAATTACTCCTTGTTATAAATGGGGAACCTTTTCATGTTTTCACTTTTTACGCCTCCATACTGCTCATCTTCTTCCCTTGCCTCCTCCCTGCCATTGCCTCTGCTTCCACGAGTTCAGCAGCCATGGGCAAGAAGAAGGGATCCGCCGGCTCCAGTGCCACCGCAGGCGCAGCCAGGGTTGGTCTTGACTGGAGTGCTTCCACCATCTCCAAGCGTGAGGAGAACAAGATGAGTTCGCTCGGCCTCATCTCATCTGTCGAATCTGACTTTGCTCATCCAGGTTCTGCCTCTCGTCCAAGGCCTCCGAAAGGCTTTACTGTTATGTTTGCCGCTTTTATGTATCGTGGGCTTTCTCTCCCTGCCCATGAGTTTCTCCGCTCTCTCCTTTTCTTCTACGGGATTCAGCTTTGGCAGCTGACTCTCAATTCCATTCTCCACCTCTCGATCTTCATCACCTTGTGTGAGGCTTTCCTCGGCATCGACCCCCACTGGGGCTTGTGGAGGAAGATTTTTTATGTCAAGCGCCATAATGGTAATGATGGCCCACCCGTGGTTGGCAGCGTTGGCTTCCTTGTCATAACGAAGGTCAACTACTTCAACTTCCCGAGGAGGGAGTCAGTCCAAGGCTAGCGACAGAAGTGGTTTTATCTTCGAGATATTCCAGTACCAGGGCGGCACTCCAACCTGCCACCATTCGAAGATGTTCTTGCTGCTGTGCCGAAGAAATCCTGGCAAAACACTCTGACTGCCGAAGAAAGTGCAATAGCTGATCATCTGTACAAAAAGGTCTTGGATCTAAAGAATGCATGAGGTCAGACGAAGTGCGGCACTGAAGTGATCTCAGTGTTCCTGAAGCGTCCGGTGAAGCCAGTGATGTCAAGGCCTCATCAACTCTGGTTGTACAATGGTGTAACGGAAAAATCAAGGATCAACCCAACTGATTTATCTGAGGATGATCTCCGAGGTGAAGTGTGGCGTCTAACTTGCCTCAGCCAGACAGACATCATAGTTATGACTTCTGCTCGCCCTCCTCTTGATCTTAAGCACCTTCCTTCTGAGGTAATGTCTATTTGTTTTTGCATCTGATGTTACCTTTGTTTCTGAATCTAAGATTCTTTGTCTTTTGTTTCGACATGCTTCTACTGTTGCTCAATGCTATCCACCTACATCTGAAAGTGGAGTAGCTCCAGAAGATGATGATGCTTCTGAAGAGACTGAAGACGATCAGAACATTCTTGAGGATAGCGATGCACCGGGTGATTAAGTCCCCGAGGATGATGCACATGTTAAATCCATGCGTCGTAGGAAGATTAACGAAGACATGATGGCGACGGTGGAATCGAGTCCTAGTGGACGAGACAATGGTGATGCCGGTACAACTGTCTCTCCTACACCTTCCCGTGATACTTCGACTCCTCAAGCTTCGAAAAGGCCATCAAGACTCTTCGTAGATGAGGATGACATTGAATCAATATCGTAAGTTTCATCTTACTTCTTTTTACTTGTATTTAGCTTCTTTCGGCTTCACTGACTTGCATTTTGTTCAGTTCTGAAGATGATGACGAAGTTCCTCTCTCGAAGAGGGCAAAAATATTATCTGATAAGGTGGAATCTGCGAAGGAATCGATGCCTTTGACTGCTGGGGTTGATCGGATGGCCACCCCTCCGCCACGAACAGTCGTAGCCAAGGTTCCTCTTTCGACGGTTAATCCTTCAACAAGTGTCTCCGCTCCTTCATCTTTGCGTGATCACGTAAGTTCATTGTTTTCAACAGATAATAACCAATCGTAGTGCCCACTAGCCCCCGAGCCGATGATTGGCTTTTTGAAGGAAGCCGAGTATAGGTTCAGATATGCTCGTTGTTTATTCTGACAAAATTATTCAATTCCTTTGCTGCAGCCAATTTATGCCACAGTTGACATTGTGGTAGATTTTGCTAATCGATTTACTCGACTAGAATCAGAAAACGTCCAAGTTCTGGAAGCTAACAAGCTAGCAGTCGAGGCGCAAAGCGAGAACACATGCTTAAACGATGAGCTGAAGAAGTTGAAGAATAAGATGAAGGATAATCAAGAGGCACGGCACAAGGCTTTCATTGAAGCCGATGAAAAGGAGGGTGCCCTTCGAGAGTCCATTACGAGTTTGCTAAGTAAGTTTCCTTCATACTTGTATGATACTTCTTCAGAATATCTTCCTGATGTGATGAATTGCTTTTTATAATTTTTCAGATACTGCCGACATGCCTGTTGACCGTAGGAGCAAGCTTCGAGTGGACTCAATGTCGGATGCTTTGTCATTTGCAACTGAATCCACACTACAAGAGAATTGGCATGTAGAGAAACTATTTTGGTCCAGTAGAGACACTTAAATTGCTCTTACGTAGTTATAGAGGCACTTTCCATACTGTCTCAAAAGTGTCACTACGAGCAGTGTCTCTACGTGCTAAGGACAATAGTAATAATGTCTTTACATTTTAGAAGACATAAAATAGGCATTATATTGTGTCTCTAGTATAAATAAATGTGAAGAAACCATGTGAAAAGCAATACTCGAACTCATGACCTTAATGATTAAGACTTAATCCATTAACCATCTCACCCTTTCACAAGTATATGTTAATACTTGGATCAAATTTATAATTAGTATTGCCCACCATGGCCCAAACATAGAACAAATGTCTCTAGAGAAAAAGCAAAATGCCTCAAACATTGCCTCTAAAGGAAAAGTAAAGATATACAATCAAGTGTCTCATGGATTGCCTCTTGATAACTTATCTGTGACACTTTTTGAGTGTCTCATAAGTTGTCTATAGAATGAAAATTGCAATACCTTACAGAAATGTCTCAACTAATGTCCCTACATTTGAGACTATTTCTGAAGTGTCTCAAAAAGTGCCACTACAATATGCAAAGTGTCTCAATGTGATTTTTAATGAGGCAAAGTAGGAAGTGCCTCTAGTAAAATGTCTCTATGGAAGATTTTTCTTGTAGTGATATCGAATGGCTGCATAGATTTATTGAAGTCCTTAATGATCAAGGCGTGCTTCTTGAAGATCCAAGGCCCTCCCTTCTTCACAAAATCATAGTCCCCTTTTGAGTGCAGGGTGATCATATAGTAGTTCTTCCCCTTCTCAGCATAATCAATGCGCGATCGCAGGTGCCAAACCTCCTCTGCCGGTGCTGCCTCCTCCTGCTTCACAGGTTCATCTTCATCCTCGAATTCGAGATACACATCGTCCTCCGTGTCCATCACACCTCCAATTTGTGCTTCAAATCCCTGTGCAAATCCAGTCTCATCCCCTGCTTCACCCTCATCCCAATTCCCAGCATCAGCACCCTCTCTGTCTGCCTCCAGAAGCGCCCGCCGATTGTATATTTTCTGTTTGGCTTCGTAACATGGTGCGCCGGTATGAGCCTTTTGTACGTTGTATTGTTTCCATTGACTGCAGCACTCATGAATTTTTTAGGCTTGGATGGAATCTTATATTTATTTTTTTGCTTTGTTGGATGCTTATACGTTGATAACCATAGCTCCCGATGGGAGTATTAGTTAATATCAACATTGCAATAATCCTTTGCAGCCCCCGGGCATTGCCGGGTAAGACCATATTATTAGGGTAACCATAGCTCCCGATGAGAGTATTAGTTAACGATAATATTGTAGCAATTCTTGCAGCCCCCGAGTATTGCCGAGTGGCCTACCGATGTATTGTTTTAACTGGCGCTCCCGATGGGAGTTGTAATCGACAAAAAAGGATTCCCGAACATTTGCTCGAGAGATAATCACATAAGTTGATCATAAGTTTTATTCATAATTCGTAATTGGCTAAGAAGCCATAATGCAAGAAAGAAAATATCGAACTCTATGCATAAAATCGTCGCAAGTGTCCAACGTTCCATGGGTTGTCAACGTCTTTTTCCGAAGTAGGATTCTTGTATGATTTCAGTGACTCCTGGTATGATTTCAGTGACGATAAATGTTCCTTCCCATGGAGATTCAAGTTTCAGGGTCCTGGCTTGCTTTAATCGTAGTACTAGATCACCAACGCTCAAGCTTCGAGTGCGAACTCTTCGGCTATGATAATTCTGTATCGCCTGCTGATATACTATTGTTCGTGCTAAGGCAACGTCTCGAGCCTCATCCAGAAGATCTACATCATCTTGTAGTGCTTGGACAGAAGTCGCTTATTTGTATGAGGCTACCCGAGGTGCTTCAAAGCGAACGTCGGCAGGTAAAACAACTTTGGCTCCGTAGATGAGGAAGAACGGAGTATATTTCGTAGACCTATTTGATGTAGTCCGCAAACTCCAGAGTACTGATGGTAAGTCTTCGACCCAAGCTCCAGCTACACCAGTGAGACACTTTTTAATGCCATCGCATATTAGGCCATTGATCCTTTCCACTTGCCCATTGGTCTGTGGATGTGCAACCGAAGCAAATTCAAGCTTGATACCGTTGTTGTTGCATAAGTGATGGAATTCTTCAGAGTCAAAGTTGCTTCCGTTGTCTGTAATGATGTTGTGAGGCACACCAAAACGACAAGTTATTCCTTTAAAGAATTTGACAGCAGTTTTTGTTGTCTGATTGGTTACTGGTATAGCCTCAATCCATTTGGTGAATTTATCGACAGCTACCAGTAGATAAGTATGACCGCCGGGTGATAACTTCGGTAGTGGATCAACTTGATCTAAACACCACTGCGGAAAGGGCCAGGCCAAAGGTATTGTCATTAAATCTGTGCCAGATGCATGAGGCTTTGGTGCAAAACTTTGGCAAGGGTCGCATTTCTGAACTAGGTCTTTTGCATCAGCTGCTGCTGTTGGCCAATAGAATCCAGCTCTGAAAGCTTTAGCCACAAGTGCTTTGATGCTTGCATGATGACCACATGTCCTCTCGTGTATTTCTCGCAACAGAGCCTTTCCATCGTCGATGGCGATGCACCGCTGAAAGATGCCAGAGATACTTCATTTATAGAGGTCGCCATCTACCACGATAAATGCTTTGGATTGTCGCACAATGCGTCTTACTTCTATTGGATCATCTGGCAACCTTTGCTCCATCAAGTATGCCAAGAAAGGTTCAGTCCATAAAGGCTCAAGAAGAAGGACTTGCTGGTTAGATCCATCAGTAACATCTTCGGCAGCTTCTTGGAACGTAGCCCTCGTATCATTAACCGATGTTTCTGGAGGTGCCAAATTTTTTTTACTTTAATAGACCTTTGGGTAATTCTTCATAGAAGACTCCATCTGGTATAGAAGAGCATGTAGAGCCGATATTAGCCTAAGCGTCGGCTTCCTCGTTGTTGGCCCTGCCGATATGTTTTAACTCGCATCCTTCGAGCTTAGCTTCCATTGATTGGTACATCTGGAGATAAGATATCATGTTGTCGCTAATAGCATCACACAGATTCATCGACTTCTATACTACGAGATATAAATCTCCATAAATATCTAAACGAGTAGCTCCACATGCTTTGGCCATACGCATACCGTGTAGTAGTGCTTCGTATTCTGCTTCATTATTTGTGGGTAACGAGAAATTCATCATTAGGACATATCTCATTTTGACTCCTTGCGGCGAAATTAGCACTACTCTGGCTCCTACACCTGAACTGCGCTTAGATCCATCAAAATACATCGTCCATGAACCCGACATATTGGGTGCTGCCGGGATTTGCGACTGGATCCAATCGACCAAGGAATCGGGAAGGATCTAGGATTTGATTGTTGTTCCATTAACATAAGAGATATCGTGCGGTGCTAGTTCAATAGCCCATTGAGATACTCTGCCTATCGCCTCTGGATTGGTAAGTATTGTTTTCAATGGAGCTTCTGAGACAACAACAATCGGATGTTCTGCAAAGCAATGTCGTAGTTTCCGTGATGCCCTCCATACTGCATACTCCGGCTTCTTATTGTGAGGATATCGTTGTTTTGTTGGTGTGGGTACCTCGCTGAGGTAATAAACGGGGCGTTGTACGCCATGTACTCTTCCTTCTTCTTCATGTTCGACGAGGAGGACAGAAGTGACGACTTAAACAGTTGCGGCTATGTAGACTAGCATTGGCTCCTTATCCCTTGGGGTTACGAGAACTGGAGAAATTGACGGAACCTTCTTCAATTTGTCAAAGGCATCTTGTGCCTTTGCTGTCCACTCGAACTTTTCAGATTTTTTCATCAGCTGGTAGAATGGTAAGGCCTTTTCTCCTAGTTTTGCAATGAACCTACTAAGAGCTGACAATCGTCCTGCCAACTGCTCCACCTGTTGTAGACTCATGGGTGGCTCCATATGAAGGATAGCTTAATTTAATCTTTAAGGGATTAGCTTCTATCCCTCTTGCTGAAATAATGTACCCGAGTACTTGGCCTCCTAGCACCCCGAAGAAGCACTTCTTCGGGTTCAGCTTGATTTTGTATCTGTCGAGATTATGAAAAGTTTCCTTAAATCTTCAATGAGCGTGGCCGCGTTTCTGGTTTTGACGACGATGTCATCAATGTAAACCTCGATATTGCGGCCAATCTGCTCTTCAAGGCAAGCTTGCATGCACCGCTGATAAGTTTTGCCTGTATTTTTTTAATTCGAAAGTCATGACATTATAGCAGTAAACAACATGCGGAGTTATGAATGCAGTTAACTCCTGATCTTCTTTCTTGAGCTTGATCTAATTGTATCCTGGATAGGAATCGAGAAAAGAGAGGCGATCGCAGCCTGCCGTAGAGTCGACTATTTGATCGATGCGAGGCAACGGGAAGTGATCCTTCGGGCAATGTTTGTTGAGACTTGTGTAATCGATACTGTAAGGGTATTTTACCCTTATCCATTATTTTGGTATCTGTGACACCGTGCTAGAGTATTTGGTCTAATACATGCCTACAAGATGACTTTCAGGTATTAGCCAAAGAGGTATGATGGTATAGCAATGGAACAAAAGGCAACGGGAGACCCCCAATTCGACGAAAAATCAGCTAGTTTTGAGCCGGCCGGTCACATCCGGTCGGACCCCGGCACCGGACAGTCCGGTCACCAACCGGACCCAACCGGTGCCATCCGAGCGAGTTCCAAAGAAGGCGAGCCCTCCTCTGCGTCGGTCACCAGCCGGTTTCGGACCGCTGCTGTCCATGGTCCCCGCGCGGAGCGGCCGGTCGAACCGGACCTGCGCTGTGACATCCGGACGCCATCCAAGGTCGAAGCCTGCCCGGTCAAGACCGGTCCCGCTCGGTTGGAAACCGGCCGGCCCGGTCTGCCGGTCGACGGGCTGTGGACCGGCCTGTCGGCGCCAAATCCGGTTGACCGGTTTCTCGAAGAATCTGCTGATGTGGCAAGTGACCAACGGCCGTATTTGAAGAACACTATAAATAGGTCTTCTCCTACCTCTGAACAGTTAGGCACTACACTACAAGCTGTTCTTGAGCTCTCTCTCTCATACTCCATTGCTAGAAACACCAAAAGCCTCAGATCTCCCTCCTCCTCCACCCAAACTCAAATCCCTCCGGGGAATCATAGAGGAGGACCCGATCTACCGTTCTACCAAGCCAAATCTCATTCCCCCTTGTATTCATTGAGAAGCTTGCTTCCTAGGGTTCCTTGGAAACCCTAGGTAGGCAAGAGGAGTCCGGAAGCATCCTGTGGATTTGCTCCGGGCAAGATTGTGAAGGTTTGGAGGCTACCTCAAAGTCTACCACAAGTGAGTGAGCTATTCCTTCGTGGGATAGGCTCCGGAGAATAGGGTGAGCCTTCGTGGCGCGGGAATCCTTCGTGGGACCTCCACTCCTCCAAACGTGACGTACCTTGTTGCAAAGCAAGGGAACACGGGAATACATCCTCGTCTCCGCGTGCTATCGGTTATCTCTAACCGAACTCCTTACTTGTGATTTAACTGCCTGTGAGAGCCTTCGTGCTCGAGTTAGTTGTATCCTCATATAGGTTGCTTCACCTAGTTTGCATTAGGCTCATCTTTATATTCCGCAAAGCCTAATATTGCAAAGAAAGAATTAAAATTTGTAGAAACCTATTCCCCCCCTCTAGGTTTACCATCTCTATACTTTCAATTGGTATCGAGCCTGGACTCTTATTAAGGGCTTCACCGCCTTAAGAGTGAGATGGATAAACTCTTCAAGGGTCTAGATGACGACTCTAACCTTTCGGTTAAAGAGATGAAATCTAGATTCTTGGCATATGATGCCGAGAAGAAGAAAAAGGAGGATGAGCTACAAAACCAAATGACAGAAATGACTGCCATGCTTAAGAACCTAACTGCGGGTGGAACTCCTAGTGGGGCTTCGGCTTCTAAGGAATCCTACCATGATGTTAACCATGACTATCCCAAACACTTCACCCATGCCTCATATAAACCATAGTGGGACCGTTCCCCATTACGATGGAACTCACTTTCCACATTGGAAATCTGCTATGGAATCTCATATTCGCAGCTGCAGTGTGGAGCTATGGGAGCTCATTGTTCATGGACATAGGGAGCCACAAGATCCTACTCGGTTGACCTCCACCGAGTTCTACAACCGTCAACTCAATGCATCCGCACGTGACAAGATTAGAAGTGGCATCAACCGCAAGCTTCTTGATCAAGTCGATGACATTGTCTCCGCTAAAGAGTTGTGGGATCGGATCGTAGTACTCCAAGAGAACCGATTTGATCCAATCAGCTCTCTATGAGACCGCAAAGCAAGAGGCCTACCAGTTCATGATTCGAGATGGAGAATCCGTGTTCGATGCCTATGCTAGGCTTGGTGCTCTGAAAGTAAGGGTCAAGGGACTTGGTGCTGAGAAGTACAATGACGGATTCGAGATGAACGAAGCCTTCATAAAATCCAAGGTCATTGCTATGATTGCCGTCAAACAAGAAGACACCAACCTTGGACTCAACTTGCAAATCATGACCAAGAGTGCCAATCTCAACTCCGATGATCTAGTCTCCTATGTGGCCGCCAATGAAAACATGGCCAAAGCCGGAAAGAGGCTCAAGGCAATGAACCGTGTTGATGAAGCCTCACACAACCATGAAGCGTCACACAACCTTGCTCTCAAAGCTAGAGTCGACCATGAAAGCAAAGAAGACTATGAAATTGAAGAAGATGAAGAGATGACTTCAACTAGTGACATTGCTACCGACTTTGCTTTCTTTGCCAAGAAGTACAAGGCAAAGTTTCCAATGCTCCTCAATGACAAGAAGAAGAAGAGAACTTGCTACAATTGTGATGAAGATAACCACTTTGCAAATGAGTGCCCTTATGAGAAAAGGATAGACAAGCCAAAGTTCATCAAAGGGGTCAAGCCAAGATTGAAGCCGAACCCAATCAACGATCGGTACAAGAAGAACAAGGGAAGAGCTTTTGTTGGGGCCGAGTACTTGTCCGATGAAGAAGAGGAAGATGAGGAGAAGGAGGCCGGAGTGGCCGGTTTAGCTTTCTCTAAGCCCGGGTCACTCTTCACATATGACTACTCCAAAGATTACTCCACGGAGAATGATGTTGGCTTTTCCTTCATGGCAAGAACAACTCAAGATGATGACTCCGATGACTCTCCCTCCTCTCCAATCATTGGCTCTTGTCTTATGGCAAGGGAAACCAAGGTAATGGAATCTCCACCTTCCCTATCTAGTGTTCTTGATGATGAGAACGAAGATCAAGAAGAATTAATTGTGCTTAAGGAACTCTATGATGTTAGATGCACCCTTCGTGGTGAAGCTCTTGTCAAGTTTGATTTCTTGATGGACTCACTCAAAGAAAAGGATGAGTCCATTGAGGAATTAGAATATCAATTGAATGAGAAGGAACGGAGATTCAATCTCCTAAGACAAGAGCTAAAAACCGAAAGGTGCACATCTCAAGGTCTTAAGCAACAAATTGAAACTTATGAACTTGATAAAGTTAAGGACCTAGAAACTATTGATAGGGCTCAATTATTGACCCAAGAGCTCAATGTCTCAAAGGAGGAACTTGAAGTTGCTCATGCTTCTCTCACTAGGGATCTTGACCACCTTGAAAGAGCTAACAAGCTTGTCAAGGATGAGCTCAAGAAACTTGGAGAGAACCATGATCTACTTCAAGAATCTTACAAAAGGGCTCTTGGATCAATGAAGGATCCCATTGATGATGAAAAGCTTGCTTGTTCCTCCATTTCCTTTACTAGTGAGCATGCTAAACTTGTTGAGGAACATATTCGCTTACAAGAGGAACATTCCTTACATGTTGAGACCAATGCATATCTTGAGTCCTTGGTGACTAAATATGGTCTTGACTATCATCCTAATGAATCTTCTTGTGAGCAAGCATCTATTCTTGAGGAAAATGTTAGGCTAACAAAGGAACTTGCAAAGTTCACCACCGCCAAGAACAAGATGGGATTGGATGACCTCTTGAGTAAGCAAAGGTCAAACAATCAAAAGTATGGACTTGGATATGTTCCCAAGTCCCACAAGAAGAACAACTACAAGAAGGAGAAACCCGCTCAAGATAAGAACAAGAAGGTCACTAACAATGGCAAAACCTCAAAGGGCAAAGCCACTAGTGGTGACCGCACGGGGCCAAACGATCACTATGCATTATTTGTTGATTATTATGGTGATGTCTATGCTAACTATGTTGGCCCTCCTAATGGCTATGCTTATAGAGAGTACTCAATTTGGGTACCAAAAGATATTGTTGCCATTGCAAAGGAACCCATTAATCGATGGGTTCCTAAATCCTCTACTTGATTTTGTAGGGGTATTCCTCCGGTGGTCCAAAATGGGTGTTTGATAGTGGATGCACCAATCATATGACCGGAGGAAAAGGTGTGCTTGATCAATTCATTGAAGATATCAACAAGAAGTCAAGCATTACCTTTGGTGACAACTCAAAGGGAAAGGTACTTGGGTATGGCAAGGTAGCAATCTCTAAGGACTTGTGCCTTGAGACGGTTATGCTTGTTGAACACCTTGGCTATAACTTACTCTCTATATATCATCTTGCCGATGCCGGGTACAATTCATATTTCACTAAATATTATGTGCAAGTCTTTAGGAGTGACAATCTCAAATTGGTCCTTGTTGGATATGTGGAGAACAACCTTTATGTGGTTGACCTCTCGAAAGAGAGCCCCTCCTTCTCCACATGTCTAATGGCAGCCAAGCATGACGAAGGATGGTTGTGGCATCGCCGCCTTGGTCATGTTAACATGAGGAATCTTAAACAACTCCTAAAGGGTGAGCATATTGTGGGACTAACCGGTGTTTCTTTTGAGAAAGATCGTGTTTGTAGTGCATGTGTAGCCGGAAAGCAACTCAAGAAGAAGCATCCCATCAAGAGTATTGTTACCACATCTAGGCCTTTGGAGCTCCTTCATTTGGACCTCTTTGGGCCATCACACTATGATACTCTTGGTGGAAGCAAGTATGGACTTGTCATTGTTGATGATTACTCAAGATACTCTTGGGTCTTTCTCCTTAAGTCTAAGGATGAGACCCATAGAGAGTTCATCACCTTCGCCAAGAAAGCTCAACGTATGTATGAATCCGAGATCAAGGCAATTAGGACCGACAATGGCACCGAGTTCAAGAACTACACTATGCAAGAGTTTGTGGATGATGAGGGCATCAAGCATGAGTTTTCGGCGCCATACACCCCTCAACAAAACGGTGTTGTTGAAAGGAAGAACCGGACTATCATTGAGATGGCAAGAACCATGTTGAGTGAATTCAACTCACCCCACAACTTTTGGGGAGAAGCCATCTCTACGGCCGTCCACTACTCCAACCGGCTCTTTCTCCGTCCCCTCCACAACAAAACCCCATACGAGCTCCTTACCGGTAACAAGCCTAATGTCATGTATATTCGTGTCTTTGGATGCAAATGCCTTGTTAAGAACAACGAAGGAAAGCTCGGTAAATTTGAAACTAGAACCATAGAGGGTATATTTGTTGGATATGCGGAGAACTCTCACGCCTATAGATACTACAACCGGTCCTCCGGGACTATTGAAGTATCTTGTGACGTGGTGTTCTTGGAGGATAATGGCTCCCAAGTGGAGCAAGTTGTTCCATGTGTTGCAGGTAATAATGATGATCCATCTAGTGCCATCAAGCATATGGGCATTGGACACATCCGGCCCATGGAAGTTCATAATGATGATCAAGATGATGGAGTAGATGTCTCAAGCACGCCACAAGTGGAGCCTAGCTCAACTCAAGCCGAACCATCAAGTGCAACTCAAGAACCATCCTCTACTCAAGATGAGTCTCAATCCGAAGAACAAGAAGAAGATCCTCATTCCATGGAGCAAGATCATGATGACGATCAAGAAACATCCTCAACTCATGATCAAGCTCAAGTGGTCCCTCATGATCAAGTACTAGCAAGAGATGAATTCATTGATCATGAAGGAACCGTTCGGAAGATCAAGGCCGCTACAAGGGCAAGTGACATGAAAGTGGATCAAGTCCTTGGTAGCATCTCAAGAGGAGTGGTAACTCGTAGACACCATGCATTACTTATCACTTATTGTCAACATCATGCTTTTGTGTCTAGTTTTGAACCACTTAAGGTACATGAAGCCTTGGTCGATCCGGATTGGGTAATTGCCATGCAAGAAGAATTGGAGTGTTTCACTCGTAATGAAGTATGGTCTCTAGTTGAGAGACCCAAGGATCATCGCATCAATGTCATTGGGACCAAATGGGTATTCAAGAACAAGCAAGATGAGAATGGCATTGTTATACGAAACAAAGCAAGGTTAGTGGCGCAAGGGTTTGCCCAAATAGAAGGTATGGATTTTGAGGATACCTTTGCGCCGGTAGCCCGTCTTGAAGCTATTCGTCTTTTGCTTGCATTTGCATCTTTCCACAATTTCAAATTATATCAAATGGATGTGAAAAGTGCATTTTTGAATGGTCCCCTAAAAGAAACCGCATATGTTGCTCAACCCCGGGTTTCGAAGACCCATGCCGACCCAACCACGTGTATTTACTCCATAAGGCACTCTACGGTCTCAAGCAAGCTCCACGTGCTTGGTATGAGTTCCTTAGGGATTTCTTACTACATGATGGGTTTTGCATGGGTACGGTCGATTCCTCCCTTTTCACCAAGCGGGTTAAAGGGGGTGGCCTCTTTATATGTCAAATATATGTTGATGATATTATTTTTGGTGGAACTAACCCCAATCATAACAAAGCTTTTGAGCTATTGATGACTAGGAAATTTGAGATGTCCATGATGGGAGAGTTGAAGTTCTTTCTAGGCTTCCAAGTGAGGCAACTTGCAAAAGGCACCTTCATCTCTCAAGAAAAGTATGTGAAGGACATGCTCAAGAAATTCAACATGACCAATGCAAGTCCAATGAAGACACCCATGCCCGTAAAAGGGCAACTTGGTTCATGTGACGGTGAGAAGGATGTGGACATAAAGGTATACCGCTCCATGATAGGATCCTTGCTCTACCTTTGTGCCTCTAGGCCGGATATCATGCTAAGTGTAGGGATGTGTGCTCGTTTTCAATCCGCTCCCAAGGAGAGCCATTTAGTGGCGGTCAAACGGATACTAAGATACCTTGTTCTCACTCCTACTCTCGGGCTATGGTATCCAAAGGGGTCAACCTTTGAACTCATTGGCTATTCGGATTCCGATTGGGCCGGTGATAAGGTTGATCGAAAGTCTACCTCCGGGGCTTGCCAATTTATTGGCCGGTCATTGGTGAGTTGGTCATCCAAGAAACAAAACTCCACCGCCCTATCCACCGCCGAAGCCGAATACATATCCGCGGCATCTTGTTGCACTCAATTGTTATGGATGAAGCAAACCTTGAAAGACTATGGTGTGTCTCTTGGTACGGTGCCTCTTCTTTGTGACAATGAAAGTGCAATAAAGATCGCCAACAACCCGGTTCAACATTGTCGCACCAAACATATTGACATTCGCCATCACTTCCTACGTGATCATGTTGCCAATAAGGATATTGATCTCACTCATGTGGGAACAACCTACCAATTGGCGGATATTTTCACTAAGCCTTTGGATGAAGCCCGCTTTGTTAACTTGAGAGGAGAACTTGGTATTCTTGATCCTAAAAACTTGGATTGATTAACTTCTTGCACTATATTCTTGCATTTATCTTGCTATCTAGCTTAGAGGCATAGCACATATGGGGATAGTCATTCTACCATATCTTGGTATGATGCATACCTATGTGTGCAACATAAATAGACCCAATGTCATTATATGGACCCAAGCATGTCTCTTCGAGGTCTCATGACATTTGCGCTTTCACATAGGGGGAGTAATCCCCCGCCCCTCATTGAGCCTTCATTACAACTTGATTTGACTATATAAGGCCAAATGATCTTATTGCAAAAACTATTTCAAAATGCTCTTATGATTCTTGATATACTTCGAATCATGCCCATTGTAGCTATTTGTATCTTGTTTGCATTTTCACTCCAATGGGTATGCCTAGAGAACTTTGTGTTTTCCAACCCCATGTCTATGCTCATCTCATCATCATCTATCTATCTATATGTACATGTCATCATATGAGCATTCACACACATTTACACTAAGAATAGGGGCAAAACGAGGCAAAATGACACATTTTTGGGAAAATTGACTCTGGCCGGTCACTGGCCCGGTCGGACCGGCCTGTGCGCCGGACCGTCCGGTCACTGGCCCGGTCGACCGGGCGCCCGACCGGCCGTGCGGGCTGTTATGTTTTGAAGAGGATACCCCTTGGGGATCTTCTTCCTCATTATCCCCCACCTCTCAAACCTCCATGGCCGCCGCCTCCACCATCTCCACCACGTCCTAGGCACTTCCCACCACTAGATTCTCCCCAAACTTCACACAACCATAGATCGGGATCTCTCAAGCACCTTCACCAAAGGATTTGGTCCCTCTCAAGCTAGTTTGGGAGATCGTGGGGATTTGGTCCTCAAGCCTTCTTCACGAGTTCTTCTTGCTCTCTTGGGCCAAGAGGACGATGTCTTCGGGTGATGACTGGACTGATGCGGACCGTGGCACTGTTGCCAAGCGAGGGAGGCGCTCAGGGGTTCCACCGCGGCGTTCTACTGGTCGTGCTCCTCAGACTACGGGTGGCAGCTCAACTGGAGGCCGAATCAAGAGATCTGCCAATAAGAGGAAAGATAAGCATGCAGCACAGGATGGTGATGAGGTACTGCCAGATTTCCATGTTGGTGATGTACATATTGGGGCATGGAGAAGACTCAGAGAGTCCAACCCCTATCGCTTTGAGGAACCCACTTACACAGGGGGAGATCAATTCTTCTGGACCAACACACAGCAAGTCATGTGGGATGACTTCTATAACTCCCGCGAGCACATGAAGAAAGGCACCATTGTTATGCCCAAGGCCATCAAGGATGTCATTGGAATGTATGAAGCCACCAAGTTTCGCTTTGTGGTTGCGACCTTGAGGCGGATGGGGTTGTATGATCTTATGTGCTTGACACCTACTGATGGGTGCTATTGTCCAACCTTGGTGAGACAGTTTCACTGCACAGTCTTTTTCCATGATGATGCAGCTCGGACTATGACTTGGATGACTGGCAAACAGAAATACACTTGCAACTATCTTGATTTCTGTGAAGCTTTGGGGTTTGGTGGAGGGCGTGCTTCTGGCTTCAAGATATATTCTCAGCAGAAGTTCCACCGTGGGGACATTGCCATTTGCTATCCGCCGGAACCCACACCTGGACCTCCCACCATCTCTGGGATGTACTACTCCTACCTCTTACTTGCCAAGCTATTTCGTGAGACTCTCATCAGCAAGTCCGGCGATACAAGTGAATGCCGTGCATATCATCTGAACTTGATGTACTACTGTCACCCTGAGCACCGGCAACTTATTGATGGCTGTGATCTCATCTACTGTGAGTTACGGCGCTGTGTTCGCGAGAGGTTGACTCCTAATCTTGCCCAGTACGTTCAGCTGCTCATCAACAAGGTTGTGCCCGCACCTCTCAATACTCAAGGTGAGCGGGTCAGGATGGAAGCTTTCAAAGTACCTGCCCAAGGTGATAGCCCGGATGTTCCTGAAATGATGCCTTCTGAGCGCCGGTCCAAGGCACGCCATGACCATGCTAGCTCCAGCTCCTCTAGTCGCCCACAGCATGGTGTCGCATGGTTCTTCTCTCGCTTATGGCAGATGTGCAAAAATACAAATGATGTTGCACATCAAAGTCTCTCTTTGAACCAAGAGACAAGGAGGCGCCAAAATGAGTTCATGGCTGCTAGGAATGTGCCTATCCCTCCTCCTGGCCCTGAGTTGGAGCCTGTCCACGCACCAAACTGGGAGATGCCTCTTCTTTCTGATGAGATGTTCCAGAACTTTGATCCTTCTCTGTACTTTGGTGGTTCTACTCCTAGATTTGCTCGTGCACCTCCTGCTGATGATGATGATGAAGAGGATGAAGGTAATGAGGATGATGATGAAGAGGATGACGATGAAGAGGATGACGATGGGGATGGTGATGGCGACTCTCCATCCGCGGGGCACCAGTTCTATTGATGGGACGCTAGCGTCTCTCCTCTTTTCTTCGCCTTTTTGGTGTTCCGATGCCAAAGGGGGAGAAGAGAGTAGAGTCTAGAATCACGGGGTTCTTTGCTTGTCACAAGCCATTGGGAGTTGCTTTATTTGGATTTTATATGGCTTGTGCGTATTTGCTTTGATTTCTCAAGAACCATTTGCTACTTTGAATAATTCATGTATGGATATGTATGGACGACTTTTATGTGTGCTACTCTATGTTAGGATAATCATGCTTTATGGATAATCATGCTTTATGCTTATATATGTTGATATACTTGTCCATACCATGCTTGTTTCCTAAAGATATTGGGGGAGCTTCTCATATTCCACAAATGGTGCACTTTGCATTCAAACGCAAATTCTCCAAGTGCACACATTATGGGGGAGCTGTCGTAATATCTTATATGGAATCAAGGTTTAGAGCTTATCATAATATCTATGTGTTACTCTAGCTCGGTTTGTCATCGTATACCAAAAAGGGGGAGATTGTAAGGGTATTTTACCCTTATCCATTATTTTGGTATCCATGACACCGTGCTAGAGTATTTGGTCTACATACAGGTATTAGCCAAAGAGGTATGATGGTATAGCAATGGAACAAAAGGCAACGGGAGACCCCCAATTCGACGAAAAATCAGCTAGTTTTTCGAGCCTGGCGGTCACATCCGGTCGGACCGCCCCGGCACCGGACAGCCCGGTCACCAACCGGACCAGAACCGGTGCCATCCGGCGAGTTCCGAAAAGAAGGCGAGCCCTCCGATCTGCGTCCGGTCACCAGCCGGTTTCGGACGGCCCTCGGTCCATGGCGGTCGACCGGCGCGAGCGGCGGTGGCAAGCTTTCGCTGTGACATCCGGACGCCATCCAAGGTCAAGCTGCCCGGTCAAGACTGGTCCCAGCTCGGTTGGAAACCGGCCCGGTCGTGGTCCAATGTGGACCGGCCTGTCCGGCGCCAAATCCTGACCGGGTTTCTCGAAGAATCTGCTGATGTGGCAAGTGACCAACGGCCGTATTTCGAAGAACACTATAAATAGGTCTTCTCCTACCTCTGAACAGTTAGGCACTACACTACAAGCTGTTCTTGAGCTCTCTCTCTCATACTCCATTGCTAGAAACACCAAAAGCCTCAGATCTCCCTACTCCTCCACCCAAACTCAAATCCCTCCGGGGAATCATTAGAGGAGGACCCGATCTACCGTTCTACCAAGCCAAATCTCATTCCCCTTGTATTCATTGAGAAGCTTGCTTCCTAGGGTTCCTTGGAAACCCTAGGTAGGCAAGAGGAGTCCGGAAGCATCCACGTGGATTTGCTCGGGCAAGATTGTGAAGGTTTGGAGGCTACCTCAAAGTTTACCACAAGTGAGTGAGCTATTCCTTCGTGGGATAGGCCGGAGAATAGGGTGAGCCTTCGTGGCGCGGAATCCTTCGTGGGACCTCCACTCCTCCAAACGTGACGTACCTTGTTGCAAAGCAAGGGAACACGGGAATACATCCTCCGCGTGCTATCGGTTATCTCTAATCAAACTCCTTACTTGTGATTTAACTGCCGTGAGAGCCTTCGTGCTCGAGTTAGTTGTATCCTCATATAGGTTGCTTCACCTAGTTTGCATTAGGCTCATCTTTATATTCCGCAAAGCCTAATATTGCAAAGAAAGAATTAAAATTTGTAGAAACCTATTCACCCCCCCTCTAGGTTTACCATCTCTATACTTTCAGATACACATGCGAAGAGCTGTTGTATCCTTCTTTGGGACCATAACTGGATTGGCTACCCATTCAGCTTCCTTAAGCTCTCGAATTAAACCAGCTTTTTGGAGCCAATTAACTTCTCCGCCAATAGCTTTTCTTTTTGGTTCTGAGAAATGACGCAATGTCTGATGCACCGTTTTGGCTTTGGGGTCAACATGAATGGCGTGCTCAGCAAGTTCCCTTGGAATACCTGGCATGTCGGATGGTTTCCATGCAAATATTTCCCAGCGCTCACGAAGGAACTCGATGAGCGCGCCTTTCTATGCGGTAGTAAGGTCTGCCGATACATTGACCGTTTTCTTCGGGTCAGAGGGGTGTACTTGATGCTTCTTCATTTCCTTGGTAACGTCGAACTCGTCGGGTTTGGTGTTTCAATTATCAGTAGGTGGTTGTGTATGATCGGTGATTGCATTGAGTTCCTCCCTGACTCCGAACTTGGAAGCAATCTTCTGAAATTCTCTATCGCAGTTATCAGAACGAGAAAAACTCCCGTGAACGGTTATTTTGTCCCATTGTTGTCTGGCATTTTAGCTTCAAATACGCATAATGAGGAACCGCCATAAATTGCGCGAATGCTGGCCTGCCGAGGATGGCTTGGTACTGTGATTCCCAATCGACTACCTCGAACTCGAGCTTCTCCTTTCTGAAATTGCTAGGTGTGCCGACGACGACATCCAGTGAAATTTTACCAAGGGGATAAGCGGGTTGGGTTGGTATGATACCATGGAAGCCAGTATCAGATTCTTTTAGCATATCGACCGATAATCCCATTGCTTTCATTGTGCTTGCGAACAAAAGGTTTAGGCCGCTTCCTCCATCCATGAACACTTTTCTCATGTTGTATCCTCCAATCTGTGCTTCAAGAACTAGGGCAGCGTGACCGGGCCTTGGAACGGTTGTCGGGTGGTCTGCTCTGCTGAACAGGATGCTCTGATCGGACCAGTCGATATAATCCGGTACCGCTGCCATAGCTACCTCTGCAAATTTTATTTCTCGTGAAAACTTCTTGGCCTCTCTCTTCGAATAGCTGGTCTTATCAATCATGTTCACTTGACCTCGAGACGCAGGATAAACTTCGGTTGGTATGTAAATATCTTCGTCCGATGTGTACTGCTGCGGGTAACTGTAAGCTACTGCCCTTTCTTCTGCCGAACAGGCTTTTGCCTCTGATTCGGACCCTAACTCGTCACAGAACTTCTGAATGTCGAGGAACTGCCGACAATCTTTTGAGTAAATGAGTGGCCTTCTCGACGCTATCCTTCGGGTCGATATAAAAGTGCAAATAACATGGCGCGTCAAGCTATTCCGTAGCCGATAAATAAGGTGTACGGAGGCGGTTCTTGCTGGATTGCGTATTGTAGTATCCCCTCTCGCACTGTCGAAGGTGACTTGCGGCTCATTCTTCTTCTTCACGTCGTAGATCCCTTCGCCTGTTCCGTTGCTCCTCTCTGCTACCGAAGCGACTTTTGCTTTCGTTGTTGTTTCTAGGCAAGCCTACTGAAGCTATCGGTGGAACAGTGGTTTCTGGAGCCGAAGTTCTTAGGCTTGACGTATTTGAACTGGGAAGTCGAAGAAATCCTTTGGAATCGATGATGATGTGGACACCACCGAAGGTTGTATCCATATTGCCGCGTAACTCCGAAGAGATCGGACGCGAGGCCTCAGCGCATGGTGCGTACTCGAAGGAACCACAACGAACTGAGTTTCTTGGACTTCAAGGTGTTGGTGAAGCCAACACAAACGTTGTTGATGTGACCGGAGCTGCCGATGACGTGTCTTGTACCGACAGGGTTCCCACAGATGGCGCCAATTGTCGAGGGTACTCCTTGGCAATGCCCACCTTTTGGGGCTTAGGGTTGACGGAATCCTGCAGGCTGACAAGACATCAGATACCAAACAAACGGGGAGAGAGATTTACCCAGGTTCGGGGCCCTCGAGGAGGTAAAACCCTTACTTCATGCTTGTCTCATCTTGATTATTGAAAATATCGGGTTACAATGGGGCAGCCGAAGGCTTGGACTAAGATCTCATCGAGAAGCTAAGATTTCGTATGACCTAGCTCTAGACTTGCGGTGGTTATGGCTAAGTTGATTGTGTGTCCCTCGGCAGACCCTCTCCGGGCCCTTATATTGTGAGCCAGGTCTCGAGAGGTCTGTCCGGGCACGACTAGGTTACAAAGAGTTCTACGTCTAAACTTTCCTTGTTCTTTGTCTTCTTGCCTTGTTCATCAAGTATATTTCTTTGGAACCGACATGGCGGTCCACCTTGGTCAATAGATGATCTTCATGGGTCCTTGGTTGGGCCACAAGAGGTAGCACAATACGGGTTACCCGAAGGGTAATGCCCACATCACCCACCTTATCTATCAGGAAGTGTTAGTCAGCTAAGTTCTATCCGACACCGGGAGCCCTAAATACGTCAACAAGAGGCAGTCTAGTTTACAGTTCAGGTAGTCAGCTACCCTCTTCGATTTTGGAGAGGTTGATTTTGAGAACCGGCATGTTCTCGAAGCCAAGGGGGAGAATCTTAAGGTTGGCTACTCCCATAGTAGTTGGTTCAACCATAATCACAGTATCATCTGTGTATTGCAAATGCGTGATTCCCCCTCAAATCAGATGGGACACCACTCCATGTATATGTCCAGCTGTGTTTGCTCTGGCAAGGATGGCTGCCAGAGCATCGACCATAAAGTCGAAGAGGATGGGAGAGAGCGGGTCCCCTTGCCGCATTCCCCGTGTATTTTTGAAATAGGGGCAATCTCTCCGTTGATGTTGGCAGTCGTCTGTCCCCCAGAGACAAGTTGCATCAAGAGGTGGACAATGCCTGCTGAGAACCCTTTCTTCAGCAACACCTCTCGCAAGTAACCCCAGTCAACTCTATCGTAAGCCTTCTCAGAGTCCAGTTTCAGCAAAAGGCCTTTGAATTTCTTCACTCTCAGTGCATGCGCAATCTCATGCAATGTCAGCACACACTCGTGCAAACATCGCCGCTTAATGAACGTTGTTTGGTTGCGGTCTATTGTCCTATGGCTATCGGAGCCAGCCTAGTAGCATACGCCTTAGGAATAAATTTGAAAATAATATTTATGAGGGTAATAGGTCTAAATTGCTTGATGGTATCAGCTCATTTCACCTTAGGGATAAGCTGCGTGCAATGAGCCAATGATGTATAGTATAGATCAATTATATACTGGTCTATCTCTCACACTAATTATATACTGGTACTAGTAGATGTGCAAGCATATTAGAGTAGCAGTCCACTAGTGAAAAGAGGGAAGCCCTCTTGGAATCCGAATCCTAACATATTCTTTCTTCCGTTCACCAGGACTCCAAGTCCAGCCGGCGCCAAAACGAGGTCACACGGAACAAGGAAACCTCCAAACCCCGACGCGTCGTCGCCTCTCTGATTTAACCAGGGGTGGTACAGTGCAGCCTCACAGTCATACCGAGAGTAGAGACGTAGAGTAGAGCGTGTAGGGTACAGCCACGTCGCGCAGGCATGTCTTGTCCGTCGTCGGCGATGGCGGAGGAATACGCCGGCGGGCAAGTAGCCGCGGAGCGGCGAGGCCGGCAGAAACCGATATTCACCGTCCCGGTCATTCGCGTCATTCTGATCGTGCTCGCGCCGTCCGCACTCTTCTTGTTAACGTCGGACGTGGCGTTCCCGCGCATTCGCATCGAGTATGCCGGCGGCGGCAGCAACAGCGACCTTGACGTTCCGGCCAGTGCGCCCGCGAACCTAGCGCCACCATCGACACCAGAGGCCGCCGTGGTTGGTCACGTCGAGGAGCAGCGGCGGGAGGAGCCGAAATCGCTCCCGCCGGCGCCGGTGCGCCATCTGGGTCCGGCCGTGCCGTACTACGACGCCCTAAGAGCGGCGTGGCTCGCCGCGCACCCGCGGTTCCCGGCGTACGTAGCGCCGGATCGGCCGCGCGTGCTGGTGGTCACCGGTTCGTCGGCGCACCGGTGCAGCGACCCGGAGGGCGACCACATGCTCCTCCGCGCGTTCAAGAACAAGGCGGACTACTGCCGTATCCACGGCTTCGACATCTTCTACAGCAACGCGGTGCTGGACGCGGAGATGTCAGGGGTCTGGACGAAGCTGCCGCTGCTGCGTGCGCTGATGGTGGCGCACCCGGAGACGGAGCTCTTCTGGTGGGTGGACTCCGACGTGGTGTTCACGGACATGCTGTTCGAGCCGCCGTGGGGCAAGTATGCGGGCATCAACATCCTGATTCCCGGCTGGGAATCGAAGGTGTACGAGGAGAAGAACTGGATAGGCCTCAACACCGGCAGCTTCGTGATCCGGAACTGCCAGTGGTCGCTCGACCTCCTCGACGCCTGGGCGAAGATGGGGCGGAGCGCCCCGGTGCGCGAGAAGTACGGGAAGATCTTCGCGAAGGCGCTGTCGAACCGGGCGGCGTACGAGGCCGACGAGCAGTCGGCGCTCGTGTACCTGCTCGTGACGCAGAGAAAGAAGTGGGCGGACAGCGTGTTCCTGGAGAGCTCCTACGTGCTGCACGGGTACTGGAAGGCGATCGTGGACAGGTACGAGGAGATGCAGAGCAAGTGGCAGCCGGGGCTCGGCGACGACCGGTGGCCGCTCGTCACGCACTTCGTCGGGTGCAAGCCGTGCGGGGACCCGAACGGCGCGAGCTATGAGGCCGCGCTGTGCCGGCGAGGCATGGAGCGCGCCTTCAACTTCGCCGACGACCAGATACTCAAGCTCTACGGGTTCCAGCACGAGACGCTCAACAGCACGGCTGTGTACCGCGTCAGGAACGACACCGGACGGCCGATGGACACGGACGACGAGGAGATCGGCCGGCTCCTGCACCCAACCTTCAGGGCCGCCAACGCCGAGCCATTGTGATCTCTCAAGTAGGTTCTTCCATTAGTAGTTCGGATCACGTGAACATGTAATTCTTTGCAGACGCAAATTTCTCTTATGTATGTAGTAGGCACCAATATATTGTTGTGTGCGTACTGACTTATATTGTGAAATGCAAGGTTGTGTTAGTACTTAGTAGTGCCTTTCAAATGTTCTGGGGTATGCATGATTCTTCATTTCCCACATTTTAGAAAATTAGACAGAAATCGTACAATTTTGTTCAGACGGCATGGCAAGAAAAGAAGATCCTAAGCAGTTACCAATTGTGCCCTTATTTTTCTTTCCAAGTGCCCGAACACGTCAAGTGCAAGAAGCACAAGACTGCCCCAGAGGCCTGTAAGTGGGACAAAATGGGATCATCTTCCACGCCTCTATTTTAGACTCTAGCTTCTTTTAAAATTTTAATAAATCCAAATTTTATTATCCCACGAAAATAAGAGTAGTCTCGAGATCCCACACTTATCCCAGCTCCTTATCACAGACTTGGTGAAACCGGCCAAGTCAAAATCTGTTTGAAAGTCAGAAGAGAATCATGATCTAGAGACGAGTGTGTACATTACTACCATTTGTATACTTACACTAGGTCTGGGAAGACGAATCTTACACGGATTTTGAGCAAATGCACATGAGCAATTAAGAACCCTCAGCCCTAGTAAGCATTGAGATTTGAAGTTCCAGAAACTCACGGCATGGAGGTTCTAGGTTGTCCTCCTCCGGTGCTCGCTATTGTCCAAGGTTGTTCTTCAGAGACGCAATGCACATGCACGCCATTGTTGGCGAGGCTAAGATGATGCTTTCTTGGGACCGACTAAGTTCCACTATCTTTCTCCTTTTAGATGGTGCATCGACAAGAAAAGTTCTTTTGAAGTTATTGTTCTTTGCAGTCGGCGGTGTTGGTCGAGACGTGGCTTTGTGTATAGCTTAGGACAAGCTCTTCATGGTGTGGTGCTATTTTGTTGGTGTGGCTGTCTTAGGAGTTAGAACTAGAAGGTGTGGAGTTATTACTACATTCGTTACTCGCATTGAGTGGTAGTGTTCTTTTACTCAAACATCTGCCTTCTATAAATGTATGGTACGTTTTTGGTTATTCTCGAAAAAATATCCATAAACTAGCTGGGTTTTTTTTAAATGGGGGTTTACCCCGGCTTCTGCATCATGATGATGCACACGGCCATTTATTGAAAACAAGGTTCGGATAAAGCATTGTTTACAACTCACGCATCACCGAGGATTGATACAAAAATCAACCATCGAAAAAAACACACACTATGACTAAAAATCAGCATAGCTTTCTAGTATGTCGCCAACCAGTCTGGCACAAGATATCCTGATCGACCATAAACTATCTGGTGAGCATCTCCTCGTATTATTTACAACATACGCCACCTCTTCGCCCCAAATCATGAATCTAGTCCACAGATCCCCATACATACTTGATTCTTGCCAGCTCGAGAGAAAAGAAAAAGGAAAGGGCGTGCAATGCACCACTCCACTTCCCTCCCACTCTCCCGTTGACGTTTGCCAGATGATCAACGGCTAAAAACAAGAGAGATAATGATCGTGTTGATCGCTAAAACGCACACAAAAAGAGAAGCATTTGTGAGCCAAGGTGCGTGCAACTCGCGGCGCCGGACGACCTCACCAGCTAGCAATAGCATAGCAACAATGGAGGAACAGCACGACGGCAAGTCAGCCGGAGACCGGCGATCCCGGCAGTATTACTATGGCTTCCCGGCAGGCACTACCATCCCCCTCGTCTTCGTTCTCCTGGTCGCCGGCTCGCTGTTCCTCATCCTCGGCCCGAGCAACTCCGTGCTCACCCTCCCCACCCTCCGCGTCGTCTTCAACAACCCCATCCACATCACCGCCGCAGCTACTCCGCCACCGCCAGCGCCGCCGCCTGCAGCAAGCAACGCGAGCGAGGAGGACATCGAGGACATTGGCCTCCCGCCGCCCCGGCAGCTGAGCGACCCGCCTTACTCGTTGGGCCGCGCCATCCCGGACTACGACGCGCGCCGGTCCGCTTGGCTCGCCGCGCACCCGGAGTTCCCGGCGCGCGTGCATCCCGCGGGCCGCCCACGCGTGCTGCTCGTGACGGGATCCGCGCCGTACCGGTGCCCGGACCCGGACGGCGACCACCTGCTGCTGCGCGCGTTCAAGAACAAGGCGGACTACAGCCGCGTCCACGGCCTGGAGGTGTTCTACAACACGGCGTTCCTGGACCACGAGATGTCCGGGTTCTGGGCGAAGCTGCCGCTGCTGCGGTCGCTGATGATGGCGCACCCGGAGGTGGAGTTCATATGGTGGATGGACTCGGACGCGGTGTTCACGGACATGGCGTTCGAGCTGCCGTGGGAGCGGTACGCGGCGCACAACCTCGTGGTCCACGGGTGGGAGGCCAAGATGTACGAGGAGAAGAGCTGGGTCGGCATCAACACCGGCAGCTTCCTCATCCGCAACTGCCAGTGGTCGCTCGACCTCCTCCACGCGATAGCGCCCATGGGGGCCCGCGGGCCCGTGCGCGACATGCACGGCGAGCTCTTCGCCAAGGAGCTCTCCGGCCGGCCGCCGTTCGAGGCCGACGACCAGTCGGCGCTCATCTACCTGCTCGTCACGCAGCGGGAGAAGTGGGGCAGCAAGGTGTTCTTCGAGAACTCGTACGAACTCAACGGGTTCTGGGAGCTCATAGTGGACAGGTACGAGGAGATGCGGCGGGAGGGGCGGTGGCCGCTGGTGACGCACTTCGTCGGATGCAAGCCATGCCGGCGGTACGCGGACAGCTATCCGGCGGACCGGTGCCGTCTCGGGATGGAGCGCGCCTTCAACTTCGCCGATGACCAGATACTGAAGCTGTACGGGTTCGGGCACGAGTCGCTCAACGGCACCGCCGTGCAGCGCGTCGGGAACGACACCGGCGGCCCGCTGGACGCGGAGGACCAAGAGCTCGGCCGGCTGTTGCACCCCACGTTCAGGGCGGTCGCAAAGACAGCCTAGACGACGACTAACCTTGAGGATTTTGTTTTTGTCGTGGTTGCCTTGTTTTTTTGGTCATGTTAAGTAGTAGGATACTTTCAAGTTTCTAGAACACTTGAGGTTAAGTCCAAAGATTCAGCCAATTATTGGAACACCTGCTATGCGATGATAGTGGCACAAAGTATGCGTACTCTTAAACTAGGAGAACTGATAAATTTTACTTTTGAAATTATGTAGTACTACACTAGATTTTCCCTTTCTTTTTACAAGTTCTCTCAATGCAAGTTACATTCCATTTGGTGGCAGCGGAGGGCAAAACGTACTGCTTTCTCTATTCATTTCCGCTCTATTCAGGCCTTGGCAGCGAACTTTTGTGGTGCTCAATCAAGGGCAGAGCCGAAGGATGTAGTACGGTGCAGACCACCAGTTAACTACTACAAAATGAATATAGATGCTTGCGTTTTCCCTAATGGTTCAGGTACTGCTGGAGCTATTATCCGGGATGACAAAGGTGAGGCAATAGCTGGCTTGAGTTGTCTGCCTAACACTAAACACTAAACCCTAAACACTAAACCTTATTGATGCTATAACATTTGAAACTCATGCTCTTCAAAATGGACTGGAATTTGATTGAATGAATTAGTTGCAATCTTGTCATCATCAAATCCAACTCACTAGAGCTGGTGCAAGCTTTGAACGGTGTGTCTGAAATGTGGAGCCCTTATACACCTATCCTAGCAGATTGCTTTCAGATTGTTAGTGGAATTGGTAATGTATATATGCAGTATTGCTTTCGAGTGGCGCATAATTTAGCAGAATGTGTTATAATTCTAATAATTATGTGTTTTGCGACTGCGGCCCCCCTAGCTTTATTATTCCCCATGTAATGAACGATATATCCTTCTTTAAAGTGAATTAAAACGCGCCATGAAGGCATTCCCTAAAAAAATGATATTCCATTTTACTCTACATGTATTTTACATGATCGGAAACATGTAAATTTCAGCAAATAGGACTGTAATTTTGGTCCATGTATAATAAACTTTACTCCTTTTAGTGCTAATTAAAGGTAGCAAATTGTACTAGTAGCCCGTTTATAAAGCTCATGATGACTTCATCTTAGGGTTTAGGGGATTTTTACTCATGCCACATGGCACCTTACGATTTGGAGGAAAAACCGACTTACGATGAATTTAAAATTAGTAAGATTTGTTGCTAAAACATACCAATAATAATCTTGCAATTGTTGTGCAAGAATCGAAAATACATTACAGGCATCTACACGAGACGTGGCACAAACACGCAAGACAAGCACACGCTAACTTTCTTGGAAAAGCATATCGCGGACACGTTCCTTCTACTCCGTGATAGCTCGACGCAACCGCAGCCGCCAAAATTTTCAACAAACGGCAATTTTGAAAGAAAAAAAAAAGATCATGTGAGCGGCACCTCTCTCCCGGGTCGCTTGGGCGACGGCTCCGGAGAGCCCAAACCCTAGTAAAAAAACTTCAATCTCCTCTCTCCGGCCGTTGCCGCCGCTGGCATCGGCGGTGGTGGCCACGTCTGGCCGACGAAGAAGGCGGGCGGGGTAGGCTCGTCCTGATGGGTTCACTTCGCGTGGGGGGTGTAGGGGGGACATCACTCGGGAGGCGCAGGTGGTGTGGTGGCGCAAGGTTGGAGGAGCTCACCGGTGCATCGACCGGAGCTCGGCGGGGATGCAAGCGAGGCAGGCACGCCATGGAAGCCAAGACGGGACCTGGGGGCGTCGACACGGTTCCAATCTTGGAGGCATCGGCCATGGAGTGCTGCCAGGATGAATTCTTGTTGCAGCAGTCGGCTGCTTCCGAGCTGCGGCATGCGGCGGCGCCCGCCCGGTGGTGCGCTGGAGTGGGGGCGGAGATGGAGGCGCAGGAGACCCTAGGCCCGATCTAGGCCCTAGGGGCCGGTGCCGCACACTTGGCTATATGCCTGGAGTGGGACAACAGAGCGGTGATGGCGGCCCGATACGCGTTGGAGGTGGTCCGAGGCTGCATCTTCATTCGGGGTTGAGGTGAGCGTCTTCTCGGTTGTGCAGGGTGTTGGTGGACCACGATGTTTTGGTTGGCGAGGTGTTGCAGTGGCGGCAGTGTGAATGACATGGATGGCTTTCCCAATCCGGCTAGTAGGATGGGAAGTGTGCGACAAATGGACGAAAGTATATCCCATCTTCGGTCAGTGTTGTTATCACCAGAATTTGACCAAGTCAGAGGTGGGCCGCGATTAAGACAAGCTTGAAGATATATGCGTGGAGACACATAGAGAATCGGCCTTGTGTATCAAGTTGGGCTAGTTAGCCCATGTATCTTTGTATAATAGGTTACGTAAAAGTTAGAATCTATCTCGTGCACGGTTTGGTGCACGTCCACATTAGAAAGTCCGCTGGACTATAAATATGTACCTAGGGTTTATGGAATAAACAACAACCAACGTTCAACACAAACCAATCTCGGCGCATCGCCAACTCCTTCGTCTCGAGGGTTCCTCCGGTAAGCATCATGCTGCCTAGATCGCATCGCGATCTAGGCAGCACAAGCTGCCTAGTTGTTCATGCGTTGCTCACCGAAGCGTTTTTGATGGCGAGCAACGTAGTTATCGTAGACGCGTAGGGTTAGCATCGTTCTTAGCATCATATGCTCGCGTAGTGCAACCCTTGCGCGTCTAGCCGTCCTTGTGCCTCATCATGGGTGCAGGGCGGCACCGCTTGATCTTTGTTTAGTAGATCTGATCCGTTATGGTCGATCCTTGATTCATCAAGGATTAGTTTAATATCTGCAATAGTTAGGCCTTACAAAGGGTTGGAGGATCCAGCGGCATGCGGGTGTAGTTTGCTGCCCCTAGATAGGACGTTCCGAGGATCAACCTAGTGTTGGTTTTTAGGCCTTGTCTAGGGCTGGCTTACGTTTATCGTGCGTGAGCGCGAGGCCCAATCGTGAGTAGGATGATCCGATTATGCGGTGAAAACCCTAGATCGTCGTGGATCTCATACGCTTTATATTGATCAAGCGGGACCACCATATATTCGGCCACCTTGACGAATCATGGGTGAATCGGCTCTGAGCCGATTCAGACAACCTGAGAGCCGATCGAGGCTCGTATTTAACGTGTACGTGTGTGCCCTGCAGAAACTAAGCGAGGCATCATCCACACCTTCGACCGTATAGGTCGTGGCACGCCCTGCGACCCGGCATCGCGCGCGACCGAGGCTTTGCGGGCCGTCGCTCGAGGGCCGGCCAGCCGCAGCCCTAGTCATTCCGGCTCTCCGTGTTGGCCGTCGCTGCCCGCCGGTGGGTTTCGCGCCAACACATTCGCACGCCCGGTGGGACCATCTTCAACGACAATCTTCAACGACTCATCTTCAGCGACAACCTCCTCGCCATCCACATCGAGAGATGGCGGAAGAAACTCGGTCACCTACGAGGAGCTCAGCGAGCTCAAGAAGAAGTACGACGAGGTCAAGTCGCCTCGAAACCGACCCTGTCGGTTCTTCCCACTACACCCGCTCCCCTGGCATCGACACCAACGTGGTGGAGCTGGGGTACCACCCCGGTGAGGGTAGTGATGACGGCGGCTGCTCCCACAGCAAGGGTGAGGAAGAGCCGATCCCGGCGGTCGGACCATACCACGCGCACCACCAGCTCTCCCGTATTCGGCGTCGACCTCTCGGGACGGGAAGCTAGGATTCGGGTTCACATCGGCTGACGAGCTAGAGGAAGTCGACATTGGCCCCGGGGATAAGCCGCGGCCAACTTTTATCAGGAAGTTAGACCCGTAGCTCAGGGGTCGGATGATTGCTCTCTTGAAAGAGTACCCAGATTGCTTCGCATGGGACTATGAGATGCTGGGCTGGACGGAGCATCATCGAGCATCGACTCCCCCTGAAGAAAGGATTCGGCCCTTCCAGCAACGAGCACGACAAATGAAGGCCGAAATCCTAGAAGAGGTCAAGAAAGAGATCGAGAAGATGTTGGTGCGGTTTATCGGACCATGCGGTGCGCGGAATGGATATCCGTATCGTTCCTGGAAAAGAAGGACGGCCGGTGGCGAGTGGCTATCGATTTCGCGACCTTAACAGAGCTACGCCAAAAGATGAATACCCGATGCCTGGCGGAGACGCGATCAACGCAGCTGCTGGTCATAAGGTTTTAAGCTTCATGGATGGCAACGCCGGCTACAACCAGATCTTCATGGCCCAGAAGACATTCACAAAACTGCATTCGAGTACCAGGAGGTAGGCTTATTTGAATACGTGGTCATGACCTTTGGATTGAAGAATGCCGGCGCAACATACCAAAGAGCCATGAATTACATATTCCACGATCTGATCGGCAAGCTGGTGGAGATCTACATCGATGACGTGGTAGTCAAATCTGTGTCCATGAAGGGACACTTGGAAGATTTACGACACGTACTAGACCGAACTCGAAGTTCGGACTGAGAATGAACCCAAAGAAGTGTGCCTTTGGGGTGACGGCCGGCCAGTTTTTAGGATTTTTGGTCCATGAGCGAGGAATTGAGATCGGCCTGAAGAGTCAGGAGGCGGTGCGCACCATGCAGCCGCCCACCACGAAGAAGGAACTACAACGTCTTATCGGCAAGATCAACTTCGTTCGCCGATTCATCTCTAACTCGAGACGGATCGAGCCGTTCATGGGTTTAGTAAAAACTAAGTCCGATGACGAGTTTCACGGGGCGCAGAACAGCGGCGGCGTTTGATGACATCAAACGGTATCCGACGACACCACCGTCTTGGTGCCGCCCCAACAAGACAGCCGTTCTACATTTACAGCCGAGCCGACACATCCATCGCCCGGTGGTGGTGCAACTTTACGAGGGCGTCGAGAGGGTCGTCTTCTACCTCGCAGAAGGATGTTGGATGCGAAACAAGATACCACGAGGTGGAAAGCGTGCCTCTGTCGGTCTTCCTGTACCAAGCTGCACCATATCCTCTTGACCGCAGAGATCTTCGTCATATGCAAGTCCGACGTTGTCAAGCACATGCTGTCGGCCCCGTGTTGAAGGGGCGATTGGGTAAATGGATGCTTGCATTGTCAGAGTTCGACCTTCGGTATCAGCTGCGAAAGTCAAAGGACAAGCGTTAGCCGATCTCATAGCAGCGAATCAATACCAATATAGCAGCACTATCCATACGTGCGTGGGCTATGTTCTTCGATGGATCGGCTTGCGACGGTGGTTGCGGCATCGGCATTCTGCTCGTATCGCCTAGGGGGTGGAGTACTCCTTCTCCATCGGCTGTCGACTCCCTGCACCAACAATGTGGCGGAGTATGAAGCGATACGAAAGGGGATGGAGTTGCTACTAGAAGCTGGAGCGGAAGCAGAGCTCTTTGGAGACTCCAAGTTGGTGATTAACCAGCTCACGGATGAATATAAGTGCGAAAGTGAATCGCTTTTCCCACTGGATGGAATGCCGTGAGCTAATGACACAGTTTAGATACATCAACTTCAATTGGGTCCCGAGATCCCAGAATACCGAGGCCAACAATCTCGCGCAAATGGCGTCGGGCTACATAGAGACACCTGAAGGGTCAGAATCCAGGTCCAATTCCTGGAACAAGATGATTGGAGAACCGAAATCTTCAAATATTTAAAAGATTCGGCTCGGGGGCACCTAAGCGGATAAGATACAAAGCCATGAAGTATGTCCTCATAGGAGACGACATGTTCTACAGGACGTTGGAAGGGTTACTACTCAAGTGCTTAGGACCAACTGAGTCTAATCGGCTCTTACATGACGTGCATGAAGGCGCTTGCGGGACTCATCAGTCGGCTCACAAGATGAAGTGGCTGATCAGACGCTCAGGGTTCTATTGGCCCACCATGCTTGAGGATTGCTTCAATTACTATAAGGGGTGCCAGGCATGCCAGATGTTCGGGAAGATTCAGATGGTACCAGCATCGGCAATGAATCCGATCGTCAAACCTTGGCCATTCCGAGGATGGGGCATGGACATGATCGGGAAAATCCATCCGGCTTCGAGCAAGAAGCACGAATTTATCTTGGCCATCACAGATTACTTCACCAAGTGGGTGGAGGCCGTCCCTATGAAGAAGGTAAAATCAGAAGATGTGATCAAGTTCGTGAAAGAACACGTGATTCATAGGTTCGGGATTCCCCAAACTATCACGACCGATGGAGGCTCGGTCTTTGTGTCTAAAGAGTTCAGGGGATTCTGCGATGACATGGGGATTAAGCTGATCCGATCATCTCCGTATTATGCCGGGCGAACGGGCAAGCCGAGGCGTCCAATCAGAGTTTGATCAAGCTGATCAAGAGAAAGATTGAAGAAAACCCGAGGGATTGGCATGAGAAGTTATCGGAGGCGTTATGGGCCTACCGCATGTCATGCCATGGAGCTATAAAAACTTCGCCGTACCAGCTTGTTTATGGGCAAGAGGCCGTATTACCTTGGGAGGTTACGGCTGGGTCTAGACGTGTCACGTTTGACGACGACGGCGACGAATATGCGACTTTGATGAGTGACACCATTGAGGACGCGCAGGCTGAGGCTTTGGTCGTTGGAAAAGATCAAGGAAAACAAGGCCCGGGTAGCTCGAGCCTACAATAAGAAGGTTAGGCCAAAGGAGTTTCAAGTTGGTGACCTGGTATGGGAAGCTGTGTTGCCGTTAGGAACCAGGGACAAGGCATATGGCAAGTGGTCTCCTAATTGGCACGGCCCGTATAAAGTCATCCAGGCCTTGAAAGGTAATGCATACATGTTGGAAGAATTGGACGGACAGAAGTTCCCAGTGGCCGTAAATGGTCAACACCTCAAGAAATATTTCCCAAGCATGTGGGATGATAGGTACTAAAATAGGGAGGCCGATTAGAGTCGGCCAGCAAAAAGGGGACGATCCAAAGTGTGGGGGCCGATACAATCGGCCGTAAAAAAAACACAAAAGCCGATGTCGCCGCCATCGACTCTAGAACAATTATGGTGTTCAGTTTGGCCTCACTTCAGTTTGGCCTCACGAGTGCCCTGGAACACGTCCTTGCTGGTGTCCTCGCCTTGACTAAGGCTCGGGGGGCAGTTAATCTAGTGGATGCTCGGTATTTTCAAGAGCCGATTGGAGTGGCTCGGATTTAGCCGATGAACAATTATCGGCTATGGAATTGCAAAAGTCCATGGTCAGGGAAAGAATGATAATCCGGTTCGTTTGCTATCGGCTCTGGTGTGGCGAGCAGGAAGATGGAGATTGAATTAATGAAAGAAAGATTGAACGATTCTTGATTAATTCAAAGATACGGCTTTACAAGAAGAGCCGAGGGCTCCCAAAAGAGGGATCTAGTGCCTAGTGCACTACTATTCCTACTCTACCAGTCGTCGCCGTCTTCATCGTCGCCGTCATCATCGGCGCTGCTCCCGGAAGCTCCTCGCCATCGCTATCCCACTGTCGGTGGAGCTTCCTCTTCCTCCTCGTCATCATCATCGTCCTCGCCGCAGTGCGGGAGCGCTTCGTTGGAGGATATCCCGCGGAGGAGGAATCATCTTCCTCCTCCTCATCCTCCTCTTCCTCGTCGTCCTCGTCCTCGCTGTCCGCCCACATGCGGGAGCGCTTCTTCAGAGGGAGCTTGGTGGAGGGAGGGACTTCAGTCCCTTCCGCTCTTTCTTCTTTCTTCTCCTTGTCGGATGGAATGGGATTTGCCCCGGGACGGGGATCGTCCCCTTTCTTGTTCTTCGGCGCCGATTGGATGGAGAGGCGGAAGCGGAGGAGGAAGAGGAAGACATTGCCACGGAAGAAGAGGGTTTTTTGGTGTTAACCGCTAGAACGGAGGAAGGGGATGAAGAGGACTGGTCAGTTGGCGTGATTAAATAATGAGGAGCCTAGTGGGGTTTCAATGCCATTGCAGTTTCCGAGGAAGTGGTGCTGAAGCTGTCAAATCTCACGGAGGAGTGGGGAAGACAAGGCGTCATGATGACGGTTGCTGCAGCAGTTCTGCCACGACATGACCTGACGAAAGAAAGCATAATGATTTTGGAAATGTCATTTCCAAAACCAGGGGGCATGTGTTATCACCAGAATTTGACCAAGTCGAGGTGGGCCGCGATTAAGACAAGCTTGAAGATATATGCGTGGAGACACATAGAGAATCGGCCTTGTGTATCAAGTTGGGCTAGTTAGCCCATGTATCTTTGTATAATAGGTTACGTAAAAGTTAGAATCTATCTCGTGCACGGTTTGGTGCACGTCCACATTAGAAAGTCCGCTGGACTATAAATATGTACCTAGGGTTTATGGAATAAACAACAACCAACGTTCAACACAAACCAATCTCGGCGCATCGCCAACTCCTTCGTCTCGAGGGTTCCTCCGTAAGCATGCTGCCTAGATCGCATCTCGCGATCTAGGCAGCACAAGCCTGCCTAGTTGTTCATGCGTTGCTCGTACTGAAGCGTTTTGATGGCGAGCAACGTAGTTATCGTAGACGCGTTAGGGTTAGCATCGTTCTTAGCATCATATGCTCGCGTAGTGCAACCCTTGCGCGTCTAGCCGTCCTTGTGCCTCATCATGGGTGCAGGGGCGGCACCCCGCTTGATCTTTGTTTAGTAGATCTGATCCGTTATGGTCGATCCTTGATTCATCAAGGATTAGTTTAATATCTGCAATAGTTAGGCCTTACAAAGGGTTGGAGGATCCAGCGGCATGCAGGGTGTAGTTTGCTGCCCCTAGACAGGACGTTCCGAGGATCAACCTAGTGTTGGTTTTTAGGCCTTGTCTAGGGCTGGCTTACGTTTATCGTGCGTGAGCGCGAGGCCCAATCGTGAGTAGGATGATCCGATTATGCGGTGAAAACCCTAGATCGTCGTGGATCTCATACGCTTTATATTGATCAAGCAGGACCACCATATATTCGGCCACCTTGGACGAATCATGGGTGAATCGGCTCCCGAGCCGATTCACAGACAACTGAGAGCCGATCGAGGCTCGTATTTAACGTACGTGTGTGCCTGCAGAAACTAGCGAGGCATCATCCACACCTTCGACCAGGTATAGGTGGCACGCCCTTGCGACCCAGCATCGGCGCGCGACCGGGAGGCTTTGCGGGCCGTCGCTGAGGGCCAGGGGCCAGCCGCAGCCCTAGTCATTCCCGGCTCTACCGTGTTGGCCAGTCGCTGCCCGCCGGTGGGTTTCTGACGCCAACAAGTGTCGACAGCGATGGCAGTCGGCGTTGTTACCCTCCTTGGAGGCGTTGCTGAGTATGTCGGCACTTCCCCACGCCCATTGCGGTTTGGTAGATGTCTCCGGGTGAAAGCCTAGGTTTGGAATGAACCAGCGCAATGCAGGAGTCCTCTACATCGTTGCTCTGTTGAGAGCATCGCGTCTGGAGGCACGGCTTTGCAGGTTCCTCTCCGGTGCTCGTTGTTGTCCATGTTTGATCATCATAGGTAGGGGTGTAAACGGATCAGAGAGGATCAGATTTTGCTCATACCATATCATTTACCATATATTTTTCTCGGAGTGCGGATATTGATCAGTTTCGGATTCGAATGCGGATATATCGGACTGCGGATTCGAATCGGAAATAAGGCGAACTCGGACCGAAAATAAAAATAGTCGGATATATGCTCTCATCGATATATAGTTATAGTTCTGGAAAATCTTGAGAGATTTCAACTTTCGGTCTTGTGTAGTTAAGAAAAAAGAGACACAATGCACTAAAACTCAAGCATTGATAGAAATGTAGAGCTAAACATGCTTTCCAAATGAATTCGGTAACTTAATAACTACTAACTTTGCAAGATTGACCTTGGCTTTTAACTTAAAAATTGGATTATCCGGTTTAAAACCTTTGGATTATCCTCATTAAATTTCGGATAATCCATATCGGCATGTTATTTGCTATACCATATCATATACCGTATTTGAAGCACCACTTCGGATTCAGATATCCTTATCCGTTGAATTCTTTAAAATTATATATGAATATCTTAAAATGGATTCGGCATCGGCATCGGTTTCGGTGCGAAAATTATCCTATCCATTTACACCTCTAATCATAGACATGGAGCCAAGAGGATGTCTTTCTTGGGCCCAACCGAGTCCCACCACCTCCTTTCGCCATGAAGGGTGCATGGTGATTCAAGATGAAGTTGTCAATCTTGGAAGGTGCCCGACGTTAGCCAAGAAGCGGCTTTGTTGTTGCTAGGCTCTTTTGTTCTGAGTTGTAATGTTGGTGGTGGCTATCTTCGGAAGATGAAGTTGTCAATCTTGGAAGGTGCCCGACGTTAGCCAAGAAGCGGCTTTGTTGCTTGGTAGGCTCTTTTGTGTTCTGAGTTGTAATGTTGGTGGTGGCTATCTTCGGATTTGCCGAAGTAGAGTTCTACCTTCTATAAAAAAATAAAGTAAGGCACGCCTTTGTCATGCTTTCGAAAAAAAAAACATGTGAGTTGCCATTCGGTCAGGCCAAGAAATTGCTGCGCACGATTGGATTCCAACTTTTCTATAAGGATTCTATTCAATGTGTAATCTCATAATACTGATGATGATAATGAACTTTTGCTTCGCCTTCTCTTTATTGATGATGTACTAAGGTCTATACAAATTCAATAATCTGCTAGGGCATTTCCTCTACCAGATATTTACACATTGACATCTTTTCTAGCAAAGCTCTCAAGTTCTTCTTTTCTTTACCAATAGGACTATCGACCTTTCTTGACGGCTACAAGGGGTCAAATGGTCAGAGTGCTGTTTTAAGATCAATTTGTATCAGCAAACGAGGGATTAAAGAATTCCAAAATGTTAAGCTGAATTCCTCAGACCTACGAACTACTATGGCTTTCCTCTAACAGAACTGTGCCTTAGTAAAACAAATGGAGAATCATCTCACAGGCTGAGAGGCAAATTCTGCTAAAAAGGAAGCATGACAACTGAGCACAGAGCTCCACCACCTAGAGTGATAACAGGTTATCTTGGATCCAATCAGATAGCCTGCGAATCTCAGTGCTCTTTGAAAAATAAGAATCAGCATTGGCAAGCATCACCCTGGCATCATGCTTGACAGCCTCCAAAGTTCTATAGTAATTGTTATGTAGCCTTGCCCTGATCAGCTCAATGGAGAACTGGACAGGAAACCTGTAGTGCAGCAAAATCTTTTAACAGGAGCGCCTCTTTGAAAATGGATGTTACTTCATAAACAAAAAGCACCCAATATACTTCATAGTTCATACACAGCATTTTTCCAAACCACCCATTCTCAGGAAGGAGGAATCGGACTAAGAAAGTAGTCCCTCCATTCCAAATTAATTGTCGCAGATTCAGGCAAAATGTTGCCTAAAATGTGTCCGGGTTCACTGAATCTGCAACAAGTAATTTGGTTCGGAGGGAGTGCTTCCCAATATTTGATAGGACTGTGTAGGTATATATGTATGTGATGCACCAAAACCATCGTCGAAATGCACTATTAAAGTTTGATATAAAATAAATAAGTATAAAGCTATATGGGGCCTCTTGATATCCTAGATGCTCACTTCATATGAATATACAAAAGACAAAAGACAAACGCATGAACACAAAGACACCATATTCAACATACAAATGAGTATGCGTTGGTAAGATGTTTATTTACCTTGTTTCAAAGAAAATCATAAAATCTTTGTTTTAACAACAGTGGCCTCAAAGATGTGCAGCCAGAACCTTCTGATGTCAAGTATTTACTTGATTTTGATGAAAAAATGTCATTAGCGTATTAAAGTTGATGATTGCTATGAGATTTGCCAACCCAAGAAGGTAGTTTAGTAAAAGTTAGCGTTCACATTTCCTAAGTATCTGTCAGCTACAACTCATTCAAAAAACTACATTTAGTGCTATATGAAATTGATTAAACCTCAACCAAATATAGGCGTAAAAGTAACCTCATCGACAATAGGGTGATTTTATAATACATGGTGCAACGCATTATCTAGATTATACAGTAATCGGTGTTCGCCCTTTTGTTGCTAAATGGAGAAGTATCAGCACCAAATGCATTTACACAAGAATTACCTGTTTATGAAATCCGGTTTTCCTGCAACAGTGTCTAACCTCAGGACACCATAGCGATCCTGCAGATCCACAAAGAAATACAGTAGACAGTTAAAACAACAACGAAAGAGTGGCCAAAGATTATAAACATCAAAAATAAATTAATTCCACCTGATTTGTGCGAGACATTTTCTGTAAATTGGTCACTGCTGATAACAATTTGTTCCTGACAATGGGATCAATATGTGGATGTTTCCATGGAGCCAATGAGCTAGTAGCAGGATGGAGCTCCCAGGGGCTATGAGGATGATGAGAACCATCATTTTTGTACTTTATGACATATCTCTCCCATGGACTGTCAGGAAAATCAGGTGACTTAGGCGTTATTGCCATTACCCGTCCCTCCCACCAACTTCCTCCTCCTTCCTCAGAGTCATTGGTCCACCAAACTTTGCACTTATCTCTGACAACCCAGTTCTGCGTAATAGCAGCTTCAAACCGTGTTCTTTCCACAAGAAAATCAGGGAAGTTAACTAGTTCAGGCAATGTGATTTCAAAGTATTCGCCAAATCCGCTTGAAGTGTGATCAATGAACTCCACTGTTAATTTACAGCAGCTATCACCGGACCCAATATGAGATTTGTAATCAAGAACCTTAATTTTGCAAAGCTCTACAGCTTTAAGGCCTTCGATCCAATTCCATGGGCATTTACGCAATGATGATAATGTTTCATTAAGATATTCTTCATGACCCTGAACAATAACAAGCACACAGAAAGTTTACTTCATAAATGATGTTTACACCAAAGTCATCTGCATGCTTTATACACAATACAGCAAGAATAAAGTTACCTGGCGCAAGTACATAACCTCATCATCAAGTTGGGGAATATAGCGGTAAATATCCTCATGCTCTAGCAACATTAGCCATGGATACTTGGACACTTCCTGTTTTTTCTCAAATAGATGTGTATCAGGAAAGTTGCCACTCTCTTTTTTGTACCTCTCAGACCTTGATGTTGATCCCCACGTTTCACGCGCATTTGGAGCAGTTTGTCTACCACTTGTTGATGCTTCATGGGAAGATTTTTTCTCATGAGAGATAGCATCCTTTCCTCTAGCATCATCAGTGTATGCACATGACCTCCTTGCACTTCTTCGCAAACTACCAGTAGGTGTAGCTGGACTGTAGTCTGGAGGAGGCTGATATCCACCATCATTGGAGATAGAAGTGCTATCTCCATTTCCATAAGCATCTGGATCCGGGGTTTTTTTGTACTTACTTGACTTCGACCTTGTGTACACTGCAGTGCATGTCTTGGCAGATTCGAAGTGTAACTTTTTTGAGTCATGCAAACAAGTACCGTTATCTGTGTGTTCTTGAAAACTTCTGGATACACTAGTGAAGTCACTGCTTCTATGTTGATTGGTGGCAGAAACCTCGTCATGCTGCATGGAAACTTCATCATGCTCAGAGTTCATGTCACTCCCTACTGCAGTAGTCTTTGATTTATCTGATGAACTTGCTCCATCTACAAAGCCCCTTGACCTCGACAACTTCAGTTTAAAGGATATAGGCTCAGTACCGTAGAACTGTTCGCTGCATCCCTTGTTATTTTCTTCCACCACGTGAGTACTATTGTTGTTGGTTAACCTTTCTTCACCAGGCAAATTAACTTCACTATTATCATCAGTATTATGGTTTTCATGGATGCTATCCAAATGTGCATGCTGACTTATTTGTACATTCTGCTCAACCATTTGTTGGATGCCATTACCATATTCATGAGGTGTCTTCTCACTACCAGACTCATCAAGACCCTGTGAAAGTGCATTATCTAAAGAGGGCCTCATGTTTCCAGAAGAGTCAACAAGTTTGGAACGCTTTGAAGATCGTCGCTTAACTTCACCCCATTTGATTTTGTCATTACTGTGAACAGCAGAACCATTGTGCAGACCAGAGATCGTGGTTTGATATCCATCTGTTGATAGTTCAGCCTTGCAAGCAGAGGAACTTCCCAGCTCAAAAGCTAGTTCTGGCTCAATGGCTTCGCGTTTGGCCGCTGCAAGTGACACCACCGCTTTGTCCTCAGTGGATGATTCTGTGTTTCCATTTTTTGAAGGAAACTGGGTTTTTAAATCACGCCGTGGTATCCTCAGGATCAGTTTTCTATTATTTCCAGAATTTCCCTGAGTTTCAGTGAAATGAGAAGGTTGTGTAACATCTTCTGAATCATAATGGTTACTCTCTCTACCATATCTTGGCTGACCATACCGCGCTGACTGCTCAGCTTCAGTGCTCTCTGTGTTGAATTCACTGTCTGAAAGACTACCCCCTGAGTCATCTTCATCCTCTTCCGATGAAGCTCCTATCTTTGTGAGGAAACTGAGTGCGTTGCGGGCAGCACGTCTTTGAGGTCTCAGTCCCCTAGATTTGGAGGATCTTTTCCTTTTGCTAGAACGACCAATCTTAGACTTCCTACCTCTATGTGGCCGTGATGTCGTAGCCACATCATGCCCATCCAAATTTATTTTCTTAACTCGCCGACCAGATGAAGTAACAAGATCAGCCTGTAGAAGATGACAATAAGACGAAAGGTTAGAAGGCAGCATAAAGGAAGATGGAATGATCTCAACTGTTGCCTCTTACATCAGATTTTTTCTTCTTTCTTCTAGATCTGCGGCGATTAGCGGTACCATTAAGGTTATCTGCATCAATCTCTGCACTTGAGTATGAAGCACCAGAGGAATCACCACTCAAGACCCCCGGTTCTCCTTCACTCGAATTGTCATCCAAGCCGTCGTACTCAGAATCAGTATCATCAGAGATAACTTCGTTTTCTGGCTCAAATTCAAAGAAGTCCGGTATCTCTGGAAGTGGTTCCCACCTATCTGGATCAATAATTGGGATGATTTGGTATTCGCCAGTGGTTGCATTGTATGTGGGGCCAACAGCAAAATTTACAGAGGGAGGTCGCCACTCAATACCCAGGGTACCTAGCCTGCGTTTCTGGTACATGCTCTGAAAAGGCTCTGGGTATGGTATCATACCTGCAATTGGTAATTAGCAAATAACAATTATAAGCATGTACAGCAAATAAAATTACTGTACTATGCCAAAGATAGAAAGGCAGAAAAGTTATATACCCGAGTCGCACAGAAGGTCTTGAATATTTCTCTTATAAGGTGGAAGCTGTGTTTCCTGGATACATTAAGTAAAAGCAGCATTAAGACAATCTGGTATCGCATTATACACTTTGTAAACAGAGAAAAGCACAGTTTTACAAAGGCAAGTACGATCGGTTCAATATTCCTCTTTTGGAAAAATACCAGCCCAAGCATGTGTACAGTAGCTTTTGGAATCTGGAGACATATGTTCATGTTTTAACATTCCTTAGTCCTACAATCCTTTGTTGTTTCAATAAGCAAAAACGACCAGTTACAGTAAGTTGATCCCCTTCTATGACTTCTGGTGAGAATGTAAGAGTAGCACCACGCAAGCACTAGATATATGAAAAATATATTAATACATTATAATTATTCACAAGCACATTAAGTGTACTGATCAGATGATTATTCTGGTACAGTATGCTTGCAGTTTATAAACATCTCCTAGTAGGTAATTAACAGAACTTCAACATGTGTACTTCAATATTGTCATCAAAGTATTCTGCCAATCAGCAGAGTGGTCCTCACTCAAGAAACAGGATTTGACAGCTTATAATCCCGCTTGCTTAACTGCTGAGATAGCAGCACTTCAGAAGTAGATTGCAATGTCGGTAGTATGTGGTATTCTTCATGATATAGCTGGCAGTCACAAACAGACTAACAAATTGTAGGGAGTCCAAATCAACTGACAATATTACTTCACTAACCAATAAAATGTATGCTATCACGAAAGCAAGTCTAAGAATTTTCTTGAAAGCAATACATGATACTGATAACAACTCCATTTCGTCTATCAGAACAAGGGGGGAAATGTAAATACAGGAGTATTACAAATAGATCTTTGAAACAGTTAACATGATAACTCCGATGGTACAGTTAAAGAACAAACTGAAAATAAAAACATTAAACATTCCGAAGAAATAAGACAACTTAGTCAGCTAATGCAAATGCAAAGAGCAGATGATTCATATCACCAGACGAACCTGATCAATAGCATTCCCATTTGTATCTTGAATAAGGGGCCGATAGTCTCCAAGAAAGAACTATTGTAAAAGATGAATAGTGAGCATCACTGATTGTATAAAGGTAAAATATTTCCCCAAGGAGAGGGGGGAGGGGGTATGCAGTGCAAGCATATCTGGGTACAGTCATTCAAACTATCAATGTGAGTTGTTGGATGAGCTTTCAGTGTGGTCAGTTTAAGAAATCAAGGGTGTGTTTGGTTCTGAAGCTAGTCTCCTAGCCTTGCTAGGCAAGGATGGTTGTTCGGTAATGTCATAGAGGGTTTGCTTTGCTTGGCTAGATTAATAGTAACGCAATAAAAAACTTGGAGGCTAGCTGAATTGGCTCTCTCGTATGGGCGAGGTGAGACAGCACTGTTTCATCAGCCTCTAACCGGCACGGACATTGTGATTTGCCTGTGACTGACCAAACAAAGCCACCTTCACCTTGCTTTTCTTTGCTATGCCCAGCTGAGCTAATTTCATCTAGTCTAGCTAAGCAAGATAAGCTAAGGATCCAAACACACCCTAGAGCGCAACATGATGATAATTTTATGGCTTAAGCCCTAAGGCACTGATAGACTAGAAAGTTATAAATGACAAAATTAGAATATGAACTGCCCCTCATCCAACTGTACTGATTGTGTTTGGATCTAAAACAAGGATAGCTCTAGTCTTGTCTAACAAGTATTTGCATTTGGTAGAGGCATAATTTGTTTGCCATTTCAGGCAAGCTCACTCATAACTGTAGCTAAATGCTTGCCTGGCCGGGAGAGCCGTATTGGCTCTCTCACGACGACAACCGAGCGGTCATGGAGAACGACATGAGACACACGACCCAAGGCAATACAACCAAACAACAAAACTTAGCTCATGTGGGATATGACACAAATGGGCTAGCTGAACTTAGCATAGCTAGGCGAGGGCAGCAAAGGATCCAAACAGACCCATGACCACTGGGATAATGGCAGTTTGCATGACTAAAATTGGTTTGCACTAAGCATTCTCCCCATTTACTTGGTAATTCAGCAACAGTTCATGTACCTGCTCATCTTTTGCATCCTTCTGTGACTCGCCCTGCCCTGTACCAATGATGAATATTTGCCCAATTTCATCAGTGAGGACAAGTGATGTCCCGTCCCTAAATGTCCATCCAGCAAAACATCAAGACAAAAACAGAAGACAAATAAAATTCAGATATATCAGAAATCTATGGTTATTGAGAATGATACAATTTTTGATTTGGCAAGATATTGATGTTTCTATGTTAAATCCCAACAGTACACAGAAAACTAAAGTCGGCAGTTGAAGAGCCATATTATTTTGTGTGGCTGTAACAGAAAACTAGAATACCGAGGGGATCAGCTTATTTTGACCAGCATGGTTGTCATGCTGTAGCTTAAGCGTTCCAGCGAGTGCGCACACCATGGAAGAGTGTATACCGAGTGTAGCCTTGAATTAGGCGAGCCCCAGAGCGTCCATGGCTAGCATTAGTCAAGGATCACTTCTGCACAGAACTGTTTTTTTAGGTAAACTATGCACTCCCTCCGGACGTGTTTAATTGACGCCTAACATGCACATAAGTTCTACTAACTAGGTTCTACTCCCGCGTCCATTAAAGAAGAACGGAGGTGGTAACATTTTGAAAGTTTTACTAGGAAGCCATCACAACCTTCCTAAGCTTTTATGGAACATCCTTAAAATTTAGAAGTAATCCTTCACTATGTATCTGGTGTTTCTCTTCATTCTCCTAACATTCTATGGATTACTAGTAGAATTACCCGGATGTTGTTACAAAAGTAATACAGATAAATTCTATCATATGGCAAAGTGTACATTTGCTTAAGGGCCAAAAGAAAAGTTGCTGTTGTTGAGAATGTGAAGAGATTCTACAGTGACACTTACGGAGAGAACTTGCCATCAACAAGCTTAAAATGACCAGTTTCGTAGATCTGTACAGGTTTTCCTTCCCATATCTGGATACAATGATAACATATTTTCAGGACTGAAGGTAGTGATAAAGATTGACAGATCTAGTTAGGAACTTACATCCCAGATGATCGTCTTTCCATCATACCCAGCACTCATAGCTATACGCGGGTTGAATGGATGCACATCAAGAACAAATGTCTGTTGATAATGAATGTGATCAGAATTAACAAGAGTACATCTATTTATGTAAGGGCCAACCTTTAAAAACAAAATTGACGACAAAGTGCAGAAGAAGAGGACGAAATTCACAACGTTGCAATCAAATAGAGCTTCCGGAGCTTTTTCCATTAAACCGGTTCGACAGATGCAAAGATATCCATATGGAAATCGTACCAACTTTGATAGGACTACACCAGCAGAGACCCGTTCCTAGATCCTAAATGCTCATCCCAAAAGTTAATATCGACAACGTTATAGGACAAAAAAAATATTAGTCCCAATAAATAGTAGGTATTGGTGTGAAACTGTAACAGTTAAGCATATACAGTAGATCAAACTGTACCAACATACTTGGCTGCCAAAGCACCAATACAGAAGTTGGTGTCATGATTGGACGACCGAATGGATGTGAAATGCATCGATAAAGTGTAGATCATAACACCAATGGGATCAAGGACGATACTGTTACTACACAAATGAAATCTTTGCACAAAGAGATCAAGTCTTCAATTGTAGTGGCAAAAATATGCAATGCAACTCATACTGCCATACTCATAGGGAACTTCTACTTTTAACATATTTAAAACTCCATTTCCCAGTTTTTCTCGTCCATGTGTGTTTTATCATCTTTATCCCATACTCTTTGCCAGCATATTTACAAAGAAAATACAAGGAGTTACTTCATTATGCTTTCACTAGTGCTCTCATGAACAGCATGCAGTGATGAGTTGCACAAAGTTCACAGTTTCACAAAGATGACATGCACAAAATCTATAAAACTGTACTAAGTATCAATTTGCAATAACAAATTGTCAACCAAAAGGGATAATGCATAGACTGCATGGAGCATGCTTACTGATTCCTTATGGCCAATCAGTGAATGCACCAAGCTCCCATCAGAAGCATTCCAAACGCAAATTCTGCAATCTGCAGAACATATTTAGACGTGTTTAGGGAGATGAATACAAATGAGGATGGTGAAGATAGATTAACCATGTAATAACAACATCAGTTTCTGCACACTAGGAATACTAGAAAGCTCAAATGGCAATGCATGCAGATATCTGAATAATAAAAGGAACATCAGTAGGATCACAGTGAAAATATAATAAGCCATAGACCAAACATACCCATGATAGCAGCAAGCACAAAGCGGTTGTCCAAACTCCAAACAATCATATTGACACCACGAGGGGTTGGCTGTTGTCTTTGGCGTGGACCACCGCGAATTGTTTGGGGAGCCATTGGAGGTGGTGGTACCTTAAGATGGTAAGCGCGAGTCCAGCGTCCAGTTTTTCCCTGGTTTGGTGCAGGGAACAAGTTATGCAAAAAAAATTATATCGAGTGGAACTAAAAGATAAAACTATAACACTAAATACCAGCTACATTTCTACCAAAACACACCTGCAGTTATGCAAATCGTTGTATCCATAATATTGAAACAATGTTTGTCAGGAGCAAAATGTGGAGTTTTAGGTCCCATTAGCTTACATGTGATCTTCGAGATCGTGGCGCCCATATAATTGCGCTGCCATCACGGGAGCAGGTAACAATACTATGTCTGAACCTGGCAAAAGGAGACAAAATCAGAAGACCTAGAACTGTTGAAGCCAACAATAACCACCAGTTGGAGGTCAGGAGGTGAGGTTAAAAAACTAAATGAACTACAGAAATTACTAAGAACATGTACAGCAAGAGATTTATAAAGTGAAGGATTACAACTCCATAAACACAAAAAAAATACTGACCCTGAATATCTTAGCTTAAGGTTATTTTCTTCCTTAGTGGTGTGGCTGCTGTCAATTGAAAAGGATCTAGATACCACACATCCACTAAACTGCACATAGTTTACATCATTTTCATGGCCTGATAATACATCCATCTCATGATTCGGTTGGTCATGTTCCTCAGAACCACTCTTGCAAGCACTCCAAACCTGAAATGAACACTTCAGATGAGAAAAGGCAATTCAACTTTTCCTAGTAAAATCAGAAGCACACAAGCCGGCAGTGGATAACAAGAAAACATACTCTTGCAAAAGTGTCTGAGCTGCCAGTAACGAATACAGTTCCATTAGCATTGAATGCACAACATAAGATTTGGTGATTTGTCGGTTGAACTTGAACAGCGCTAGAAGATGCATCAATACTCTTGCCTAGCATCAACACCATGTGGTTGGAGTAAATAAATGTAGACATTACCCACAGAAATGCAATAGACAAGCTTCAATGAACTAACCAGGGGCAACATCTGGAGGCTTTGGTATATATATCCGTGGAGGTTGTTGGGAGTATCTGGCATCCCACATCCTGCATGTCCCATCATCAGATGACCTGCTCATCAATATGATGTGATAGTTAGGAGGAGCAAATAACTTACAATATGAAGCAAAAACTCTAATAAAATTACGACAGTACAGACAGCAAAACAGTAGTGACGTTTATCACAAGAACATAAGAGAACAAAAACTTTTTCATACATTTGATGATATAGCAGAATATCAAAATCGGCACACAATGCAAGGATCTACCACGTTGGAAACAAAAGGATATAACTTCACAGGTTTAGTAACTATAGTTACTCTCAGATTATTAAGGAATAGTATGAAAATGAACAAAAGACATCAGAGAGTTTTTCCAGGGTAGGTTCAGTTTTCTCTAACTTGGGCAAACCTTGCTTTTAACTTTGTACAGATAAGCATTTGCTTTCAAGCAGATTGGAAATGACTTGTACCACAGGCTTGTAAAGGGATTTTTTTTCATTTGTACAATTGCTGCCATTCAGCTTGTATGTACAATCATTAATCATAATAATTGTAAAGACTGCTATATCAGGAAAATACAAAGAAAAAAGAAACACTTACGACAATAGCTGGAAAGCAGCACCTGCCCTTGGACTAAAGGCGATAGTTGTAACAACCCCTGTGTGACCCTTTAACACTGACATTGGCATGCCGTCAGGTATACGCCACTGCTTAGTAAACACATACATTAGAATTGAAAGGAAGAAAGGCCGCTATCATAAGTTTTGAAAGTACATAAACTAGCAACCTTACCACTCTAATGATGAAATCATTGGATGCCGATGCCACTACAGCATTATTGGAACTCACCGCGAGGTCAGTAATATCACCCTTAATTTAGAAAATGGAAAGTAATTTAATAAAAGGCTGTGGATATTTATATGTTGCATTGCAATGAGCAAAGCTTACTTCATGGCCTCGGCAACTAGCCAGACAAAATGCTGTTTCCATCGCCCATATTTTGACAAGGCGATCATCAGAACCAGTTATAACATAATGCCCGGTCCGATCAAAAGTAGCTGCGGAAGCAGGAACAGTGCAAACAACATTACATCAGCTAAAAGGGGAAAGGAGCAGATGGATAATCATGATGAACTGGAGAAGACAACCAAAGAACAAAAGGCAGATGTTGCATTTGTTGAAGACACAATAGGAAAACAGTAAGATCTTTAAAAACAGAATAACTGGCATGCATTTGGTGAATTCTTCAGCTAATATCACGGAATTTTTGTTGAGTGAACGCTGGCGCATAATCCACTGTATGAACTTTCAAAACATTTAACTAGCCTAAACAGTAATTTTACAGAACAAGCATGACAATAGAACTTCAAATATTCAAGGAAAAAATTATCTCCCAGAAACATTACTTGGACGGCAGTTGCAAAACCCACCATAGTCATGATTTAGCTCAGGGACTATGTGAAACTGTGGTATTTTGAGACTACACAATATAGATATTGTGGGAGAGTGAAGAGAGGTAAAAAAATATTCTTCCCTTGAGAGCAAATTTAGTCCACCTATCAATGCCCTGTACCAGATACAACTGGAGGATCCATGTACAGTGTGTTTGTGACAACCGGAGGGATACATGTACAGTGTGTTTGTGACGCAACTGGAGGAATCATGTACTGTGTGCTTGTTTGGCATGTGAGGGGGCACTGACAGGTAGGATCAGTTTGATTTTGAGGACAAATTTGACTATTTAACCCACCCTTTACTAAAATTCAAAACTGTATTATTGGAATGGCAGAGTGTGTTAATGATCACAATTCTGTAGTGATTCTGAGCCAAATCACTATGTTTCAGAAAATGTTATCCAAGTGAAGTGCTTAGGAAGTGATTTGTCCAATATTCAAATAGTTTCCTTGAACATAATTAAATTCAGAAAGCGAGAAAGTTCAACGAACCACAATATGCGGCATTTTGATGACCCCTCAATTTCTTTATAATCTGCATCTTTTCAACAAGGGTAGATGGCTTCGCAATGGCATAGCATGATGCACGTACAGACGGAGCTCGATGATTCTTAGTGAAACCACCAATCTCTCTCAAACCTAAACCATGAACTTGATCAGCCTGTATGTGCGGCCAACGGAGATACCTCGGCAGCCTGGGAGTTTCCTTATCTTGACCACCTCTATCAGCTGAAGGATCCAAAATTTGCATCAGCACATTAAGTAGTAAGACTGAGTTTCACTGAACATAAAACAAACTTTGAAACTGAAACATTGAGTTGCAACAAATGATGTTATAAATAGCTCTAAAAATGGAGAGAAAAGGAAGACTTTAAAGCCTATAAGTACTTAATATACATACATGCAAGAAGGGAAAAGGAGTTTGAGCCTAGAAGCGTTGGAACATCAGCAGCATTTGGAGACCTGCCTCCAATCAGGTTGTCTGGGCGGCAGGAACTAACCATCAGTTGTTTTAAAAGATTCACCAAGTGGTCTTTACCAATGTGAGGGTATCTAAAAGCAGCACAACACTAGTTAGCAAAAACCTTGATTGCATTTGATCGTTCAGAAAAAAAGAACAGATATAAGTTGACTGTTCTGGAAGGTAAGTGTGATAATTATTATATGTCGTGAACTTTATAAAATAACTAGATTTTTGAATCATGAGCTTCATCAGTACTAAGTTAGTCACATAAACACTGAATGAGGAACACAGACCCAAATAAGAGCTACAAAACAAATAGAGTGATGTACTTGTACCTCTCAAGTAACTTTCGGTAACCCACAGGGAGTGACACACCATCATCATTTTCTTCGCCACTATGAATACCACCACGTGAATACCAAGCATGGTATCTTCTAGGTAGCAGCTGATGCTCCAGAAGTTCATTGCACAGTTCTCCAACAGTCCGCTTAAACGGACCATGTGATAGAAAATGCATAATGAGAAAGTAAATTTCCCTCATATCAATATCCACAGGAGCCTCGGATGGAACATCTGATGGAATCACTTTATTCACAGAATTAATCTTCTCGAGTGCCTGGCTAGGAAAATCCAGGGGTATCATACTAACAGAGGTTGCGTTAGCAGAAGGTTGGTGGTTTACAGAATCCATGTCAACAACGCCACCTGGAGTTAGAAACAATAAAGCATAAATACAAGAATAATATTAACGAAGAGTATTGAGTTTGGATCTCAGACAAGAGATAAATCAAATGTCGAATGGACATAAATGGTGCAGAATACTATAACCCCAAGTAACGGAGGGCAATACATACTTCATACTAAAAGCAAACACATAAAGACATTTACAAGAAAAAAAATGGATGACCAAGACACATGGAGAAAACGAATAGTTTGTGGTATTCATCTGAAACAACTGTTCCAGGTCCAATGATATGGATGAGCCATAGTTAACAGAAATTTCTCTTCAAACAGTAGATACATGTACAATTATGTGGATAGTGGCAGAGCAGCCATACATAATGTAGAAGTTGAAATTCTAGTGCGAACAACAGCTAGGCTATATCGGTAAAGCTATGAGTGAACTATGAAAAGCCCGCCTTCTAGCCCAACGCCCCATCCAACTCCCCCAGGTAACAGCCCCCACCGCCGCAGGCCGCAGCCATCCCCCGCCTCGCTCAAGCAGCGCACCTCTCAGCGGAGTAGTTCTTCTCCATGCATCACCTTGGACAACCACGAGAAGAAAGGGTCCAAGTCAGAGGGCAAGGAGGACATTTGGGAGCCAACCGTCAGCTAGGGCAGGTGCGGCTATCGGCGGAGTAGGGGACCAGAGGCAGATGGAAGGCCTAGGCACGGCCGTCCATGGGCCAAGCATCTCTGTCTGTTTATTTTAGGCACATTGTAGAGGTACTTAGTGTTGAACCTTGGGGACAGAAATATATACACAAACAGGTTTGGAAAATTTGCAAATTTTTCAAAGGTCATTTCGTGTGTCACAATTTGTTTTATTATCTATAGTAACATTAGTACTTAAAAGGGTCATGTAATCAAGAAGACAAAGAAGAAAGGGCATACGATCGATTTCAAACTAAAGCAGGGCATATTATCAATGGTCAAAACCCACCCCCCACCCCCCGAAATTTTCACGGAGGAAGACCCCAGATAGGTTCAAGTATACGGGTGCGCTTGATTTGAGTCCCAACTAGCCCATCCAAAATTTTGGCATGACCAAAGCAAGGGCATTACCAATATTTTGTTAAGGTGTTGTTGTTTGGATTACAGCCATTGCATCATACAAAATTTTGGTAAAGTAGTGCCTCCATTTGGATTTTAACCAATTGACTTGGCATGCATTGACAACTTAAAATAGCTAGTGTTTTATTTAATCCCAGTTAAATCAATATAAATGGTGGTAACATTTATTTTTAAAATGCAGCCAACAAGAAAATAAATCTTGAGCCCGGAGAATCAGAAGGGACTGGTGCAGTTGGAAATAGCTACCTACGGTTCACCTGTACCAACTACTGCCAGTAATTGCATGGGACACACCAAGGAGAAGCGGGCAGGCGAACTAACATTTTTTGGCAAAGAGTTTCATCGCCCTCGTGTGGGCGAAAATTACATGGGCAGGCTCCGGGCACAGTGGGCGAGCCAACATTTTGGCGTCAGACCAAACAGCGACCAAGTTCGTTAGGCTTTGCCATTTTTTGGTTATGGGTTAGTTGCAATGCAAACGCACCCTACAATGCTAGCAGCAAAACCCGTTAAACTTGTGGGCATTCTTTACAAATCAGAACTCGAAACATTACATATGCTATGCTTGCCACTACCGGAATTACTGCAGCTTCTGTAAGTCTACCAATCTGGTTAAGAATTCAGCATAGTCTGAGCCACGAATGCACAAACAAGAAGGCAATGCTGTCCTAATTCGCGCCAGAAGGGGGCGAGGTGAGAGATCCACCGATTTGGTTTCGGAAACCATTAGACGGTAGATCACTGATAACAAAAACTCTTACCAGTGGCGGCGGCTAGTAGCCGATTAAGTCACCCGTGTCGGGTGATTGCGTGCCCCTGGCCCCTTGCCGCGGTGCTGCAGCCCGCCCTGGCCAGCACGGCTGCACCTGCACGGCACCGCCGCCCAACCCGCCTCCGAGGCGCGCGCTCGCGGCACCGCACGCCCCGCGCGGACGCGGCTGTGTTGTGCCTCGGCGTCTCCTTGAGGAGGTAGGGGATGCAGAGCTAGGGTTTCGTGTGATTTGGGAAAAATTCGTGGGCAATTGGATTTGGGGATTCGTGATTGGTGCTGGTAGGTTGGAAGAAGGGCGGCGCGGCCGGAAGAGGCTTCCTCCGGCAGCGGCGAGCGGCGGGATGGTGCGGTCCGGTGGCCTCCTGCGACTGCGAGCCCTAGCGCAGTACGGAAGGGAGAGAGAAGGCAGAGACTGGAGGAGGGTCGCTTCGCGGGTGTGATCCGGATAGGGGGACGCGGTTGCTAACGGGTTAACGGGCAAATCTGGAACACGTAATCTGCTGCAGAATACGTAAGCCGGGCGGCCACGCTAACTGGCATCTGGCCTCGTGGAGTCGTGGGAGATGCCCATTCGGGCAAAAAAAACACCCCCACAAATCCTACTACCATCTTTCTGTTTATAAAAAAATATTATAAATTTGTTTGAATTTAGATGTAGATACATACGAATTTAGATAAATCCGACATCCTTATATGAACAGAGGAACTTTTTCAGCTCTGCTCCTGAAAAGAGAAAGGAAGTATTATTTTTGTCTAGATTAAATAATCTTCACCATATTGATGTATTTTGGAGAATAATATTTGAGGGGTTGGAGGGAAATGGGTGAAAGTGAGGGATTCACCAAATTCCCTCCACCCATCCATCCATCCTCAAATCCATAGGAGGTGAAAATAATCCAGAGATAAAACAAGGTCTAATTGATGTTTGAACAAACAAATTGGTAGTCTCGTTAAGAAATAAAGTTCACTCACTTTCTCTTGCATGTATCTCTCTTGTTTCCTCCGTTTTTCCATGGGTTTAGCTTCTTCTACCATTTCTTATGTAATGCCCGCTCACGGCACTCCTTTAGAATTTTCCTCCACCTCCCGCCGCAGAAAAGGAGAGTTGTGGAAGAGTGAGGAAGTAGATTGACACGGGCTTATTAAAAGCTAAATATGTTTATGAAGATATGTTAGCTCTACCTAAACTTAAGTATGAACAATTGCACTTCTAGTATTGGCAAATGCAGGTGAAAGTTGTAAGTTGTTGTCGCATGTGGTAAGTAATGGTAATAGAGCTATCATAGACATGCCACCGTGTAAACTATTTTGGGGTTACATAGCTTCGTGTACAAAACAGTTGGTTTAGGTATGAGATGTTTTAAATTTAAATTAATTTTTTGTGTGTTTCAGAAGAAAAAAAATTAAGGATGAATCTTACAAATGTGTAGTACGCTACTAATTGTATACTTTGGTGTAAGTATTTCCAACGAGAATGATAAATGTGTTTGGAGACTAACCATAAATGGGTGTTTTACCGTTGGAATAAATTTATTTTATGAAAGGTAGATAATTCTACGTGCCATATGTACATATGTGGAAGCTCAAATTTTCATTGAAAGTTAAATTTTTTATATGTCTGGCTTACTAGGAAAAGTATCTTTACTAGAGATAGTTAGAGCTGACATTTTGGTTTGGTTCTATGAGTGGTGCGGTCCGAGGAATCCATTGACCACTTGGTTTCTCATATTATATATATCTAACTAGTTGAATGCATGTATGTTGCCATGGTCGAACAAACTTAGACCTAGAAGATTGATTAAAACATATGTTGTTCACGATATTTGCATCACTTATAGCTTATAACTGCCATGAGACAACTATCACCTTACATTTACTCCCTCTAAATGACTCACCTCACCTCTTTAAAAAAAATCACGTTGCACATATAAAATAGTGCAGACAAAAAATGCATACTCGTGCTTGTATAGCTATTGATGTTCTTCTTACGGATTTCTCCACACAAAAAATAGTTACTCACATGGAGCAGCACGATAGTGACATCATGATTTACTCCATGTGTCCACCGTTTTGTCTTCTCAACAGTATCTAGCTTCACTAACCAACAACTCATACGGCGAGAGCATTTGTAACACTACAAACAATTGGAGATTCAATGACGGTATGGGGCCGACGTTTGAGAAATCCATCAGGGAATGTCTTCTTCTGTGACGGTGACGCGTTTTCACGTCACATGTGGCGTTTTGTGCCGCTCGACCCCAAAAATTAGTGACGGGCGAGCTCTGAACATCGACGATTGTGCAGAAATGAGTGTCACGGGAGGTGGGCGGCCCGAACTACGGAGTCAGCAGGGGGGTCGTCACAAGAACTGGGCTTCGGGCCGGTGGACACACCTGACCCACACTCTGCACGCTTCTGTTCACGTAATTTTCTGTTTGCCCGCACAACAGTCCAAGGCGTGCAGCACTAGGACCCATATTTGTCAGGAGAGACAGTGAAAGGATCGTATGCCGCACTTAGAGGGGGGGTGAATAGGTGCTAACCAATTTTTAGTTCTTTTTCAATTTAGGCTTGACACAAAGGTAAATTCTCTAGATATGCAACTATGTGAGTTTACATATATGACAAGGTCAACGACTAAGCAAGATATAGCTACGCAATATATAGGGGAGATAATAGGATATAGGTAACCGAGAGTGGAGCACGCGGAGACACGGAGTTGATTCCCGTAGTTCCCTTCCTTTGCAAGAAGGTACATCTAAGTTCGGAGGAGTGTGGTCTCTACGAAAGTCAGACCAACGCCATGTAGAGAAGAGAGAGTCATCGGAGTCATCATCATGAGTTGTTCTTGCCATGAAGGAAGAACCAATATCATTCGGAGTTGAGGACTCCGTGGAGTAATCCTTGAAGTAGTCATATGTGAAAAGTGACCCGGGTTTGGAGAAAGCCAAACCAGCCACTCCGGCCTCCTTCTCCTCATCTTCTTCTTCATCAGAAATGTAACCAGCCCCAACAAAGGCTCTTCCTTTGTTCTTCTTGTATCTTTCGTTGATTGGGTTTGGCTTCAATTTTGGCTTGACCCCTTTGACAAACTTTGGCTTGTCTACCCTTTTCTCATAAGGGCACTCATTTGCAAAGTGACTATCTTCATCACAGTTGTAGCATGTTCTCTTCTTCTTCTCATTGAAGGACATTGTGAGCTTGTTCTTGTACTTCTTGGCAAAGAAGGAAAAATCTATCGCGATGTCACTAGTTGAAGTCATCTCTTCATCTTCCTCAATTTCATAGGCTTCTTCTCTTTCTTGATCAGCTCTAGCCTTCAAGGCAAGGTTGTGTGAGGATCCTGTTGGAGATATGCCCAAGAGGCAATAATAAAGTGGTTATTATAATATCTTTGTGTTTATGATAAATGTTTATATACCATGCTATAATTGTATTAACCGAAACATTGATACATGTGTGTTATGTAAACAACAAGGAGTCCCTAGTAAGCCTCTTGTATAACTAGCTTGTTGATTAATAGATGATCATGGTTTCGTGATCATGAACATTGGTTGTTGTTAATAACAAGGTTATGTCATTAGTTGAATGATATAATGGACACACACCCAAATGAGCGTAGCATAAGATCAAGTCATTAAGTTCATTTGCTATAAGCTTTCAATACATAGTTGTCTTAATCCTTCGACCATGAGATCATGTAAATCACTTACACCGAAAGGGTACTTTGATTACATCAAATGCCATTGCGTAAATGGGTGGCAATAAAGGTGGGATTAAGTATTTGGAAAGTGTGAGTTGTGGCATATGGATCAACAGTGGGATTTGTCCATCCTGATGACGGATAGATATACTTTGGGCCCTCTCGGTGGAATGTCATCGATTAGCTTGCAAGCATATGAATAGTTCATAAGAGATCACATACCACGGTACGAGTAAAGAGTACTTGTCGGTAACGAGGTTGAACAAGGTATGGAGATACCGATGATCAAACCTCGGACAAGTAAAATATCGCGAGACAAAGGGAATTGGCATCGTATGTAAATGGTTCAATCGATCACTAAGTCATCATTGAATATGTGGGAGCCATTATGGATCTCAGATCCCGCTATTGGTTATTGTTCGGAGAGGAGTCTCGACCATGTGCATAGTTCGCGAACCGTAGGGTGACGCGCTTAAGGTTCGATGTCGCATAAGTAGATTTGAATATGGTATGGAGACGAAGTTTGTTCGGAGTCTTGGATGTGATCCAGGATGTCACGAGGAGGTCCGAATAGTCAGAGAATAAGATTCATATAAGGAAGTTGATTTCTGGGTTTTCGGAAATGTTCGGGATTATTCCGGTGTTGACTCGAAGGTTCTAGAAGGTTCCTGAAGGGTTCACCATGGGGCCCACGACCTAGGAGGCCCACCGTGGTCCGAGGGGATGCTCCCTGGCCTAATGGGCCAGGGGCACTTGGCCCCCAAGGCCCAGGCCGCCAACCCCTAGGGTTTCCTGGGGGGGATCAACAGGAGGGAAAGCCCTCTCCCCCTTGGCCGCCCCAACCCTAGATGGGAAGGGGGCCACCTTGGCCGGCCAGCCCCTATATAAAAGGGAGGGGGTGGCCGGCCACACCACCCCACCATTGCGTCCTCCTCTGGCCGCCTCTCCCTCCACCATCTGTGTCGGGCTTAGGCGAAGCCCTGCGGTTTTCTTCCTCCACCACCACCACCACGCCGTCGTGCTGGGACGAGGAGATCTACCACACCTCCGCTACCCGCTGGGGAGAGGAAGGAGCTTCATCGACACCGTACGCGGACCGAGTACGGAAGTCTGCCGGATTGCGGGGACGATCGTCTACCAACAACGAGATTAATCTCGTAGGCTTTGGAATCTTCGAGGGTTAGTCTCATCTCCATCTCGTTGCTTAGATCTAGTAGATTGGAGCTTGGGTGTTCCATAGATTAGATCTGTTGGTTTTATTCGCTTTGCGGTAGAAATTTTTTTGTTTTCTATGCAACGAACCCCATCAGATCCATCGGCACGGTTCATTGCCATAAGCCTTTCTCCTATCTTGCCCATGTTGTCATTGGCTGCCACATAGGAGACAAGATCATCTGCGTTCAGATCAGCTTGCTTGGTGAGGATTTGCAAGTTGAGTGCAAGGTTGGTGTCCTTTTGTTTGACAGCAATCATGGCAATGACCTTGGACTTTATGAATTCTTCATTCATCTCATAACCATCATTGTATTTCTCACATCCAAAGCCATTGACCTTTACTCTAAGAGCACCAAGCCTTCCATAGGCATCGGCCAAGGATTCTCCTTCTCTAATCATGAACATAGTTGCCTCTGTCTTTGCTGACTCATAGAGAGCTGCTTGGATCAGATTGGTTCCCTCTTGGAGTACTACAATCTGATCCCACAACTCATTAGCGGAGTCAATGTCATTGACTTGATCAAGGAGCTTGCGGATGATGCCACTTCTAATCTTGTCACATGCAGAGGCATTGAGTTGGCGGTTGTAGGACTCAGTGGAGGTTAGCTTAAAGGGATCTTGTGGCTTCCGGTAGCCATTCACGATGATCTCCCACAACTCCACACTGCAGCTGCGAATATGAGATTCCATAGAGGATTTCCAAAAAGAAAAGTGAGTTCCATAAAAATGAGGAACATTCCCACTATGGTTTATATGAGGCACTGATACGTCTCAAATGTATCTATAATTTCTTATGTTCCATGCTACTTTTATGACAATACTTGAATGTTTTATACATACTTTACAACATTATTATACATTTTCCGGCACTAACCTATTAACAAGATGCCGAAGCGCCATTCTTTGTTTTCTGCTGTTTTTTTGAAATCCTAGTAAGGAAATATTCTCGGAATTGACGAAATCAACGCCCAGGGTCCTACTTTTCCACGAAGCTTCCAGAAGACCGAAGAGATAACGAAGTGGGGCCACGAGGTGGCAGACCACGAGGCGGCGCGGCACAGGCCCTGGCCGCGCGGCCCTATGGTGTGGGCCCCTCGTGAGCCCCACCCTTCCGCCTACATATAGCCTTCGTCGCGAATACCCTGTCGAGCCACGATACGGAAAACCTTCCAAACGCCGCCGCCGCCAATCCCATCTCGGGGATTCAGGAGATCGCCTCCGGCACCCTGGGAGAGGGGAATCATCACCGGAGGGCTCTACATCATCATGTCCGCCTCCGGATTGATGCGTGAGTAGTTCATCCTTGGACTATGGGTCCATAGCAGTAGCTAGATGGTTGTCTTCTTCGCTTGTGCTATCATTGTTTAGATCTTGTGAGCTGCCTAACATGATCAAGATCATCTATTTGTAATGCTACATGTTGTGTTTGGTGGGATCCGATGAATCTAGAATACTATGTTAAGTTGATTATCAATCTATCATGTGTTGTTTATGTTCTTGCATGATCTCCGTTGCTAGTAGAGGCTCTGGCCAAGTTGATACTTGTAACTCCAAGAGGGAGTATTTATGCTCGATAGTGGGTTCATGCCTCCATTGAATCGGGATCGTGAGTAGGTTCTAAGGTTGTGGATGTGTTGTTGCTACTAGGGATAAAACATCAATGTTTTGTCTAAGGATATTTGTGTTGATTACATTACGCACCATACTTAATGCAATTATCATTCTTTACAACTTAACGGTGGGGTGCGGATGCTAACTGAAGGTGGATTATTTAGGCATAGATGCATCTTGGATAGCGGTCTATGTACTTTGTCGTAATGCCCTGATTAAATCACATAGTAATCATCATTGATATGTATTGAATCTTGATTTGTCAATTGCCCACCTGTAATTTGTTCACCCAGCATGTTAGTTATCTTATTGGAGAGACACCACTAGTGAACTGTGGACCCCGGTCCATTCTTTTACATCTGAATACATTCTACTGCAATCATTGTTCTTTCTGTTCTTTGCAAACAAACACCATCTTCCACTCGATACGCTTAATCCTTTGTTTTCAGCAAGCGGTGAGATTGACAACCTCACTGTTACGTTGGGGCAAAGTATCTTGATTGTGTTGTGCAGGTTCCACGTTGGCGCCGGTTTCACTGGTGTTGCGCCGCACTACACTCCTCCACCAACAACCTTCACGTGCTTCTTGGCTCCTACTGGTTCGATAACCTTGGTTTCTTTCTGAGGGAAAACTTGCTGCTGTGCGCATCACACCTTCCTCTTGGGGTTCCCAACGGACGTGTACATCTACGCGCATCAGGCACGTGTGAAGTGTTTCGGGGGTAGTCATGATTGACTTCATGGTAACCTTCCGGAGGAATCGAAGTCCCACTAGTCAAGTTCTTAAGCATGGCAGTCATTTGTGCCATTTGGCTTTTACTTCATCCTCCTTCTTCTTTTTCTCAGCATCATATGCTAAGAATCTGGATTTCATCTCCTTAACCGAAAGGTTAGAATCTTCATCCAGACACTCTAATAGTTTATCCATCTCACTCGTAAGGCTGTAAAGCCCTTAGAAAGAGTCCAGGCTCTGATACCAATTGAAAGTTCAGAGATGGTAAACTTAGAGGGGGGGTGAATAGGTTTCTACAAATTTAAATTCTTCCTTTGCAATATTAGGCTTTGCGGAATATAAAGGTGAGCCTAATGCAAACTAGGTGAGGCACCCTATATGATGATACAAGTAACTCAAGCACGAAGGCTTTCACGGGCAGTTATATCACAAGTAAGGAGTTCGGTCAGAGATAACCGATAGCACGCGGAGACGAGAGTTTATTCCCATGTTCCCTTCCTTTGCAAGAAGGTACGTCACATTTGGAGGGTGGAGGTCCCACGAAGGATTCCCCACGCCACGAAGGCTCACCCTATTCTCCGGAGCCTATCCCACGAAGGAATAACTCACTTGTGGTAGACTTTGAGGTAGCCTCCAAACCTTCACAATCTTGTCAGGAGCAAATCCACAGCCCGGATGCTTCCAGACCTCTTTTGCCCACCTAGGGTTTCCAAGGAACTCTAGAGAGCAAGTTTCTTGATGAATACAAGGGGGAACAAGATTTGGCTTGGTAGAACGGTAGATCAGGGCCTCCTCTAACTTTTCCCCGGAGGGATTTGAGTTTGAGTGGAGGAGGAGGGAAATCTGAGGCTTTTGGTGTTTCTATCAATGGAGTAGGAGAGAGAGAGAGAACTCAAGAACAGTCTGTAGTGTAGTGTCTAACTGTTTAGAGGTAGGAGAAGGGGTTTTTATAGTGTCACTTGAAATCTGGTCGTTGCAACTTGACACCTCAGCATTTTCTTCGAGGAACCTGGTCAACCGGGTCTGGGGCCGGGCCACCCGGTGTGTGGGTCGGTCAGAACGGACCTGGCGCCGGGTCGTGACCGGGGCCGAACTTGTCGCGCAGTACATGGCCCTCGGCTGCCACCAGTGTTGAAGCCGGTCCTAACCGAGGCACCCGGTCCACAGCCCGGTCCGGCCGGGCGTGGGACCGGACGACGCCGGTCCAAACCGGGCGGTTAGCCGGCAGGCACCGGGTGAAGGGAAAAGCCCCTTGGACTGTGCCCGGTGTGCACCGGTCCAGGGGCCGGTCGGCGCCGGGCTGGCCGGTGCCACGGCCGGTCTGACCGGGCCAGTGACCGGCCTGTTGCTGAGGAGACCTTCTTTATTTTTGACGAAGTGGGGGTCTCCCTTTTCCTTCTTGTTCCATTGATACACCATTATGACTATTTGGCTAATACATGGGAATAATCTCATAGACATGTATTAGTCAAATTATTCTAGCAACGGTGTCATTGTTACCAAAATAATGAATAAGGGTAAAATACCCTTACATGGACGCATGGCCCCGCAGGTCAGAGTCTGGTGCGACCCTCGTGTGAGAGTTTTGGTGGGTCCGGCAATGCCAGAGATCTGTGGGGCTGCATGTCAGAGCCTAGTGGGTATCCCACATGCTAGAGTTTGGTGGGCCCAACCTGTCAGAGTATGAACCAATATGTCAGAACTTGTAGGGCCCGCATGTCAGAGCTTGGTGGGTCCCAGGTCCCATTCCGATCGGGCCCATATGTAGCCGTGGGACCTACTGGATTCACTAGGTGTCCCACCTGTCAGCTACGCGTAGAGGTGTCCTTAGGCCAGAGTGGCTGACTAAAGGCCAAAGGCCAATTTATTCAGGTTGAAACAAAATATGTTGAGGAAATTAATCGGCCTATGGTGGCCCGTCTAACGTGCGACTGTCATTTATTCGTAAAACTATTGTGGGCTTATGGTGGCCTGTCTAACATGCACACATCGCTGGTCCTCTGGTTGGCCATCCTCGGCAGCCTGGGAGCCACAACCACTACGCGGTAACTATCGTGCGCCCAAAGAGAAAATTACCTTGTTGGCTTACTGTTTGGCCCATGTGGACGAGTGACCTGCAATGTAGATTGATGGCCGCCTGCCGATGTGAGAATCTTGGGATAACATATTTACAAACTGAGGAGGAGGAGGAGGAGAACTAGTACGTTGCCCTTGCGTGCCCTTTCTAAAGACTCTCAAGCATGTCTGCATGAGATGAACTAGGATTGCTAATCAATACTAACGTCTAGGTTCATCAAGTACGTATAGAAACAAAATAGAAAACAATATAACAGAAACAACAAAAAATAGAAAATGAAACAGAAACAGAAATCAAAACAACTACATCGTCTAACTGGGCCGGCCCATACCAGGCCCGGATTATTCTACATCTCTATCATGCATTCAGGATTTACGCGCAGCTAGGCAACATCTATTGTGGATCGGATCCTGGTACTTCTTTTCCTTTTTTTTATCTCCAAGAAAGCAAGACCAATTTACTTTTTTATCGAGGTATTTACTATATACGAGAAACCCAAAACTTTAAAACGCTCCAAAAAAAAACCGAAATAAGGGGGGAACCGTACTTAGCTTGGACAACCAACAAAGCAAAGGAAGATTGTGCGGAAAAGAAGAAAAAGAAAGCAGGCCAGGAATCCTATCATCCTTGTTCCTTTCAAGTTTCAGTGAAGACGTAGGCCATTTTCTGAGTAGATCTCCGAAGAATGTACACATTCAGAATAGTTTCAACACATAAATACCATGGACCGGAGCCATCTTCGAATGCTAATTTGATTATCTTTTTTTGAAATTTTTCATGATTTATTTTAGGGTTCTGAACCTTTGTCTTTTACAAAACTACGATGTCAGAACTTGTGAACATCCATGAATCGAGAAGCAAAATGGTCGATCTTTTTTTTTTCTTCTTTCTCATACACAATGCACACGTTGTCATCGTTGGTTGTGCTAACACGTCGAAATAAAGGTGAAGCGCATGGATGATCAAAATCAACCCTGCAACTATAGGACAACCGGAAGAATATACTCCTCTTGTATGATTTCGTGAACGAGTCAGCTTCCAGGAGTAGTACTGCCCGCGAACACGGCAAGTAGAAAGAAAGTTCGGTGGATCATAAGCAAGATCCCACTACACACTTCCCTCCTGAGACAGAGAAAACAACAGTTTGCTCCGAGATGCTCGCCGAAAAGTTATCAGGCGCAAATGATCCGATGCGTCGACATGGACGTGCTTACATAAGCGATTTTTTTTAAATAATACACTTTATAATATTAATTTCAGAAATAATATTCATTTGTAGGAAATTTCAGAAATAATACACCGTCGGGGTGGTGGAACCCGAATTTACAAAATCGGGTTTGAGACACCCGAATACCCAAAGTCGGGTTGGACAACCCCGATTTTTAGAATAGCTGTGGTGCGTCAGAACAATAAAAAATAATTCTGGGTTGAAGAACCCGATTTTAGTGAATCTGGGTCGGTAAACCCGATTTCGGATAATCGGGCCAGGCGAACCCGATTCCAGTAAATCGGGTTTATTGCCTAGTTGGACCACCCGCTTCTGCTTCATCCATATCATTTCTAATGCGCCTTGTCTCCCGTCGACCTCTGTTTGTACGCAATAACCTTGGGTCAGGGATGTACCGCCTTTCATTTGGTATCACCGTAGTAAAATTTCCCACAACTCTATATCCTAACATCTCACCGGTCCAGGTGTTCATCACAGCCTCTTTCATGTAATACGGAGAGACGAAAGAGATTGAGTTCATCCCTAGTTGTCTGTTAGCTGCCAGCACATGGGAGCATGGAAGGTGAAGCAACTTCGGTTTGTTGCATGTGCACTCACACGATGGCCATTCTTCATTTCCAATTCTCACCTCATGTGTTCTCACCGCATTCACACAACCAAACTTGTTGGTTGGTAAGCGCACCTCGAACCTCCTTTCCTGATTACCGATGGCCAGAACAGTGTGTGACATACCCTTCTTCATCTTCACATCCATATATTCCATAATGGCCTGACAGTACGGAGTGTTTGGATTTTCCAGCATATGACTCACAGCCAACTGTCGTCTCTCTTTGAAATAATTCATAGTGCCATATAAAATACCCTCCACAAGGGCTGTCAAAGGCAATGGCCCTATTTGAGCTGCTCCACAAAGCATGCACACCAACAGTGTATGTTTCGGGATTAAGCCCGAAATTCACGGTCAACCACTCCTTCAACTGACTAACTCGCCATGTTTTTGGGTTTGTCAGATGCAACTCCTCATACTGAAAATCGCTCATATCAGCTCCCATCGGAGTTGTTCGGACCGTGCCATGACCGAAGTAAACAACGAATTTTACTCTATCTGACATATCTGCTCACCTATACAAATTACAGACTCGTCAAAAAAATCTAGCACCTACACTCTAAAATAAATAAAAATCTAGCACCTGCAGTCCTAAATAAATACTATCTACCGGTACATATTTCACTAACTAATGTGCGAAGCTAACGAACGCAACATGCATTATGATTACACCATCTAATACCAGGAATTAGGGTTTACCCTTGAAGCGTGTGATACGTCTCAAACGTATCTATAATTTCTTATGTTCCATGCTACTTTTATTACAATATTTGAATGTTTTATACATACTTTACAGCATTATTATACATTTTCCGGCACTAACCTATTAACAAGATGCCGAAGTGCCAGTTGCTGTTTTCTGCTATTTTTGGTTTCAGAAATCCTAGTAAGGAAATATTCTCGGAATTGGACGAAATCAACGCCCAGGGGCCTATTTTTGCACGAAGCTTCCAGAAGACCGAAAGAGGTACGAAGTGGGGCCACGAGGCGCCGACACAACAGGGCGGCGTGGCCCAAGCCCTGGCCGCGCCGGCCGGTGTGTGGGGCCCTCGTGCGCCACTGACCTACCCTTCCGCCTACAAATAGCCTTCGTCGCGAACCCCTGTCCGAGAGCCACGATACGGAAAACCTTGACGCCGCCGTCGCGAATCCCATCTCGGGGGATTCAGGAGATCGCCTCACCCTGCGGAGAGGGGAATCATCACCGTAGGGGCTCTACATCATCATGCCCGCCTCCGGATTGATGCGTGAGTAGTTCATCCTTGGACTATGGGTCCATAGCGTAGCTAGATGGTTGTCTTCTCCGCTTGTGCTATCATTGTTTAGATCTTGTGAGCTGCCTAACATGATCAAGATCATCTATTTGTAATGCTACATGTTGTGTTTGGCGGGATCCGATGAATATAGAATATTATGTTAAGTTGATTATCAATCTATCATATATGTGTTGTTTATGTTCTTGCATGCTCTCCGTTGCTAGTAGAGGCTCTGGCCAAGTTGATACTTGTAACTCCAAGAGGGAGTATTTATGCTCGATAGTGGGTTCATGCCTCCATTGAATTTGGGACAGTGACAGAAAGTTCTAAGGTTGTGGATGTGTTGTTGCTACTAGGGATAAAACATTGATGCTTTGTCTAAGGATATTTGTGTTGATTACATTACGCACCATACTTAATGCAATTATCTGTTGTTTACAACTTAATACGGAAGGGGTTCGGATGATAACCTGAAGGTGGATTCTTTAGGCATAGATGCATGCTGGATAGCGGTCTATGTACTTTGTCGTAATGCCTGATTAAATCACATAGTAATCATCGTTGATATGTATTGAATCTTTATTTGTCAATTGCCCACCTGTAATTTGTTCACCCAGCATGTTAGTTATCTTATTGGAGAGACACCTCTAGTGAACTGTGGACCCCGGTCCATTCTTTTACATCTGAATACATTCTCTGTTTTTCTGTTCTTTGCAAACAAACACCATCTTCCACTCGATACGCTTAATCCTTTGTTTTCAGCAAGCCGGTGAGATTGACAACCTCACTGTTACGTTGGGGCAAAGTACTTTGATTGTGTTGTGCAGGTTCCACGTTGGCGCCGGTCACTGGTGTTGCGCCGCACTACATTCCTCCACCAACAACCTTCACGTGCTTCTTGGCTCCTACTGGTTCGATAACCTTGGTTTCTTCGAGGAAAACTTACTGCTGTGCGCATCACACCTTCCTCTTGGGGTTCCCAACGGACGTGTCGACTACACGCCAGCAAAGACTTTTTCTGGCGCCGTTGCCGGGGACTTGAAGAAAAGCTACACCACAGAGATTTCTAACTCCCACGTCAACTACACGCCAGCAACTTTTGCGCCGTTGCGGGAGATCAAGACTGCAAGGGAGTCTCCACTTCCAATCTCTTTACTTTGTTTTTGTCTTGCTTTACTTTACTTTATTTACTGTCTTGTTTGCTTCATATTAAAAACATAAAAAAATTAGTTACTTTACTTATTGTCTTGTTTACTAGCTCTATATCAAAACACAAAAAAATTAGTTACTTGTCTTTACTTTACTTGTTTAGTTTACTTTACTACTGTTATAATGGGTACTCTTGAAAATACTAAGTTGTGTGATTTCACTAGCACAAATAATAATGATTTTATATGTACTCCTATTGCTCCACCTGCTACTACAGCAGAATTCTATGAAATTAAACCTGCTTTACTGAATCTTGTTATGAGAGAGCAATTTTCTGGTGTTAGTACTGATGATGCTGCTGCCCATCTTAATAATTTTGTTGAACTTTGTGAAATGCAAAAGTATAAGGATATACATGGTGATATTATAAAACTGAAATTGTTTCCTTTCTCTTTAAGAGGAAGAGCTAAAGATTGGTTGCTTTCTTTGCCTAAGAATAGTATTGATTCATGGACTAAGTGTAAAGATGCTTTTATTAGTAAATATTATCCTCTTGCTAAGATTATATCTTTGAGAAGTAGCATGATGAATTTTAAACAATTTGATAATGAACATGTTGCTCAAGCATGGGAGAGAATGAAATCTTTGGTAAAGAATTGCCCAACCCATGGACTGACTACTTGGATGATTATCCAAACCTTTTATGCAGGATTGAATTTTTCCTCAAGGAACCTATTGGATTCAGCTGCTGGAGGTACTTTTATGTCCATCACTCTGGGCGCCGCAACTAAATTACTTGATGATATGATGATCAATTACTCTGAATGGCACACTGAAAGAACTCCTCAAGGTAAGAAGGTAAATTCTGTTGAAGAAACCTCTTCTTTGGGTGATAAGATTGATGCTATTATGTCTATGCTTGCAAATGGTAGATCTCATATTGATCCTAATAATGTTCCTTTAGCTTCATTGGTTGCTCAAGAAGAAAATGTTGATGTGAATTTCATTAAGAACAATAATTTCAACAACAATGCTTATAGGAATAATTATGGTAACAACAACTATAGGCCATATCCTTCTAATAATGGTAATGGTTATGGTAATTCTTATGGTAATTCTTACAACAATAATAAGAGTGTACCCTCTGGTCTTGAAGTGATGCTTAAAGAATTTATTAGTACACAAACTGCTTTCAATAAAACTGTTGAAGAAAAGCTTGGTAAAATTGATGTTCTTGCTTCTAAGGTTGATAGTCTAGCTCTTGATGTTGATCTTTTAAAATTGAAAGTTATGCCTGAGGAAGTTAAATATGCTAGGTTTGCTAAAACAAATGCCATCCAAGTTAGAATTAATGAGAATATAAGATTGATGGCTGAATTGCATGCTAGGTGAGATAGAGAAGAAAAAGAAAAACTTGCTAAAGAAAATAATGTAGCTAAAGTATGGACTATTACCACCACTAGTAATGTTAATTCTTCACATGTTGCTGCACCTCCTACTATCAATGGTAAAATAATTGGTGTTGGCAATGTTTCTACTCCTAAAGCGTACAAAATTCTGGCTGAAACTGCTGTTTGTGATAAAACTGCTGAAATTTTTCAAAATATTGGTGACAATGATTCCATTGCTGTAGAACATAATGGTTTAGATTTTTATGATTGTCATATTACTGAAGTTATAAAGTTCTTACAAAAACTTGCTAGAAGTCCCAATGCTAGTGCTATAAATTTAGCCTTTACAAAACATATTACAAATGCTCTCATTAAAGCTAGGGAAGAGAAATTAAGACTTGAAACTTCTATTCCTAGGAAGTTAGAAGATGGTTGGGAGCCCATCATTAAAATGAAATTCAATGACTTTGAATGTAATGCTTTATGTGATCTTGGTGCAAGTATTTCTGTTATGCCTAAAAAGATTTATGATATGCTTGACTTGCCACCATTGAAGAATTGTTATTTGGATGTTAATCTTGCCGATAATGTTAAAAAGAAACCTTTGGGGAGGATTGATAATGTGCGTATTACGGTTAACAATAACCTTGTCCCCGTTGATTTTGTTGTCTTGGATATTGAATGCAATGCATCTTGTCCTATTGTGTTGGGAAGATCTTTTCTTCGAACCGTTGGTGCTGTTATTGATATGAGGGAAGGTAATATTAAATATCAATTTCCTCTCAAGAAAGGTATGGAACACTTCCCTAGAAAGAGAATGAAGTTGCCTTTTGATTCTATTATTAGAACAAGCTATGATGTTGATGCTTCTTCTCTTGATGTTACTTGATTTGCACTTTCTGCTGAAAGGCGTTAAAGAAAAGCACTTCTTGGGAGATAACCCAAGTTTCATTTTTTTTACTGTATTGTTGAGTCTTGGAAGTTGTTTACTACTGTAGCAACCTCTTCTTATCATGTTTTTGTGCCAAGTAAAGTTTCCATGTTAAAGTTGATGATAGATTTGGATCGCTGCGCAGAAACAGCATTGCTGTCTGTCACGAATTCTCGTAGAAGTCTCTGTAAACAAATCGAAAAAATCTGAAAATTTACGATCATGATCCTCATATATGTACGCAAGTTTCATTAGTTTTGAGTTTTTCCATTTGAGCAAGTTAAGTGCCCCTGCCAGATTCATCTTTACGGACTGTTCTGTTTTTGACAGATTCTGTCTTTTATTTCGCATTGCCGCTTTTGCTATGTTGAATGAGTTTCTTTGTTCCATTAACTTTCAGAAGCTTTGTGCAATTCCAGAAGTGTTAAGAATGATTGTGTCACCTCTGAATGTGTGAATTTTTGGTTATACACTAACCCTCTAATGAGTTTGCTTGAAGTTTGTGTGAAGGAAGTTTTCAAGGGTCAAGAGAAGAGGATGATATACTATGATCAAGAAGAGTGAAAGGTCTAAGCTTGGGGATGCCCCGGTGGTTCATCCCTACATATTTTAAGAAAACTCAAGCATCTAAGCTTGGGGATGCCCAATGCATCCCCTTCTTCATCGACAACATTATCAGGTCACTTCTAGTGAAACTATATTTTTATTCCATCACATCCTATGTTCTTTACTTGGAGCGTCGGTTTGCTTTTATTTTTGTTTTGGTTTGAATAAAGTTGGATCCCACCATTCTTATATTGGAGATATTACGCTCCGCTTTTTCATATGGAACACTTGTGTTCTTAATTGTGCTTTAATGTTCATGGCGAAGGCTGAAATTGCTTCGTTAAATTGCTATTTGGTTGGAATCGGAAAATGCTGCATATGGTTTGGTAAATTTGGCAATTGTTTGAGCTCTCATAGATCATGTTTAAGCTCTTGCATCATGTAGTTTAATCTATTAATGAAGAACTACCGTAGAGCTTGTTTAATTTGGTTTGCATGATTGGTCTCTCTAAGTCTGGATATTTTCGGGTAAAGTGTTTGAACAACAAGGAAGATAGTGTACACTACAAGAAAAGTTGCCATGGCCGACGAAGTTGAAGTCGCGCCGTGGTTGCTGGTGCACCATGGCCGACGATTTTTGGTCCCTCCGTGGTTCATGTCAAAACTTTTTTTTTCTCGTTTTTGAGGCCACCTAGCCCGACGAAAGCGGCCAAAACGTCGCGTATGGTGGCCCGGGACGTGGTGCATCGCGAATTCTCGGGTTCGCCGGCCGAGTCAACGCAAATCCGCACCGCCCAGGGATGTAGGGCCCACATGGCAGCCTCTCTAGCATTGTTTTTTTCTCGATCGCGCCATCTCGTTCAACGCTCTCCGATCGAGCCGTTTACGATGCAGGATCATGGGTCCCGCTTGTCATCCTCTATGAACCAAATTTCTTTCTTTTCTTGGATTTTTTGACCCCCGATTTCTGGCTACTTCCTTTTTCTTGTGATCCCTTGCCGCCTTGGAAACGTTGAGACCGCTGCTGCTAAATGGGACCCGCATGTCATCCTCTATGAGCTATCAACTTTCTTTTCTTGGAGTTTTTTGGCACCTCATATTTGGTCACTTGCCTTTTTTTTCAATCCCCTGCCGCCTCTCAAACGGTGATACCGCTGCTGCTAAATGGGACCCACATGTCATCCTCTATGTACTATAAAACTTTCTTTTCTTGGATTTTTTTGGCACCTCATATTTGGTCACTTGCCTTTTCTTTCGATCCCCTGCCGCCTCTCAAACGGTGATACCGCTGCTGCTAAATGGGACCCGCATGTCATCCTCTATGTACTATAAAACTTTCTTTTCTTGGATTTTTTTGGCACCTCATATTTGGTCACTTGACTTTTTCTTTCCATCACCTGCCGCCTCTCAAACGGTGATACCGCTGCTGCTAAATGGGACCCGCATGTCATCCTCTATGTACTATAAAACTTTCTTTTCTTGGATTTTTTTGGCACCTCATATTTGGTCACTTGACTTTTTCTTTCGATCCTCTGCCTCTCAAACGGTGATACCGCTGCTGCTAAATGGGACCCGCATGTCATCCTCTATGTACTATAAAACTTTCTTTTCTTGGATTATTTTTGGCACCTCATATTTGGTCACTTGACTTTTTCTTTCGATCCCCTACTGCCTCTCAAAGTGAGGCTGCTAAATGGGACCCGCATGTCATCCTCTATGTACTATAAAACTTTTTTTGGATTATTTTTGGCACCTCATATTTGGTCACTTGACTTTTTCTTTCGATCACATCTGCCTCAAACGGTGATACCGCTGCTAAATGGGACGCATGTCATCCTCTATGTACTATAAAACTTTCTTTTTTCTTGGATTATTTTTGGCTCTGATATTTGGTCACTTGCGTTTTTTTCTTTCGATCTCATGCCACGTTTGAAACTTTGAGGAACCTGCTGGCTCATGGGACCCGCATGTCATCCTCTATGTGCTATAAAAGTTTATTTTCTATGGTTTTTTTCACTCTCTGATTTTTGTCTATTTCCTATTTCTTTTGATGCCCTGCCGCCTTGGAAACGTTGAGTAAGCTGCTTACTCATGGGACCCACATGTCATCCTCTATGTACAATCAAGTTTCCTTGAATTATATTTGGCTCCTGATATTTCGTCACTTGCCTTTTTCTTTCGATCTCATGCCACGTTTGAAACGTTGAGGAACCTGCTGGCACATGGGACCCGCATGTCATCCTCTATGTGCTATAAAAGTTTATTTTCTTGGATTTTTTCACCCTCTGATTTTTGGCTATTTGCCTTTTTCTTTTGATCCCTACCCCCTTTGAAACGTTGACTAAGCTGCTGGATCATGGGACCCGCATGTCATCCTCTATGTCCATCAACTTTCTTTTCTTGGATTTTTTACCCCCTAATTTCTAGCTACTTTCATTTTCTTTTGATCTCAAGCCGCATTTCAAACATTGAGACCGCTGCTGCAAAATGGGACCCGCATGTCATCCTCTATGTACAGTAAATCTTGGATTATTTTTGGCACCTCATATTTGGTCACTTGTCTTTTTCTTTCGATCTCATGCCGCCTTTGAAACGTTGAGTAAGATTTGGCTCATGGGTCCCGCATGTCATCCTCTACGAACAATAAAGTTTCCTTTCTTGGAGTTATTTTTACCCCTAATTTCTGGCTATTTGCCTTTTTCTTTTGATCCCTGCCCCTTTGAAACGATGAGAACGCTTGGCAGGTCGGTCCCACATGTCATCCTCTATGAACAATAAAAGTTTCCTTTGGTAGATTTATTTTTGACCCCTAATTAATTTCTGGCTATTTCCTTTTTTCTTTTGATCCCCTGCCGCCTTAGAAACGTTGAGGATGCTGCTGCCTCATGGTCCCGCATGTCATCCTCTCGAACGATAAATGTTTTCTTTTCTTGGATTTTTTTACCAACTAATTTTTTTTTTATTTTCGACCCACTGCCTTTGAAACGTTGACGACGCTGCTGGCTCATGGGTCCCTGATGTCAGCCTCCCCGTACAAGAAACATGTGATATCTTGATTATTTTGCAGACAATAAACAGTGTATTTCGCTCTGAGCTATTGCAAACGGATAAATTAAATCTTTATTTTTACAACTTATATCTTGAATCTCCTTGTTTTTTGTTTTTGCGAAGCATAGGACATTCCTGTTTTTTTTTTGAGAAAAATCCGAACTTTCATGTTCTGGAGTGGGCTGAAATTGTACGAATCAAAAGGCCCAGAAGGATAGTTCGAAGGCCCAGATGTCCAGATGCAGCCCAATTGAAATCTTTCTTTTCTTGGATTTTTTCACCCCCTGATTTCTGGCTACTTCATTTTTCTTTTGGTCCTGTGCCGCCTTGGAAACGTTGAGTTGATGGGACGATCGTCCAATTTGCATCACTATTTTGTATCATAATTTGTTGTTATTCATTGATATATTTCATATTGGGACACAATACTTATGTTATTTCATCTATTTTGCATGTTTCATCATCATTGGAGGATCAAGCACCGGAGCCAGGATTCTGCTGGAAAAAGCACCGTCAGACGCAATATTTCGGAAGATCAACTGTGGGAGGAAATTTCACGTAAATTCCTATTTTTCCAGATGACGGAGGGAGCCAAAAGGGGGAGCAGAGAGGAGCCACAGTGGGCCCAGACCATAGGGCGGCGCGGCCCATGGCCTGGCCGCGCCACCCTGCTGGGGGGCCCACGACCCTTTCGCCTCCTTTTCTTCGCGTACTCCTTCGTCCCGAAGACCTAAGCCACGAGAGGGATCCTCACGAAGGGTTGGCCGCCTCTGCAGGGCGGAGAACACAGAGAGAAAAGAGCTCTCGGCGGGCAGGAATCCGCCGGGGAAATTCCCTCACGGAGGGGAAATCGACGCCATCGCCATCGTCATCGAGCGGGACATCATCTCCATCATCATCATCATCAACTCCACCATCTACACCGTCATCACCACCGCTGCACCTCGTCACCGCTGTAGCAATTCGGGTTAAATCTTGATTGTTTGATAGGGGAAACTCTCCCGGTGTTATTCTATACTTGTTGTAGATGCTATTGAGTGAAACCATTGAACCAAGGTTTATGTTCAGATTGTTATTCATCATCATATCACCTCTGATTGTATTCCATATGATGTCTCGTGAGTAGTTCGTTTAGTTCTTGAGGACATGGGTGAAGTCTAAATGCTAGTAGTGAATTATGGTTGAGTAATATTCAATGTTATGATATTTAAGTTGTGGTGTCATTCTTCTAGTGGTGTCGTGTGAACGTCGACTACACGACACTTCACCATTTATGGGCCTAGGGGAGTGCATCTTGTATTCGGTTGCTAATTGCGGGGTTGCCGGAGTGACAGAAACCTAAGCCCCCGTTAGTATATCGATGCAGGAGGGATCGCAGGATCTCAGAGTTTAAGGCTGTGGTTAGATTTATCTTAATTACTTTCTTGTAGTTGCGGATGCTTGCAAGGGGTATAATCACAAGTATGTATTAGTCCTAGGAAGGGCGGTGCATTAGCATAGGTTCACCCACACAACACTTATCAAAACAATGAAGATTAATCAACTGTATGTAGCGAAAGCACTAGACTAAAATCCCCATGTGTCCTCAGGAACGTTTGGTCATTATAAGTAAACAAACCGTCTTGTCCTTTGTGCTAAAAAGGATTGGGCCACTCGCTGCAATTATTTCTCTCGCATTTTATTTACTTGTACTTTATTTATCTGCAATATCAAAACCCCCTGAATACTTGTCTGTGAGCATTTACAGTGAAACCTTCATCGAAACTGCTTGTCAACACCTTCTGCTCCTCGTTGGGATCGACATTCTTACTTATCGAAGATACTACGATACACCCCTATACTTGTGGGTCATCAAGACTATTTTCTGGCGCCGTTGCCGGGGAGTGAAGCGCTATTGGTAAGCGGAATTGGTAAGGAAAACCTTTACTGTTTGTGCTGATTTTATTTCTGCCTGCTGCTATAAATCATTATGGAGAGATCTTCTCTTCAATTTCTATTTGGGAAATCTACTACTACTGCAACGGTAGTGGATGAAGCGCCAGGTGAGGAAGTAGTACCATATAAAATACCTATGAAAATTATTGAACGTGTTATGGATAACCGCTATGAAGGGGATGGAACTATTCATCCTGGTGATCATTTACTGTTTTTGCATGAATTATGCGGGTTATTCAAATGTGCAGGTATTTCTATGAATGAAGTTAGGAAGAAACTATTCACTATATCGCTGTCTGGTAAAGCGGCGCACTGGTATAAATTGCTGAAGAATGGTGATTCTATTGATTGGGAGGACATTGTGCCTTTATTTTATTCCAAATTCTATCCTCCAAGTGAAATTCACAAAGATCGGAACCGCATATATAATTTCTGGCCTCATGATGGAGAGAGTATTGCCCAAGCTTGGGGGAGATTGAAGTCTTTAATGCTCAAATGCCCCATTCATGAGCTTCCTGGTAATGTTATTATTGATAATTTCTATGCAAGACTTTCTTTTCAAGACAAGACCTTGCTGGATACTTCTTGTTCTGGATCATTTACACGCAAGAATGAAGAGTTTAAAAGGGACCTTCTTGATCGGATCCAAGAAAATACTGAAGGATGGGAGAACGACAAAGATAGAGAATCAGGTATAATTTATGATTATAAATGCATTGAAGCTTTTATGGATACTGATAAATTTCGTAATATGAGTGCTACATATGGTCTTGATTCCCAAGTTGTTGCAAATCTTTATAAAGCTTTTGCCTCTCATTATGAACTGCCTAAGAAGAATTTTGATAAGTATCATGAACCGTATAAAGATAAAGTTGATTCATCTGTAAACAAATGTGTAGTGGTTGAAACTGTTGATAATGTTATTCCTGAAGCTTATATTGAAAAAACTCCTTTCCCTGCTAAAATGAAGGAGTACTCTGTCATATCTAGTGCGGTTAATAAAAGTGAAAAGAAACCTAAAGAACCTGAAGAACAAATTAAAATTGAACCTGCTGTTGCTATAGTTAAAGATCTTGTGACTGAAAATGTGGAGGATGGTCATATTATTTTCTGTGAAGATGCTTCTAATATTGTTTCACATCCTAATAAATCCAAACAAGTTAGTGTTCCTATGCTATCTGTTAGAATTGGTGATCATTGCTATTATGGTTTATGTGATATTGGTGCAAGTGTTAGTGCTATTCCTTATGAGCTTTACACGGAGATTATGCACGAAATTGGTTCTTGTGAACTTGAAGATATTGATGTGGTTATTCATTTGGCTAATAGAGAGACTATTTCTCCAATTGGTATTGTTCGAGATGTGGAAGTTCTATGTGGTAAGATTAAATATCCTGCTGACTTTTTGGTACTTGGTTCTGCTGCTAGTGATCATTGTCCTATCATTTTTGGTAGACCTTTTCTAAATACTTGTGGAGCTATTATAGATTGTAAGAAAGAGAAAATTTTGACTAGATTTGCTGGTGAACCTTATGAATTTAACTTTTCTAAATTTACCAAAACTCCTTATAAAGCTGACTTGCCTAGTAATGATTTTAAAATGGAGCAGTGTGCATCTATTGTTCTTGTTCCTAATAACCCTTTGCAGCAACATTTGGAGAATAGTGAAAGTGAAGCTTTTAGGAAAGAAAGAGATGAGCTTGAGGAAATTTTTCGTCGCCAACCTATTCTCAAGCATGATTTACCGGTGGAAGATTTGGGTACAACACCGCCACCAAAGGAAGATCCTGTTTTTGATTTAAAGCCTTTACCTGATAATCTTAAATATGCTCATATTGATGATAAGAAAATATATCCTGTTATTATTAGTTCTAAGCTTTCAGAGATTGAGGAAGAAAGGTTATTGGAAATATTGAAGAAACACCGAGGAGCTATTGGCTATACTCTTGATGATTTGAAAGGGATTTCTCCTTCTATTTGCCAACATGCTATTAATATGGAAGATGATGCAAAGCCTGTTGTTGAACATCAACGTCGTCTAATTCCGAAGATGAAGGAAGTGGTAAGGAACGAGGTATTAAAACTCCTTGAAGCTGGTATTATATATCCTATTGCTGATAGTAGATGGGTTAGTCCTGTGCATTGTGTTCCTAAGAAAGGAGGAATGACTGTTGTGCCTAATGATAATGATGAGCTTATTCCTCAAAGAATAGTTGTAGGTTATAGAATGTGCATTGATTTTCGAAAAGTTAATAAAGTTACTAAGAAAGATCATTACCCTTTACCCTTTATTGATCAAATGTTAGAAAGGTTGTCTAAAAATACTCATTTTTGCTTTCTTGATGGTTATTCTGGGTTTTCACAAATTGCTGTTAAAGCTAAAGATCAAGAGAAAACCACTTTTACTTGTCCTTATGGAACTTATGCTTATAGGCGTATGCCTTTTGGTTTATGTAATGCTCCTGCTACTTTTCAAAGATGCATGTCTGCTATTTTTCATGGTTTTTGCGAAAGTATTGTAGAGGTGTTCATGGATGATTTTTCTGTCTATGGGAATTCTTTTGATAATTGCCTGCGAAACCTCGATAAAGTTTTGCAGAGATGTGAAGAAACTAACCTTGTTCTTAATTGGGAGAAATGCCACTTTATGGTTAATGAAGGAATTGTATTGGGACATAAAATTTCCGAGAGAGGTATTGAAGTTGATAGAGCTAAAGTTGAAGCAATTGAGAAAATGCCCTATCCGAGGGATGTTAAAGGTATTCGTAGTGTTCTTGGTCATGCTGGGTTTTATAGGAGATTTATTAAAGATTTCTCTAAAATTTCAAAGCCTCTTACTAATCTTCTTCAAAAAGATGTACCTTTTGTTTTTGATGATGATTGTAAGGAAGCTTTTGAAACTCTAAAGAAAGCCTTAACAACTGCTCCTGTAGTTGAACCTCCTGATTGGAATTTGCCTTTTGAAATTATGTGTGATGCTAGTGATTTTGCTGTAGGCGCTGCTTGGACAGCGGGTAGATAAAAAATTAAATGTTATTCATTATGCTAGTAAGACTCTTGATGCTGCTCAAAGAAATTATGCTACAACTGAAAAGGAATTGTTAGCTGTAGTCTTTGCTTGTGATAAGTTTAGACCCTATATTGTTGATTCTAAAGTTACAATTCATACTGATCATGCTGCAATTAGATACCTTATGACAAAGAAAGATGCTAAGCCAAGGCTTATTAGATGGGTACTTCTGTTGCAAGAATTTGATTTACATATTATAGATAGGAAAGGTGCTGATAATCCTGTTGCTGATAATTTGTCTAGATTGGAAAATATTGCTTATGATCCTGTTCCTGTTAATGATAGTTTTCCAAATGAACAATTGGCTGTAATAAAGGTGAGCTCGCGAGAGAGCCCTTGGTATGCAGATTATGCTAACTTTATTGTTTCGAAGTATTTGCCTCCAACCTTTTCAGCTCAGCAAAGGAGGAAATTCTTTTATGACTTGAGGCATTATTTTTGGGATGACCCACACTTATATAAAGAAGGAGTAGATGGTATTATGCGAAGATGTGTTCCTGAATATGAACAACAGGAGATATTGAATAAATGTCATGGAAGTGTTTATGGAGGACATCACGCTGGAGATAGAACCGCGCAAAAGGTTCTACAATCAGGTTTTTATTGGCCAACACTTTTCAAAGATGCAAGGAAATTTATTTTATCTTGTGATGAATGCCAAAGAGTTGGTAATATCTCTAGACGCAATGAAATGCCTATGAATTATACTCTTGTTATTGAACCATTCGATTGTTGGGGATTCGACTTCATGGGTCCTTTCCCTTCTTCAGACGGTAACACTCATATACTTGTCGCTGTTGATTATGTTACTAAATGGGTAGAAGCTATACCTACAAAAAGTGCTGATGGTGAGACCTCTATAAAAATGCTTGTAGATATTATATTTCCTAGATTTGGAGTACCTAGATATATTATGACTGATGGAGGTTCTCATTTCATTCATGGAGGTTTTAGAAAAACTCTTGCTAAGTATGGTATTAATCATAGAATTGCTTCTGCTTATCACCCTCAAACTAGCGGTCAAGTAGAATTATCAAATAGAGAGATTAAAGCTATCTTGGGTAAGACTGTTAATAAATCTAGAAAGAATTGGCCTAGCAAATTGAAAGAAGCGTTATGGGCTTATAGAACTGCTTATAAAAATCCTATGGGAATGTCACCTTATAAAATGGTTTATGGAAAAGCTTGTCATTTACCTTTAGAACTAGAGCACAAAGCTTATTGGGCTGTTAGAGAATTAAATAAAGATCCTAAATTAGCCGGTAATAAGAGGTTGTTGCAATTAAGTTCTCTAGATGAATGGAGAAGTGAAGCTTATGAAAATGCTAAACTCTTTAAAGAAAAAGTTAAGAAATGGCATGATAGAAGGATCATCAAAAGAGAATTTAATGTTGGAGATCAAGTTCTATTGTATCGGTCTCGTCTCAGATTCTTTGCAGGGAAATTACTCTCGAAGTGGGAAGGACCATATGTTGTTGAGGAGGTGTATCGTTCAGGAGCAATTAAAATTAGCTCTCTCCAAGGCAATGCCACACAAGTGGTGAATGGACAAAGACTAAAGCATTATATCTCGGGCGATTCTTATAATGTTGATGTTGATATTATTCAAGTGGAAACACCGGAGGCTTTCATCAAAGGACAAATTGACAGTCCGCCAGAACTGGACTTTGAATAGGTAACAGTATAGGTAATAAAAAGTCCGCGTTTACCTTTCCGAACATTATTTCTGCTGTTTTTGGAAAATATGAAAAATTACGGAATCGAAACGGAGTGGAAAAGACGCGCGAGGGCGTGCCACCATAGGCCGGCGCGGGCCCCACCCTGGCCGCGCCGACCTATGGTCTGGCCGCCTCGTTGCCCCTTTCCGACTCTGGTTCGATCTGGAACCTTCCTTTTGTCGTGAAAATTTTTGCTATATAATCCCCCGGACCCCTGGAGGTCCGTAATATCGTTTTCTCGTCGTGTTTTGTTTCGAGCTGTTTTCTGCCAGATTTGTTTTGATCTAGAAGCACCATGGTCTCCAACAACAAGGACAAGGAACCTTTGAAGGAAAATATTCAAGACCCGGAGCTGAAGAAAGAAGATGCAAGAGAGGATGAGGAAGAAGTGGAGGAAGCTCCGCAGGAACGCCAACAAGCCACCGTCGCAAGTATTGGCGTGATATCAAGTCCATCCAACATCAAGAGGAGTGCACGAATCGCTACCGGAGGAGCGGTTCCACGTCATTACTTGGCTCCAAGGACATCTTCTCCGAGCCATTACAACCCTTACCGCAATCTAATCTACGATCGTCAAACTGAAAGGACCCCCAAGGTAGTGTTGCCAAGTAATTGGGATATAAATCGTTCTGACACTGCAGGAGAGAAGGAGCCTGAGGCTGAAGAGTGGGGAAATAACTCCAAGAGTTGGGACTCACCGTCGGACAGACTCCTTAACCGCGTCGAGCACAATTCAGAGATGATTCGCAATCTCATATACAGGATTGACGAGCTCCAGGAGCTTATTGAGAAGCTTGTCAGGAATTCATCACCACCATCGCCGAAGGAGTAATTCATCATCGGTATTGGCATCCCCTTGGTTTGTTCCAAGCTTGGGGGAGTGCCGCGGTATCACATCACCACCTTTATCTTTTACTATCAAGTAGTGTCATATCATGAGTAGGGAAGTTATTATATGGAATAGTATGCAATGTGGAAGTATCTCTCTTAGTTAGTTATCTATGTATCCGTTGGTGTGAGTTATCGTTATGGAATATTAATGAGAAGTCTTATCATTTACTTTTTGCACACCTTATTTTAGTTTGCAATCTCCATTATATGATTACTCTTGACATGAGTATTGATATCACTTTGGGAGCATCGAGTAAATCTATTTGGTTTTGGCAAACTTAGCATTGGTCAATAGCAACAACATCTTGATGTTTAATAGAAGAGAGAAATACACTTAGATACATTACTCTATTATCTCTATGCCTAGTATTCTAAAGTTAAAATTGCTTGTACTTATGAGAAAGATGCATGATTGTTTCTATCATATGTATATTTGTTTGTTTCCCTCAACCTTTATGCTTGCTATCAAACCTTGCTAGCCAAAGACCTGTATCGAGAGGGAATGCTTCTCATACATCCATAACCTTAGACCAAACCTATGCCATTTGTGTCCACCATACCTACCTACTACATGGTATTTTCTGCCATTCCAAGTAAATACTTCATGTGCTACCTTTAAATTATTCAAACTACTACTCCTTATTTGTGTCAATGTTTTATAGCTCATGAGGAAGTATGTGGTGTTTTATCTTTCAATCTTGTTGGGCGGACTTTCACCAATGGACTAGCGGCACATCCGCTTATCCAATAATTTTGCAATAAGAGCTGGCAATGAGGTTCCCAGCCTCAATTAATAACCTTCATTAATAATTCTCTTCACATGTTTTGCTCTGATTCATCAGTAAGCAACTTAATTTTGCAATAGACACTCCTCCATGGTATGTGAATGTTGGAAGGCACCCGAGGATTCGGTTAGCCATGGATTGAGAAAGCCAAGGTTGGGGGGAGTGTCACCCATAATAAAACTAAAATACATGTGTAAACAAAAGAGAAGGGGGATGATCTACCTTGCTGGTAGAGATGCCGTCCCTCATGGGAGCCGCTCTTTGAAGGTTCGTTTGGCAAGGGGGTTAGAGTGCCCGCTACCATTCGTTGACAACAACAAACACCTCTCAAAATATTACTTTTATTCTCTTTATATGATTTCAAAACTTGAAAAGCTCTAGCACATGATTTAATCCCTGCTTCCCTCTGCGAAGGGCCTGTCTTTTACTTTTATGTTGAGTCAGTAAACCTATTTCCCTCTATCTCAAGCAAGCAATTGAGTTGTTGTGAACCAATCATTTATGCTGTGATTCAGTTAATCATGTCTTTTATACTTTCTTGTTTAGTACCAATTTTATCTGAATGAATATGACTTTGAAGTTGAAGTCGCGCCGTGGTTGCTGGTGCACCATGGCCGACGATTTTTGGTCCCTCCGTGGTTCATGTCAAAACTTTTTTTTTCTCGTTTTTGAGGCCACCTAGCCCGACGAAAGCGGCCAAAACGTCGCGTATGGTGGCCCGGGACGTGGTGCATCGCGAATTCTCGGGTTCGCCGGCCGAGTCAACGCAAATCCGCACCGCCCAGGGATGTAGGGCCCACATGGCAGCCTCTCTAGCATTGTTTTTTTCTCGATCGCGCCATCTCGTTCAACGCTCTCCGATCGAGCCGTTTACGATGCAGGATCATGGGTCCCGCTTGTCATCCTCTATGAACCAAATTTCTTTCTTTTCTTGGATTTTTTTGACCCCCGATTTCTGGCTACTTCCTTTTTCTTGTGATCCCTTGCCGCCTTGGAAACGTTGAGACCGCTGCTGCTAAATGGGACCCGCATGTCATCCTCTATGAGCTATCAACTTTCTTTTCTTGGAGTTTTTTTGGCACCTCATATTTGGTCACTTGCCTTTTTCTTTCGATCCCCTGCCGCCTCTCAAACGGTGATACCGCTGCTGCTAAATGGGACCCACATGTCATCCTCTATGTACTATAAAACTTTCTTTTCTTGGATTTTTTGGCACCTCATATTTGGTCACTTGCCTTTTTCTTTCGATCCGTGCCGCCTCTCAAACGGTGATACCGCTGCTGCTAAATGGGACCCGCATGTCATCCTCTATGTACTATAAAACTTTCTTTTCTTGGATTTTTTTGGCACCTCATATTTGGTCACTTGACTTTTTCTTTCGATCCCCTGCCGCCTCTCAAACGGTGATACCGCTGCTGCTAAATGGGACCCGCATGTCATCCTCTATGTACTATAAAACTTTCTTTTCTTGGATTTTTTTGGCACCTCATATTTGGTCACTTGACTTTTTCTTTCGATCCCCTGCTGCCTCTCAAACGGTGATACCGCTGCTGCTAAATGGGACCCGCATGTCATCCTCTATGTACTATAAAACTTTCTTTTCTTGGATTATTTTTGGCACCTCATATTTGGTCACTTGACTTTTTCTTTCGATCCCCTGCTGCCTCTCAAACGGTGATACCGCTGCTAAATGGGACCCGCATGTCATCCTCTATGTACTATAAAACTTTTTTTTGGATTATTTTTGGCACCTCATATTTGGTCACTTGACTTTTTCTTTCGATCACTGCTGCCTCAAACGGTGATACCGCTGCTGCTAAATGGGACCCGCATGTCATCCTCTATGTACTATAAAACTTTCTTTTCTTGGATTATTTTTGGCTCTGATATTTGGTCACTTGCGTTTTTCTTTCGATCTCATGCCACGTTTGAAACTTTGAGGAACCTGCTGGCTCATGGGACCCGCATGTCATCCTCTATGTGCTATAAAAGTTTATTTTCTATGGTTTTTTCACTCTCTGATTTTTGTCTATTTCCTATTTCTTTTGATGCCTGCCGCCTTGGAAACGTTGAGTAAGCTGCTTACTCATGGGACCCACATGTCATCCTCTATGTACAATCAAGTTTCCTTGAATTATTTTTGGCTCCTGATATTTCGTCACTTGCCTTTTTCTTTCGATCTCATGCCACGTTTGAAACGTTGAGGAACCTGCTGGCACATGGGACCCGCATGTCATCCTCTATGTGCTATAAAAGTTTATTTTCTTGGATTTTTTTCACCCTCTGATTTTTGGCTATTTGCCTTTTTCTTTTGATCCCCTACCCCCTTTGAAACGTTGACTAAGCTGCTGGATCATGGGACCCGCATGTCATCCTCTATGTCCATCAACTTTCTTTTCTTGGATTTTTTACCCCCTAATTTCTAGCTACTTTCATTTTCTTTTGATCTCAAGCCGCATTTCAAACATTGAGACCGCTGCTGCAAAATGGGACCCGCATGTCATCCTCTATGTACAGTAAATCTTGGATTATTTTTGGCACCTCATATTTGGTCACTTGTCTTTTTCTTTCGATCTCATGCCGCCTTTGAAACGTTGAGTAAGATGCTGGCTCATGGGTCCCGCATGTCATCCTCTACGAACAATAAAAGTTTCCTTTCTTGGAGTTATTTTTGACCCCTAATTTCTGGCTATTTGCCTTTTTCTTTTGATCCTGCCCCCTTTGAAACGATGAGGACGCTGTTGGCAGGTCGGTCCCACATGTCATCCTCTATGAACAATAAAAGTTTCCTTTGGTGGATTTATTTTTGACCCCTAATTAATTTCTGGCTATTTCCTTTTTTTCTTTTGATCCCCTGCCGCCTTAGAAACGTTGAGGATGCTGCTGCCTCATCGGTCCCGCATGTCATCCTCTCAGAACGATAAATGTTTTCTTTTCTTGGATTTTTTTACCAACTGATTTTTTGTTTTTTTATTTTTGACTGCCTTTGAAACGTTGACGACGCTGCTGGCTCATGGGCCCCGATGTCAGCCTCCCCGTACAAGAAACATGTGATATCTTGATTATTTTGCAGACAATAAACAGTGTATTTCGCTCTGAGCTATTGCAAACGGATAAATTAAATCTTTATTTTTACAACTTATATCTTGAATCTCCTTGTTTTTTGTTTTTGCGAAGCATAGGACATTCCTGTTTTTTTTTTGAGAAAAATCCGAACTTTCATGTTCTGGAGTGGGCTGAAATTGTACGAATCAAAAGGCCCAGAAGGATAGTTCGAAGGCCCAGATGTCCAGATGCAGCCCAATTGAAATCTTTCTTTTCTTGGATTTTTTTCACCCCTGATTTCTGGCTACTTCATTTTTCTTTTGATCTGTGCCTTGGAAACGTTGAGACCGCTCTGCAAATGGGATACGTCCAATTTGCATCACTATTTTGTATCATAATTTGTTGTTATTCATTGATATATTTCATATTGGGACACAATACTTATGTTATTTCATCTATTTTGCATGTTTCATCATCATTGGAGGATCAAACCGGAGCCAGGATTCTGCTGGAAAAAGCACCGTCGAACGCAATATTTCGGAAGATCAATGTGGGAGGAAATTTCACGTAAATTCCTATTTTTCCAGATGACGGAGGGAGCCAAAGGGGGAGCAGAGAGGAGCCACGTGGGCCCAGACCATAGGGCGGCGCGGCCCATGGCCTGGCCGCGCCACCCTGCTCTGGGGGGCCCACGACCCTTTCGCCTCCTTTTCTTCGCGTACTCCTTCGTCCCGAAGACCTAAGCCACAGAGGGATCCTCACGAAGGGTTACAGGCCTCTGCGGGGCGGAGAACACCAGAGAGAAAGAGCTCTCCGGCGGGCAGGAATCCGCTGGGAAATTCCCTCCCGGAGGGGGAAATCGACGCCATCGCCATCGTCATCGAGCGGGACATCATCTCCATCATCATCATCATCATCTCCACCATCTACACCGTCATCACCACCGCTGCACCTCGTCACCGCTGTAGCAATTCGGGTTAAATCTTGATTGTTTGATAGGGGAAACTCTCCCGGTGTTATTCTATACTTGTTGTAGATGCTATTGAGTGAAACCATTGAACCAAGGTTTATGTTCAGATTGTTATTCATCATCATATCACCTCTGATTGTATTCCATATGATGTCTCGTGAGTAGTTCGTTTAGTTCTTGAGGACATGGGTGAAGTCTAAATGCTAGTAGTGAATTATGGTTGAGTAATATTCAATGTTATGATATTTAAGTTGTGGTGTCATTCTTCTAGTGGTGTCGTGTGAACGTCGACTACACGACACTTCACCATTTATGGGCCTAGGGGAGTGCATCTTGTATTCGGTTGCTAATTGCGGGGTTGCCGGAGTGACAGAAACCTAAGCCCCCGTTAGTATATCGATGCAGGAGGGATCGCAGGATCTCAGAGTTTAAGGCTGTGGTTAGATTTATCTTAATTACTTTCTTGTAGTTGCGGATGCTTGCAAGGGGTATAATCACAAGTATGTATTAGTCCTAGGAAGGGCGGTGCATTAGCATAGGTTCACCCACACAACACTTATCAAAACAATGAAGATTAATCAGCTGTATGTAGCGAAAGCACTAGACTAAAATCCCCATGTGTCCTCAGGAACGTTTGGTCATTATAAGTAAACAAACCGGCTTGTCCTTTGTGCTAAAAAGGATTGGGCCACTCGCTGCAATTATTTCTCTCGCATTTTATTTACTTGTACTTTATTTATCTGCAATATCAAAACCCCCTGAATACTTGTCTGTGAGCATTTACAGTGAAACCTTCATCGAAACTGCTTGTCAACACCTTCTGCTCCTCGTTGGGATCGACATTCTTACTTATCGAAGATACTACGATACACCCCCTATACTTGTGGGTCATCAGACCCGCATGTCATCCTCTATGTACAATAAAGTTTCTTTTCTTGGATTATTTTTGGCTCTGATATTTGGTCACTTGCCTTTTTCTTTCGATCTCATGCCACGTTTGAAACGTTGAGGAATCTGCTGGCTCATGGGACCCGCATGTCATCCTCTATGTACAATAAAAGTTTGATTTCTTGGATTTTTTTCACCCTCTGATTTTTGGCTATTTCCTTTTTCTTTTTATCCCCTGCCGCCTTTGAAACGTTTAGTAAGCTGCTGGCTCATAGGTCCCACATGTCAGCCTGTATGAACGATAAAGCTTTCCTTTCTTGGAGTTTTTTTACCCCCTAATTTCTGGCTACTTTCTTTTTCTTTTGATCTCAAGCCGCATTTGAAACGTTGGGACCTCTGCTGCAAAATGGGACAGCATGTCATCCTCTATGTACAATAAAAGTTCTTTTCTTCGATTATTTTTCACCCTCTGATTTTTGGTCACTTACCTTTTTCTTTCGATCTCATGCCGCCTTTGAAAATGTTGCGGAACCTGCTGGCTCATGGGACCCGCATGTCATCCTCTATGTACTATAAAAGTTTCTTTTCTTGGATTTTTTCACCCTCTGATCTTTAGCTATTTCCATTTTCTTTTGATCCCCTGCCGCCTTGGAAACGTTGAGTAAGCTGCTGGTGATGGGACCCGCATGTCATCCTCTATGTACAATCTTGTCTCTTTTCTTGGATTTTTTTACCCCCTTATTTTTGGTCACTTGCCTTTTTCTTTCGATCTCATGCAGCCTCTGAAACGTTGAGGAAGCTGCTGGCTCATGGGACCCACATGTCATCCTCTATACTATAAAAGTTTCTTTTCTTGGATTTTTTTCACCCTCTTATTTTTGGCTATTTCCTTTTTCTTTTGATCCCCTGCCGCCTTGGAAACGTTGATTAAGCTGCTGACACATGGGGCCCGCATATCATCCTCTATGTACAATCAACTTGCAAGATCTTGGAGCGAAAGAGCTTGTATAAGTGGGACCCATATGTCATCCTCTATGTACAATAAAAGTTTCTTTTCTTGGATTATTTTTTGCTCCTGATATTTGGTCAGTTTCCTTTTTCTTTTGATCTCATGCCGCCTCTGAAACGTTGAGTAAGGTGCTGGCTCATGGGACCCGCATGTCATCCTCTATGTACAATAAAGTTTCTTTTCTTAGATTTTTTTACCCCCTGATTTTTGCTAACTTGCCTTTTTCTTTTCGATCATATGCCGCCTTTGAAATTGAGGTCGCCGCTGGCTCATGGGTCCCACATGTCAGCCTCTATGAACAACAAACCTTTCCTTTGTTGGATTTATTTTTTACCCCTAATTTCTGGCTATTTGCCTTTTTCTTTTGATCCCCTGCGGCCTTTGAAACGATGAGGACGCTGCTGGCAGGTCGGTCCCACATGTCATCCTCTATGAAGAATAAAAGTTTCCTTTTTGGATTTATTTTTGACCCCTAATTTCTGGCTATTTGCCTTTTTCTTCTGATCCCTGCCGACTTCGAAATGATGAGGATGCAGCTGGCAGATCGGTCCCACATGTCAGCCTCTATGAACTATAAATGTTTCCTTTGTAGGATTTATTTTTTACCCCTATTTTCGGGCTACTTGCCTTTTTCTTTGAAACGTTGAGGACGCTACTGTCTCATGGGTCCCACATGGCATCCTCTCTGAACGATAAACCTTCATTTCTTGTTAACGACAGGTTTATCAGTATTATTTTCGCAGACTAATACAAGCTCTTTCGCTCCAAGATCTTGCAAGTTAATAGAATAAATCATGGAATTATTAGGATATGTTTTAAATTTCAAATCCACTTTATGAATTTTTGAAAATACCGTGATCTATGTGGGTATGGAGCGATCAAGGATTTTCATATTGGCCATGAGCAGTTTCAAAAATTGCAACCCAATAATTCAAAATAAATACAAACAACTTTTATGTAGAATCTCCGTGTTTTTGTTTTTTGCCAATCATAGGATCTGTGGTTCTTTAGAAAAGGGCCAACATTGCATGAGCAGAAAGGCCCATTTGTAGTTATTGGGCTTCGACAGCCGGAGCAAGTAGGCCTATAGCAAATACCTTGTAGATGGCCGTTGGAACCCAAAAGTATTTGTTGCCTAGACTTAGATGCCAAACTCAGCCTTATTGACATGAACCTTGCTATGCACACGACAATTTCAGTCCGATCCGTGTACGAAACACAAGATCCAACCCTTCGTGTGAGGAAGCAGGTGGCAGCACACCTCCAGATGCTCAATCGTACATACGCATATCATATAGGAGTTGTCGTATGTACATCAGTTCCGTATTGACATGTTTTTTTCTTTGGTTCACATGTGGGGTCCGCACAGTCACCTAGGTCGCACATCTACTTCCTTGCTCGTAGTTGATGCATGTTCGGTTTGGGGATGGGGTGGAACCGAACACACCCCCGTGCCAGTGGATGTACTTTACCCTTTAGCGGCGAAAAAAATAGGAATGGTCCTCTCATGAGTATGATCAACAAGAGGTGGCTATATTATAAAGGACGTACACACATTGTAATTATAGTGCTGAAATAAAGTCAATCCTAAAACAGCCATGCATGGGTTATAATATGAAGGCAACACGAAATACAAAAGCAGGGCAGTGTTCAAATAAACTGATTCAAACTAGTACATACTAAAAACAGTGTACTACTTCTCAACACTTCAAGCATAATAAAAAAGTGTCACTGTTTTTTTAAAGGTAACACCGAACGGGCAATGTTTAAAGCAGGCTTAAACCACATAGCCGCTTGTCGGACACTATCCCAACCATCCTTGGGAAGGCTGATAACTCCCACAGTCTCACCTTCATCTGGCTGGAGGTTGCAGCGCAAAATTTTAGGGTATTGATTATAACGAATATTCCGGTATGCTGTGTAGACGCAGTTTTTCCTCATGAATGGAACCAATGTGCCATCAGGAGCTTTGGATTCACGCTTCTTCAGGTTGGCAATGATTGGGTAATTGAGTCCGAGGAACAGAGAGTGGTCGCTGAGGCTGTTAACCTGCCTCCAAAGAAAGTCCCCTGCACGTGCAGTAGATAAGGGATCCAGCTCAAAGACGTAGGTGGCAACAGGAGGATACTGCCGTAGCTGAAGCCCATTAGCAGCATAGGGAATGTCAGGAGGTACTTCAGCATTGGCAATCCCAATCTTGTTTACTGTAAGGATGATCATCAATCGCTTGCCATCAGCAGATGGAGCGAGGAACCACGCGTACTGCTGATCATCCACCACCGGTGGCGGGATTACAAACGGGAGCATCAGGTTTTCTGCAATATTAGAAATGGAGACGAATAGGGTGTTACTGGCAACCATATTCAAACAGCAGCATTGTTCATCGTTCATGCTCACAGTATAAATACGACTATGTAAGCTAAGGACATTGGTCATTCATGTGTTCAAATCGAGTGTCCAATATATCAGTTATACTGCATCCATCCCACGAAACTAGTCTAAACTTCGCCAAAACTAGACACTAGTTAGTGTATACACAGTTATATACTACCTCTGTCCCACCGAAAGTGTCTGAGATTTGTCCAAATTCAGATGTATCTAGACAGTGAAAGCATATAGATACATTCAAATTTTGACAAATATATATCATCTTAAGTTTAAGTCCTGTGCTGTAGTTAATTCCCTTTGTCTTAAGTGATCTATTAGAGAGCTTCCCTGTGACCACCCGAAGGGTAAGAAATGTTTAACTGTATAAGTGGATTGCCTAGACCTTTCCATCAGTTCGGACTTTTGGTTGCGTTGGCTAGTCCATGAAGCTTGACATGGTGTCAGAGCCAGGGTCTCGAGTTCGAGTCCTGGCTTTCGCAATTTATCCTAAAATTGTTGTTGCCCCCTCGGAGTCCACTTATATGCCTCTTGAGCTATACCTCTGAGTCTTTCCACATGTTGACTTGTCTCCCATCACACGTGACGGGGGGTGTTGAATTGTATAAGTGGATTGCCGCCCTTGCGATCAGTTCGGACTTTTGGTTGTGTTGGTAGTGCATGAAGCTTGACAAGAAAGAAATGCTCTTTGTAGCTAACCCCAAGTCTGGTAACATTTGCAAAATAGGTATCAGATGCAGCTATCCATTCAGTAGAAGAATTTGCATTTTAGAGTTGAAGGTTCATAATCTCTTCTCTACTATTGATAGTAAAGGGTACACATGGTATTTGTTTACCTCATTTTCGCGTTCTAAAAAAGGTACGCTATATGGTTGTGCTAAGTTAAACTGATTTAAGTCTGTTCAAGTTTATCGAAAATTATACTACCAACATCTAAAACATCAATATAGGTTCATATATTACAAAAGATATTTAGATTTTCTTTTCTCGAACACATGCCTAGTCGTGCATCATTATATATTAGAGCATACAGGGTTGTAGCAAGGCTACGAAAAACTGAGAAAGCAAAAAGAAAGAACTATACAGGGGACTAGAGGCAGCTAACTTTGTTAGGCCTGCAGGTGCTAAATCTTATATATATATGAGGTTGTAGATATTAATCGTAAACTTACTCAAACTTAAATATCATTGAATTAGGAAAAAGATAACCTGAGTTATTTTGAATGAGGGGACGTCACAATCACTAATGAAAGATAATTGTGGGAAACTGAAATCTATTCAAGAAAATGGGAGAAAAAATGTATCAAAAACAAAATTAATTATACCATTCTGCAGATTGTTCACCGATATAAACAAAGAACTGTTTGATCTGCATGTAGGTACATCCAATCAAGGCTTTTTCCCCGATCTCTAGAAAATATAAGCTACGCATGTAATTACAAACGATTTTCTTCTATTTTTCTGTTTCTACGTTAACATTTGAGATACTTGTTAATTACATCCATATTCTGCAGTTGCATAGAGTTACTAATTCAGGAATGCATTCACATACGGAGTATACTATGTTTGCTGATGACTGACTAGTACTAATTCATTGCAAGCAACGGTTCATTCATATTCAGATAAAGGATGTGATCGTTAAGTCATATACTTATGAAAGTCCTTATGCATCTCTCTGATGCAGATGGCGGGGGTCTCTCGTCCTCCTTTTGGAGGCAAAATCAATTAGTTATATATGAAACAATGGGTGTAAAAGGTTATCAAAAAGGGTGCCTTCATAGTGCCACGTTATCTTTTGAGATACTGGTTAATTACACCCATATTCTGCAGTGGCGTAGAGTTACTAATTCAGGAATGCAATCACATACTGAGCATACTATGTTTGTTGGTGACTAATTAGTACTACTAATTCATTGCAAGCAACGGTTCATTCATATTCAGCAAAAGGGGGTGTGATCATTAAGTCATATAAGAAAGGTAAAATATAAACAAGGTAGTTCATGAATAACTTCATTGGTTAAGGCAGTGTATCATGCAATGCAACATAAGGACTGAAAAAATACCATTTGCGGTGTCCCAGAAGTACGTGGAGCCGTCAGTTTCGTCCACCGCAAAAACGTGGCCACGGAGTTCAATGGCATCACAGTAATTTGGATAATCAGGTGCAGGTGTAAGGGCCTCCAGCATTCTCCAGTCGCCACCCCCTTCAAGGTAGAAAATCGTTTTGTCGAACAAGGCGATGAGCTTGTAATCTGCGTACCTCCCACCTTTTGTGGGCACTTGGCAGATTACAATCTTCAACAAATCAATTGCTGGACCCCAGTTAAAAGAGTATGCAGGTCGATATGAAACAATACTATGATGAATCTTCGAATCAGGTAGGGATGGAAGGGGGATATGTCGCTCGGTGTAGACGTTCACGAGGCACCACCCATGATGATCGGCGGCGGCGATCCAGTCGCCGTTCGCGCCAAGCCATTTTCTGTCGTGCATGAACGGCAGGGCGACAGAACGGCGAGGATGGTCGAGGGGCACCAGGTCGTACACGGTATCATGCAGACGAGATGCTGTCGCCAGGTCCCAGTGTTCACCGAACCAATAAGCAGGCGGAGGCATCAGCAGGCAGGGTTCATCCCAATGGTGCATCTTACCTTCATCCTTGCTGATCCGGTCGTAGAGCTCCCTGGAACATGCGGCAAGTCGGACGGTGTAGGTAACGTCCAGATGCGCAGCGATGAGGTCGATGTTGTCGCCGGTGAGAGCCTCCAAGTGGCCGTCCCCGCCGCCCCGGCAAAGCCTAGAATAATCCATCACGTGAAGATGGATTTAGGTGGATGGCGGATGCAACTGCGCTTGGGGTTTTCGGAGGAGAGGGCGAGCGCTATGGAAGGAACGATGCGGCGCGCGGCCGGCCGGGGTAAGGAGAGAAAGGTATACGGAGTAGTACTAGTGATGCGGCGTGGTGGGGATCGAGATCCTGCGCGTGCGCGTGATTCTGGGAGGGTGAAGAAGAAGATGATAGACATGCAAGGGGCAAAAACTAGGTAGTACTCTAGGCTGCTGCTGCGACTGGGCGCCGATTTGACTGTTGGTAGACTAGCACGCCACCCATCTATAAATTTGCGACGACGTTTGGTGCAGTGATGTCTCGTCACATCAGGTTGACCAGAGAGGGCTTTTTTTTACAGTTTCCATTTCGATATATTTTTCGCCAATAATCGTAGTTCTCTACATGCCAGAGACACGTACCTTAACACGTGGGCAGCATGCAACCGCGCGAGCACCAAAATGGAATGAGAAATGTTTTAGAGCAGAACTTCATTTTCAATGCCTTTCCTAGCTTGGTTTGGAAACCGGACAGAGCTTCAGTGACTTGATGCTTCCAAGATACATTGTGACTGTGTCCCACCATCTACCATCCATTTGAGATCCAACGTTCCAAACTATCTCTTATTTCGAAGCTAAAAAAGAAAAACTATTCAGAAAATTTTGAAAAAAAATCCAGTAATATGTAGATTCCTTGTTTTAAAATCTATGAATATTTCATCCCATTCGGATGACTAGCTTGTGATTAAATAGATTCTTACGTACTCGAGCACTAGTTTAAACTAAATATATATTTGCTCACAAACCTATGATTCAAATCGAATGAAACTTCACCAAAATATAAATCGAAATATGCATGATTTACTGGAAGTTTTTCAAAATTTTCATGGTCCATGGGGTCCTCCAAAGTGCAAGCTTTTTTTTTCTTGGTTGGTACTTCAAAACCGAGTTTGGATGGTGGCAAGACTTGCACAAAGAGGATGTCAAAATTTTGGCCTTTGTGAACTTTGCAATCAACATCAAGTGTCGGACTCTCGAGAAAAAAATATGAGTTGGCGCCCACCTTTCTTTCAACCGTTGGTTCTCAATCCGAGGGTGGTCCAACTAGCTAACAAAATTGGCTTGGTATTCATGGTCTTGAACCAACGATTTGGCATGGCTTTCAATCGGTATGAGAGGTGATGTATGGAGGTGATTCATACGAGAGGGCAATAAAGAAATGTTTTGTCATCCTCGCAAAGCTAGTCTATTTGGAAAGAAATGAATAATTGGTTTTTCGCAACATTGCATGATACTAATTCATGATACTATGCATTGAAGGTGTTGTATCATAGACTAGTATCAGTCTACGATACTTCCCATTGTGACTAGTCTAAGTGCTTTTGCACCATGAACACTAGCTATGCACAGACCTCAAAAAACACTTCTCCATCATTCTACTATTCACACTTTCTTTTTCTAATAGAACTATGTACCATTGTTTTTAATATAATCTTGTGTCGAGAGTATATATTTCTAAAATAGTCATTTATGTTTCGCATAAGCTCAAAGAGGGGTACTTACTTATGAGAGATATCTTTCAACTAATACGTTGTAGGAGTACTTTAATTATGTGAGCTATAGTGTGAAATGCTTACTAGAACGAGTACAAAAGGTGTTTGATAACATTACAGGCCACACGCCCAGTGTAGCGTGCATTGTAGGAGCATTACATCAATTTAACAACTACGGAGGAGTAGCCTAGGTAGAGATAACAGGCAAAGGAAATAGTTCAACAGATAGTACAACACAACTACGGAAAGGGAGTAGCCTAGGTAGAGATAAACATGCAAATGAAATAGTTCAACAGATACAAATCTTGCATTACAACACGAGTATTACATAAAGTACATCAGCCCTTCTTTCTGGACCTGTGACGCGAAGGCAGGTTCCATTGCCGGGCGTTGGCGAAGCTTGGGATGAGCCACAACGGAACCTGCCGCCATGTCCATCTAATGTTGGTTTGGAAACCAACAGTACAGTCTTCAGAATTCAAACTGAAGCGGCAAATTTCTGGAGAAGGAGGATATGCAAGGCCTACTGCATGGTGCGATGTGTAAACAGAGTTGCTTCTCGCCATATTTGGACGGTCATGTTCTGCCCCGTCTTCTACTGGAATGATAATCGGATAGTTCACTCCAAGGAAGAGAGAATATGATCCAAGGGAAATAATCCTCCTCCATGGCCTCGGTGGCATCAACTGACTGGTGTCCATGCTGTACACCTCGCAGCCAAGTAAACCCTTACCATACCCGCGAATAGTGCGACCATGACGACCCTCAGAGGTAGCAGCAGCAGGTAAAATCCGAACCAGTCCAGTATAATCCCGCCCGTCAGTAACGCCCCAGGTATGGACCAGAAAAAGTCTAGAACCATCAGGAGATCGTGCTAACCACCAGGAGCCAAGATTGTACCGACCTTGTTCATCAAGTTCTGGCGGAATAGGTGCCGTGCTGATCAACAAAGGACCTTGCAAAGGAAAGCACAGCTTGAAGTCAGTTCAGCAAAACTTGATTAGTTCATTACATACATGAATAATGATGTAGCTAAAATACTGCCTCCGATCCAAATTAATTGACTCAACTGGATGTGTCTAGCTAGATATGCACAAATTAATTGACTCAAGTTTGTCTAGCTAGATGCACTGGCTAGACAAAGCTGAGTCAATTTGATTTGGATCGGAGGGAGTACTTTATTTTGACTCAAAGGCATATCGCTGCTGATTTTGATTGAATATAGAGGGGGAAAGGTACAGGCATGACACGAAAACTGCACAACAAAAAGAAAAAGGCTAAAGCTAAATCTGAAACTAGCAGGTAATAGCGAAAACACATCATATGAGATGAGAAAAATTACCCCAAGAAAGTTGATTCCATGCATAAACTTCGCCTGTCTGAGTTACAGCAAATACAATACCCTTGTGGATGATTGCATCGGAGTAGCCGTACGCTAAGAACTGGTTGTCAAGAACTGTCCATCTGCTAGAAGCACAGTGAAGGACTGCAATTGCCGCGTTGAAGATGGCAAGAACAGAGAAACTAGTATAATTTGAAGCAGCTGTTGGAACTCGGCAAATAGCTATCTTCAGCAGTTGAAGATGTTGATCATTAGACTCGAACACAAGTTTATCCGGGGTGGATTTAAACTCACTTATTGGTGGTAGAGGAATCCGGCGACCAGTGTACACATTGACAAGCTCCCAATTCCAGGGGAAGCCAAGAAGGGCGATCCAATCTCCATTCGCGCCTGCCCACATGCCCGTACCACCATCTGGAATCACGGCATCGGAAGAGATCCTGTCCAGCGGCGTCAGTTGGCACAAGGTACCCTTGCGATCTTTTGCATCATGCTGCTTGTCCTTCTGCGCACCCTCCTGCTTGAACTTGTGGACGCGGGAGAAGGGATTGTGCGCGGGCGGTACCTCAGTTTGGTGAGTATGAAGAACACAGGGCATGCCAAACGGCTGAGATGCAGGCAGAGCTACACTTTGTGTTGCTGAATCATGATAAAACTTGCATGAACCGACGAGGCTCGCGGCGGTGATGACATCGCATCGGGATGCGATTTCTTCAAGGGGGCCATCAGGAAACACCCAAGAACTGCCACTCTCATTGATCGATCTCGCCATTGGAAGGATGCGGTCAAGTGGGTGTGGGGGTGTGGGAGTGGGACGCTGGCGTTTGGGTATGAGGTATTGGAGGACAGTGCGAGCGGCAGCTGGTAGAGCGATATGGATAAAAGTCCACAACTCCTACTAGTACCATCAAACAGGTGGCTCGAGATGATCCGAAAAAGGCATGGCGGCGGTGGTGCAGGGGCTGCTGGTGTAGGCGGGGTCGCCAGAGAAGATGGAGATGAAGAAGACGGAGAAGCAGGCAAAAAAAACAATTTGAATTGAAATCAATAATACGAGTACTACGGGCGTGCCTTCTCTCTCTGGTCTCTGCTGCACTACTGCACCTGTCGTGAAGGCGTGTGACCCGAGAAGAAGCTAATGTACTGTATACTGTCCTTGCACGCCGTGGAGCTGTATTTTGTCTCATCAAATCAGCTCTGGACAGTTTCAGCAGAGAAAAGATCCTTTGCCATCATCATGATATATTACCACGGGCCCACGGCAGTGCACATTCATCTTGTACTACCATATACTGTACTGCTCTATATGTTGCACAAACCACCACTTGGACATTTTTTTTGCAGTTTCCACCATGTGGTGGTCTAATATGTTGCAAATTTCACCACTTGGTTATCTAATCAGCTAGTTAGTCATGTTGATAGCAAAATCGACAAGTGGGTTCAACATGTCAATGCTCCAATTAATGTTTTAGAAAAAATAAATTTTTCAAAATTCATACTTCTTTTATTTAGCTATTTAAAAATGCTTATTCATTTATTTCAACAAATATTGTGCGGTCTTGAATTTTTTTCAAACAAATATTATGGCATCGGGTTCGGGACTCCTGAAAAGGACTGGCCGTGGTACGGGAACCCGAAATGATGCCCACAACATGGTCGAAAGTGGCAAGGAACCCGTCGAGGTGGATGAACTCGGGAAACCTTGGTAGAGGTAGGGATCTTGAGGAGGCCATTAGGGTTAGCCTACCCCCCAATAAGCGTATGAACGAAAAAAATTCACATAAGTAGTAGCTATTATTAAAATTTCACAAATATTACGCGCTTTTGAATATTTCAAAAGTATTGTGGCGTCACGCTGGCCTTGCCCGAATTTTACCTTTCAGGCTGGATGTCACGAGCATGATCACTCAACCAACCGGGTCCAAACATATATATACAATTGGCCTCCTCGAGCCTACACCGACCAGATTGTCGCTGAAACTGGATCATATAGTTTCTATTGGATTGATGTCCTAAGGAAATATTCCAACAACGGAAGTTGTTTGATTCGTTGTATTATATTCCTTTGGAATCTTGTTGGGCTTGTTTGGTTCGAAGAAAATTCATAGAAATTTTGTGGGATTCAAATCTCAGTGGCTCCTTTGATTCTTGAATACATGATAATTCATACTAATTCACGTGTTTTTTGTGTAGCACTACAACCAAAGAACATGCAATTCAAATTTGTGTGATTTCTTTCATATAGGATTAATTCAACATGCAATCATATTCAATTCCTACATTATTTCTATTTTAACATTTTGTACACATCATGCATGCGACCCAAACAATGCGTACATGGTGGGGGGGTTGTTTCGTTGCAAAAGCAGTTGGTCACACCACAAACAAACATGCAACAATTAATCTAAATTCACGCGGTTTCCCCGCGATGCAACCAAACAATATTCGATGAAACTAAGCATGGCATAAACATATACAATACACACCATACATTTTGGCTGCTTTGATTATTCGCAAGATTTTCAAAGTGCGGGAATATGAAAATTGTATGATTAGAGAGTGATGATCATCTCCAAATATATAGGATTGAGAAACAACGGTATTTGGATCCAATAACATTTGATTGCGTGTGAAAACCAAAAGAAATACTAGTAGTAACATACGGTTACACAATGAAGGATTTTTTGTTTTTGTATAAAAATGTATTGTCAATGAATTCTGAAAATTGCAATCCTATGAATTAAACAATCAGAAATCGTGTCAGACTAATTCCTACGTTTCGAGATTCTAGTACGGAGTATGATTTCTTTGAAGGGGCGCAGAGGGACGTGGGTAGCAATGTCTAGTCCCTGTCTTGTCTGTATACACTGTACTTACGTCAGACTAGTGTTGCTCATGAAGTCTTAATCTGACGTACTCTGAAGCTAGATGCATCACCGTTTCCAGTCTCTGTCCTCGTTTTTTCGGCAAAATAGACAGAAATAACCCAAAGTCGAAAAGATTGGGAAAAACAAACTTTCGACATACTAGCAAGATTGGGTTATTTTTGTCCAAATTCTCGTTTTTTTCTCTTGGCTTCCCTACCCTTGAATCCATGTCACTTACGTGTGTTGCCCATGCATGCGTCATGTCCCACACTTCAGTGAGCACAAGTGACGTGCTGTACGTACGCAAACTCCCAGCGATCTTCTTTGTCAAGAGAAGACGCATCAAGATTCAAGACCCGATCGCATTTCTTGCTTTCAGCCTGGGGTCCTCCATGTAAAAGTTAGGGATTTAGATGTAATTTCATGTTTATTTTGTGTGCTGTTGTAAACTGTTGATTTTTTATGTCCATTTGAATCTTGGTCAAATCCTAGGTTTGACCTAGATTTAAACAAGTTTAAAACATGAAAATGAAAAAGTAAGCCTGGATCCTCCTTAGTCAATCCAAAATGAAGCTTTTGGGAGGTTTTTGAAATTTCCATGTTTGAAACCCAAAACCACTTCTTTTCATGCTAGACTTCATAAGACATAGTTTAGGGATAGGGGTAGATACATGATTTGTCTGGTTTCAGTATGTCTAGAGCTTGTTTATCCACTTGAATGCTTACTATATGACATAAGAAGACTATGTGCTATGGTTTTTCATTTATCTATTTTTTTGAATTTTATGCCCATTTGAATCTTGGTCAAATCCCAGGTTTGACCAGGTTTTAAACAAGTTTAAAACTTGAAAATGAAAAGGTGTAAGCATGGATCCTTCGTAGTCACTCTAAAATGAAGCTTTTGGGAGGTTCTCGAAATTTCCATGCATGCTTGAAACTCAAAACCACTTTTCTTCATGCTTGACTTCATAAGACAGAGTTTAATTAGGGTTAGGGGTAGATACACGATTTTTCTGGTTTGAATATGTCTAGACCTTGTTTATCAACTTGAATGTTTACTATATGACATAATTAAGAAGGCTATGTGCTTTGGTTTTTCATTCTTTAGATTTTTGTCTGAATTTTTATGCCCATTTGAATCTTGGTCAAATCCTAGGTTTGACCAAGATTTAAATAAGTTTAAAACATGAAAATGAAAAGATAAGCATCGATCCTTCTTAGTCGCTCTAAAATGAAGCTTTTGGTAGGTTTTTAAAATTTCCATGTTTGAGACCCAAAACCACTTCTCTTCATGCTTGACTTCATAAGACGAAGTTTAGGGTCGATAGGGGGTAGATACATGATTTGTCTGGTTTGAATATGTCTAGACCTTGTTTTTATGAACTTGAATGCTTACTATATGACATAAGAAGACTATGTGCTTTGGTTTTTTTTTATGCCCATTTTAATATTGGTCAAATCCTAGGTTTGACCAAGATTTAAACAAGTTTAAAACATGAAAATGAAAAGGTAAGCCTGGATCCTTCTTAGTCATCACTCTAAAATGAAGCTTTTGGGAGGTTTTTGAAATTTCCATGTTTGAAACCAAAAACCACTTCTCTTCATGCTTGACTTCATAAGACAGAGTTTAGGGTTAGGGGTAGATACATGATTTGTCTTATTTGAATATGTATAGACCTTGTTTATCAACTTTTGAATGCTTACTATATATATATGTGACATAAGAAGACTATGTGCTTTTGTTTTTCATTTTTCTGATTTTTTTAATTTTATGCCCATTTAAATCTTGGTCAAATCCTGGTTTGACAATGATTTAAACAAGTTTAAAATATGAAAATGAAAAGGTAAGCATTGATCCTTCTTAGTCACTCTAAAATGAAGCTTTTGGTAGGTTTTTGAAATTTCCATATTTGAAACCCAAAACCACTTCTCTTCATGCTTGACTACATAAGACAAAGTTTAGGGTTAGGGGGTAGATACATGATTTTTCTTGTTTGAATATGTCTAGACCTTGTTTATCAACTTTAATGCTTACTATATGACATAAGAAAACTATGTGCTTTGGTTTTTCATTTTTCTGATTTTTTTTGGAATTTTGATGCACATTTGAATCTTGGTCAAATCCTAGGTTTGACAAGATTTAAACAAGTATAGAACATGAAAATGAAAAGGGAAGCATGTATCCTTCTTAATTAGTCACCCTAAAATGAAGTTTTTGGGAGGTTTTTGATATTTCCATGTTTGAAACCTAAAACCACTTATCTTCATGCTTGACTTCGTCATAAGACAGAGTTTAGGGGTTAGGGGGTAGATACATGATTTGTCTAGCTAGTTTGAATATGTCTAGACCTTGTTTATCAACTTTAATGCTTACTATATGACATATAAGAAGACTATGTGCGCTTTGGTTTTTCATTTTTCTGTTTTTTTATTTTATGCCCATTTGAATCTTGGTCAAATCCTAGATTTGACAAAGATTTAAACAAGTTTAAAACATGAAAATGGAAAGGTAAGCCTGGATCCTTCTTAGTCGCTCTAAAATGAAGCTTTTGGGATGTTCTTGAAATTTCCATGTTTGAAACCAAAACGACTTTTCTTCATGCTAGACTTCATAAGATCGACAGGGAGTAGATACATGATTTGTCTGGTTTGGATATATCTAGACCTTGTTTATCAACTTGAATGCTTACGATATGACATAAGAACACTATGTGCTTTTTGTTTTTCATTTTTTTGTGCCCATTTGTATCTTGGTCAAATCCTAGGTTTGACCAAGATTTAAACAAGTTTAAAACATGAAAATGAAAAGGGAAACATGTATCCTTCTTAGTCACTCTAAAATGAAGTTTTTGGGAGGTTTTTGAAATTTCCATGTTTGAAACCTAAAACCACTTCTCTTCATGCTTGACTTCATAAGACAGAGTTTAGGGTTAGAGGGGTAGATACATGATTTTTCTGGTTTGAATATGTCTAGACCATGTTTATCAATTTGAATGCTTACTATATGACATAAGAAGGCTATGTGCTTTGGTTTTTCATTCTTTCGATTTTTTTTGAATTTTTATGCCCATTTGAATCTTGGTCAAATCCTAGGTTCGACCAAGATTTAAACAAGTTTAAAACATGACAATGAAAAGGTAATTAATCATGGATCCTTCTTAATTAATTAACCAGTCAGTCTAATTAAAATGAAGCTTTTTGGGAGGTTTTTGAAATTTCCATGTTTGAAACCCAAAACCACACTTCTCTGCTTCATGCTTGACTTCATATATAATTAAGACAAAGTTTAGGGTTAGGGGGTACATGATTTGTCTGGTTTGAATATGTCTAGACCTTGTTTATGAACTTGAATGCTTACTATATGACATGAGAAGACTATGTGCTTTGGTTTTTTATTTTTTTTATTTTTTATTTTATGCCCATTTGAATATTGGTCAAATCCTAGGTTTGACCAAGATTTAAACAAGTTTAAAACATGAAAATGAAAATGTAAGCCTGGATCCTTCTTAACTAGTCACTCTAAAATGAAGCTTTAATTTTGGGAGGTTTTTGAAATTTCCATGTTTGAAACCAAAAACCACTTCTCTTCATGCTTGACTTCATAAGACAGAGTTTATGGTTTTAGAGGGGTAGATACATGATTTGTCTTATTTGAATATGTCTAGCTAGACCTTGTTTATCAACTTTTGAATGCTTACTATATATATGTATGTGACATAAGAAGACTATGTGCTTTTGTTTTTCATTTTTCTGATTTTTTTAATTTTATGCCCATTTAAATCTTGGTCAAATCCTAGGTTTGACCAAGATTTAAACAAGTTTAAAATATGAAAATGAAAAGGTAAGCATGGATCCTTCTTAGTCACTCTAAAATGAAGCTTTTGATAGGTTTTTGAAATTTCCATATTTGAAACCCAAAACCACTTCTCTTCATGCTTGACTACATAAGACAAAGTTTAGGGTTAGGGGGTAGATACATGATTTTTCTTGTTTGAATATGTCTAGACCCTTGTTTATCAACTTTAATTCTTACTATATGACATAAGAAAACTATGTGCTTTGGTTTTTCATTTTTCTGATTTTTTTGGAATTTTGATGCACATTTGAATCTTGGTCAAATCCTAGGTTTGACCAAGATTTAAACAAGTATAGAACATGAAAATGAAAAGCATGTATCCTTCTTAGTCACCCTAAAATGAAGTTTTTGGGAGGTTTTTGAAATTTTCATGTTTGAAACCCAAAACCACTTATCTTCATGCTTGACTTCGTCATAAGACAGAGTTTAGGGGTTAGGGGGTAGATACATGATTTGTCTAGCTAGTTTGAATATGTCTAGACCTTGTTTATCAACTTTAATGCTTACTATATGACATATAAGAAGACTATGTGCGCTTTGGTTTTTCATTTTTCTGTTTTTTTATTTTATGCCCATTTGAATCTTGGTCAAATCCTAGATTTGACCAAGATTTAAACAAGTTTAAAACATGAAAATGGAAAGGTAAGCCTGGATCCTTCTTAGTCGCTCTAAAATGAAGCTTTTGGGATGTTCTTGAAATTTCCATGTTTGAAACCCAAAACGACTTTTCTTCATGCTAGACTTCATAAGATCGACAGGGAGTAGATACATGATTTGTCTGGTTTGGATATATCTAGACCTTGTTTATCAACTTGAATGCTTACGATATGACATAAGAACACTATGTGCTTTTGTTTTTCATTTTTTTATTTTTTTGTGCCCATTTGTATCTTGGTCAAATCCTAGGTTTGACCAAGATTTAAACAAGTTTAAAACATGAAAATGAAAAGGGAAGCATGTATCCTTCTTAGTCACTCTAAAATGAAGTTTTTGGGAGGTTTTTGAAATTTCCATGTTTGAAACCCAAAACCACTTCTCTTCATGCTTGACTTCTTAAGACATAGTTTAGGGGTTAGCGGGTAGATACATGATTTGTATGGTTTGAATATGTCTAGACCTTGTTTATCAACTTTAATGCTTACTATATGACATAAGAAGACTATGTGCTTTGGTTTTTCATTTTTCTGTTTTTTTTTGAATTTTCTGCCAATTTTGTTTGACCAAGATTTAGACAAGTTTTACACGTGAAAACGAATAAGTAAGCCTGGATCCTTCTTAGTCACTCCAAAATGTACCAATTGATAGGTGCGTTAACTTTGCTTCATGGAAAAAATAATGTCATGTAAATGAGTTAACTTGGATTTCCTACCCTTGAATCCATAGGAAACTTTGTTCTAATGCACTATAATAATCAACCGAGCTTTTACACCAACAGGTCTGTCACTTACGTGTGGTGCCCATGCGTGAGGTCCCACACTTCAGTGAGCACAAGTCACGTGCAATAGGTACGCAAACTCCCAGCCATTTTCTTTGTCAAGAGAAGACGCATCAGGATGCGTATTGGAAGTCTGTGGGTCCTTCTGGATCCTTCGGTTGTCCCTCTCACAAAAAAACAAATCTCTCTCATTCTCGGCCTCGCTCGACTCGCTCGCTCGCTCACTCGCTCGCTCGCACCTCCTGCTCACTGACAAACCCTGCACAAAAGTCAACATCATCACCCGAAAAAGGGGAGACACCATAATTCTCTCCCTTCTTCTCTCCTTCCGAGTGATCCCTCTTCCTCCGAGTTTCACTCGACGGGCAAACACACATGTGCTGCATAGTAATAATAAAAAGGTAGAAAAATCGACCTACGAATCTATAATTAAATAGGTTAAACTAGGGTTTTGCCCAGTACTACAGATCAAGGTTCAAAAAATCCAACTACGGGGTTCGAACAACCCCATTTCTAATCCAAGATTTTTTCGACCTCATCCAATGGCCTCAAACTATAGGGTTAGCATCTAGTGCAGTATGTGTGAGAATGTATGCACTATGTGTGCTATAACTTGTGTGTCTTTCAAATTTGAACCAAATTTGAATAAGTTTGAAATATTTGAAATGGGGCTTTTGGCTTAAACGTTTGAAACCCAAAACGACTTCTCTTCATGCTAGACTTCATAAGACCGAGTTTAGGGTTAGGGGTAGATACATGATTTGTCTGGTTTGAATATGTCTAAACCTTGTTTATCAACTTGAATGCTTACTATATGACATAAGAAGACCATGTGCTTTTGTTTTTCATTTTTCTATTTTTTTTAAGAATTTTATGCACATTTGATTCTGGTCAAATCCTAGGTTCAACCAAGATTTAAACAAGTTTCAAGCATGAAAATGAAAACGTAAGCCAAGATCCTTCTTAATTAGTCACTCTAAAATATATGAAGCTTTTGGGACGTACTTGAAATTTCCATGTTTGAAACCCAAAACCAATTCTCTTCATGATTGACTTCATAAGACAGAGTTTAGGGTTAGGGGTAGATATACACATGATTTTTCTGGTTTGAATATGTCTAGACCTTGTTTATCAACTTGAGTGTTTACTATATGACATAATTAAGAAGGCTATGTGCTTTGGTTTTTCATTCTTTAGATTTTTTGTCTGAATTTTTATGCCCATTTGAATCTTGGTCAAATCCTAGGTTTGACCAAGATTTAAATAAGTTTAAAACATGAAAATGAAAAGGTAAGCATCGATCCTTCTTAGTCGCTCTAAAATGAAGCTGAATTTTGGGAGGTTTTTGTAATTGCCATGTTTGAAACCCAAAACCACTTCTCTTCATGCTTGACTTCATAAGACGAAGTTTAGGGTCGATAGGGGGTAGATACATGCATGATTTGTCTTGTTTGAATATGTCTAGACCTAGTTTATCAACTTGAATGCTTACTATATGACATAAGAGGACTATGTGCATTGGTATTTCATTTTTTGATTTTTATGCCCATTTGAGAATCTTGGTAAAATCCTAGGTTTGAGCAAGATTTAAACAAGTTTAACATGTGAAAATGATAAGGTAATTAAGTCTGGATCTTTCTCTTAGTAACTCTAAAATGAAGCTTTTGGGAGGTTCTTGAATTTACCATGTTTGAAACCCAAAACCACCGTACTTCTGTTCATGCTTGACTTCATAAGACAGAGTTTATGGTTTTAGAGGGGTAGATACATGATTTGTCTTATTTGAATATGTCTAGCTAGACCTTGTTTATCAACTTTTGAATGCTTACTATATATATGTATGTGACATAAGAAGACTATGTGCTTTTGTTTTTCATTTTTCCGATTTTTTAATTTTATGCCCATTTAAATCTTGGTCAAATCCTAGGTTTGACCAAGATTTAAACAAGTTTAAAATATGAAAATGAAAAGGTAAGCATGGATCCTTCTTAGTCACTCTAAAATGAAGCTTTTGATAGGTTTTTGAAATTTCCATATTTGAAACCCAAAACCACTTCTCTTCATGCTTGACTACATAAGACAAAGTTTAGGGTTAGGGGTAGATACATGATTTTTCTTGTTTGAATATGTCTAGACCCTTGTTTATCAACTTTAATTCTTACTATATGACATAAGAAAACTATGTGCTTTGGTTTTTCATTTTTCTGATTTTTTTGGAATTTTGATGCACATTTGAATCTTGGTCAAATCCTAGGTTTGACCAAGATTTAAACAAGTATAGAACATGAAAATGAAAAGGAAGCCTGTATCCTTCTTAGTCACCCTAAAATGAAGTTTTTGGGAGGTTTTTGAAATTTCCATGTTTGAAACCCAAAACCACTTATCTTCATGCTTGACTTCGTCATAAGACAGAGTTTAGGGGTTAGGGGGTAGATACATGATTTGTCTAGCTAGTTTGAATATGTCTAGACCTTGTTTATCAACTTTAATGCTTACTATATGACATATAAGAAGACTATGTGCGCTTTGGTTTTTCATTTTTCATTTTTTTTATTTTATGCCACTTGACGAAACTCCAGAAAGACTCCAGGCGCCGCCATCGCGAAACTCCAATTCGGGGGACAGAAGTCTCTGTCCCGGGACGGGGAAGTGCCCCCGGAAGCCATCTCCATCAACGCCATCGCCTCCATCATGCTCCGTGAGTAGTTCCCCCATGGACTACGGGTTCTAGCTGTAGCTAGTTGGTATTCTCTCCCCATGTACTTCAATACAATGATCTCATGAGCTGCCTTACATGATTGAGATTCATCTGATGTAATCGGTGTTGTGTTTGTCGGGATCCGATGGATTGTTACGTTATGATGGTCTATCTACAAAGTTTATGAAGTTATTGTTGCTGCAATCTTGTTGTGTTTAATGCTTGTCACTAGGGCCCGAGTGGCATGATCTTAGATTTGAGCTCTATAATTATTGCTTAGATTGTATCTACAAGTTGTATGCACATGTCACTGTCCGGAACCAAAGGCCCCGAAGTGACAGAAATCGGGACAACCGGAGGGGATGGCGGTGATGTGAGGGACACATGTTTTCACGGAGTGTTAATGCTTTGCTCCGGTGCTCTATTAAAAGGAGTACCTTAATATCCAGTAGATTCCCTTGAGGCCCGGCTGCCACCGGCTGGTAGGACAATAGATGTTGTGCAAGTTTCTCATTGCGAGCACGTATGACTAAATATGGAACACATGCCTACATGATTAATAGACTTGATATTCTGTCTTAATGCTATTTCAATCCTATCAATTGCCCAACTGTAATTTGTTCACCCAACACTTGTTATTGGAGAGTTGCCACTAGTGTAGATAGCTGGGAACCCCGGTCCATCTTTCATCATCATATACTCGTTCTACATGTCAACTATTTTCTGGTACCATTGCTCTCATATTACTACTACTGCTGTTGTGTTACTGTTACTATTGCTCTCATATCACTGCTACTTTCACATCACCCCTGTTGCTAGTGCTTTTCCAGGTGCAGCTGAATTGACAACTCAGTTGTTAAGGCTTATAAGTATTCTTTACCTCCCCTTGTGTCGAATCAATAAATTTGGGTTTTACTTCCCTCGAAGACTGTTGCGATCCCCTATACTTGTGGGTCATCAAGACTATTTTCTGGCGCCGTTGCCGGGGAGGCATAGCTCTACTCATAAGTTCACCTGGGGAGTACACTCTACCTCTCTCTCTGCTTTTATTTTATTTTGTCTTGCTAGTTTATTTCTGTCTAGTTTATTTGTGCTTAGTTTATTTTTGTCTAGTTTATTTTTGTCTTGTTTTACTTTTCCTATATACCCAAAAATCCATAAAAATTTGAAAAACCTAAAAATTAAAAACTGTTGTTATGGGAGAACCTACAACCTACTTGGAGCTTATAGAATGTTATAATAATTATAGAGAATCAAGAACTGGTAAAATAATGAGTGCTATGATAGAAAAATTGAATACAATGGCTAGAATCTTGCTTAGACGCCATGATATAAACTGTTGCTCTCAACAGGATACTAAACATCTTAAATTTCAATGTGGCTTTAGTGAGGAATTTTTAATTAAGAACTATAATCGGAATTGCTATATTCATTTTGGGTTCGAAGAGGTAGAACAATTTGTCTTATTTATGGGAGCCTCCGAGATAGAATCCTTCATGGTTGAGAATTATGAAACTTGTGCTATTTGTAAAGACCTTAAAGATTATGTCTCTACTATCCTTAATTCATGCATAGAATGCTACAGTAGGAATCCTTATATCCTTGATTATAAAGAGAGACACATTAATGCACAAGAATGCACTCACAATTTGCAGGAACCGGTGGAAGAAGAAATTGATGAACCTGAAAGCTCATTGGATGAAAAAGAAGAAGAGAGCGACGAACAAAAGGAGGAAGAATGGATTAGCTACCCATGTCAACCTTCTAATGAGAGTAACTCTTTATCTCTTACACTATTTGATTGTCCTCCATGCTTACCGGAAGAGGTTGAATGTTATGTTCCTGTGGATTCTCTTGAAATAGTACCTATGAGTAATACTTGTGAGAATGATTATGCTACTGTTATTTATGATAATCCATGCTACTTTGATAAATCTTATGATAATGCTTTGTTTGTGCCTGATGTCGAAATGCATGGTACTAAAGAATTTTGCTTGGCAAATGTTTATGATAAAGCTCTAGATGATGGTCCTATGTTACTTGATAATATTAATTGTACTACTAATGAAAATGGGATTGGAGAGTTCTTGACTTATTCTATGAGTCCCATATCTATTGAGATTGATCACCTACCTTGTTATATTATTAATAAAAGTAAGTTTGAAAGTTTTAATTCCACTATTCTTGAACTTGATAAAAATTATGTGTTTGGAAATCATGAAAAGTATGCTGCATGTGATAGTTATATTGTTGAGTTTATTCATGAAGCTACTGAAAATTATTATGAGAGAGGAAAATATGGTAGTAGAAATTTTCATGGTGCTAAAACACCTCTCTATATGCTTAAAATTTTGAAGTTACTCTTGTTTTATCTTCTTATGCTTATCACTTTGTTCTTCATGAATTTATTTGTGTACAAGATTCCTATGCATAGGAAGTGGGTTAGACTTAAATGTGTTTTGAATTTGCTTTTTGATGCTCTCTTTTGCTTCAAATACTATTTCTTGCGAGTGCATCATTTAAAACTGCTGAGCCCATCTTAATGGCTATAAAGAAAAGAACTTCTTGGGAGATAACCCATGTGTTATTTTGCTACAGTACTTTGTTTTATATTTGTGTCTTGGAAGTTGTTTACTACTGTAGCAACCTCTCCTTATCTTAGTTTTGTGTTTTGTTGTGCCAAGTGAAGCCTCTAATCGAAGGTTGATACTAGATTTGGATTTCTGCGCAGAAACAGATTTCTATCTGTCACGAATCTGGGCTGTTTTCTCTGTAGGTAACTCAGAAAATTATGCCAATTTACGTGCGTGTTCCTCAGATATGTACGCAACTTTCGTTAGTTTTGAGTTTTCTGATTTGAGCAACGGAAGTATTTTATTAAAATTCGTCTTTACTGGCTGTTCTGTTTTGGCAGATTCTGTCTCTGTTTTTTGCATTGTCTCTTGTGGACTTTATGTGAGGCTTTCTAGACGTGGAGAGCTGTAGCTAATGTTTTATTGAGTTCTTGCAATGTGTCACTACAGGACCAAGGTGGATTCAAGTTTTTTGAGTACTAACCCCTCTAATGAAGTTTATGAGAAGTTTGGTGTGAAGGAAGTTTTCAAGGGTCAAGAGAGGAGGATGATATATGATCAAGAAGAGTGAAAAGTCTAAGCTTGGGGATGCCCCCGTGGTTCATCCCTGCATATTTCAAGAAGACTCAAGCGTCTAAGCTTGGGGATGCCCAAGGCATCCCCTTCTTCATCAACTTATCAGGTTTTTCTATTGAAACTATATTTTTATTCGGTCACATCTTATGTGCTTTACTTGGAGCGTCTGTGTGTTTTTATTTTTGTTTGTGTTTGAATAAAGATGGATCCTAGCAATCCTTGTTTGGGAGAGAGACACGCTCCGCTTTTTCATATGAACACTTGTTCTTCGTTTTACTTTTAATGTTCAATGATAAAAGTTGGAAGCTACAATACTTATTGGTATTTGGTTGGAAATAGAAAATGCCTCATAATGTCTTGGATAATTTGACACTTGGCAATTGTTTTGAGCTCTCAAGTAGATCATGATTAAGTTTTTTCATGTAGTTTAAACCTATTAGTGGAGAACTACCGTAGAGCTTGTTAAAATTGGTTTGCATGATTGGTCTCTCTTAAGGTCTAGATATTTTCTGGTAAAAGTGTTTGAGCAACAAGGAAGACAGTGTAGAGTATTATAATGCTTGCAATATGTTCTTATGTAAGTTTTGCTGTACCGGTTCATACTTGTGTTTGCTTCAAACAACCTTGCTAGCCTAAGCCTTGTATCGAGAGGGAATACTTCTCGTGCATCCAAAACCTTGAGCCAAAACCTATGCCATCTGTGTCCACCATACCTACCTACTATGTGGTATTTTCTGCCATTCCAAAGTAAATTGCTTGAGTTCTACCTTTAAACAATTCAAAATTTATCACCTCTGATTTGTGTCAATGTTTTATAGCTCATGAGGAAGTATGTGGTGTTTATCTTTCAATCTTGTTGGGCAACTTTCACCAATGGACTAGTGGCTTCATCCGCTTATCCAATAATTTTGCAAAAAGAGCTGGCAATGGGATTCCCAGTCCCAAATTAATTAACAAAAATAGACACTCCTCCATGGTATGTGATTGTTGGACGGCACCCGAAGGATTCGGTTAGCCATGGCTTGTGTAAGCAAAGGTGGGGAGGAGTGTCATCATAATAAAACTAAAATAAAAAGGCACTCCTTCATGGTATGAGATTGTTGGCAGGCACCCGAGGATTCGGTTAGCCATGGTTTGTGAAAGAAAGGTTGGAAGGAGTGCCACCCAAAATAAAATAAAATGGGAGCCGCTCTTTGAAGGTTTGTCTGGCAAGGGGGTTAGAGTGCCCATTACCATTCGTTGACAACAACAAACACCTCTCAAAACTTTACTTTTATGCTCTCTTTATGTTTTCAAAACCAAAGCTCTAGCACAAATATAGCAATCGATGCTTCCCTCTTTGAAGGGCCACTCTTTTACTTTATGTTGAGTTAGTTTACCTACTTCCTTCCATCTTAGAAGCAAACACTTGTGTCAACTGTGCATTGATTCTTACATACTTGCTTATTTGCATTCATCATATTACTTTGTGTTGACAATTATCCATGAGATATGCATGTTACAAGTTGAAAGCAACCGCTGAAACTTATATCTTCCCTTGTGTTGCTTCGATGCCTTTACTTTGAACTTATTGCTTTATGAGTTAACTCTTGTGCAAAGCTTTTGATGCTTGTCTTGAAAGTACTCTTCATGAAAAGTTTTGCTATATGTTATCTATTTGTTAGCAACTATAGATTATTGCCTTGAGTCACTTCATTCATTTCATATGCTTTGTAATAGTATGATCAAGGTTATGTAAGTAGCATGTCACTACAGAAATTATTCTTTTTATCGTTTACCTGCTCGGGACGAGCAGAACTAAGCTTGGGGATGCTGATACGTCCCCGACGTATCCATAATTTCTGTCGTTCCATGTTTGTTTTATGACAATACTTACATGTTTTGCTTGCACTTTATAATGTTTTTATGCGTTTTCCGGAACTAACCTATTAACAAGATGCCACAGTGCAGTTCCTGTTTTCTGCTGTTTTTGGTTCCAGAAAGGCTGTTCGGGCAATATTCTCGGAATTCGACGAAACAAAGACCAAACATCATAATTCACCGAGACGGACCAGGACACCGAAGGGGAGACGGAGAGGAGGCCCAGGGCCCCAGACCATACGCCGCGCGGCAGGCCCCTGGCCGCGCCGGCCTATGGGGAGGGCGCCCTGGTGCCCCTCCTGCGCCACCTCTTATCCTATAAGACCCCTTTCGACCTAAAAACGCGATACCACTTGACGAAACTCCAGAAAGACTCCAGGGGCGTGATGGCGTGTAACTCACACGTTCGTTGGGAACCCCAAGAGGAAGGTATGATGCGCACAGTAGCAAGTTTCCCTCAGAAAGAAACCAAGGTTTAATCGAACCAGGAGGAGCCAAGAAGCACGTTGAAGGTTGTGTAGGATAACGTAGCATAGAAAACAAAAATTTTCCTACGGCGAACACGCAATCCAAGCCAAGATGCAATCTAGAAGACGGTAGCAACGAGGGGATTGTCGAGACTCACCCTTGAAGAGATTCCAAAGCCTACAAGAGGAGGCTCTTGTTGCTGCGGTAGACGTTCACTTGCCGCTTGCAAAAGCGCGTAGAAGATCTTGATCACGATCGGTTCCGGCGCCACGAACGGGCAGCACCTCCGTACTCGGTCACACGTTCGGTTGTTGATGAAGACGACGTCCACCTCCCCGTTCCAGCGGGCAGCGGAAGTAGTAGCTCCTCTTGAATCCGACAGCACGACGGCGTGGTGTCGGTGGCGGTGTAGAAGTCCGGCGGAGCTTCGCTAAGCTATGCGGGCAATATGAAGTGGAGGAGCAAAGCTAGGGTTTGGGAGGGGGTGGCCGGCCACTCTATGGGGGGCGGCCAGCTTGTGGTCTTGGGGTGGCCGGCCCCCTCCCTTGGCCCCTCATTATATAGGTGGATCCCAAGTGTTGGTGTCCAAGTCTTCGAATAAGACCCGAAACCAAAACCTTCCATATGGTGGTGAAACCTAGCCCAACTAGGACTCCCACCCAAAGGTGGGATTTCCACCTTCCATAGGGGGGGTGGCCGGCCCCCTATGGTGGAGTCCACTTGGGACTCCACCCCCACTAGGGTTGGCCGGCCATGGAGGTGGAGTCCCTTGTGGACTCCACCTTCCTTGGTGGTTTCTTCCGGACTTTTCTAGAACCTTCTAGAACCTTCCATAGAACCTTCCGCGACATTTTATTCACATAAAATGACATCCTATATATGAATCTTATTCTCCGGACCATTCCGGAACTCCTCGTGATGTCCGGGATCCCATCCGGGACTCCGAACAAATATTCCAACTTCATTCCATATTCAAGTACTACCATTTCAACATCCAACTTTAAGTGTGTCACCCTACGGTTCGCGAACTATGCGGACATGGTTGAGTACTCACTCCGACCAATAACCAATAGCGGGATCTGGAGATCCATAATGGCTCCCACATATTCAACGATGACTTTAGTGATCGAATGAACCATTCACATACGATACCAATTCCCTTTGTCACGCGATATTTTACTTGTCCGAGGTTTGATCATCGGTATCACACTATACCTTGTTCAACCTCGTCTCCTGACAAGTACTCTTTACTCGTACCGTGGTATGTGGTCTCTTATGAACTTATTCATATGCTTGCAAGACATTAGACGACATTCCACCGAGAGGGCCCAGAGTATATCTATCCGTCATCGGGATGGACAAATCCCACTATTGATCCATATGCCTCAACTCATACTTTCCGGATACTTAATCCCACCTTTATAACCACCCATTTACGCAGTGGCGTTTGATGTAATCAAAGTACCTTTCCGGTATAAGTGATTTACATGATCTCATGGTCATAAGGACTAGGTAACTATGTATCGAAAGCTTATAGCAAATAACTTAATGACGTGATCTTATGCTACGCTTAATTGGGTGTGTCCATTACATCATTCATACAATGATATAACCTTGTTATTAATAACATCCAATGTTCATGATTATGAAACTAATCATCTATTAATCAACAAGCTAGTTAAGAGGCTTACTAGGGACTCTTTGTTGTTTACATATCACACATGTATCAATGTTTCAGTTAATACAATTATAGCATGGTATATAAACATTTATCATAAACATAAAGATATATAATAACCACTTTTATTATTGCCTCTTGGGCATATCTCCAACAGTCTCCCACTTGCACTAGAGTCAATAATCTAGATTACATTGTAATATACCTAACACCCATGGCATTCTGGTGTTGGTCATGCTTTGCCCTAGGGAGAGCTTTAGTCAACGGATCTGCTACATTCAGATCAGTGTGTACTTTGCAAATCTTTACTTCTCCATCTTCGATGTACTCGCGAATCGAGTGGTAACGCAGCTTGATATGCTTCAGCCTCTTGTGTGACCTTGGCTCTTGTGCATTGGCGATGGCACCCATGTTATCACAGTAGATGACAAATGGGTCCAATGCACTAGGAACCACACCGAGCTCTACAATGAACCTCTTCATCCATACCGCTTCTGATGAAGCCTCTGAAGCCGCTATGTACTCCGATTCTGTTGAGGATTTCGCCACCGTGCACTGCTTCGAGCTTGCCCAGCTTACTGCAGCACCATTCAATATAAACACGTACCCAGATTGTGACTTAGAGTCATCAGGATCAGTGTTCCAACTTGCATCGGTGTAACTTGTTACAACGAGCTCTTGGTCACCTCCATAACAAAGAAACATATCCTTAGTTCTTTTCAAGTACTTCAGGATATTCTTGACCGCTGTCCAGTGTTCCATTCCTGGATCACTTTGATATCTGCTAGTTAAACTAACAGCATGTGCTATATCCGGTCTTGTACATAGCATGGCATACATGATAGAGCCTACTGCCGAGGCATAGGGGATCTGACTCATCCTTTCTCTTTCTTCTGCCGTAGCCGGTCCTTGAGTCTTACTCAAGACCTTGCCTGGTAACATAGGTAAGAATCCTTTCTTACTTTCGTCCATTCTAAACTTCTTTAGAATCTTGTCCAGGTATGTACTCTGTGATAGCCCTATTAGACGTCTTGATCTATCTCTATAAATCTTGATGCCTAATATGTATGATGCTTCACCAAGGTCTTTCATTGAAAAACTATTATTCAAATAACCTTTTACACTGCTTAATAGTTCTATATCATTCCCAATCAATAATATGTCATCTACATATAATATCAGGAATGCTACAGAGCTCCCACTCACTTTCTTGTAAATACAGGCCTCTCCATGACACTGTATAAACCCGAAGTCTTTGATCACCTTATCAAACGTCGGTTCCAACTTCTCGATGCTTGCTTCAGTCCATAGATTGAACGCTGAAGTTTGCATACTTTGTCAGCATTTTTAGGATCGACAAAACCTTTGGGTTGTACCATATACAACTCTTCCTCAATGTCTCCATTAAGGAACGCCGTTTTGACATCCATCTGCCAAATCTCATAATCGAAAAATGCAGCTATTGCTAACAAAATCCTCACAGATTTTAGCTTCGCTACAGGTGAGAAAGTCTCATCGTAGTCAACACCTTGAATTTGTCGGAAACCCTTTGCGACAAGTCGAGCTTTATAGACAGTAATATTACCATCAGCATCTGTTTTTCTTTTGAAGATCCATTTATTCTCGACAGCCTTGCGGCTATCAGGTAAGTCTACCAAAGTCCATACTTTGTTATCATACATGGATCCCATTTCGGATTTCATGGCTTCTTGCCATTTGTTGGAATCTGGGCTCATCATCGCTTCTTCATACGTCGCAGGGTCTTCATCATTGTTATCCACAATCATGACATTTAGACAAGGATCATACCAATCTGGAGTGGCACGATCCCTTGTCGATCTGCGAGGTTCAGTAGCTGTCTCATTTGAAGTTTCATGATCATTATCATTAGCTTCCTCTGTTGTCGGTGTAGGTGGTACAGGAACATTTTCCGGTACTGCGCTACTCTGATCAACGAGTAGAGATTCTTCAATCTCATCGAGTTCTACTTTTCTTCCAGTCACTTCTTTAGTGAGAAATTCTTTCTCAAGAAAGGTTCCGTTCTTAGCAACAAAGATCTTGCCTTCGGATCTGTGATAGAAAGTGTACCCTATAGTTTCCTTAGGGTATCCTATGAAGACACATTTCTCCGCTTTGGGTTCTAGCTTGTCCGGTTGTAACTTTTTTACATAGGCTTCGCAACCCCAAACTTTTAGGAACGACAGCTTAGGTTTCTTATTAAACCATAATTCATACGGCGTCGTTTCAACGGATTTTGATGGTGCTCTATTTAAAGTGAATGCGGCTGTCTCTAATGCATAACTCCAAAATGATAACGGCAAATCAGTAAGAGACATCATAGAACGAACCATATCTAAGAGAGTTCGATTACGACGTTCGGACACACCGTTTCGTTGTGGTGTTCCCGGCGGTGTCAATTGTGAAAGTATTCCGCATTTCTTTAAATGCATGCCAAACTCATAACTCAGATATTCACCTCCGCGATCAGATCGTAGAAATTTAATCTTCTTGTTACGTTGATTTTCTACTTCACTTTGGAATTCCTTAAACTTCTCGAAAGTTTCGGATTTATGTTTCATTAAATAGATATACCCATATCTACTCAAATCATCTGTGAAGGTTAGAACATAACGATAACCACCGCGCGATGCTACACTCATTGGTCCACACACATCTGTATGTATGATTTCCAATAAGTCAGTAGCTCGCTCCATCATACCCGAGAATGGAGTCTTAGTCATTTTTCCCATCAGACATGCTTCGCATCTATCAAGTGACTCAAAGTCAAGTGATTCAAGTAATCCATCAGTATGGAGTTTCTTCATGCGTTTCACTCCAATATGACCAAGACGACAGTGCCACATATAAGTAGAATTATCATTCAATTTAATTCGCTTAGCATCAATGTTATGTATGTGTGTATCACTACTATCGAGATCTAACAGAAATAAGCCATTCTTTTCAGGTGCTCGACCATAAAAGATATTATTCATAAAGATAGAACAACCATTATTCTCAGACTTGAATGAATAACCGTCTTGCATTAAACAAGATCCTGATATAATGTTCATGCTCAACGCGGGTACATAATAACAATTATTTAGGCTTAAAACTAATCCCGAAGGTAGATGTAGAGGAAGTGTCCCGACTGCGATCACATTGACCTTGGATCCGTTTCCAACGCGCATCGTCACTTCATCTTTCAGCAGTTGTCGTTTATTCTTTAGTTCCTGTTTCGAGTTACAAATATGAGCAACCGAACCAGTATCAAATACCCAGGTACTAGAACGAGAACCAGTGAAATGAACATCTATAACATGTATATCAGATATACCTTCTTTCTTCTTCTTGACAAGGCCGCTCTTCAGATCCGCCAAATACTTGGAGCAATTACGCTTCCAGTGTCCCTTCTCTTTGCAGTAATAGCAATCAGCATCAGGCTTAGGGCCGTTCTTAGGTTTCATAGGAGGCGTGGCAGCTTTCTTGCCACCCTTCTTGAATTTTCCCTTAGACTTGCCCTGTTTCTTGAAACTGGTGGTCTTGTTGACCATCAACACTTGGTGCTCTTTCTTAATCTCAATCTCAGCAGCTTTTAACATGCCAAAGAGTTCAGGAAACTCCTTGTTCATGTTCTGCATATTGTAATTCATCACAAAGTTCTTGTAACTTGGTGGCAGTGATTGAAGGACACGATTAATCCCCAGTCTGTTAGGAATCACTATTCCCAAGTCACTGAGTTTCTTCGCATGCCCGGTCATAACGAGCATGTGCTCACTAATGGAGCTGCCTTCTTCCATCATACAGCTGAAAAAGTGTTTCGATGCTTCATAGCATTCCACGGCCGCATGAGTTTCAAAAATAGTCTTCAACTCTTTCATCAACTCATGAGGATCGTGGTGCTCAAAACGTTTTTGAAGATCGGATTCCAGACTGCATAAGATGGCACACTGAACTTGAGAGTACCGAGTTTTCCGAGTTGCGTAAACATTCTTTACTTCATCGGTTTCAGTTTCTGCTGGAGGGTCACCTAGCGGTGCATCAAGCACATATTGCAGATTTCCGCCATTGAGGAAGATCCTCACATGACGGAACCAGTCGGTGAAGTTGCTACCGTTGCTCTTAAGTTTTTCTTTCTCTAGGAACTGGTTAAAATTGATTGGGGACGCCATATCTACAACATATTTGCAATAGTTTAGACTAAGTTTATGACAAATTGAGTTCAAATTTTAATTCAACATAATTAAAAATCTAGGTGAACTCCCACTCAAAACAATATCCCTCGCATTGTCTTAGTGATCACACGAACCAAATCTACCGCACCTAAACCCGATCATCACGAGAAAAGGTGTGATTTCAATGGCGAACACTCAAAGTGTTCATCATATCAATCATATGATTCATGCTCTACCTTTCGGTATCACGTGTTCCGAGACCATGTCTGTACATGCTAGGCTCGTCAAGGCCACCTTAGTATCCGCATGTGCAAAACTGTCTTGCACCCGTTGTATGTACTTATTGAATCTATCACACCCGATCATCACGAGATGCTTCGAAACGACAAGACTTGATAACGGTGCTACTAAGGATGAACACTTTATTATCTTGAGATTTTAGTGAGAGGGATCATCTTATAATGCTACCGTCGCGATCTAAGCAAAATAAGATGCATAAAAGGATTAACATCACATGCAGTTCATATGTGATATGATATGGCCCTTTTGTCTTTGCGCCTTTGATCTTGATCTCCAAAGCGTGGACATGATCTCCATCATCAACGGGCATGATCTCCATCATCGTCGGCGAAGCACCAAGGTCAATGGCGCCGTCTTCATGATCGTCCTCCATGTAGCAACTATTACAACTACTTTGAAATACTACTCAACATGAAATTTAAAGACAACCATAAGGCTCCTGCCGGTTGCCACAATACAATAATGATCATCTCATACATATTCATCATCACATTATGGCCATATCACATCACCAAACCCTGCAAAAACAAGTTAGACGTTCTCTAATTTGGTTTGCATATTTTACGTGGTTTAGGGTTTTCGAGTAAGATCCAATCTACCTACGAACATCAACCACAACGGTGATACTAGTGTTTTCAATAGAGGAGTAAATTGAATCTTCACTATAGTAGGAGAGACAGACACCCGCAAAGCCACTTATGCAATACAAGTTGCATGTCAAGCGTGGAGCAAATCTCATGAACGCGGTCATGTAAAGTTAGCCCGAGCCGCTTCATCCCACTATGCCACAAAGATGCAAAGTACTCAACTAAAGATAACAAGAGCATCAACGCCCACAAACCATTGTGTTCTACTCGTGCAACCATCTATGCATAGACACGGCTCTGATACCACTGTAGGATAACGTAGCATAGAAAACAAAAATTTTCCTACGGCGAACACGCAATCCAAGCCAAGATGCAATCTAGAAGACGGTAGCAACGAGGGGATTGTCGAGACTCACCCTTGAAGAGATTCCAAAGCCTACAAGAGGAGGCTCTTGTTGCTGCGGTAGACGTTCACTTGCCGCTTGCAAAAGCGCGTAGAAGATCTTGATCACGATCGGTTCCGGCGCCACGAACGGGCAGCACCTCCGTACTCGGTCACACGTTCGGTTGTTGATGAAGACGACGTCCACCTCCCCGTTCCAGCGGGCAGCGGAAGTAGTAGCTCCTCTTGAATCCGACAGCACGACGGCGTGGTGTCGGTGGCGGTGTAGAAGTCCGGCGGAGCTTCGCTAAGCTATGCGGGCAATATGAAGTGGAGGAGCAAAGCTAGGGTTTGGGAGGGGGTGGCCGGCCACTCTATGGGGGGCGGCCAGCTTGTGGTCTTGGGGTGGCCGGCCCCCTCCCTTGGCCCCTCATTATATAGGTGGATCCCAAGTGTTGGTGTCCAAGTCTTCGAATAAGACCCGAAACCAAAACCTTCCATATGGTGGTGAAACCTAGCCCAACTAGGACTCCCACCCAAAGGTGGGATTTCCATGGGGGGGTGGCCGGCCCCCTATGGTGGAGTCCACTTGGGACTCCACCCCCACTAGGTTGGCCGGCCATGGAGGTGGAGTCCTTGTGGACTCCACCTTCCTTGGTGGTTTCTTCCGGACTTTTCTAGAACCTTCTAGAACCTTCCATAGAACCTTCCGCGACATTTTATTCACATAAAATGACATCCTATATATGAATCTTATTCTCCGGACCATTCCGGAACTCCTCGTGATGTCCGGGATCCCATCCGGGACTCCGAACAAATATTCCAACTTCATTCCATATTCAAGTACTACCATTTCAACATCCAACTTTAAGTGTGTCACCCTACGGTTCGCGAACTATGCGGACATGGTTGAGTACTCACTCCGACCAATAACCAATAGCGGGATCTGGAGATCCATAATGGCTCCCACATATTCAACGATGACTTTAGTGATCGAATGAACCATTCACATACGATACCAATTCCCTTTGTCACGCGATATTTTACTTGTCCGAGGTTTGATCATCGGTATCACACTATACCTTGTTCAACCTCGTCTCTGACAAGTACTCTTTACTCGTACCGTGGTATGTGGTCTCTTATGAACTTATTCATATGCTTGCAAGACATTAGACGACATTCCACCGAGAGGGCCCAGAGTATATCTATCCGTCATCGGGATGGACAAATCCCACTATTGATCCATATGCCTCAACTCATACTTTCCGGATACTTAATCCCACCTTTATAACCACCCATTTACGCAGTGGCGTTTGATGTAATCAAAGTACCTTTCCGGTATAAGTGATTTACATGATCTCATGGTCATAAGGACTAGGTAACTATGTATCGAAAGCTTATAGCAAATAACTTAATGACGTGATCTTATGCTACGCTTAATTGGGTGTGTCCATTACATCATTCATACAATGATATAACCTTGTTATTAATAACATCCAATGTTCATGATTATGAAACTAATCATCTATTAATCAACAAGCTAGTTAAGAGGCTTACTAGGGACTCTTTGTTGTTTACATATCACACATGTATCAATGTTTCGGTTAATACAATTATAGCATGGTATATAAACATTTATCATAAACATAAAGATATATAATAACCACTTTTATTATTGCCTCTTGGGCATATCTCCAACAGATGGTCGCGAAATGTGATGCGGCGCAACACCAGGGATTCCGGCGCCAACGCGGAACCTGCACAACACAACCCAAGTACTTTGTCCCAACGAAACAGTGAGGTTGTCAATCTCACCGGCTTGCTGTAACAAAGGATTAAACGTATCGAGTGGAAGATGTTTGCAAAGAAAATAGTAAAACACAATTGCAGTAGATTGTATGCTATGTAAAGAATAGGACCGGGGTCCACAGTTCACTAGAGGTGTCTCTCCCATAAGATAAAGCATGTTGGGTGAACAAATTACAGTCGGGCAATTGACAAATAGAGAAAGGCATAACAATGCATATACATGATATGATAAATATAGTGAGATTTAATCCGGGCATTACGACAAAGTACATAGACCGCCATCCAACTGCATCTATGCCTAAAAAGTCCACCTTCAGGTTATCGTCCGAACCCCCTCCAGTATTAAGTTGCAAAGCAACAGACAATTGCATTAAGTATGGTGCGTAATGTAATCAACAACTACATCCTTAGACATAGCATCAATGTTTTATCCCTAGTGGCAACAGCACATCACAACCTTAGAACCTACTGTCACGATCCCAGATTCAATGAAGGCATGAACCCACTATCGAGCATAAATACCCCCTCTTGGAGTTAAGAGCAAAAACTTGGCCAGAGCCTCTACTAATAACGGAGAGCATGCAAGATCATAAACAACACATAAACAATAGATTGATAATCACCATAATCATAGTACTCTCTATCCATCGGATCCCGACAAACACAACATATAGTATTACAGATAGATGATCTTGATCATGTTAGGCAGCTCACAAGATCCAACAATGAAGCACAACAAGGAGAAGACGACCATCTAGCTACTGCTATGGACCCATGGTCCAGGGGTGAACTACTCACTCATCACTCCGGAGGCGACCATGGCGGTGTAGAGTCCTCCGGGAGATGAATCCCCTCTCCGGCAGGGTGCCGGAGGCGATCTCCCCCCGAGATGGGATTCGCGGCGGCGGCGTCTCGTAAGGTTTTCCGTATCATGGCTCTACTGGGGGTTTGCGACGGAAGCTTTAAGTAGGCGGAGGGTCAACGCGGGGCCACACGAGGGCCCAGGGAGGTAGGTCGGCGCGGCCAGGGCTTGCGCGCCCACCCTTCTGGCCGCCTCGTGGCCCCACTTCGTTATCTCTTCGGTCTCTGGAAGCTTCGTGCAAAAATAGGACCCTGGGCGAAAGTTTCGTCCAATTCCAAGAATATTTCTTTACTAGGATTTCTGAAACCAAAAAGCAGAAAACAGCAACTGGCTCTTCGGCATCTTGTTAATAGGTTAGTTCCAGAAAATGCATAAATATGACATATAATGTGCATAAAACATGTAGGTATCATCAATAAAGTAGCATGGAACATAAGAAATTATCGATACGTTGGAGACGTATCAGCATCCCCAAGCTTAGTTCTGCTCGTCCCGAGCAGGTAAAACGATAACAAAGATAATTTCTGAAGTGACATGCCATCATAATCTTGATCATACTATTTGTAAACATATGTAATGAATGCAGCGATCAAAACAAAGGTAATGACATGAGTAAACAATGAATCATAAAGCAAAGACTTTTCATGAATAGTACTTCAAGACAAGCATCAATAAGTCTTGCATAAGAGTTAACTCATAAAGCAATAAATCAAAGTAAAGGTGTTGAAGCAACACATAGGAAGATTAAGTTTCAGCGGTTGCTTTCAACTTATAACATGTATATCTCATGGATATTGTCAACATAAAGTAATATAACAAGTGCAATATGCAAGTATGTAGGAATCAATGCACAGTTCACACAAGTGTTTGCTTCTTAAGGTGGAAGGAGATAGGTAAACTGACTCAACAATAAAAGTAAAAGAATGGTCCTTCAATGAGGAAAGCATCGATTGCTGTATTTGTGCTAGAGCTTTTATTTTGAAAACATGAAACAATTTTGTCAACGGTAGTAATAAAGCATATGAGTTATGAAAATTATATCTTACAAGTTGCAAGCCTCATGCATAGTATACTAATAGTGCCCGCACCTCGTCCTACTTAACTTGGACTACCGGATCTTCGCATGCCATGTTTCAACCAAGTGTCACAAAGGGGTACCTCCATGCCGCCTGTACAAAGGTCTAAGGAGAATGCTCGCATTTCGGATTTCTCGCTTTTGATTATTCTCAACTTAGACATCCATACCGGGACAACATGGACAACAGATAATGGACTCCTCTTAAATGCATAAGCATGTAGCAAAGTTATTATTCTCATATGAGATTGAGGATATATGTCCAAAACTGAAACTTCCACCATGATTCATGGCTTTAGTTAGCGGCCCAATGTTCTTCTCTAACAATTTTGCATGCTCCAACCACTAAAATGATAGACCTTCAGACAAGACGGACATGCATAGCAACTCACATGATATTCAACAATAGTTGATGGCGTTCCCCAGAAGCATGGTTATCGCACAACAAGCAACTTAATAAAATATAAAGTGCATAAGTACATATTCAATACACGATAGTTTTTAAGGCTATTTTGTCCCATGAGCTATATATTGCAAAGGTGAATGATGGAATTTTAAAGGTAGCACTCAAGCAATTTACTTTGGAATGGCAGAAATACCATGTAGTAGGTAGGTATGGTGGACACAAATGGCATAGTGGTTGGCTCAAGGATTTTGGATGCATGAGAAGTATTCCCTCTCGATACAAGGTTTAGGCTAGCAAGGTTATTTGAAGCAAACTCAAGGATGAACAAGTGCAGCAAAACTCACATAAAAGACATATTGTAAACATTATAAGACTCTACACTGTCTTCCTTGTTGTTCAAAACTCAATACTAGATATTATCTAGACCTTAGAGAGACCAAATATGCAAATCAAATTTTAGCAAGCTCTATGTATTTCTTCATTAATGGGTGCAAAGCATATGATGCAAGAGCTTAAACATGAGCACAACAATTGCCAAGTATCACATTATCCAAGACATTTTAGAATTACTACATGTAGCATTTTCCAATTCCAACCATATAACAATTTAACGAAGAAGAAACTTCGCCTAGAACATTATGAGTAAAGCCTAAGGACACATGTGTCCATATGCAACAGCGGAGCGTGTCTCTCTCCCACAAAGTGAATGCTAGGATCCATTTTATTCAAACAAAAACAAAAACGAAAACAAACCGACGCTCCAAGTAAAGAACACAAGATGTGATTGAATAAAAATATAGTTTCAGGGGAGGAACCTGATGATGTTGTCGATGAAGAAGGGGATGCCTTGGGCATCCCCAAGCTTAGACGCTTGAGTCTTCTTAAAATATGCAGGGGTGAACCACGGGGCATCCCCAAGCTTAGAGCTTTCACTCCTCTTGATCATAGTATATCATACTCCTCTCTTGACCCTTGAAAACTTCCTTCACACCAAACTTCAAGCAAACTCATTAGAGGGTTAGTGCATCATTAATAATTCACTCATTCAGAGGTGACACAATCATTATTTTCACTTCTGGACATTGCATAATGCTACTGGACATTAATGGATCAAAGAAATAAATCCAACATAGCAAAAGAGGCAATGCGAAATAAAAGGCAGAATCTGTCAAAAACAGAACAGTCCGTAAAGACGAATTTAAAGTTGGCACTAGACTTGCTCAAATGGAAAAACTCAAAACTAATGAAAGTTGCGTACATATCTGAGGATCACGCTCGTAAATTGGCAGATTTTTTCGAATTTTCTACAGGGAACTGTGCCCAGATTCGTGACAGACAGCAATGCTGTTTCTGCGCAGCGATCCCAAATATAACATCAACTTTGACATAGAAACTTTACTTGGCACAAAAACATGATAAGGAGAGGTTGCTACAGTAGTAAACAACTTCCAAGACTCAACAAAACAAAAATTTCTGTAGTAAAATAAACACATGGGTTATCTCCCAAGAAGTGCTTTTTTATAGCCATTAAGATGGGCTCAGTAATTTTAATGATGTTCTCATGAAAATAGAACATGGAGCAAAAGGAGCATCAAGAAGCAAATTCAAAACACATTTAAGCCTAATCCACTTCCTATGAAAAGGAATCTTGTACACAAATAAATTCATGAAGAACAAAGTGGCAAGCATAGAAAAGCAACACAAGCGCAATTTCAAGATTCTCAACATAAAGAGGGGAAACTTAATATTATTAAGATGCATATAACCATGTTTCCCTCTCTCATAATAACTTTCAGTAGCATCATGAACAAACTCAACAATATAACTATCACATAAAGCATTCTTGTCATGAGCTACATGCATAAAATTATTACTCTCCACATAAGCATAATCAATTTTATTAGTTGTAGTGGGAGCAAATTCAATAAAATAGCTATCATAATTATTCTCATCACCATAATCATCATATATAGGAGGCATATTCTCCTCAATAGTAGGTGGACTGAAAATATCATATTCATCATTGCAAACATCATATATAGGAGGTAAAGTATCATCCAAGTAAATTTTCTCCTCCATGCTTGGGGGACTAAAAATATCACAACCAGCTTCCCCAAGCTTAGAATTTTCCATAGCATTAGCAACAATGGTGTTCAAAGCATTCATAGTAATAACATTGCCATTAGCATGCATATAAAGTTCCATAGGTTTTTTAATTTTCTCTTCAAACACATCATGTCCTAATTCAAGATAAAGTTCATAAAGATCTCTAATTTTTTTGTTGTTTTCCATTAAGCCTAACTAGTGAAAAATAAAAACAAGTACAAGACTAGACATGATAACAAAATAAACTAAATGCAAGTAACTAATTTTTTTGTGTTTTTGATATAGAGAGCAAGACAATAAATAAAGTAAAACTAGCAACTAATTTTTTTGTGTTTTGATTTAGTGCAGCAAACAAAGTAGTAAATAAAATAAAGCAAGACAAAAACAAAGCAAAGAGATTGAGAAGTGGAGACTCCCCTTGCAGCGTGTCTTGATCTCCCCGGCAACGGCGCGAAAAAGAGCTTGATGGCGTGTAACTCACACGTTCGTTGGGAACCCCAAGAGGAAGGTATGATGCGCACAGTAGCAAGTTTTCCCTCAGAAAGAAACCAAGGTTTAATCGAACCAGGAGGAGCCAAGAAGCACGTTGAAGGTTGATGGTCGCGAAATGTGATGCGGCGCAACACCAGGGATTCCGGCGCCAACGCGGAACCTGCACAACACAACCCAAGTACTTTGTCCCAACAAAACAGTGAGGTTGTCAATCTCACCGGCTTGCTGTAACAAAGGATTAAACGTATCGAGTGGAAGATGTTTGCAAAGAAAATAGTAAAACACAATTGCAGTAGATTGTATGCTATGTAAAGAATAGGACCGGGGTCCACAGTTCACTAGAGGTGTCTCTCCCATAAGATAAAGCATGTTGGGTGAACAAATTACAGTCGGGCAATTGACAAATAGAGAAAGGCATAACAATGCATATACATGATATGATAAATATAGTGAGATTTAATCCGGGCATTACGACAAAGTACATAGACCGCCATCCAACTGCATCTATGCCTAAAAAGTCCACCTTCAGGTTATCGTCCGAACCCCCTCCAGTATTAAGTTGCAAAGCAACAGACAATTGCATTAAGTATGGTGCGTAATGTAATCAACAACTACATCCTTAGACATAGCATCAATGTTTTATCCCTAGTGGCAACAGCACATCACAACCTTAGAACCTACTGTCACGATCCCAGATTCAATGAAGGCATGAACCCACTATCGAGCATAAATACCCCCTCTTGGAGTTAAGAGCAAAAACTTGGCCAGAGCCTCTACTAATAACGGAGAGCATGCAAGATCATAAACAACACATAAACAATAGATTGATAATCACCATAATCATAGTACTCTCTATCCATCGGATCCCGACAAACACAACATATAGTATTACAGATAGATGATCTTGATCATGTTAGGCAGCTCACAAGATCCAACAATGAAGCACAACAAGGAGAAGACGACCATCTAGCTACTGCTATGGACCCATGGTCCAGGGGTGAACTACTCACTCATCACTCCGGAGGCGACCATGGCGGTGTAGAGTCCTGCGGGAGATGAATCCCCTCTCAGGCAGGGTGCCGGAGGCGATCTCCGAATCCCCCGAGATGGGATTCGCGGCGGCGGCGTCTCTGTAAGGTTTTCCGTATCGTGGCTCTCGGTACGGGGGTTCGCGACGGAAGCTTTAAGTAGGCGGAGGGTCAACGCGGGGGCCACGAGGGGCCCAGGGAGGTAGGTCGGCGCGGCTGGCCGGCCGCATGGCCACCCGGCCGCCTCGTGGCCCCACTTCGTTATCTCTTCGGTCTTGGAAGCTTCGTGCAAAAATAGGACCCTGGGCGAAAGTTTCGTCCAATTCCGAGAATATTTCTTTACTAGGATTTCTGAAACCAAAAACAAGAAAACAACTGGCTCTTCGGCATCTTGTTAATAGGTTAGTTCAGAAAATGCATAAATATGACATATAATGTGCATAAAACATGTAGGTATCATCAATAAAGTAGCATGGAACATAAGAAATTATCGATACGTTGGAGACGTATCAGGCGCCGCCATCGCGAAACTCCAATTCGGGGGACAGAAGTCTCTGTTCCGGCACCCTGCCGGGACGGGGAAGTGCCCCGGAAGCCATCTCCATCAACGCCATCGCCTTCATCATGCTCCGTGAGTAGTTCCCCCATGGACTACGGGTTCTAGCTGTAGCTAGTTGGTATTCTCTCCCCATGTACTTCAATACAATGATCTCATGAGCTGCCTTACATGATTGAGATTCATCTGATGTAATCGGTGTTGTGTTTGTCGGGATCCGATGGATTGTTACGTTATGATGGTCTATCTACAAAGTTTATGAAGTTATTGTTGCTGCAATCTTGTTGTGTTTAATGCTTGTCACTAGGGCCCGAGTGCCATGATCTTAGATTTGAGCTCTATAATTATTGCTTAGATTGTATCTACAAGTTGTATGCACATGTGATGACCCACAAGTATAGGGGATCGCAACAGTCTTCGAGGGAAGTAAAACCCAAATTTATTGATTCGACACAAAGGGAGGTAAAGAATACTTATAAGCCTTAACAACTGAGTTGTCAATTCAGCTGCACTGGAAAAGCACTAGTAACAGGGGTGATGTGAAAGTAGCAGTAATATGAGAGCAGTAACAGTAACACAGCAGCAGTAATAGCAATATGAGAGCAATGGCACCAGAAAATAGTTGATACTACTTCCAATGACATGTAGAACGAGTATATAATGATGCGAGATGGACCGGGGTTCCCAGCTATCTACACTAGTGGTAACTCTCCAATAACAAGTGTTGGGTGAACAAATTACAGTTGGGCAATTGATAGGATTGAAATAGCATTAAGACAGAATATCAAGTCTATTAATCATGTAGGCATGTTTTCCAATAATAGTCGTACGTGCTCGCAATGAGAAACTTGCACAACATCTTTTGTCCTACCAGCCGGTGGCAGCCGGGCCTCAAGGGAAACTACTGGATATTAAGGTACTCCTTTTAATAGAGCACCGGAGCAAAGCATTAACACTCCGTGAAAACATGTGTCCCTCACATCACCGCCATCCCCTCCGGTTGTCCCGATTTCTGTCACTTTGGGGCCTTTGGTTCCGGACAGTGACATGTGCATACAACTTGTAGATACAATCTAAGCAATAATTATAGAGCTCAAATCTAAGATCATGCCACTCGGGCCCTAGTGACAAGCATTAAGCATAACAAGATTGCAGCAACAATAACTTCACAAACTTTATAGATAGACTAATCATAATGTATCATCCATCGGATCCCAACAAACACAACACCGATTACATCAGATGAATCTCAATCATGTAAGGCAGCTCATGAGATCATTGTATTGAAGTACATGGGGGAGAGAATACCAACTAGCTACAGCTAGAACCCGTAGTCCATGGGGGAACTACTCACGGAGCATGATGGAGGCGATGGCGTTGATGGGGGGGCACTTCCCCGTCCCGGCAGGGTGCCGGGACAGAGATGTCCCCCGAATTGGAGTTTCGCGATGGTGGCGGCGCCCCAGAGTCTTTTTGGAGTTTCGTCAAGTGGTACCGTGTTTTTAGGTCGAAAGGGATTTTATAGGCGAAGAGGCGGCGTAGGGGGCACTGGGGCGCCACACCTAGGCCGGCGGGCCGGGCAGGCCGCGCCGCCCTATGGTGTGGTGGCCCTCGGCCCCTCTCCGACTCTTCTTCGGTCTGCGCTTCCGGGAAAAATAGGAGGTTTGGTCTTCGTTTCGTCGAATTCCGAGAATATTGCCCGAACAGCCTTTCTGGAACCAAAAACAGAAACAGGAACTGGCACTGTGGCATCTTGTTAATAGGTTAGTTCCGGAAAATGCATGAAATCATCATAAAGTGCAAGCAAAACATGTAAGTATTATCATAAAACAAGCATGGAACGACAGAAATTATGGATACGTCGGGGACGTATTAGCATCCCCAAGCTTAGTTCCTGCTCGTCCGAGCAGGTAAACGATAAAAAGAATAATTTCTGTAGTGACATGCTACTTACATAACCTTGATCATACTATTACAAAGCATATGAAATGAATGAAGTGACTCAAGGCAATGATCTATAGTTGCTAACAAGTAGATAACATATAGCAAAACTTTTCATGAATAATACTTTCAAGACTAGTATCAAAATTCTTGCACAAGAGTTAACTCATAAAGCAATAAGTTCAAAGTAAAGGCATCGAAGCAACACAAAGGAAGATATAAGTTTCAGCGGTTGCTTTCAACTTGTAACATGCATATCTCATGGATAATTGTCAACACAAAGTAATATGATGAATGCAAATATGCAAGTATGTAAGAATCAATGCACAGTTGACACAAGTGTTTGCTTCTAAGATGGAAGGAAGTAGGTAAACTGACTCAACATAAAGTAAAAGAATGACCCTTCGCAGAGGGAAGCATTGATTGCTATATTTGTGCTAGAGCTTTGGTTTTGAAAACATAAAGAGAGCATAAAAGTAAAGTTTTGAGAGGTGTTTGTTGTTGTCAACGAATGGTAGTGGGCACTCTAACCCCCTTGCTAGACAAACCTTCAAGAGCGGCTCCCATGAATTATTTTTATTTTTGGGTGGCACTCCTTCCAACCTTTCTTTCACAAACCATGGCTAACCGAATCCTCGGGTGCCTGCCAACAATCTCATACCATGAAGGAGTGCCTTTTTATTTTAGTTTTATTATGATGACACTCCTCCCCACCTTTGCTTACACAAGCCATGGCTAACCGAATCCTTCGGGTGCCGTCCAACAATCACATACCATGGAGGAGTGTCTATTTTTGTTAATTAATTTGGGACTGGGAATCCCATTGCCAGCTCTTTTTGCAAAGTTATTGGATAAGCGGATGAAGCCACTAGTCCATTGGTGAAAGTTGCCCAACAAGATTGAAAGATAAACACCACATACTTCCTCATGAGCTATAAAACATTGACACAAATCAGAGGTAATAAATTTTGAATTGTTTAAAGGTAGCACTCAAGCAATTTACTTTGGAATGGCAGGAAATACCACATAGTAGGTAGGTATGGTGGACACAAATGGCATAATGGTTGGCTCAAGTATTTTGGATGCATGAGAAGTAATCCCTCTCGATACAAGGCTTAGGCTAGCAAGGCTATTTGAAGCAAACACAAGCATGAACTGGTACAGCAAAACTTACATAAGAACATATTGCAAGCATTATAATACTCTACACTGTCTTCCTTGTTGCTCAAACACTTTTACCAGAAAATATCTAGACCTTAAGAGAGATCAATTATGCAAACCAATTTCAATAAGCTCTACAGTAGTTCTCCACTAATAGGCTTAGACTACATGAAAAAACTTAATCATGATCTACTTGAGAGCTCAAAACAATTGCCAAGTGTCAAATTATCCAAGACATATGAGGCATTTTCCTTTTCCAACCAAATAAGTATTGTAGCTTCCAACTTTTATCATTGAACATTAAAAGTAAAACGAAGAACAAGTGTTCATATGAAAAAGCGGAGCGTGTATCTCTCCCACACAAGGATTGCTAGGATCCGAATTTATTCAAACATAAACAAAAATAAAAGCACACAGACGCTCCAAGTAAAACACATATGATGTGACCGAATAAAAATATAGTTTCAGGGGAGGAACCTGATAAGTTGATGAAGAAGGGGATGCCTTGGGCATCCCCAAGCTTAGACGCTTGATTCTTCTTGAAATATGCAGGGATGAACCACGGGGGCATCCCCAAGCTTAGACTTTTCACTCTTCTCGATCATATATCATCCTCCTCTCTTGACCCTTGAAAACTTCCTTCACACCAAACTTCTCACAAACTTCATTAGAGGGGTTAGTACTCAAAAAATTTGAATCCACCTTGGTCCTGTAGTGGCACATTGCAAGAACTCAATAAAACATTAGCTACAGCCCTCTACGTCTAGAAAACCTCGCTTAAAGTCCACAAGAGACAATGCAAAAAACAGAGACAGAATCTGCCAAAACAGAACAGCCAGTAAAGACGAATTTTAAATAAATACTTCCGTTGCTCAAATCAGAAAACTCAAAACTAATGAAAGTTGCGTACATATCTGAGGAACACACACGTAAATTGGCATATTTTTCTGAGTTACCTACAGGGAAAACAGCCCAGATTCGTGACAGATAGAAATCTGTTTCTGCGCAGAAATCCAAATCTAGTATCAACCTTCGATTAGAGGCTTCACTTGGCACAACAAAACACAAAACTAAGATAAGGAGAGGTTGCTACAGTAGTAAACAACTTCCAAGACACAAATATAAAACAAAGTACTGTAGCAAAATAACACATGGGTTATCTCCCAAGAAGTTCTTTTCTTTATAGCCAGATGGGCTCAACAGTTTTAAATGATGCACTCGCAAGAAATAGTATTTGAAGCAAAAGAGAGCATCAAAAAGCAAATTCAAAACACATTTAAGTCTAACCCACTTCCTATGCATAGGAATCTTGTACACAAATAAATTCATGAAGAACAAAGTGATAAGCATAAGAAGATAAAACAAGAGTAAATTCAAAATTTGAATCCACCTTGGTCCTGTAGTGGCACATTGCAAAAACTCAATAAAACATTAGCTACAGCTCTCCACGTCTAGAAAACCTCGCTTAAAGTCCACAAGAGACAATGCAAAAAAAAGACAGAATCTGCCAAAACAGAACAGCCAGTAAACACGAATTTTAAAATGGTACTTCCGTTGCTCAAATCAGAAAACTCAAAACTAATGAAAGTTGCGTACATATCTGAGGATCACGCACGTAAATTTGCAGATTTTTCTGAGTTTCCTACAGAGAAATAAGCCCAGATTCGTGAGATAGAAATCTGTTTCTGCGCAGAAATTCAAATCTAGTATCAACCTTCGATTAGAGGCTTCACTTGGCACAACAAAACACAAACTAAGATAAGGAGAGGTTGCTACAGTAGTAAACAACTTCCAAGACACAATTATAAAACAAAGTACTGTAGCAAAATAACACATGGGTTATCTCCCAAGAAGTTCTTTCTTTATAGCCGTTAAGATGGGCTCAGCAGTTTTAATGATGCACTCGCAAGAAACAAGAGTAGAGGTAAAGAGAGCATCAAAAAGCAAATCCAAAACACATTTAAGTCTAACATGCTTCCTATGTAAAGGAATCTTGTAAATAAACAAGTTCATGAAAGTAACAAGCATAGGAAGATAAAACAAGAGTAACTTCAAAATTTTAAGCATATAGAGAGGTGTTTTAGCACCATGAAAATTTCTACTACCATATTTTCCTCTCTCATAATAATTTTCAGTAGCTTCATGAATAAACTCAACAATATAACTATCACATGCAGCATACTTTTCATGATTTCCAAACACATAATTTTTATCAAGTTCAAGAATTGTGGAATTAAAACTTTCAAACTTACTTTTATTAATAATATAACAAGGTAGTTGATCAATCTCAATAGATATGGGACTCATAGAATAAGTCAAGAACTCTCCAATCCCATTTTCATTAGTAGTACAATTAATATTATCAAGTAACATAGGACCATCATCTAGAGCTTTATCATAAACATTTGCCAAGCAAAATTCTTTAGTACCATGCATTTCGACATCAGGCACAAACAAAGCATTATCATAAGATTTATCAAAGTAGCATGGATTATCATATATAACAGTAGCATAATCATTCTCACAAGTATTACTCATAGGTACTATTTCAAAAGAATCCACAGGAACATAACATTCAACCTCTTCCGGCAGCATGGAGGACATCAAGTAGTAAGAGATAAAGAGTTACTCTCATTAGAAGGTTGACATGGGTAGCTAATCCATTCTTCCTCCTTTTGTTCATCGCTCTCCTCTTATTTTTCATCCAATGAGCTTTCAGGTTCATCAATTTCCTCCTCTTTTTCATCCAATGAGCTTTCAGGTTCATCAATTTCTTCTTCCACCGGTTCCTGCAAATTGTGAGTGCATTCTTGTGCATTAATGTGTCTCTCTTTATAATCAAGGATATAAGGATTCCTACTGTAGCATTCTATGCATGAATTAAGGATAGTAGAGACATAATCTTTAAGGTCTTTACAAATAGCACAAGTTTCATAATCTCAACCATGAAGGATTCTATCTCTGAGGCTCCCATAAATAAGACAAATTGTTCTACCTCTTCGAACCCATAATGAATATAGCAATTCCGATTATAGTTCTTAATTAAAAATTCCTCACTAGAGCCACATTGAAATTTAAGATGTTTAGTATCCTGTTGAGAGCAACAGTTTATATCATGGCGTCTAAGCAAGATTCTAGCAATTGTATTTAATTTCTCTATCATAGCACTCATTATTTTACCAGTTCTTGATTCTCTATAATTATTATAACATTCTATAAGCTCCAAGTAGGTTGTTGGTTCTCCCATAACAGCAGTTTTTAATTTTTAGGTTTTTCAAATTTTTATGGATTTTCGGGTATATAGGGAAAATAAAACTAGACAAAAATAAACTAGACAAAAGTAAACTAAGCAAAATAAAACTAGACAGAAATAAACTAGCAAGACAAAATAAAATAAAAGCAGAGAGAGGTAGAGTGTACTCCCCAGGTGAACTTATGAGTAGAGCTATGCCCCGCAACGGCGGAAAATAGTCTTGATGACCCACAAGTATAGGGGATCGCAACAGTCTTCGAGGGAAGTAAAACCCAAATTTATTGATTCGACACAAGGGGAGGTAAAGAATACTTATAAGCCTTAACAACCGAGTTGTCAATTCACTGCTGGAAAAGCACTAGTAACGGGGTGATGTGAAAGTAGCGGTAATATGAGAGCAGTGTAACACAGCAGCAGAAATGACAATATGAGAGCAATGGCACCCAAAATAGTTGATACTACTTCCAATGACATGTAGAACGAGTATATAATGATGCGAGATGGACGGGGTTCCCAGCTATCTACACTAGTGGTAACTCTCCAATAACAAGTGTTGGGTGAACAAATTACGTTGGGCAATTGATAGGATTGAAATAGCATTAAGACAGAATATCAAGTCTATTAATCATGTAGGCATGTTTTCCAATAATAGTCGTACGTGCTCGCAATGAGAAACTTGCACAACATCTTTTGTCCTACCAGCCGGTGGCAGGCCTCAAGGGAAACTACTGGATATTAAGGTACTCCTTTTAATAGAGCACGGAGCAAAGCATTAACACTCCGTGAAAACATGTGGTCTCACATCACCGCCATCCCCTCCGGTTGTCCCGATTTCTGTCACTTGGGCCTTTGGTTCCGGACAGTGACATGTGCATACAACTTGTAGATACAATCTAAGCAATAATTATAGAGCTCAAATCTAAGATCATGCCACTCGGGCCCTAGTGACAAGCATTAAGCATAACAAGATTGCAGCAACAATAACTTCACAAACTTTATAGATAGACTAATCATAATGTATCATCCATCGGATCCCAACAAACACAACACCAATTACATCAGATGAATCTCAATCATGTAAGGCAGCTCATGAGATCATTGTATTGAGTACATGGGGGAGAGAATACCAACTAGCTACGGCTAGAACCCGTAGTCCATGGGGTAACTTCACGGAGCATGATGGAGGCGATGGCGTTGATGGAGATGGCCGGGGCACTTCCCCGTCCCGGCAGGTGCGGGACAGACTTCTGTCCCGAATTGGAGTTGCGATGGTGGCGGCGCCCAGTATCTTTTGGAGTTTCGTCAAGTGGTACCGTGTTTTTAGGTCGAAAGGGATTTTATAGGCGAAGAGGCTGCGAGGGGGCACTGGGCGCCACCACCGGCGCGGGCCCGGGCCAGGCCGCGCCGCCCTGTGGTGTGGGCCCCTCGGCCTCTCCGACTCTTCTTCGGTGTTCTGGACGCTTCGGAAAAAATAGGAGGTTTGGTCTTCGTTTCGTCAATTCGAGAATATTGCCCGAACAGCCTTTTCGGACCAAAAACAGAAAACAGGCACTGTGGCATCTTGTTAATAGGTTAGTTCCGGAAAATGCATGAAATCATCATAAAGTGCAAGCAAAACATGTAAGTATTATCATAAAACAAGCATGGAACGCAGAAATTATGGATACGTCGGGACGTATCAACATGTCATCAGGACCAAAGGCCCCAGTGACAATCGGGACAACCGGAGGGGATGGCGGTGATGTGAGGACACATGTTTTCACGGAGTGTTAATGCTTTGCTCCGGTGCTCTATTAAAAGGAGTACCTTAATATCCAGTAGATTCCCTTGAGGCACCGGCTGGTAGGACAATAGATGTTGTGCAAGTTTCTCATTGCGAGCACGTACGACTAAATATGGAACACATGCCTACATGATTAATAGACTTGATATTCTGTCTTAATGCTATTTCAATCCTATCAATTGCCCACTGTAATTTGTTCACCCAACACTTGTTATTGGAGAGTTGCCACTAGTGTAGATAGCTGGGAACCCCGGTCCATCTTTCATCATCATATACTCGTTCTACATGTCAACTATTTTCTGGTACCATTGCTCTCATATTACTACTACCTGTTGTGTTGTTACTATTGCTCTCATATCACTGCTACTTTCACATCACCCCTGTTGCTAGTGCTTTTCCAGGTGCAGCTGAATTGACAACTCGTTGTTAAGGCTTATAAGTATTCTTTACCTCCCCTTGTGTCGAATCAATAAATTTGGGTTTTACTTCCCTCGAAGACTGTTGCGATCCCCTATACTTGTGGGTCATCACTTAGTCACTCTAAAATGAAGCTTTTGATGGGTTTTTGAAATTTCCATATTTGAAACCCAAAACCACTTCTCTTCATGCTTGACTACATAAGACAAAGTTTCGGGTTAGGGGGTAGATACATGATTTTTCTTGTTTGAATATGTCTAGACCCTTGTTTATCAACTTTAATTCTTACTATATGACATAAGAAAACTATGTGCTTTGGTTTTTCATTTTTCTGATTTTTTGGAATTTTGATGCACATTTGAATCTTGGTCAAATCCTAGGTTTGACCAAGATTTAAACAAGTATAGAACATGAAAATGAAAAGGGAAGCCTGTATCCTTCTTAGTCACCCTAAAATGAAGTTTTTGGGAGGTTTTTGAAATTTCCATGTTTGAAACCCAAAACCACTTATCTTCATGCTTGACTTCGTCATAAGACAGAGTTTAGGGGTTAGGGGGTAGATACATGATTTGTCTAGCTAGTTTGAATATGTCTAGACCTTGTTTATCAAATTTAATGCTTACTATATGACATATAAGAAGACTATGTGCGCTTTGGTTTTTCATTTTTCTGTTTTTTTATTTTATGCCCATTTGAATCTTGGTCAAATCCTAGATTTGACCAAGATTTAAACAAGTTTAAAACATGAAAATGGAAAGGTAAGCCTGGATCCTTCTTAGTCGCTCTAAAATGAAGCTTTTGGGATGTTCTTGAAATTTCCATGTTTGAAACCCAAAACGACTTTTCTTCATGCTAGACTTCATAAGATCGACAGGGAGTAGATACATGATTTGTCTTGTTTGGATATATCTAGACCTTGTTTATCAACTTGAATGCTTACGATATGACATAAGAACACTATGTGCTTTTGTTTTTCATTTTTTTTATTTTTTTTTTTTTGTATCTTGGTCAAATCCTAGGTTTGACCAAGATTTAAACAAGTTTAAAACATGAAAATGAAAAGGGAAGCATGTATCCTTCTTAGTCACTCTAAAATGAAGTTTTTGGGAGGTTTTTGAAATTTCCATGTTTGAAACCCAAAACCACTTCTCTTCATGCTTGACTTCTTAAGACATAGTTTAGGGGTTAGCGGGTAGATACATGATTTGTATGGTTTGAATATGTCTAGACCTTGTTTATCAACTTTAATGCTTACTATATGACATAAGAAGACTATGGTTTTTCTTTTTTTTTTTTGAATTTTCTGCCAATTTTGTTTGACCAAGATTTAGACAAGTTTTACACGTGAAAACGAATAAGTAAGCCTGGATCCTTCTTAGTCACTCCAAAATGTACCAATTGATAGGTGCGTTAACTTTGCTTCATGGAAAAAATAATGTCATGTAAATGAGTTAACTTGGATTTTCTACCCTTGAATCCATAGAAAACTTTGTTCTAATGCACTATAATAATCAACCGAGCTTTTACACCAGCAGGTCTGTCACTTACATGTGGTGCCCATGCGTGAGGTCCCACACTTCAGTGAGCACAAGTCACGTGCAATAGGTACGCAAACTCCCAGCCATTTTCTTTGTCAAGAGAAGACGCATCAGGATGCGTATTGGAAGTCTGTGGGTCCTTCTGGATCCTTCGGTTGTCCCTCTCACAAAAAAAACAAATCTCGTAGAGCCTTATAATGCTTGCAATATGTTCTTGTGTGAGTTTTGTTGTACCTGTTCATACTTGTGTTTGCTTCAAACAACCTTGCTAGCCCAAACCTTGTACTGAGAGGAAATGCTTCTCGTGCATCCAAACACCTTGAGCCAAAAACCATGCCATTTGTGTCCACCATATCTACCTACTATGTGGTATTTTTCTGCCATTCCAAAGTAAATTACTTGAGTGCTACCTTTAAAATTTCATTCCTCTACCTTTACAATATATAGCTCATGGGACAAATAGCTTAAAAACTATTGTGGTGATGAATATGTAGTTATGTGTCTTAATTCTTATAAGTTGCTTGTTGAGCGGTAACCATGTTTCTGGGGATGCCATCAACTTTACCTTTGTTGGATATCATGTGAGATGCTATGCATGTTCGTCTTGTCTGAAGTAAGTGCGATTTCATGATCAAATGGTTTGAGTATGCATATGTTAGAGAAGAACATTGGGCCGCTAACTAAAGCCATGTATCATGGTGGAAGTTTCAGTTTGGACATACAACCTCAATATCTTATGAGAATATTAACTGTTGTTGAATGCTTAAGCATTAAAAGAGGAGTCCATTATCTGTTGTCTATGTTGTCCGGTATGGATGTCTAAGTTGAGAATAATCAAAAGCGAGAAATCCAATGCGTGCTTTCTCCTTAGACATTTGTACATGCGGCATAGAGGTACCCCTTTGTGACACTTGGTTGAAACATATGTTATGCAATGATAATCCGTGTTTTCCGAGCTAAGTAGGACAAGGTGCGAGCACTATTAGTACTCTATGCATGAGACTTGCAACTTGTAGGAAGTATTATGCATAGCACGTATGAATTATTACTACCGTTGACAAAATTGTTTCTATGTTTTCAAAACAAAAGCTCTAGCACAAAAATAGTAATCCATGCTTCCCTCTGCGAAGGGCCATTCTTTTACTTTATTGTTGAGTCAGTTTACCCATTCCTTCTATCTCAGAAGCAAACACTTGTGTTAACTGTGTGCATTGATTCTTACATGTTTACTTATTGCACCTGTTATATTACTCTATGTTGCACAAATATCCATGAGATATACATGTTACAAGTTGAAAGCATTCGCTGAAACTTAATCATCCTTTGTGTTGCTTCAATGCATTCGACTTAGAATTTATTGCTTATGAGTTAGCTCTTATGCAACTCTTATTGATACTTGTCTTGAAAGTACTATTCATGAAAAGTTTTGCTATATGATTCATTTGTTTAGCCATTATCTTTGTTAGCAATCTTTTGTTCAGATCACTCCATTCATCTCATATGCTTTACAATAATGTTGATCAAGATTATGTTGGTAGCATGTCACTTCAGAAATTATTTGTGTTATCGTTTACCTACTCGAGGACGAGTAGGAACTAAGCTTGGGTATGCTTGATACGTCCCAAACGTATCTATAATTTCTTATGTTCCATGCTACTTTTATTACAATACTTGAATGTTTTATACATACTTTACATTATTATACATTTTCGGCACTAACCTATTAACAAGATGCGAAGTGCCGTTCTTGTTTGTGCTGTTTTGGTTTCAGAAATCCTAGTAAGGAAATATTCTCGGAATTGACGAAATCAACGCCAGGGCCTATTTTTACACGAAGCTTCCAGAAGACCAGGGAGGTACGAAGTGGGGCCACGAGCGCCGACACAACAGAGCGGCGCGGCCAAGCCCTGGCCGCGCCGGCCTGGTGTGTGGGGCCCTCGTGCGCCATGACCTACCCTTCCGCCTACGAATAGCCTTCGTCGCGAAACCCCATGCCGAGAGCCACGATACGGAAAACCAGACGCCACCGTCGCGAATCCCATCTCGGGGGATTCACGAGATCGCCACCGACACCTGCTTGGAGAGGGGAATCATCAGGAGGGGCTCTACATCATCATGCCCGCTCCGGATTGATGCGTGAGTAGTTCATCCTTGGACTATGGGTCCATAGCAGTAGCTAGCTAGATGGTTGTCTTCTCCGCTTGTGCTATCATTGTTTAGATCTTGTGAGCTGCCTAACATGATCAAGATCATCTATTTGTAATGCTACATGTTGTGTTTGGCGGGATCCGATGAATATAGAATATTATGTTAAGTTGATTATCAATCTATCATATATGTGTTGTTTATGTTCTTGCATGCTCTCCGTTGCTAGTAGAGGCTCTGGCCAAGTTGATACTTGTAACTCCAAGAGGGAGTATTTATGCTCGATAGTGGGTTCATGCCTCCATTGAATCTGGGACAGTGACAGAAAGTTCTAAGGTTGTGGATGTGCTGTTGCTACTAGGGATAAAACATTGATGCTTTGTCTAAGGATATTTGTGTTGATTACATTACGCACCATACTTAATGATTATCTGTTGTTTACAATTTAATACCGGAAGGGGTTCAAATGATAACCTGAAGGTGGATTATTTAGGCATAGATGCATGTTGGATAGCGGTCTATGTACTTTGTCGTAATGCCCTGATTAAATCACATAGTAATCATCGTTGATATGTATTGAATCTTTATTTGTCAATTGCCCGATGTTCACCCAACATGTTAGTTATCTTATTGGAGAGACACCTCTAGTGAACTGTGGACCCCGGTCCATTCTTTTACATCTGAATACATTCTCTTATTTTTTTTGCAAACAAACACCATCTTCCACTCGATACGCTTAATCCTTTGTTTTCAGCAAGCGGTGAGATTGACAACCTCACATTACGTTGGGGCAAAGTACTTTGATTGTGTTGTGCAGGTTCCACGTTGGCGCCGGTTTCACTGGTGTTGCGCCGCACTACATTCCTCCACCAACAACCTTCACGTGCTTCTTGGCTCCTATGGTTCGATAACCTTGGTTTCTTACTGAGGGAAAACTTACTGCTGTGCGCATCACACCTTCCTCTTGGGGTTCCCAACGGACGTGTCGACTACACGCCAGCAGCGTGCCAAACACCTCCGTCAGCAGCTCAGCTCCTCCACCCCGCAGCAGCTCCACCACCACGCAGCAGCAGCAACACCCCCACCACCAGCTCCACCACCACCACCACCTCCACCACCACCAACACCACCTCCACCAAAACGCCTCAAAAACTAACCCATCTATAGATCAGCTAATTCTACAGCATTTGGTGGTCAAACTACAACAAATGGCTGGCTAAATCGCTCAGAAATAAGAGAAAACGTTGCTGGACTGAGAGCAAATGAGAGAGAGAGCTGAGATGAACTGAGAGAGCTGCAGTGCAGGAGGAAGAAGAGCTGGGCGTCGGCCAGCAGCACCGCGCGTCGGCCGGCATTTATTGCTCAGCAATTTCGGACACGGCGTCCCCGAATCGGCGCTTCGGGATGGCCCTCCCCGACACGGCCTGCTCCTGGCCAGGAGACAGCCCGACATCGCCCGCGCGTGGCCGACAAAAGCCGTCTCGGGCGCGCTGAGCCCGACAAAAGCGAGTCGGGCGTGTTGACCCTGAAAATAGCCGTCTCCGCGCGGCCGGCAGGAGATTCCCTGCACTTCGGGTTCGGTGACCCCGATTTAACCAATTCGGGTTTACGGACCCCGACGGTGTATTATTTCTGAAATTTGCTTAAAACTGATATTATTTCTGGATTAAATATTAAAAAGTGTATTATTTTAAAAAAAATCGCCCTACATAAGCGAGAGCACCTGGCGCCTGTTAATTGATTTTTCGGCCAGGGTCAACAAAAGCGACAAACCATAATCTTGGACTGCAGATGCATTAGTTTAGTGTTTTGGCTTACCTTCCCTTCACACGCAAGTAAGCTAGACTTAGTTACAAGCCATGCATGCATCTGCCTAGTGCCTACTGTATCGAAAACGACATGTACGTACAATTGCTTCAATCGCCCATCGGCACAAAACTAATGGCCGGGCATTGTGTTCTTAATGCGATCTCTTGTGAAGCCAGTAACCAGGACATCTGAATAACGCCATCGATTTTCTTTTGGAGAGAAAATAACGCCATCGACCTTGTATTTTTCCCCAATGAACACGTAGACAGGCTCTGTATTTTTGCATCTCGCCGTCGAATTCTCAGACTTCCGTGTGTACGATTGTGCTTACATACATTGGTCGATTATATTGGACAATCCGCTAGTTTTATTGAGGAAAATGCTGTATCAACCTGTGGTAGATGGCTCTCTTCTTCATTGATCTTCGCTTTGTTCTCCATGTTTCCCGGATGCTCGAACGAACTTTCGTTGGCGGAGTCTACCGTACCGGCCTGTGATCTATACAATACATTTTTCTCAACTTGTACGACGTGTCGACATTCATGCATGTTGTTGTACTATGCCCCCCTGGATCCTGACGTTGATGCACCATTTTTCTGAGAAATGAAAACACCGGTGCCCTTTTGGTCAGACAAGGGACACATCGAATTAACTGTAATTTATGTGATCATGATTTAGAAAAACATATCTTCAGTCATACTAGCTGGGAAAGAAAGAAAAATCGTCGAATCAACCGTGAGCAGCACAACACAGGGATACCTCCGTTTCGAAATATAGATCTTTTTAGTAAGCTAGTTTAACTTTTTAACAAAACTTGTCTCTACCTAGCTGTTCGCTTTATTATTGAAGTTTCATGCCTACTTCCTTGACATCTTGGGAAAGCTTCGTTCTCCTACCCTTGCTGCAGGTTGATAGCTTCGGCCTTGACTTGAAATGGCCAAGTCTACCAATGGCGAAACAACAAAAGTATAGTATACTTTGAAGCTAAAGAAATGACACTCCATCCGGACAGGGTGTTTCTGCACCCGGGTGCATATGCACCCTTTATTTGAAATGCATTTTAAACATATTCATAAATATCAAAAAATGCAAATAAAAATTTCTCGTATATATCTTGACATGTTACATGCTCATAAAGTTGTTTGAGAAAAAACCGGTATATTTTGTGTCCTGTGTAAAAAAGACAATTTTTGTGTGCTAAAATTGTCTATTTCTTGAAATATTTATCTTTTTTACATAGGGTACAAAAATTGTCGGTTTTATGTGAAACTTTAGATGAAAACATAGACATGTCTCTCTACATGCGGATTATTTTTTCTAAAATTTTCAAGTTTTAGAAATATGATTTTTACATACCGGATGCATATGCACCCGGGATCAGTTTTGGTTTTCCTCACTCCATACGAGTTTGTTGGTGCCAGCAGTGGCGAATTTGGCGGGCGTACGTGTATGCCTAGGCTGCTTGCAAAAAGGACAAAAGTGTACGTATACGAAAGCTACTTTATGTTTTTCTTCCTGCCTGCCCATGGCGTCCATGACTCAATATATACATCCTCCCTTCGATCCCCTGGTGAACACAGAATCATCCGCATCCTTCCTTCGAGCTTCAGCGGAAGTGTTGCCCGCGCCGGCGCGCCGCCCATGTCGACGCCGCTGCCGCCTAGCCTTCATCACGTTTGCTGCCTTCATTCTCTCTCCATTGTGCTCCTCCACTTCCTCTACGTGATTTCCTAGTCTGCCTCCATCGTCCCCAGAAAAATTGATCAAGCAGAAGCCTTAGCTTTTGTTTGATCCAATTCCAAAGTAGTAGTATAGTCTTATCTACTTTGCTCTTGTTCCAGTACGTTCTTCGATCTCCTTTGCAAGTAAGTTCTTATTCGCCCCTCGATCTCGTGTTACACTAGTAGCACGTATCCAATCTCTTGTGTTTCTGCGCGATCCCGGCTGCGGGCGGTGCTCCATGCCTCCATCACGCCGCGGCATGCCGCTCACCGAGGAGGAGCGACGTCGTAGACGGATGGCCTCCAACCGGGTCTCTGCGCAGAGGTCTCGCATGAAGAGGCAGCAGAGCGCGGAGTACCTGGCGTTGCGCGTGGCCCAGCTCGCGGAGAACAACGAGGCCATGCGCGCCACCACCGGCGTCGTGCTGCAGCACTGCGAGCTGGTGGAGCAGGCGAACCGCGTGCTCGCGGCGGACGCGCGCCACCTCTACACTGAGCTCGAGCGCGCGAACTCCCAGCTCCGCCTCTTCGGGCAGTTCATGCGCATGCCAATGGACGTGCCGGAGATCGCCGCCCATCTCACGCAGCTCTACGGCGGCCTGCAGGTACCACTGCCGCCACCGCCGTCACTGTCTCCATCGCTGCTGCCGCCTCCGTCCCTGTCCCTGCCATTGCAGCCTCCGCAGTCAATTTCCCTGCCACTGCCGCCGCCGTCCCTGTCCCTGCCATTGCAGCCTCCGCAGTCAATTTCATTGCCACTGTCTACATCGCTGCCGCCGCTGCCTCCGTCTCTGTCCTTGCCGCTGCCTCCGACGCTACCACTGTCCCCGCCGCTGCTACTGTCTCTGGAGATGGAGATGCAGATGCTGTTCCAGCCGGAGCCGGAGTCGGACCAGTCGGACGATGTGATGGACGACGCGGGCAGCCTGCCGCCCAGGCCGTGAATCGGAAGCCTATTATCCTACTATTGTGTGTACGACATGTTTGCTTAGTACTGGTGTGGTATGGTTTGATGTGAGCTATGTGTGGATGTTGACTCGTGGTGCTTCCGGTTTGGAAGTACGCGAGCTTTCAACAAGTGTGAAGTGCTACTTCGTGTAGCACAAGAGTGTGATGTGATGTGTCGCAATATATATTCGAATAAAGAAGTGAAGTTTGTGAAGTTGCTGCGTGTGTATCGATCTAGCAGGCCGGGTAAATATCTACCTCCATTAAAAAGGTCAAATATCTACATAAAGCCAGTGAGATAGATAGTACTATCATTTCTAACTAGATCGCGGTTGCAACCTCTCGTGTTGCATTTTGAAATCTCTCAGTCGAATTTTGTCACCGTCCAATAGAAGATCAACTGACCCTCGTCCTCTGTTTGCTTCCTCGCAATTTTTCTCGCCAAGTGTATAGACGAACTAACCAATTTTAAGGCGGTGCTGAAGGGTTGGAAAACCGTCGGCCACCGAAGGAGAGTGTTGGCGACGTTCTCGACAACCACATCGACCTACTTCTCATCTTCCTCAACTCGAAACCTTAAATCTCGTCTAGCAATCATGTCCACCTCCGTTATCAAACTATACCTCCCAATCCCTCTATACAAACGTCTATTAGGTGCTCTAAATATGATCTACTTATGCTAATGCCCCCTAATGATGAATTAAGTCTAACAGTAGTATCATTTGCAGGTAGATCGCGTTTGTGAATTCTCGTGTTGCCTTTTGAAATCTCAGTCGATTTTTGTCACCGTCCAATGGAAGATCGACTGATGCTCTTGCTCTGTTTGCTTCCTCACAATTTTTCTCGGAGTTCGAAGAAAAGAATGAAAGAAACAGCTGGAGACGTTGCTGCTGGCTCGTTACAGACAAACGAACAAATTAAAGCCCGGTCGCTACCATCTGATACGGACGCCGACGCAACCCATGCTGAGTTGCTGACTGAACTTTAAACAAACCGCCTACACCCGGCCATGACTAGACGTCGATGCGTGAATGCGCGATCTTGATGCAGACCGGCGGGCTTCGCGTCTCCTGGCTTGTCGTCACCACGGACGGCGCGGAAGGGCAGGTGCCTCCGTCGACTTCACCATACACGACGGCGACCGCTTTGGCCCCTGGTTTCCTCCGCTCGATCTGCCGCTTTGGCCCCTGGTTTCATGTCGATGTCGCCTACGGTCCAGGTCTCCAGGAAACAAGAGAGAGAAGGAAAAGCAGAGGAAGCTACCACGTACTGTTTGTGCCGGCCGTGTGTTTTATTACTAAGTTAAGTTCTATGCTGGAACAGTGGAGATTTGCAGTAATAGCGCGTACCACCAGATACTCCCTCCGTCCCGGTTCATAGGGCTCACATAATTTTGCATCGGAACCAAGGCAGAATTTCATTGGACGTTAAAATTTTGGCCAGTGCTTACCTCTCTCCAATCAGATATACTCTCTATTTAATAGGAATGCTAACAGTCTTCGTGCTAAATCGGAATACACCTACCACGTTGCATGGAACCTAATCTCACGCGAGCTATGCGGGCAGTTTGTGACGCAAACAGTTTGTGATAAATGGCTCTTTATTACTTAAATGTACAATTGGCCTATGTATAACCAAGATACACACAGTCGACCAAACAGTCAAAGCCATACTGAGTCACTACAAAAGAGTGAAATGGAAAACACAACTAGTCATCCGAAACGGCCATAAGAGGCAAGATTCCACGATTATGTAGCCACCCACGTGGGTAATAAACTTCTTGGTCGTTTCCTTCAACCGTGCAGACACCTTCGTAAAAAGGTCGCGGTCCTCTAGGTGCTGGAACGACAACCATAAACGGAGCAAAGCCGTAGACCGGTAGATGACCTGCATAAGAGAAGAACATTTATCATTAAAAACCTTGTCATTTCTACAGAGCCAAAGTGACCATATTATAGCAATCGCTCCCACCCTAATAAGAATCTTAAACCTAGAATTCACCCCATTCGGCCAATTACCAAAAAAAATTGCAAAGATTTTTGGAGGATATAAGGTAGAACCTATCTGAATGATTGACCATATAGATCTAGCGAACTAGCACTAAAAGAAAATATGTTTAATTGTCTCTTCTTCATGACAGAAAACACATTCCGTACAGCCATGGCAGTTAAATTTTGCAAGGTTATCTTTAGTAAGAATGACACCCCGACGAAGATACCTTGCAAACACCTTAGTTTTGAACGGCGTATTCATCTTCCAAATGTTTTTATTATTAAGTATACGCTGAATGGATTCAACTAAAGCCTTGTACATGGAACCTACCGAGAATACCCCATTCTTCGTAAGTCCCCAACGAAATTCATCAGATCCCTATAGAAACTGGACTGAGAGTAAGCATTGTAGCAAGTCATTCCAAGAAGCCAACAGAGGTCCAATAAGATCCCGCCTAAACGTCATAGACGGAGGAGATGTTTCCATCACCTTCTGAAGTGTGTCGTTATTATGACGTACAATATTAGATAAGACAAGATATTGTTCTTGAAGGGTGGTTGCTCCCAACCATATATCCTCCGAGAACCTTATCTCTGTCTGACTCATTTCTAATGGAGAAAGAACCATATGGGAAAAAGTATTTTTGGTATCCATAATACTGGCCCAAAAATGTGAATCTCCAGATTTCCAAATAACCCGAGATATCGCATTTGATCCAACATACTTTCTCCGTAATATGTTTTGTCATACCCTGTCCTGGGTTAACAACCTAGCTAGCCACTTTCCAAGCAAGGCTAAAAAAACCTCCAGATCACGGACACCAAGTCCACCATGATCTTTTGGACGACAAACAACACTCCATTTAGTCAACCGATACTTCTTTTTCTCACTATCTCCTTGCCAAAGGAATCTTGATTGGAAATAATCTAATCGATGCAAGACTCCTTTAGGCAACTTGAAGAAAGATATCATATATAGTACCATATTAGTGAGTATTGAAACATTAGTCCATAGGGATTGTCATCAATTACCAAAACCACACATGGGGGCTCCATGCACTTTCACATGGACACATCGTTGTGGTTGATGGGGTTCGCCTCCGCTCATCACCACTGGCACTCCCCCACCAGGACGTACAACAGGGTTCATTCCCGCCGATGGGGCGGCTGTACATGCACCGCCGCGTCCTATGGCCCGAAGAAATATGCTGCGCGCGGAGGCGACGAAAAATTGTGTGCGAGTGGAGGAGGAGGAGGTGACGATAGGTTGCGGTGGCATCCCAAGGACGAGCCCGCCTCATAGTCATTCGTGGTCTTGTTGATGCAGGACGTCATCTTCTTTGTTGCTGGATGTGGCGACGGTGGAACTTGTAACCAATCAACACACCCTTCGAGGAAAACGAAGGAGGTAGGCTAGATCTACCCTTTGACCAAAGGAATTTGAATTTCCTCTGGATGCCATTGTGGAACTTGTAACCCTAGGTCTTCATAGTGGAGACCCCTTGTTGAGATACCATATTGAGGCTTGCTCGGAGATGGTGTTGGGAGCCTCCAATTGAGTTGTGGAGTGTGCCCCAACCTTGTGTGAAGGTTTGGTTGCCACCTCGACCAACACCGCCTAGTGGAGCGTGGATTCACCTTGGTGGTGGGTTCACCAGAGAATAAGATGAAACCTTTGTGTTGTTGGTATCCTTTGTGGCGCCACACCTCTCCAACGTAGACTTAGTTCCCCTCAAAAGGAAGGAACTACGGGAAACATATCTTGCGTCTAGTGTCTACTTTGTCGGTTACCTCGAACCTTTACCTTGCTTTTATTTTGTTACTTATTTGTTTTGTTGTTCTTCAATTAGGTTGCTCACCTTGCATTAAAGAGCTTCCCTTTCTCGTTGATCCTTAAAACTAAAAAAAAGGACTACATTTTTTCTAGCTCATATTCACTCCCTTCGTTAGTCGCTCATACCGATCTTTTAGTCTATTAAACAGTAGATCACGTATATAGTCACTCTATCGAATATGAGTGTTTTGTTGAAATCGTTTTATCAATTATTTTTTGGTTATATGGTTTCGGACCTACTGATGCGTGTACATATCTGATTATTTTTGTTTCCGCCCCGAGTCCTCTCTGTTTCCGTTCCAAATCCGTGGTCTCATATTGTCGGATTCGAATCCATAACCGGTCATTATCCAATGGACTCTGAATCTGGCGTGAAAACATGTGTAGGATATGGTAAGAACAAAATCTGATTTGACTTACTCACTATCTTTCCACTCCTCCATATTCATCCCTCTCTACAACATACCCGCATTTTTCTGCCTCATGTTCCGTCTTTACACTAAAGATGGATGTGTGACGATGGACACACACAGGGCTATCATCGTGGCGGCGTCAATGGCAGGTATGGAAGGTTATATGCGGATCTCTACCCTTAAGATGGATCAATGATTCAATGGTGGTGACAATTTCTGAAGCATGTGCATGAGGTGCTCGCTGATGGTCTGCTAGACCAGACTCGCCATAGGGTAACCCGATGATTCCCGCGGTAACTAGCTGATGTGGCGATGTTCATGTTTTTAGGGCATAAGGCCCTGATGACATGATCTTCAGCTACTGTAGGTTTTATAGGTGTTGTGTGGTGGATTTGGATTGTTTAATGCATGCTCTTTCCAGTCTTTTGTTGAAACAAGTTGAAATAAAGGCCATATGCATCTTGTCGATGCAGATGCATGGGGCTTCAACCTCCTTTTCCAAAGAAAATATATATGCATAATTCTTGTTCCCTTTAACATTTTCCTCTACTATTGGCCCCAATGTTTTTTTAATATTGATATGGTTTGGCTCCTCACAAAACGGGTGTGATCTTCTAGCCAGCGTGGTGTTTTTTTACCTACGGATGAAGCCTGGTGACCGGGTGTATACGTGAGCACGCGGTCTTTACTCAACACGTGTCTAACTGTGTGCTCCGCCGTTTGGTGATGATGAGTTGGGAACGAGTGGGTGGTCCTAAATAAAGAGGCTCGCTTCTTATCCCCTTCGCTCAGCCACTATGCGCAGTAGCAGTCCTGCGTGAGAGCTCGGCCACGGACGCCGCCCACGCAATCATCTACGCCACCGCTGCCCAAGCATCTCCACGTTGGCCTCCGTGAGTGGCTGGGTACCCCACGCGTGGACGACGCCGCGCCGGTCACCTGCTGCTTCCGCCGTCGTAGAGCGCGCGCGGTCTTCTGCGAATCCGAGCGCCTCGAGCTTGTCCTCGTGGTCGACCTGGCCGACCAGAGGCTGTATCTGACCGGCAACAACAAGGTGCCTCGGTCTCCGTCCAGCTTAGGCGCAGGCGGGCCGCATGCCCACCATCTCTCCTTGCTCTTCGTCGACCTCGTGCAGGCATGATGCTGTAGACACGCCCTGCCTTTCTCCCGGACCTCGTCGGGGATGGGGATTGGTTGGAGTTCGTCAGGGCCTCTCCTCATCCTCTGCTTCTCCAGCATGCGGGGGTCGAGGCCGTCGTCACATGCGCGAGGAACGCCATGGATGTGCGCAAGACGGCGGGATGTGCGCAGAACGTCGTGGTAGGCTCCCTCCTCCAGGGCGAGGACGACCACGCCCTCGAGTTCACCCCTCCCCTCTGGTCTTGGAAGACTTCATGTTTCTTCTTCTCGTTTCTTTCTGAAGATCCTTGTTTATCCCTGCTTTCTTTTGATAAATTTGATCCGAATTTGCTGATGTTCGATTCATCCTAGACTATGCCAAGATCTCATGTTGATCTAGCTGGTTGGACTCGGTCGGGTGAGCGGAGTGCTTCAGATTCTCCACCGGATCTCCGGCGCCGACGAGGATAGGCTAGGTTGCAGTCTCGGCAGGATGCAATACATGCCAGATTCGTGCTCTGTGCGTCCTCAAATTCAGAATCAGTCATCTATAAAATTGTTCTTGCTGAACTAATCGAATGTGTGATTGTATTTGTTCGCTACTTACCCTCGGGACCAATCGAATTTTATACAGTTCTAACTTTTATCTCATGGGGCGAATCTGGTTCAATTAGTTAAGTTAGGAGCTTACGGTTTTCATTAGTGCTCATTGTAACTTGGTTAACCAAAATATGGAACAAGCTGTAAAATTATTGACCAAACTAAAAATTATATGGAAGAGATCAAGTGTATCTGTCGCTGCCGTGGGATGCTTCGTTTTTTATTCTCTCCATGAAGCAGGTCCCACTCACATGCAGTCGTGGAATAGAACCGTGAAGTCGTTGTTAGTGGGCAAACGGACATGGGCAGCATCCAATGGTGCGGGAATAGATCCAACGGTATTAGACGCGTGCTCACGTATACACCCGGTCACCAAATCCACTCTCTTTTTACCTAACATGCCACATGGCCTCCATCTTTGCCTCATGGATATGTTTTTAGCCTCACTTCATGCTCTTCTTCTATTATATTAACTCACGCAAGCTCAAGCACCCCGTGGTGTCATGCCTCTCCCTTTTTTTTCTCTGTTTCGGTTTGCGTACGACGGTATGGGTCATATATACATTGACAAGGCAAATTCATAATCATATGTGCCAGGGATGGACGGACACTTGTGAAGTTGGACGAAAACCCACAGATGTAAGTCATGTAACACAAGGATGCCACCTTGGATTAGGCATGTTTTTTCCAAACGATCCCCAACGGATCGGATTTCATTACCAGAGGATAACGAAACAGAGGTTTTTCCTGACATGCAACCGCATGTTCAGCACAACACTCATACGCCATTACACACAGGAACTACAAAACACATGAAAAAACGCCGCCTATTAGAACATGGGGGAAGAACAGATACTTGCCACATTTTTCAGAAGAGGGAAGACCGATCAATCTTGTTCACCGAAGTCCATATCATCAACATTGTCCTCCAGATTGGCACCTCTAATCTGGAGAAGAGGTTGTGTATGCCCAGAACCACCGGGGGCAGCGTCCACATTAGTTGCACTGGCCAGGCTCAGCAAACCATCGGCACCCGCCTGTAGATCTTCAGCATCTTTCTCACCGTGTAAACCTGCCCAATATTTCATGAATACAGTAGAATAACTGATTAGTTCCAAAGGACTTTTGATCATTTTATGCTCAAAACAAGCATGATTTCGAAGCTTCCAAATAGCCCAGCAAATCGCAGCCAACCCCGTAATCTGCGTGTTTCTGCTGGCAGGTAGGAACTGAGGGAACCACCAGAAAAATTGGGTGAAAGACCCAGACCTTGGATTAGGCATGTGACAAAGGTTGTTTTGTTAAAGATATAAGAAACCAAATATGTAAGAAAAAGATATCAGGGCAAAATTAAACAACGTGAGCATCCGAGGAACAATTTTTTTAATCTTAAGCATGGACGATCTCAACATTATTTGACATAGCATTTTAACCCATTTTGCACGTCGGCTAAAACAAATACTCCCTCCGTTCCATTCTATAGTGCCTATAGTTTTTTGGCACGGAAATTAGCATAAAAATGTTCTTTACACAAGACCCCCTAGATTAACGATTTGAGATCAGAGTAAAATGAGGGAAATAGGTAACTTCCTAAATTAACATAACAAATCCCACAAATCTCTCTGGTTGACTCTCCATATATGTGCAGCCAGGTTATATTAAGGAAATAAAAATATTGCTTCCTAAATCTAAGAAATCGTTGGGGTCATGCATTAGGAATCTCAATTAATTGTTTCCTTTTTTGTATGGATTTTTTTTCACGCATGTCAATGTGGGAGCTGGCCGGTAGAGGGGGTAATTGAAAAAGAGCCAAGATACAACCGTATATTCTGAAACAAATACCAAAAATCTATAGGCATTATAGAAAGGAACGGAGGGAGTATATTAGTACTGTATATCGTTTTGAAAAGCTTGAAGGATAAAAGGGAATATGTAAAGAAAAGGTTAAATAGCACGTAAGCTCTATCTAACCTTTGTGTCTTTGTTATCACCAGAATTTGACCAAGCCAGAGGTGGGCCGCGATCAAGACGAATTTGAAGATATATGCGTGGAGAGATATGTAAATCGGCCTTGTGTATCAAGTTTGGGCTAGTTAGCCCGTGTATCTTTACTTAGTAGGTTACGTAGAAGTTAGAGTTTTACCCGTGCACGGTATGGTGCACGCCCACATTAGAAAGTCCCCTGGACTATAAATATGTATCTAGGGTTTATGGAATAAACAACAACCAACGTTCAACACAAACCAATCTCGGCGCATCGCCAACTCCTTCGTCTCGAGGGTTCCTCCGGTAAGCACCATGCTGCCTAGATCGCATCTCGCGATCTAGGCAGCATGAGCCTGCCTAGTTGTTCATGCGTTGCTCGTCGAAGCCTTTTGATGGCGAGCAACGTAGTTATCGTAGACGCGTTAGGGTTAGCATCGTTCTTAGCATCATTTGCTCGCGTAGTGCAACCCTTGCGCGTCTAGCCGTCCTTGTGCCTCATCATGGGTGGGGCGGCACCCCGCTTGATCTTTATTTAGTAGATCCGATCCGTTATGGTCGCTCCTTGATTCATCAAGGATTAGTTTAATATCTGCAATAGTTAGGCCTTACAAAGGGTTGGAGGATCCAGCGGCATGCAGGGTTTAGTTTGCTGCCCCTAGACAGGACGTTCCGAGGATCAACCTAGTGTTGGTTTTTAGGCCTTGTCTAGGGCTGGCTTACGTTTACCGTGCGTGAGCGCGAGGCCCAATCGTGAGTAGGATGATCCGATTATGCGGTGAAAACCCTAGATCGTCGTGGATCTCATATGCTTTATCTTGATCAAGCGGGACCACCATATATTCGGCCACCTTGGACGAATCATGGGTGAATCGGCTCCATGAGCCGATTCACGATAACCTGAGAGCCGATCGAGGCTCGTATTTAACGTGTACGTGTGTGCCCTGCAGAAACTAGCGAGGCATCATCCACACCTTCCGACCAGGTATAGGTCAGGTGGCACGCCCTGCGACCCGCATCGGCGCGCGACCGGGAGGCTTTGCGGGCCGTCGCTCGAGGGACCAGGGCCAGCCGCAGCCCTAGTCATTCCCGGCTCTACGGTGTTGGCCGTCTTGCCCGCCGGTGGGTTTCGACGTCAACACATTGCGCACGCCGGTGGGACATTCGGACAATCTTCAACGACAACCACCTCGCCATCCACATCAGAAATGGCGGAAGAAACTCCGGTCACCTACGAGGAGCTCACTGGCGAGCTCAAGAAGAAGTACGACGAGATCAAGTCTGCCCTCGAAGCCGACCTAATCGGCTCTTTCCACAGACCCGCTCCCACGGCGTCGGATGGAAGGGGTTCACACACGAAGGCGCGCTTGATGGAGTGGACTGTCCCCCCCGTCGAACGCACCGGTCGCTGCGTCAGGAGATAAACTTCATGGTGGCTCATTCGCTGCACCGCCATTCGGAGCCTGGTGAACACGTTGGAGCGTGTCGCGCGTGCGTGATCCAGGAGATCATGAGCCATCGTACTCTCCGTCAGGACCAGCCCAGGGACTCACCAAGGGAAGCGCTGCTCCATTCCCGTCCCGCTGCCATTCGCGTTGGCAGCACCCGAAGCGCCGAACTCATCGGCCTATGTCGTCTACAAGATTGGTGGTGACCCCGGTGATTACCAATTTCTACAGGGCGCGCCCAAGGAGATCCCGCACGGATACGCATGCGCATACGTGCGAGGCTGCAACTGGGCACCCTCGAACCAGGTCGCTATAGCGGGACACGGGGCAACGTCGGAGGCAGACCACGAGAAGCAAACGTGGCTAGCTAAATCGCCACCCCGACGAAGCTCCGAGCCCAGCTCCTGCGGTTGGCTCAGAACCGAGCTTGAGCATGGCTGGTTAAGTACGCCACTCCGACGAATCTTCAGGGTTCGGCACCTGCAGCCATCACCGCGGATCAAATTTGTACGATCCTGAAAGATCAGTTCGGCATGATGCCGAAAAGAAAGGCGATCGGCTATACCAAGCCGTACCCCAACGAGTACAATTGATCCCGCTACCACCCAAATATCGGCTCCCGGACTTCACAAAGTTCAGCGGATCAGATGGCTCCGGCTCCATCGAGCATGTGAGCCGATATTTGGCACTGGGCATGATCTCAGCGTCGGACGAGCTGCGCGTGAGGTACTTCTCACAGTCCCTCACATGATCGGCTTTCGGATGGTACACGTCGCTGCCACCGAACTCAAGACCTGGAAGCAGGTGGAAGAACGGTTCCATGAGCAATATCACTCGGAGGCTTCCGAGGCTGGCATTGCCGATCTAGCTCAAGTACAGAGCGCGGAGAAACGGTGTCGAACACATCCAGCGCTTCAGGACCGTTAGGAACCGATGCTATTCGGTTCACGTAAGCGAAAAGAAGCGGTCGAATTGGCGGTGGTGGGTCTATCATCATCGATCAAGGAAGTGGCCTCCCAGGCGGACTATCCTTCATTAGCACACATGGTGCAGAAGTTGTCAGCATATGAACAACGCCACCCGGATATCTACCAAGATAAATTCAAGCGCGTGGTTACCATGGTTGGCGGCGAAGATGAAGGTCCTGGGAGAGCGAGAGGTCGCGATGGCTGAGTGGACTCGAGCTGCAGGCCCGGTAACTGCAAATGGGTAAAGCCACCGGGGCCTCCAAGAGGGTTCGACTTCGACGTGACGAAAACCGAGCAGATTTTCGACCTCTTACTCGCGGAGAAGCACATAAAGGTACCCGAAGGCCACAAGTTTCCTACGGTGCAAGAGCTGAACGGAAAGCCATACTGCAAGTGGCATAACACGTTCACCCACCAACGACTGCAGGGTGTGGCGTCAGCAGGTCCAAGTGGCGATAGAAAATGGGCGACTAATTTTTAACCAGTATGCCATGAAGGTCGACACACACCCCCCCGCCGTCAACATGGTGGAGTTTACCCACCTTGGAGGGTGCCAGCCTGATTTTTCAGCCAACATCGGCATGGTAGAGCTTGGACACCGCTCTGAGAAGGACGGGGATGAGGACAGCTGCTCTCAGAGCAGGGACACCGAGGGGGCCGCTCCATGCGATCGGCTCCGTCAAGATGGCAAGCGCTACGTCACAGAGGGGGAAGTGAAGAACATAAGATACCAGCGACCCCTCTCTGATCACCTCCTCAACAAGTATGTTAGTCGATATGACCAACGCCGGCGATACAACGACAATGATGAAAAAGGTCGTCGACCAGCAACGACGGAAGACATCGCCGGCATAATCATGATGAGGAGCGACGGGAGCGCCACGGGGAGCGGACGATACGGACAGGCATTGGCACTGCCCCTTCTTGGACACTTGGGATTCGAATGAGCCGATTACCAACAATCGGCAGCCCGAATGCACCGGAAGAAGAAGGAGACAGCCAACGTATCGTGTTCGAGCGCTTAGGGCCTCTCCACCGCCAACAGGCATGCTTTGACCCCTCATTGGAAGATCTCGATGATTCGAAGACGAAGGGGAATACGAAGAAGACAGGTGCCACCGTCCAAGGTGGTGCCCTGACGGTCTCGCCATACACAAAAACGCAGGGTTCAGCGATTGTCTGGAGGAAGCGAAAGGATGTACTTGCATACGCGAGGAAGGCACGACCTGGCTGCGAAAGTCCGAGAGGACCCTGGATGAGGAGGTGCCGCAAAGAAAAGAGTGGCGCCCAAGCAAAGAGAGCCGATGATGACACATCGGTGGCACAAACATGGTGTTCATTCGTCGGCGGAGTGTGCTCCACGATTACACGGTGCACCCGACATGGATAACAGCAAGCGCACCAACGTGCTAAGGTCGGAGATTGGGCTGGTTTTGTCTGCCGGCCTGGCGAGTAGCAAGACTACGTCAATAAGCAACGTGGAGGCCGATTCCAGCAATCGGCCAAAATTATCCTCACCATCTGCTTTGCAGGATCAACGTTTGACCCAACGGGGACTACTGAAGAGCCGATACCATCAATTGTCTTGACAGAATCGGCTCGGGGGCACCTAGATGGATAAAACACGAGGATATAAGATAATACTATCAAATGTGGGGGCCGATACACAAATCGGCCTAAAAAATTTTAAAAATAGCCGGTGCAAGGGCATCGACTCAGTGAGAAGCATGCGACGGCCATCGACTCAAGAAGATCAATGTTACGATCAGAGGACCAATGAAGCACGAGGGGGGATGTTAATGGAAGAACCCCTCAATGGAGTAATTCCTCTCTTCAAGAGCAGCCTGGACGTGCAGAAAGGGCCGATTCGACCACAGGGCGCTAAGAGAAGGCGGAGAAACTCGGGGGCAGCTCGCCTTGAAGTCTCTGCTTTGGGAAGCCGATTTATGTGCAAATCGGCTGGCTCTGCATGATCAAGCCCAGGCTAATTCGGCTAACTTTTTGCCTTGGCCAAGACTCGGGGGGCAGCAGGCTTGGTGGATACGATCGGCTGTTCCTTCATTGCAAACCTTCGTCACAGATGATGAGTGCTGAAAAGGATTATTGGGTTTGGTTGGGAAAGTTCAAAGGTTTTCTGAAGATCTGCATTTTCCGATTTAGAAAATCATCGGTTGAAGAAGGGAAGAGCGAATTTCGAAGGACCGATGCGGTGCTATCGGCTCATTACGCATTGGTAAAGGGGGCGAATCGGCAAGGATAGTAGAAGAGGGAATCGGCTAAGCTCCGAAGAAATCGGCAAAATCAAATTGGGGAAAAGAAAAAGTTCTTCATTGATAGGCAAGATTTTTTACATAAAGAGCTAATTGCTCTCAAAAGGAAATATGAGGGGTACATTGCCCCACTCCTGATCCTATTCTAGAGGTCCTAATCTACGGGCCGTCTGCCCTCATCGTCGCCTTCGTGCTGCCGGCGCTGCTCCCGGCGGCTCGTCGTCGCTCCAATGGCCGGCGGGCCCTCGTCGTCTTCATCTTCTCCGTCGCGTCGTCCTCGTCGCTGTCGAAGTCACTAAAGTTGCCCGGCCAAGGGCAGGAACCGTGGCCGGCGGCTCGTCGGAGGAGCTCTCATCGTCGTCTTCCTCCTCTCCTCTGCTTCCCTTCCTCCCCGGAAGAGGTGAAGTCACAGGAGAAGTTGTCGTCGTCGCTCTCCTCCTCCGGTTCCCCAACGGCGAGGAAGCGGAGGTCACTCTCCCCGTCGGTCAAGGATTTGTCATCCTCGGACCAGACGAAGGAGTCATGGTCCTCTTTGTCCCACTTCGTTGGGGCGAGGATATCGTACGCCGCCTGCGTGCCCCACGAGGCGTCTCCTCTCGGATAGGAGAGGACACGTAGGAAAGACGATGAGGAGGAAGAAGAGGAGGACGAAGACATGGTGGCGGAGGAGGGTTTTTTGGAGGCTAGTGCGAAGGGGATGAGGAAGGTGACTGTTTGCTGCGGTTAAATAAAAGGGAGCATAGTAAAAATTCAATGCCACAGCAGTTTCCGAGGTGGTGCAGGAACCGTCTAATCAGAGAAGTTGAGAAGGCAAGTTGTCATGATGAAGGACTCTGCGACGTTTCTGCTCTGCCACGACATGACCGACGAAAGGAGCGTAATGATTTTGGAAATGTCATTTCCAAAACCGGGGGGCATGTGTTATCACCGAATTTGACCAAGCCGAGAGGTGGGCGCGATCAAGACGAATTTGAAGATATATGCGTGGAGAGATATGTAAATCGGCCTTGTGTATCAAGTTTGGGCTAGTTAGCCCGTGTATCTTTACTTAGTAGGTTACGTAGAAGTTAGAGTTTTACCCATGCACGGTATGGTGCACGCCCACATTAGAAAGTCCCCTGGACTATAAATATGTATCTAGGGTTTATGGAATAAACAACAACCAACGTTCAACACAAACCAATCTCGGCGCATCGCCAACTCCTTCGTCTCGAGGGTTCCTCCGGTAAGCACCATGCTGCCTAGATCGCATCTCGCGATCTAGGCAGCATGAGCTGCCTAGTTGTTCATGCGTTGCTCGTACTGAAGCCTTTTTGATGGCGAGCAACGTAGTTATCGTAGACACGTTAGGGTTAGCATCGTTCTTAGCATCATTTGCTCGCGTAGTGCAACCCTTGCGCGTCTAGCCGTCCTTGTGCCTCATCATGGGTGCAGGGGCGGCACCCCGCTTGATCTTTATTTAGTAGATCTGATCCGTTATGGTCGCTCCTTGATTCATCAAGGATTAGTTTAATATCTGCAATAGTTAGGCCTTACAAAGGGTTGGAGGATCCAGCGGCATGCGAGTTTAGTTTGCTTTGCCCTAGACAGGACGTTCCGAGGATCAACCTAGTGTTGGTTTTAGGCCTTGTCTAGGGCTGGCTTACGTTTACCGTGCGTGAGCGCGAGGCCCAATCGTGAGTAGGATGATCCGATTATGCGGTGAAAACCCTAGATCGTCGTGGATCTTTATCTTGATCAAGCGGGACCACCATATATTCGGCCACCTTGGACGAATCATGGGTGAATCGGCTCCATGCCGATTCACAGGATAACTGAGAGCGATCGAGGCTCGTATTTAACGATGTACGTGTGTGCGCTGGGAAACTAAGCGAGGCATCATCCACACCTTCGACCGGTATAGGTCAGGTGGCACGCCTGCGACCGCGTCGGCGCGACGAGGAGGCTGCGGACCGTCCAGGGAGGAGTGGCCACGTTCCATTTCTACGGTGTTGGCGGTCATTTCCGTAGGTGGGTTTCTGACGTCAACAGTCTTACAAGGCACTAAAAATGTATGGGAAAATGTAGGAAAAATAAATCTTATACGGACTAGTAAGGGAATCTGTCACGGCTGATATGTCACCACGGGATTGGTCTTCCAAAGATAAGGAGCAGAGCAGCCACATAAAAATGGCGCTACCCCAGACGATCAGACCCCAACCGAACCATCTCTCTTCTTCCTCGTTCCGACCCCAAGAGCAAAGCCATGGCCACCATCACCACCATGGCCTTCATGGCCACCTTCCCGACTCCCAGAACCGTCGCGCAGCCCTCGGCAACACTGCCGTCTCGTCAGAACCTCGTGTCGCTCGCGGCCAGGTCGGTGCGCGCACACGGGCGTCGGCTGGTGGCCGTGGCGGGCTCGGCGTCCACGCCGCCGGAGCTGGCGAAGAAGGTGACGGAGAGCATCAAGCAGGCCGAGGAGACCTGCGCGGGGGACCCGGTGAGCGGCGAGTGCGTCGCGGCGTGGGACGAGGTGGAGGAGCTGGCCGCGGCGGCCAGCCACGCGCGCGACCGCAACAAGGACAGCGACCCGCTCGACAAGTTCTGCGAGGATAACCCCGCGGCCGACGAGTGCCGCACCTACGAGGACTAGCCGCGTGTGCGAGCTCGTGCCAGCTCCCTGCCATTGCCGTCAGCGTGAGCTAGCTTCGAGCTTACCTTGGGTCGCGCATTGGTAATTTGGCATCTTGGGCGTGTAAGCTTGGTGTTTTTTTTGTTTAATTTGGCTTGGCTTGCAATAATGCGAGGTTCATTTGTTTGGTAAAGTACAAGATACTAGTAAGCGTTACAAGAATTTCACACTGCAAATAGCGTGTTTTATCCTTTTGTTTGTAATTTAATTAGGAAAACCTAAAGCCCGAACCCGAAATTTCTCAGTCTTCGGCGTTTTCAATATAATTTTGTGTGACAATTATTTTGATAGAATTTCATTCGCCATGCAATTTCAAAACTTAATTTAAAAAACCAGATAACGAACCAGAAATATCGGATAACCCGTAGCCACCGCATACTCATCTCATCTGCCCTACATTTGTGGTTGATGGCCCAAATTGAATTTGGGCGCCATATACTCCACTGCCAGTAATAAAATCATAGAGAGTAGTTTTCAGCAATGGTGACTTGGTGCGAACATCTTTTTGTCAAAGAACCATTGGACTTCTTGTTGCCGCTAATTCATCATGTTCATAAGTCAGACTATGGTTTCATACCAGGAGCATTTCTCATATATATTTTTTCGAAATGGGGGCTGACCCCGGCCTCTGCATCAATCGATGCACGCAACCCTCTTTTATTACCCAGATAGCATAATTCTAAAAGTAAACTAGTTAAAAAAGGCTATTCAAAATTTTGCAATGAATAGGCGTAAAGTGCCATCAAACATGCAAATTTTGTTTCAACACACCAACGTGATGTATCTTCGTGCAAAATGAAGTTAGCAAAACAGTGGGCTATCTAGGTGGATAGCCATCCACCCTTATCTAGCCATTGGATTAGCTCTACAGAGCATCTCAGCCACACACTAATTTAACGGAGGCGGAGGACTTAATGGGGATTGATGAGAGGAATATATTTTGACAAAAACTCCACGGTGCCATCCACATTGCATTATCTCCACACCTTCTGAAAATGTTTTTATTGGGATGATGGGGGGAAATGGATGATGTTTACTAGAACGGTGGGGGAAATGTTTTTTTTATTGGAATGGTGGTAAAAAATGCTTGTTTGTTCACGGGGACGGTGGGGGGAAATGTTGTTTTCTATTGGAACAGTGGGGGAGATGCTTTTTTTTATCGGAACGGTGGGGGAAATGTTTTTTATCGGAGTGTTGGAACAAAAATGCTTGTTTGTTTATGGTGACAGGGGATGCTTTTTTTAAAAAACCGGACGGCAGGGGAAAATGCTTGTTGTTTACGAGGATGGTGGGATGATCTTTTAACAACACACAAACGAAATTAGACATGGGTAGCTACCACCCTGGATAGAAAATTTGCATCGAATGAAGTTATACAATATATGTCTACATATTTAAAGCTTATTCGGAAGTATATGAACCAATTTAAATTGCTTCACTGTCATGCCAAATTGATTGATCAACATCAAAGATTGCGTGCATAATAAGAGGACAAGGTGCCCTCTCCCTGATAGATGATACATCTTGAAGAAGATTATTATTCTATATAGACAGAATGCAAAACTAACATTTTGGCTAACATGAAGATGATGCACCGTCAAAGCGTGTTCCTGGAAATGAACCAATTTCTATTGGTTTCGGCATTCAATTGAACTAGTGTGCTTACTCCTACCCACTGCACGCGTATAAAAAGATTACCCAACTCTTTCATGGAACGATTGAAATACATTTACCCTTTCAAAACAAAGCAAGGAACTGAAGTTTATCTAAGAAAAACAGTTCTTGAGAATTTATTTGCAACAGCAATAATACGATTCTAGTTTTCTGATTGGAAAATGAAAGAACTTCAAAATATGACATGCCTAAGATGTAGTTTACTCGACACCATATGCAAGATGGATAAACTAATACCAGCTCGCTTCACTTTGATACCAAACAATACCTGTTAAATAGTCTACATCTTATTCGATTCAGAAAACCATGAACAGACTTTCAAATGCGAAATCACCAAAAGGGGGTTGAGAAACACTTTGCTAGCATCCAAACCTTGACCTAAATTAATGACACACACATATATATATATATGATATGAAAGAGCATTATTTGGGAGCTTGCCATATATTTGTGCAATTATGTGACAGCGAAGAATCAATCGCTACAAAAGGATTGGTGAACATAATTCCCCAATGGAAAAAAGAAGAGGAGGGATTAGCAAACGGAGATACAGACATGACATCTTGGGCGTGTAAGATTGGCGTTTTTATTTAATTTGGCTTGCCTTGCAATAAAGAGAGGTTTATTTTTTTTGTTAAAACACAAGATACTAACGTTCAGGAGCTGCGATTTCTGATACAGAGGCAAGTTTTTTTTGGCATATGAATGTTACCTCTTACTCTTTTCACCTGTATATAAGAACGAAGTACCATGATCGTACAAAAAATCAGAGTGGCGCAGCGGAAGCGTGGTGGGCCCATAACCCACAGGTCCCAGGATCGAAACCTGGCTCTGATAATTATTTTTGTCCTTTTCAAACATTTTATCTCCAAAATATGCTTGGTATTTTTGCAGTTTTCTGCGTTAATACGGCGTAGCATGCTCTTTGAGGAAATAAACTGTACTCCAGAATATTTTTCACTCGTTCAGACCGAAACATCCATATTTTCTCATGTATCTTGTTTCTTTGGACTGTCGAGAACTTTGATTTCTCATCATAAGTTGCAGCGTACTGAAGTAGTGTTGTCACCACAGAAACAAAGATATATCATCTATTTCGTCCTAGTAACAGGACCGTATTCAGACTTCCGGGATACATGGGGTATGTGGAAAAATACAGTAGAAAGGATGTTTCAGTCTGAGCCCACGGTAACATTTATTTCGTCCAAGTAATTGCACGGTGTTCACAACAGAAATCAGATACATAGGGAAGTACAGTACGATGCAAGCCTCAACCTTGGTATTTTTGCAGTTTTCTGCGTTAATACGGCGTAGCATGCTCTTTGAGGAAATAAACTGTACTCCAGAATATTTTTCACTCGTTCAGACCGAAACATCCATATTTTCTCATGTATCTTGTTTCTTTGGACTGTCGAGAACTTTGATTTCTCATCATAAGTTGCAGCGTACTGAAGTAGTGTTGTCACCACAGAAACAAAGATATATCATCTATTTCGTCCTAGTAACAGGACCGTATTCAGACTTCCGGGATACATGGGGTATGTGGAAAAATACAGTAGAAAGGATGTTTCAGTCTGAGCCCACGGTAACATTTATTTCGTCCAAGTAATTGCACGGTGTTCACAACAGAAATCAGATACATAGGGAAGTACAGTACGATGCAAGCCTCAACCTGAACCCACGGTATCATCTCGCCCAAGTAACTGCTCGGTGGTCAGACTTCAGGATCTAGATGCCGCTTAGGACTGAGAGGAGCTCATGTCCCAGAACCCGATCTCCAGCTCGAGTACACGAAGGAAGGCCTCTTCAGCACTCTTGACAGCATCAGATGTCGCATTTGCCAAGCAGCGATCAGCGATTCGCTGCAGAGACTGGCAGTATTGCTTGAACTCAGGGCTGCCCCATCTCTGGCAGGTCCCCAGGAGCTCCAACGGCGTCTTATGACCGTCTTGTATACAGAAAGCAAAGCTATCCTGGTACACGGTTTCAATTATCCAAAAGGTAGTTATGGCAACAGTGTAGCTGATCTCTGGATCATTGAAACTCTGAAGAAACCTGGGAATAACAGTAATACCATACACGATCTTTTAGCTATCTAAGGCTGTAGAATTGTGCGAGTATCTGATAGAGATCAACCTGCAGTACTCCGTATTAGAAGTGAGGGGAGAAATACCGGCCAGATCAACACTCCATTTAGCAGCTTCCTTCTTGAACCAGGACAGCTCATCACTAAGAGAAGCCAAACCACCTAGGATTATTTCCATGTCCGAGCTGTCTGATTGCTTGCAACACTTGAGTAGTACACTAGCTAGAAATGCAACAAATTCCCGCACAAACATGTAGTCCTGACCCTGAAATATGGCACATAAACAATATAAAATCCATCACGAGCAATAACAACAGGAGTAAAAATAACCGCTGCGAAATTGATCTTTAGAAAACCGACAAGAATCAACATTAGTTCAGTATATGATGTCTGAATCTAACTTGCAAAAATCAAGCAAATAGTACCAAGTATCAATGCAAAACACTACCCTATTGCATTTGTGGCTAAGCAGCCTTCTAATAATAGACAATAAAATTAAATGTGTAGTTTGTTTTTTTACATATCCTCCATGAAGTACTGTTCCTCCACTGTGCATCAAATAACTACATGAATATGTAGTACAATTAACAAAAAGCATCACATTGTGTAAACATAATGTATTTCATATTGTCAGAATGCACATTGGGAGTTTCATTTTCATAAACAGCTTTATATTGTTTCTGCATCAAGAGTGAACCAAATTTCTATATGCCCTTGATTGTGGAATCATAACATGGAACTTCACAGCCTTGACTGCCTAGTAACTGATACCTGCCAAAGAAAGGTCCAACGTTCTTCAGTTACCCAAAAACCAATATCACACTGCAGTACACTGATGAGCGAGCAAGATATTCTGCCGAAAGGGAATTCAGTTTGCTTACTTTTTAAAACTTATTAAGGCCTAAGCCCCGCTTTAAATTAATAAAGCCTCGCATGGCAGAATCCAAACCCCACATACAGCTCAACTCAGTTTGCTAACTATATAATCCTCGTCAGAACGAACCCTGCAGGCCTGCAACCTGGCAAGAGTCCAGCACACTTTAGGGGCTTAGGGCATATCCTCACTGCACACTTTCAGTTCCCATTTCCCATTCTAAAGAAAATCTATGCGTTGGCCTAAATAAGAAGTCCTAGTCCTCCTACTATGTTGATTTGCAGCAGCAATCACCCAAATATACCCAAATCATGCACACATGCTGAATCGATCAGACGATTTGGTAGCCTTATGAAGTCTCCTCACAACATACTTTCTTTCTTAGTGTACAGAAGCACCTCAGCTAGTCTAGTTCATTCAAGCCGCGCGATCCGAATCAAGATCCACCGGTAGTTGAAGAGCTAAGAACCCACACAAATTCTAGTAAAGGTTAGTGCTAAGTTAAAGTACAGCAACCGAGCAAGCCAATCAAACTGTAATCACCGTGTATAAAGTGGTAAGCAAGCTGCGTAAGAGATTGGGGGTGAGAGCCTGAGAGGAGAGAAGCCGAGAAGGTACTGACGAGCCAGCGTTTGAAGGCGGCCAGGTCGACGGTGCCGTCGCGAATGGAGACGGTGAAGGGGTGCCGGGTGGCCCGCTCGTACATCCCGCGGTGCGCCGCCATCCAGGCCGCCGTCGTGCCCTTGTCGGCCCCGCCGCTGTCCATGGCTGCCGTCTGAATTTGCGATTAGCTTAGCGGTCGCCTGTTGAGTATTGACGATAGTAACATTTACGAAATTGCGCTCTGGTCCCTCGAAAGGGGGCTATTTGAGCGCGTGGGGTTGCAGTCCTCATTTTGTCCAGTTTATGGGATCATGCTGGCACCCACTTTTGTTTAATTGAATAATAGACATGATAAATCAAAATATCCAAGAGATTGGAGTGGGTCAATACATTTTAAATATAATGGAAATAAATCTTTAGAAGAAATGGTATAGAATTTTAAAATCTAAGAACTAACTTCAAATTCACATGGAAATCTTGGAATGAAAGAAACTAGACAAGAGATGAGTGGAAAGTTTAAGCCTCGAGAAATAGTGGGTTACATTAGGTACTTGATTAAGCACAAAGTAGTTAAACTCCATTGGCGTACCCTAAAAAATACTAAAGTAGTTTAACTTAAGGCAATACTTAAACTTTAATTATTTTTGAAACAAGAAAGATTGTGCTAGTTTTATAAGTAGTTTTAGGTCTCATATGTGATGTCAATAACCCCTAAGCATAATGTGTGCTGCAAAACATTAATGCTTTGTACGAAGTATATATCAAGGGCAAGTCATGATTTTGTAGGTGACCACCACAAAAGCCCTCGCCTTCGCCGGATGATTCCGTCGGTCTCCCTCTCGTCCGAAAACCGTTCGAGTGATTTGGAGACAGCGGATCTTTGTGCTCACGAGAAGTCTTGGTCTAGTTTTTTAGAGTTTGATTTCATTGTGTTGAGGTGCAACGGTGTGTAGTAAGTACCTACAGCTCTATCCCGATGCAGTGACGTTGGTTCTAATATAGATATTGACCGCGTGATGGGTATTTGATGTCATTCTCTGTGGAGTAGAGTTGTCAACCATATTGCTTTTGCCTTGATTTGTCTCTGACATAAATAGTCTTATTAACAAGTTCCCCTAGCAGCGGCAACATGGAGTTTAATCTCCTCGTTCGACCTTCCTTTTCTTCTCTAGATGGTTGTCCCTTGCTTCAGATCATTGTCATTGTTGCCGTCTTCCCGCCAAATCTGATGACTTCCCCGCCACAGTAACAACAACTCCATGGGTACATCATTGCAAAAAAAAGTTGCAGCATCAAGCTAGGCTCATGAAGCTTCGTCGGCTTGTGCAGGTCGTAGACGGCGGTGAATTTCACTTGTGCATATTAATATTTTTTGACAGTGGTATTTTTGTAATGTTCGGACTTAGGTTAATATATGTCTTCTATCCTTTATCAAATGAAATAAAAAATTGTCCAAATTAATTCTAGAAAAATGTTCTAAATCTATTATTGATCAAACAAATACACCAATTCACATAAACTATAACAAACATTTACAATAAAGATTAACGTTAATCACATCAGACACCATCATAACCCCACAACCAATATTGGACCAAAGCATCAAGCGGTTGTCTGTCATATCAAGAATCATTGATCCGCGGAATTGGGACTACCACATTCTCCCCGTGTCTATCACGACAACCACAACATGATGTGGATAATGTCGTTTGACTTTCATTCTGTATTCCTTCATTTGCATAAACAAGTATAAATTTAATCAAAAGTCAATGATGTCTATGTTTGGCAATGTTTTTAGACAAAAATATGAAAATACACAATAAGAAATAAATAAGAATAGATCTAATACCTAGTATGTCTTCATATTTATTATATATTCAGTCAAATTTAGCAAGGTTTGACCCCTGACAAAACTTATATGGCTTGGTTTGTGAAACAAAGGTCAAAACTAAAATTTATAAAGGTTGATTAAAAATAGAAGAAAAAATATCAAAATTTATAATATCAATTTTTTTAATACTGTGCAATAAGTTTCATATTGTAGATGTTGATGTTTTTTCTAAATATTTGATCAAATTTTACAAAATTTGAGTTTGACTACATGCAAAACCACATCTGAAGAACTGGTATGGACTTGCTGTGAGCATGGGAGCACACTGAAGAAGCCCCCATGCGCGCAGTTGGTCGGCCCTAATGTCCAGGCGACAGGAATCCTCATTTGTAGTGTAGACGATTCAGGCCACCAAAATCGCGACGCACGACGGCGCGAGCTCATTGCCGCCGTCGGGAGCTAGCCCAAGTGTGCGGTCGCCATCTCCGGCGCGGGATGCTGTGCTCGGGTGTTCGGGCGGGCGAGGAGGGAGGAGCGCTATGACCTGCGCATTGGCATTGGGCGGGTCCGCCGGAGCAGGGCCCCACAAAGGAGCGGCATCAACGGCGACCGCCGGCAAGCTCGGGGATGAGTCATGAGTGGAGGTCGATGCTGGCCTCCGCCGGATTGCTGGAGCGCGGCGGCGGTCGGCCACCGACGGAGGAAGAAACCGGGGCAGTCGCCGGCGCCGGCGGCGGCGGTGGAGGGAGGAGAAGAGACGTCCCGCCCCACCGTCCCCCGCCTCGCGTGGGCCCCACCGGACGACAGCTGTTTCGTGTCGCGCGGGCCCGGTGCGGCACGCGAGCCGCGCGTGTGTGGCTCCTGAGCCGTCGGATCGTTCCCAGCTGGCACGGACGGAGATCCAACGGCGCGGGACGTGCTCTGTCGGGCGGGCACGCCAGGCGCGCACGGCCGCGCCTGGACCGTCGGATCGTCCCAGCTGGCACGGGCCGCGATCCAACGGCCGGGCCGGGCTGGAGCGAGCGAAAGGAAAGGAAAGGAAAGGGAGAGACGAACGAAGACGGCGTCGCCCGTGCTTTATTTGCATGCACCCCTGCTCTGCTCTGCGCTCTCTGCTCCGCTCTGCAGGAACACAACCGCTTTTGATTCTCCGGAGCAGCAGCGCAAAGGTGAGCGAGAGCCGATCACGCCGCATTCCCTCCTCCCCTCTCTCGTTTTGTCCGCATTCCCCCAAACCCCAGCCGCGCGACGCCAGGGGCTGGTAAGCTTCCGTTCCGCCTCCCTCTCCTCTCGCTTCCTCGCCGTCGTGCGGCGGCGCTTCTCCGTTCCTTCTCGCCGCGGTTTCAGCGCCGCGGGGTTGGCGGGGGGCGTGCTTGCCTGCTTGTTCGTGGGACGCCCCTTTTTTTTGGGTTCGATTCTGCGTATGCCTCCCCTGATCCTCTCCATATCTCGCGCTTCGTTCGTGCGCTGCGTCGCGCGCGTCGGTTTCCGTCGCTTGCTGCTGCTGCTTTTGGCTTTGAGGTCGGTGGCCTCTTCGCTCGCGGTGGGTTTTCCCGGCCCTGGGGATGACGACGAGGGGCGCTACAGAACACCGAGACGACATGGTGGCATCTGTTCTCGCCTCGTCTGCTGAAACCCGAGACCTTATTTTTTGGGGGGTTCGATTTTGCCTGCGTATCTCGTGTTCCCTGCGCTGCGTCGCGTCGGTTGTTGCCGCTTGCTGCTGTTTTTTGAGTTCGATGAATCCGGTAGCGTGTTCATGGTGATTTTCCTCGGAGGAGGAGGAGGAGGATGCTGTAGAGCACCGAGACGCGATGGTGTCTCTGCTCACCTTCGTCCACCCTGTCTCGTTTCCTGAAGCGCGAGACCCTTTTTTGGTTCGATTTTTGCCTGCAGTACCTCCTTGATCCTGTCCCTATCTCGTGTTTCCTGCGTTGCGTCGCGTCGCGTCGGGTTTTGTCGCTTGCTGCTGTTCCAGATTTCGATTAAGTCGTTAGCGTGGTCATGGTGATTTTCCTTGGTATGAGGAGGAGGATGCTGACGAGCACCGAGACGCAGTGGCGGCCTCTGTTTCACCCTCGTCCATCCTGCCTCGTTTATTTTGGTTACTGCTGCTGCGGTTTCCGCTTGGATCCCCAGATCCTTCTCTGCTCGATTTAACTGGCATCTGCCTCCCCTGTCCCTTCCGATGCGTCAGGTTTTGTTGTTGCGGCTGTTTACTGAAGTTGGTGACATGATCCTCGATGATGATTGCCTTGGAGGAGCACGAGGATGCTAGAGGGCACCGATACCCAATGGTGGTCTCTCTTCACCTCGTCGATCCTGTCTCGTTTTTCTCTGCTTACTGCTGCGTTTGATTTTTGCGTTCGGTGACATCTTGGTTGGTGGCGATTTATTTGGAGAGGAAGAGGCTATAGGAGCACCGGAAATCCATGGTTGATCTCAGCCCGCCTCTCTTCTGCATCTCATGTTTCTCTTCTGCTAGCCCCTGCTTGTCCATTTTGCGGTTCATGGTGGTTCCATTGTTCGAGGAGGAGTCTAACGAAACGAGCACGCCAAACACGACGGTGTTCATACCCTCTTCTCGAGGAAAACTTGAACAGTCTTCTCTGGATATTTCCATCGTTTTTATTCTTCTCCAAACTGGAGCACTCTGAGTCCTGGTCTAGTATGGTGTCCAGAAATTGCTCTTTCTTTCATTAATTAATCGGAAATAGAGCCACTTAACTGATTTTTTCAACCTTGTTTCTTGTCAAGTTTGCTGTGCGCTCTGCAATGTAGTGTCAGTACATTCAGTTTACATGTTTGTCAGATTTTGCTGATAAGGAAATCTAAGCCATTGTTTTCATACTGGTATCTTTCAGGAAAGCAAACCCTGCAATGGCTGGTCAGTACATCAAGACTTCTACTAGGGGTGAGAATGCCAGAATTGAGTATGCCACATCATGTATGCAAGGACCTCGCGATGAAATGCAAGATTATGTGAGTAACGTATATTATTACGTGGATCAAGGATAGTTTTTACGTATGCATATAATTTGTTTTTCTTGCTCATTCAGCACTTTGTGAAATACTGAATTTGACCCCTACACTTCTTATTTCCAGTACACAGCTATCCTAGATCTAGATGGTTCGGGTTCCACATCATTCTTTGGTGTTTTTGATGGCCATGGAGGTTTGATCTTTCTCTCATACTGTTCCAACATATTCTAAACACTTCAGCTGTTAGCATAACTGACCATCGCATGCATTGATTACAGGAAGTCTTTCATTAAAATCTGCTACAGTTCATTCCTATCCAAATGTGTATGTCATATGTGAATCTGTCTAGTGCATTATATCCGTGCATGCTTTGTACATTTACTACTTGTCGTGATTTTCATCTGTCGGTATTCTGTACGGTCATGATTGTTCAATGCTGGTACAGTTCAACATACGTGATCAAGTTATACAGTCGGGTCTGTGCTGGGATGCCATAAGGACAAAATGGATTATGCTAAAGTATATATTCAGAGGGGCCAAAATTTTGTGTGATCATTTTCTTCTTTTTTGGGGGGGATTGGTTTTTGTTACCAATACATTCAGTATCTGTAGTGCATGCTCTGTTTCCAGTGATACAAACGTATTGAAGTGATATTTCAGCTAGTATGTTGGTCTTCACATTGCTTCAACATATGAAATTGTACAGGAATATGTGACTGATTCCGTCTTTGTTTTCTGTTATAACTATATTTTATGTTTCAGGACATAGGGTGGCATTGTATTGTTCGAGGAAATTTCATACTGAGCTTGTCAAAGCTCCAGACTATCAAAACAACCTGCATACCGCATTGGAGCGTGTGTGCTTCAGGTTTTTACTAACAGATAATTAAATCACGTACTCTACATTTTTTGCTATATAAGTATGGAAAGTCACATGTGAGCATGTTTGAAGGCGCACACATTATCGGCACAGGGATGAAGTTTTTAAAACTTATGAATTTAGCTATAGCATGTGAACCCTATGAAATTTTGTTTAAAATATGACCACCTGTGAACTACACAAGAAAACAAGCAATAAGTGCCTGTACAGATATCATGTGCATGGACACATGTTCACATAATCTGCACTCAGATGTGTGCACTTCTTATTCAATATTGAAAGGTGAAAGGGCCAGTGTTATAGCGTTGGAGAGAGTGTCAATGTTATACTCATTCCTTCCATAATTGCAATTGCAACATAAGTTTACTTCTTGTTGCATGTACATATACGGAATGTGTAATTCTTTAATGCTTGATTGTTGCAGAATTGATCAGGCGTTGAAAAGGTCAGATGAATGGAAGAATCCTGATGCTCCTCCTGCTCCTGCTCCTGGTAATGGAAGTTTCCGAAGACGTCTCCAGACTAGTCTTTGTTCCTGTTTCGGCAAGGTGATATATCAAGTCCTGAATATTATTTAAGCATTTATCTGCCGAAGAAGTTAGTAAATAATTAATCTCTGGGATGCTGCTGCATATTATTACGTGTAAAAAGGAATCGGAAGAGATCAATGGGTGTGATAAGGAGGATCTATTGTACTTTTCCGAGATGTGCTTGAAGGTTGCACCGATATGATAAATTATAACCCCAATTTGTGCTCCCTACTTCCGTTGAGTGCCTGGTTTACTGAATTGGAAGCCACATGTTCCTTATGTTCTCATTGCACCTTGGTTGTTAGCGTACTGCCAAAATCGAGGTACTTATTTGAAAAACAAGTATTTTCCCTTGTTTGAGTTGATCACTTGTTTCTTACATTAGGTTGCATCTTTTGTGAATGGCACATAGAAAATATTCTTCCCTGGTGGATTGCTTCTATTGTGAAGGGCACACAGAAAATATTCTTCCTTGGTGGCACTGGTTGATTGTTTCTTCATATGCTGTTTTTCCATATGATTTCAGTTTGGAATCTTTTTTTCTGCAGAAATATGAAGGGCCCCAAATCGAAGGAAGCACAGCATGCGTGGCTCTCATTCGAGGCAACCAGATAATTGTTGGAAATGTTGGTGATTCCCGTTGTGTACTCTCAAGGAATGGTCAGGTACAGTGACTATTTTCTTTTCAAGTTTCTCGGTGGGGCATCCTCTTTTGTCATAATGATTGTGTTCAAGTGGAGCCTGACAATTCTTATATCCATTTTATCGTAAGGCAATTGATTTATCCACCGATCACAAGCCAACTGAACCAGGTGAAAGGGCCAGAATTGAAGCTGCAGGAGGATCAGTAGTCCAGAGGCAAGTCCTTGTACATGGTGCATCAGGACGAAAGTGGATTGAACAAGGCGCATATCGCGTCGATGGAATAATAGCCGTATCCAGAGCGCTTGGTATGTAGTATTATTTGATATCTTATTTTTGTGTGGATATTTTTTTGTTTCTTGGATCCAATCAATTTATTGTTTGATACACATTTTCACTACTTACATTTCAGGTGATTTTCAGTTCAAGAAGAACAATAGATTGAAGTTGATATGTAATCCTGACATTCACACTGTGAGTTTGTAACTATGTTGTGTGAGCCCAGTTTTAGTTTGTTTCCGATGGGCGTGGTCTGATGGAAATGGCCATTTATTTTTATAGGAGGACATAACTGATGATATTGATTTTCTTCTCATAGCAAGCGATGGTATCTGGTAAGTCCTGAGCTAAAAATAACACAAGAAGATGTTTATTTATGACTTGCTTCTAAGTGCAATACTTCATCCAGACCTAAGCCACTCCAATTACTATTATCTGTCATGCTTGTTTCATCTTAGGCATAGTATTTATAGCTGGAGGGTTTATACATCTTAGGCATAGTACGTAGTATTAAATTCGATGGTTACGTATCAGGTTGATTTGCTATTTGGAAATGTCAGCTTGGTATGTTTGATAACTCTACTTTACAACCTTAGTGCTTCATGAGACATTTCTGGCAATAGGAATAGATTTCCTCTTCACGTGGAAGAATGCTAAAGCTAGCAAAAGAGTAAGGCAAACTTACCAGTGCCTGCTATTGATAGATCCAGACACTAGTACCCATAGAGACATATTCTTTGTTCTCCTGTTTCATACTTTTATGATTTCGTTGATATATTTACCGTGACAAAATTACACACCTCTTGTTTTCTTCTTCTCCAGGGAAGTCAAGACAAGTGAGGAGGTGGTTACTTATGTAAACGAGCGCTTGCAAACCGTGAGTCTTATTTCCTCAATTATTTTCTGCTTGTCATCCTATTAATAGTAATATCTAAAAGCCCATCTGCTGACACGTTTGGTACAGTAATAATTATACGGTGCAGTGTACATGGTTTGCACTTGCTGATAGATTGTTCCTGTTGACTTGACATATTATGTGATCAAACGCAGAGGACAGATCCGCATGTCATCTGTGAGGGACTTCTTGAATGGTGCAGGGACTCGAGGGACAATTCGACCGTGATACTGGTTCAGTTCAAGAACGGCAACGACCCCACTGCCACTGCCAATGCCAGTTGTTCCGGAGACTCCTGCCCCCGGCCCCAGGCAAAAACCACAGATCCTAGCAGCAGCATTGGTGCACCCAAGGTTGACACCAAAGCTGAAATCAAGGCCGCGGAGGAATAGCTGCGCAGGCAGAGTTTTGAATTTTGATCGAGAAGAGAAAGGTGATCCTGAGCTGGAAGGTTTTACAGTGCTATTTTTGCTCTCTGTCGGAGACAGAATCCTTGTGTTGCCAATCTACGGTGTAGGATGATATGATACCACTCAGACTAGCTCAACAGTTGCTCTTACTTTGGTAGCGCTTCCTGGTGTAGGATGATATGATACACGCGCTCTGGTTTCTTGTGCTTCTGATCTTGGATGCTGAGGATGCTTAATGGGGTAGTATTTCTACGGATGATTGCTGCTTTTATATTTTGCGGGGATGCTTACTGCCTTCATGATTAATTCGACAATTCTATGCGATGCAATGTTATGCTCTGTTTTTTTTATTTATGTCTGGTATTATTTCGGATGAAGACATTAGACCATTCGCAAAAGAAATAGACAGTACAATCATGACGTTTACGTGTCAGTGTTTCGAATGGCCCTTGACTTGTATCCCAATTAGCTTTAGGTGCGGTCAAAGACGAGACTGCCAGCAGCCTGCGACGCAAGTTGTTTGTCCAAAGAAGGAATTCAGCGACAAGCAACTTTGCACACCGCACACGTCAGTTTTGGTCTTGGTAGCAACTTTTTTAGGGATGCTTTTTTTTTAGGGATGCTAGTTTGTTTGCCCTTCAGAGTAAAAGGGGTCTTAGTAATTGGTATATGTCGTTTCTTGTGAAAGGGGTCTTAATTGGGTTTTTTTCTCTCTCGTTAACAGTTTCTCTTTTTTGTGGCCAGGATCATAGTAGCTAGTGGTGTTCTTCTAGGGGCTGTGTTTGGATACTCGCATTTTTTCCCTGTTTTGGGTTTTGGCCTGGTGACTGTTGTACAAGGAAAAACGCAAACTGGACCTATTTTTGCACTACGATTGGTTGCCATCAAAACATTTTGCTGCACTTTCGACGCAACGTTTGTTTGCCCGCATTACTGCACAGACTCGGCTATAGAGGAAAGCTCTTGTTTAGTTATGTGCGAATCTAGGATATGGTTATCTTGTTTGAATATGGTGATCTTACCATCACCAAAGTAGTAGCCGTGTTGCAAAAGCACACATGACAGACATAATAATTTGCACTTAGACTAATAAGAGCATAATCACTTAGCAGGTTAAAGGCCTATCTAACAATCAGAGGTTTACAACAATATCCCCTGATCAAAAGCTGACATGTTCCGTGGGCATACAAGTCCTAGAAAATCAGGGTCAAACCTGTGATCGAAAGCCATTATAGAGCTCTTAGCATCATCAGTTCACCACACTTGACTACTACTAAGCACATACAACATTCAGACAAACAGAGACATGAAACACGATCGGCCGCCGCCTAGCCGTGATCAGGGCAGGTATATATCCTGGTGGTGGAGCTGTTCAACTTGTAGATTGTCATCTTCAGGCCGAATGCCTAGATCTTTAACTCCACGGTTTCTTTGTACTGGAGATCGTAGCGGTGGATGATCTCCCACCAGTTCCTCCCCAAGACCATCTGACCGCCATGGTAGGTCACCTGAACCCACTTGTCGCACACAACGACGTTGCGAGACAGTGGGATATTGATCCAGTCCTTGAGGCCCTGCTGGAACTCCTGTGGAATTGGTAGCATGTGCAAGCTATCAACGTCCAACCAGACGTAGCAGCGCCGTGGAGTCAGCGCCCTGGGGAGGTGTCCGAGCTTGGGATGGAGGCCATGGGTATGAGGAGGCAATGACGCCACGTGCATTATAGCCGACATATATGGCTTCAACGCCCTTGTCCATCGGTTCAAGGCGAGCTCGTGCTTGTGCCCGGTGGTCGAAACCAGTCTCTCCCCACCCTGTCACACTCCAGCTTCGCGACCTTGCCACTACACAAACACATGTAAGAACAATGGAAAATGCAAGACATGATCAATGGACAACAACAAAACAATTCCAACGCAGAACAACACAAAATGGCAATGGAGAACAATGTAGAACAATGTCATTTGAAATGCTAGACACGATCAAGCACAAATTGGTAACATGACATGCAATTCACAACAACTGCATAACATATGCACGCATCACAAAAGAAGCCGACATAGAAGGCAAGATTACTGCATTTCCCTATTTGGGATGTACACTAATGGGACATGCATGCATCACCGGTGGCGTGGGAAAAATAGGATGAATGTAGTCAAATCTAGCCTTATGCACGTCAAATCAAGATTCTATCTAGTAAAGAGAACCTCGAGTCTATTGAATACGAGGACATCAAACACCGGGGGCTCCCCGGAGTAGCAAAATCAGCCGCCGAAAAACCCTAACCGCTTCCACTATGTACGGGTTCCCAGCTATCTACGGATCCCTCCGGCAGCTTCTTCATCCAAGATCTTGCGGCTCCGCTGAAATGGACCTGAATGCTCTGCATGGCTGTTGCTCTGGTTCCGCCCATCAACTTCACTGTCTCCAGATAATCGACCAACCAATCTTTTGGATCTTGCAGCCCGTCGAACTTTTTATAGTTGTCGGGTAACTTGAAGCTAGTGGGTACTCGAGTTTTGCGAACCCGATGGGTAAAGCAAGGGAGTCCGCACAAGTCGTCATCACTATCTTCTGGTGTGTGTCGACGTTCACGTGTTCTATTTTCACGACTCCTTTCCTCACGTGCTCTGTCAACTCTAGCTTGAGCAACCGTGTTCCTTGCGTCGCCCTCTCTTGGAGTATCTTGCGCTGCTGCCACAGTGCGTCGTGGACTATTTTGTCTTGGACTATTTCTGCGTGGATCACTTTTGGGTTGTGGCGCAGTTTCTATTCCTGCTATCGCTGCGCCCATAACGCCGACTCCTGCCATGGCCATCTGATATAGTGATGACCTAGGGTCTCCCTAAGGTGGCTTGGATGCCATCAAGAATGCATGTGTCGCCATATATCCTGTTTGTGGTGTTTTCGGGATGATGTGTCCTCTCGTGTCTATTGGCATGAAGGACATGTCGTGGTTTTGAATCAGGTTCTCCCGTTCTTGCTCGGGTATACCTGCCAGTCGAGATCTTGCTTTTGCGCGGGCGTCCCTGTGACTATCTCCTGAGGTCCTTGATTGTCGACTCAGGTTGGCCCTGCGCTCGCTTGATGCATCAGCTGCAGCTCTTCTTTCGTCGAGTGTTTGCTGTAATTTTTCTAATTCTCGTCTGGAACGAGCGATTTTATATTGATATGCTTGCAGCGCTTGCGGCGTAGCTGTAGTGGTCATCGGCTATGTGCCATCCATGGCTCTCATAGCTATATCCCACACTTCCTGCGACAGCTTTACCGATGTATTTATTTCCCGTTCCACGCGTCAAATTTGCGGGATCGACGTAGGGGTTGCACAAATCGTCGAAAGCCTCAGACTCTTCATCCTCTTGACGACTTGCTCCCACAATCATGCAGATCTGATGATATCACTACAAGAAAAGTTGCCATGGCCGACGAAGTTGAAGTCGCGCCGTGGTTGCTGGTGTACCATGGCCGACGATTTTGGTCCCTCCGTGGTGCATGTCAAAACTTTTTTTTCTCGTTTTTGAGGCCCCGACGAAAGCGGCCAAAACGTGGCGTATGGTGGCCCGGGACGTGGTGCATCTCGAAATCTCGGGTTCGCCGGCCGAGTCAACGCAAATCCGCACCGCCGAGGGATGTAGGGCCCAGCCTCTGGCATTGTTTTTCTACATCGCGCCATCTCGTTCAACGTTCTCCGATCGAGCCGTTTACGATGCGGGATCATGGGTCCCGCATGTCATCCTCTATGAACCAAAATTCTTTCTATTCTTGGATTTTTTTGACCCCCTGATTTCTGGCTACTTCCTTTTTCTTTTGATCCCTTGCCGCCTTGGAAACGTTGAGACCGGCTGCTAAATGGGACCCGCATGTCATCCTCTATGTGCAATCAACTTTCTTTTCTTGGAGTTTTTTGGCACCTCAAATTTGGTCACTTGCCTTTTTCTTTCGATCCCCTGCCGCCTCTCAAACGGTGATACCGCTGCTGCTAACTGGGACCCGCATGTCATCCTCTATGTACTATAAAACTTTCTTTTCATGGATTATTTTTGGCACCTCAAATTTGGTCACTTGCCTTTTTCTTTCGATCCCTGCCGCCTCTCAAACGGTGATACCGCTGCTGCAACGGGACCCGCATGTCATCCTCTATGTACTATAAAACTTTCTTTTCTGGATTATTTTTGGCACCTCAAATTTGGTCACTTGCCTTTTTCTTTCGATCCTGCCGCCTCTCAAACGGTGATACTTTGCTAACTGGGACCCGCATGTCATCCTCAATGTACTATAAAACTTTCTTTTCTGGATTATTTTTGGCACCTCAAATTTGGTCACTTGCCTTTTCTTTCGATCTGCCGCCTCTCAAACGGTGATACCGCTGCTCTGGGACCCGCATGTCATCCTCTATGTACTATAAAACTTTCTTTTCTTGAATTATTTTGGCACCTCATATTTGGTCACTTACCTTTTTCTTTCGATCTGCCGCCTCTCAAACGTGATACCGCTGCTGCTAAATGGGACCCGCATGTCATCCTCTATGTACTATAAAACTTTCTTTTCTTGGATTTTTTTGGCACCTCATATTTCGTCACTTGACTTTCTTTCGATCCTTCGCCTCTCAAACGGTGATACCGCTCTTGCTAAATGGGACCCGCATGTCATCCTCTATGTACTATAAAACTTTCTTTTCTTGGATTTTTTTTGGCTCCTCATATTTGGGCACTTGCCTTTTTCTTTCGATCCCTGCTGCCTCTCAAACGGTGATACCGCTTTTGCTAAATGGGACCCGCATGTCATCCTCTATGTACTATAAAACTTTCTTTTCTTGAATTATTTTTGGCTCCTCATATTTGGGCACTTGCCTTTTTCTTTCGATCTCATGCCACGTTTGAAACGTTGAGGAACCTGCTGGCTCATGGGACCCGCATGTCATCCTCTATGTGCTATAAAAGTTTCCTTTGTTGGATTTTTTTCACCCTCGATTTTTGGCTTGCCTTTTTCTTTTGATCCCCGCCCCCTTTGAAACGTTGAGTAAGCTGTTGGCTCAAGGGACCCGCATGTCATCCTCTATGTCCATCAACTTTCTTTTCTTAGATTTTTTTCACCCCCTAATTACTAGCTACTTTCTTTTTCTTTTGATCTCAAACCACACATTGAGACCGCTGCTGCAAAATGGGACCCACATGTCATCCTCTATGTACAATAAATCTTGGATTATTTTTGGCTCCCGATATTTGGTCACTTGCCTTTTTCTTTCGATCTCATGCCGCCTTTGAAACGTTGAGTAAGCTGCTGGCTCATGGGTCCCGCATGTCATCCTCTACGAACAATAAAAGTTTCCTTTCTTGGAGTTATTTTTTACCCTAATTTCTGGCTATTTGCCTTTTTCTTTTGATCCCCTGCCCCCGTTGAAACGATGAGGACGCTGTTGGCAGGTCGGTCCCACATGTCATCCTCTATGAACAATAAAAGTTTCCTTTGGTGGATTTATTTTTGACCCCTAATTAATTTCTGGCTATTTCCTTTATTTTTCTTTTGATCCCCTGCCGCCTTGGAATTGTTGAGAATGCTGCTGCCTCATTTTTCTTTTGGTCTGTGCCGCCTTGGAAACGTTGAGACCGCTGCTACAAAATGGGACCCGCATGTCATCCTCTATGTACAATAAAGTTTCTTTTCTTGGATTATTTTTGGCTCCTGATATTATGTCACTTGCCTTTTTCTTTCGATCTCATGCCGACTTTGAAACGTTGAGGATGCTGCTGCCTCATGGGTCCCGCATGTCATCCTCTGAACGATAAATGTTTTGTTTTCTTGTATTTTTTTACCAACTGATTTTTGGCTTTTTTTATTTTCGATCCCCTGCCGCCTTTGAAACGTTGACTCAGCTGCTGGCTCATGGGTCCCCGATGTCAGCCTCCCGTACAAGAAACATGTGATATTTTATTTTGCAGACAATAAACGTTGTATTTCGCTCGAGCTATTGCAAACGGATAAATTAAATCTTTATATCTACATAAACAAACTTATATGTTGAATCTCCTTGTTTTTTGTTTTTGCGAAGCATAGGACTTTCCTGTTTTTTTTTTGAGAAAAATCCGACCTTTCCTGTTTTGGAGTGGGCTGAAATTGTACGAGTCAAAAGGCAGGATAGTTCGAAGGCCCAGATGTCCAGATACAGCCCAATTAAAATCTTTCTTTTCTTGGATTTTTTTCACACCCTGATTTCGCTACTTCATTTTTCTTTCGGTCTGTGCCGCCTTGGAAGCGTTGAGACCGCTGCTACAAAATGGGACCCGCATGTCATCCTCTATGTACAATAAAGTTTCTTTTCTTGGATTATTTTTGGCTCTGATATTATGTCACTTGACTTTTTCTTTCAATCTCATGCCGACTTTGAAACGTTGAGGAAAGCTGGCTCATGGGTCCCGCATGTCATCCTCTATGAACAATAAAAGTTTTCTTTGTTGGATTTATTTTTTCCCCTAATTTCTGGCTATTTGTCTTTTTCTTTTGATCCCCCCCCGTTTGAAACGATGACGACGCAGCTGGCAAGTCGGTCCCACATGTCATCCTCTATGAACAATAAAAGTTTCCTTTGATGGATTTATTTTTTACCCTAATTAATTTCTGGCTATTTCCTTTTTTATTTTGATCCCCTGCCGCCTTGAAATAGTTGAGGATGCTGCTGCCTCATGGGTCCCGCATGTCATACTCTCAGAAAGGTAAATGTTTCTTTTCTTGAATTTGTTTACCAACTGATTTTTGGCTTATTTTTTCTTTCGATCTCCTGCCACCTTTAAAACGTTGACGACGCTGCTGGCTCATGGGTCCCCAATGTCAGCCTCCCCATACTGCAAATCCTCTTTCTGCAAAGGTTGTATTTCTAGATAGATAAGGTGGATTCGAATCTGCCATGGTTCAGGCAGCTCAGGTAAGCCTTCTTGCACTAATTAATGGAAGTAGTGTATCGCAAGGTCAAGACATGTGGCTCAGTGTAATGAATCTATATGAATCATGTTGTGGGTTCAATCTGATAGTTCTCTAACAGGTCAGCCAAAATAGAAATTAAGTTTTTTTCTAAAAGGGAAATGCAAATTAAGATGAACACAAACATTAGTTATCATAATAGCTGATCATACATACATACTTGCTAAGAGCAAAAGCTTGCCAGAGTTTTACCACCCATACAATTAATTAGCAGTTCAGATAAGATAACCTTATATAAGTATAACTACAAATGCATTTGCTAAGGGCTCATGGGACAACAGAACTAGACAACCGCGAACTTTATGACCAGCATGTCACAGCGGCATCGAAAGATCTTGACCTTCAACTTTGATCCAATGCGAAGTTTGGCACCGTCAATGAACTTTTTCCACCTGGAAGTAACAGCCAAGCGGCCATCTGTGGGACTGACAGAGTACCGTCCCTCCACGGTGAGACCTTCACTCTCCATGACGAGGGATATCTTGCCCCTTCGGCCAGCATTGAGATCCTTGGAGATACTTTTAGGCAATTTCTGATTCAAAGCAAGAGATACCACCAAAAATTAGTCAATGGCACCAATGCACTGAACCATGTGAGACTTTGAGCAGAGAAGACATCAAGATAAGAGCAGTTATGCTGTCATATACTCACGAACATAGCCTTCGGATGCGTCCTGGTCACCACACGGGTGGCCACGCAATGAGCGAGACCTCGGTGATCTGGCTGGGGCAGGTGCATGAGCCTGGGCTGGTACAGCTGGTGCTGATGCAGGAGACTGCTGGGCAGGTGCGTAAACGGTGCCTCTAGAGGAACCGGTGCTGATGCGGAGACTGTTGGGCAGGTGCAGTAAACGGTGCAGCTAGAGGAACCGTGCTGATGCGAGCCTGCTGGGCATGTGTAGTATATGGGGCCTCTAGGAACCAATGCTGATGTAGGGGACTGCTGGGTAGATGCGTAAACGGAGCTGGTACAGGAACCGGTGCTGATGCAGGAGAGTGGGAAGCCGGTGCCGGTGCTGGTGTGGTTGCCCTTTGTGACATCCGCTCCTGTTCCGTCAGGGGATCTGCAGCTTTGATCATGTTAAACCCAGCAAGCTAGAACAGAGGGAATGGTTTAGAACAACTGCTCAGAATGCAGTTATCAAAATATAGAAAAAAGTTACATATTATATATTTGGAAGTGTCTCCAACTCTGTAAGCAGTTACGTATATCTGCCCGTTTGAGTTTCTGATCCTCAGCTCGTCGCCCTTCTTCAGACCGTAGTCAAAAGCAAACTTTCTCCAATCATGTCCATACAAATATGTGATGGCCTGCGTCTTGTAGACATACACCTCATAGACCGTGTAGGTGTTCATCAATTTGCCATTGCCATGCATAGTGAAAGATCCTTCATGCGGACACATCTGGTTAATCATTGGACGAAGTTCACAAGGTACAGTCTGCATGTGAAAATTGATACAAATGTAAGAAGCAGGAAGACTAAAAACAAGACTTTACTATATGCCAATTCATGCTAAACCACTGAGAATACATACCTGTAACTCTGTGAAGGAGCTACTAGAAAGGTAGATAGAGCCATAGGAGGTGTTATATGCGGGGTATGTACATGGGCCCGCCATATTCCCGCAAGCTCGGCATCGGGATGGTGAAGGAAACATGGGAGGTACTACTGGTGCGTAGCGCTGAACGTAAGTGGAAGAATTAGGTTGTGTAAAGTGCATAGTTCAGAGCAATGCAAATGTTGACAAGCAAGTGCATAACACTATGTTACAAACTGAACAGTGAAAAATTAGTGTATGATGAATATAAGCATGCTAATTTGGTGTTTCCGAATTCCAAAAAGCATTAGACAGAGCCAGTGATAATATCAGACATAAATCATGGCATGTATATGTGGCTTAAGAAAATATACCCGAACCCTTGGATGGTTACGGCCCGGCTGATCCTTGGACTTGAGCTTATATAAGCATCCAGAAGGTGGGGCTGACAGTAACTTGGTGGCAGCCTCTGCAGATGCCTCATCAGCAGCAGTTGCAATCCTTTTGACCAATGAAGGCTTAGCAGTTTCAGTCTGCATATAAAAATTGAAGAGCAACAGACATCAGCAGTGATATATAAAATGAATCTATGAGACACTGATGCATATAGTGCTGGATGTAAGTGGAAGAATAGGTGTGTGTGTTTCGAACTATTGGTAAGCATTAGACAAAGCCGGCAATAAACAGACAAAAATCAAATCATGTATGAGGATTAAGAAAATATACCTGCTTACTGAAAAGGGTACCACCCAGCTGGCCCGTGGCCTTGTGCTTGAGGAGGTTTCAGAAGATGGTGGCAGCACCATCGTCTTCACAGCAGCCTCATCAGGATCATTTTTTATCCATTTGAGTAGAGGAACAGAAGTTTCATCCTGCATATGAATAGCAACAGAACTCATCATTGATATTTAATAAATCTATGAGATAGACTGATGCAAATAGTGCGGGGTGTAAGTGGAAGAATAGGGTTGTGCATAGAGAACAGTTGACAACAATGCAAATGATTACAAAAGAAGCCAATGGAAATCAACAGTTTATATACTGGATGAGACAGACTGAAAAGTGAAAAATTAGTGTATGATGATTGTAAGCAAACGCAGTGTTTCTGAACTTTTGGTAAGCATTAGACAAAGCCAACAGTAATTAAACAGATAATAATGAAATCATGTATGTGGATTAAGAAAATATACCAGATTCATTAAAAGGTCACCACCCAGCTGGCCCATGGCCTCGTGCTTGTAGAGGTTTTCGGAAGATGGTGCCGGCACCATCGTCCTCACAGCAGCCTCATTAGCCCCATTTTGCATCCACTTGAGTAAAGGCGCAGCAGTTTCAGCCTGCATAAGAATGGGAACAGATCTCAGCAGTGATATTGAATGACTCTGAGACAGACTGATGCATATAGTGCTAGATGTAAGTGGAAGGGTATGGCCGTGTATGGACAACAGTTCACAACAATGCAAGGGTGTGTTCGGTTCTGAAACAGCGTGGAATGGAATGGAATGGTTCCATTTCAGAGGAATGGAATGGTTACATTTTTGTTCGGTTGGGAAAAATGGAGAGCAGAAGAGATCGAGGTTAAACTAACCAATTGTCTCAAAATTGTAATTAACAATTGCAAATGACATTTTAATCTCAAAGTCGTAATTAACAGCGCCTAATGGTGCTCTTTTAATCTAAAAATCGAAATTAACATCATTTTATGTTGGGTTAGGGGAACTGGAGTAGATGAACATTACTGTATGATGATTGTAAGCAAACGAATTTGGTGTTTCTAAACTTTTGGCTTCGAGATCTTATGGGTTTCAACTCTAGCCTACCCCAACTTGTTTGGGACTGAAAGGCTTGGTTGTTGTTGTTGTTGTTGTAAACTTTTGGCAAGCATAGAAAAAACCGACAATAAACAGAGAAAAATCAAGGCATGTTTTGTGGATTAAGAAAATATACCATATTCATTAAAAGATCACCACCCAGCTGGTGCGTGGCCTTGTGCTTGTAGAGGCATTTAGAAGATGGGGGCGGCATCAACATACTGGCAGCCTGATCAGCCGCAGTTTTGATCTTCCTTTTGAGTAAAGGCCCTAAAGTTTCAGTCTGCATATGAATAGCAAAACAAAAGGCAGACCTCAGCAGTGATATTGAATTACTGTATGAGATAGACTGATGCATATAGTGGATGCTCTTAGCCTTTTGCAGCGTGAACACTAGCTATGGACAGACAAAAAAACTAGTTAACTCAGCTTTGTCTAGATATGAATGTACTACCACCATCCAAAAGCTTAAGCCTTATTTATTTTTGAGAAATCAAAACAAGCAAAGTTTGACCAAAATTTTAGAACATTCTATCAACAAATATAATACTGTGTAGATACCGTAGGAAAATATATTTTATTATCTATTTAATGATATTAATTTTGTATTTTGCATGTTACTGATTTTTGGTAAAAGCTTAGTCAAACATGGTATAGTTTGACTTTCTAAAAATAATATAAGCCCAAAGCTTTGGGATGGCAGTAGTATCTAGAGCTAAAACACATCTAGATACATCCGTATCTACAGATAGTTGAGTCAATTAATTTGGATCTGAGGGAGTATCAGATTCAGACTACATCATGGTAAGTTGGTTAAAAAAATTACCCTGGGCGGTCCCTGCCCAGCTCGGCAGTGGCATTTCGCTTCTTGTGCTGCAGATCGGGCCATGCTCCTGCAGCAGGTGGGCGCTATTCTCGTTCCCCATAGCCTCAGCACGGAACCTGGAGAGGTACCAATACAGAGAATATAGAGCATGGTGTCACAGAGGCTTTACGCACAAACAGCTGAAGACATGTGCTACTTTAAGCATATTCCAGAACAGGAACAGATTGAGGATGCAGAGACCAGAGAGACACTTAAAAGGTAAAGAGTGGATAAGCAAACGGAGTACCTGCTTCGCGGGGCTGGGGACGCAGCTCAGGCTCAGCCAACTGCCCACATGCGTGGTGGCCTTACGCTCCATTGCCCCCACCGCCGAGGTCTTGCCTTTCTGTACAAGCTGACAAAAGATACAGTGAGGATCAGCAGAAACTACAAAGGTTGCAAATGTCGACAAATAAAGGAAGAACACCCCAATCCAAGCAAAGGTAGCCCCCGCCCCCACCCCCATCAATCACTCCCAGCTCGAGGGTGACCAGAAAGACCCCTTTGCCCAGAATAGGAAAGAGATGCGCAAGATATCGAGGAGAGGAAAAAAGAACCGATCTCGAGAAAGGAGAGAACATTACTAGTCCTACCTAATCCGCTTGGGCTAGATGCAGCTTGCCCCTCCAAGCTGGATGCCTGGACGGTGGAGGCGAAAGGAGGGGATCGAGCTAGCGGCTTGCATCCGTCGGCAATCGGCACTCGATCGGGAGAGAAGGGGTGCTACATAAAGGGGAGGGGTAACATATTTTATTACACAGTGAACTTACTGATGTGACTAGTCATTACATGTCTCACTGAAACTAGGGCCCATAGTGTGGCACCCCAAATTTACTTGAAGCTGCCCGGCGGGACGCATTGGCGCGTCAAGAAACCCCCGAATTGTAGCGGGGAAATGAAACATTTCACAAAAATTCGAAATTCAAGCACACCGCCACGCGCCAAGCACGCGGCTGTTCCTTCCTCTTCCTCGGTTCCTCCTCCCCTATCCGAAAAAACCCCAAATCCCAAGCTCAAACCAAAAAAAAAAAAAAACAAATCCCCTGGCCGCCATGCATGTCCTCGTTAACCCGCTGGAGATCGTTCCCGGACGATGCGGACCACCCGCCCTGAGATCCAGAATTCCGTCCACCTCGAGGCACTGCGTGCTGTCTCGCAGCAGCGGCTTGAGGGCGCTGAGAGGAAGTTCCGCCGGAAAGTGCTCATGGCAACCGTGCAAGCTCACCGGCGTGCTGTATCCCGAGAGGAACTGGTCAAAGCTTTGCTATTCGCCACACACAAAAAAATTGCGGGCCAAGATCTGGTCAAAGCTTCGTCGATGGCTTGCCGCGAGAGGCTTGGAGTCCAGAGTCAATAAACTAGCTGCTCGAGGACTTGGGCGGTTTACACGGATTCATATTAACTGACTCAAGTTTGTTAGTCTAGTTAACAAATGCATCTAGATACATCCATATCTAGACAGAATTGAGTCCATTAATATGAATCAGAGGGGAGTACCTGAAAGTGTTTCATGCTACCAACTAATGCGCTGGCAGGAATCGCTGTAGAAGTAATTGTGCTACTACTTGTACGATGAACTGATTGTGTGGGTGTCGAATTTTGCAACGCGATCATCCACTGAATGCTTAATCTAGCGCCAAAGGCGTACAAATCATAACATACTACAGCACCAGAACATAAGAGTACGAATCATAAAGTAGCTCAACATTTTGCATCAGGGCTGGGTGGTCTGAGACTACCGGGACGCCCCTGATGATCTCCGGGTGTGCATCCTCTTCAACGCAAAGCTGTGTACTCGGTCCACGGCCTCCTTCTGTAGGCTGGATAATCTCAGGTGCAGGACCTTCGTCTATGAGAGGCTCGTCATCGGTACCATCCACAGGTGCATCAGGGCTGGGTGGTCTTGAGACTACCCGGACGCCCGTGATGATCTCCGGGCGTGCATCCACTTCAACGCAAAGCTGTGTACTCGGTCCACGGCCTCCTTCTGTAGGCTGGATAATCTCAGGTGCAGGACCTTCGTCTATGAAAGGCTCGTCATCAGTACCATCCACAGGTGCATCAAACTGAGATTCATCTTCAAATCTCCCATCAAACTGAGAGACCTCTTTAACTCTATGCTTCTGCAATTAGTACATCAACCGATTAGACAAACATCTAAGGGATGCAACCTGAACAAATGCCGTTTTACATATTTACCTTCTCATCTGGCACAGCACATGTCCCAGAGCTGAAACCCGTTTCCTGAAGCAAGCGCTTTTTCTCTCCTTCCCGTCCATCCATCTGCAACAAGTTAAATTTGAGTACAGAACCTTGCACAGCAATGCAAACTATTGATTGAAACAGCGGCAGCATCAATATAAATAATTAACTACATATGCCAGCACACATACAGTGTGAGCAAGATCTGCTTCTCCTGCTAAAGGATCATTATATGGTTCACCATGCTAAACCCGCCTAACATATGTGCGGTCCATCCCAAAAATGTGTAAATGATCTGCCACTACAGGGTGAGGCCTCTTCTCACCATTCATACATGTGCAGCGCGGGCAATACACGTCCAGGTTGTGACCATCATGAGCTCTAATAAACCCCATAAAGGGTTGAACACCATTTATATATGAAGGGGAACATAAGTGTCCATGCAGTTTCCAAGTTCTGTCCATCTGTTTAATTATGAGATACAGTGGTTGGTGATTAATTTAAGGCGAAGTAGGAAATGTATATCCATCGAGTACAAAACTATACTACATGATTATGCATTTCAGCAATCATGTCGAGTACAAAACAAAAAATGCCCATCGACATTTTAGCAAACAGATCGTGTACAAAACTCTGCCATGGCATTTCAGCAAATTAACGGATCGAGTGCAGAACTGACTCTATATGCCCACGCAAATGAACAAATTGATCGATGACAAATCGAGCGGAAAACTATAAAGTGCCAATTAGTTCGAGCATACTGACGAATTTTTTTAGCAGCATCAAGAAAATATAAATCGTTAGGCTGTCTTGCCCGATACATGATTGAGCTAGAGATAGCAGCCCTACCGTGGATCAACTTGACCGCCGGTGCGTCTCGAGAAGAACGACGGGGAGGGGAAGCTTCTTCTTCGCACGGACGGGACGGGGAGGGGAAGCTCTTCGCACGGACGGGGATAAGTTGTGTACGGGTGGGTGGGGGGTCATGCGGCCGGGCCGCCGGGGTGATAATTAAGGTTGGTAGGTGGCGTTTAATGGAGTTGCGTGTGTAATTTGCCGTGCACAAGGTTGAGGAATAGGCGGTTCCCTTTGCCGCGCGCACAATTCAAACTATCCCGCCCATGTAGTTTAAATTCGCCATATTTTCGTTAAATCGACATAAAGTCATGTGAGTGGGGGAAAATTAGCAAAGTTGCTTGAAAAATAGTAAAACTCTGGAATTATCCTTTAAATATGCTCTACTTCGTGTGAAAATCGGGGTGTGGAAGCATGTTGAGCTGTTTTATTTGTACTTTCTTCATTAAAACTCCCATTTTATGCACTTTGGATGGAAAGAAATCATTTGTACATAAATTTTGACAACGCCATTTGCAAACACTAATTGTTTACATGCCAAGATGCACCCATCCACCAAATATATATGTGGCAAAAGTTTATCACAATCTAGCAGATATGCATAATTAGTGAGGGACCCCTTTTGATTTTGTGCAATTTCCACTAATTAGGTAGAGATCGAGAAGGGTTAATTAATTAGGCCATGTTAGGGGTTATGTGTTTTAATAGGTTGTGTGGATTCAAATACAACTTCTTTATTTGTGTGCTATGATTAATCAAAACTAGATCGATCGACTGCGCACACATTATTAGAGGCGCATGCCTTTGCGCACAAAGTGCATGTGTGTGTTGTTGGCCACCAACGAGAGAGAGAGAGAGAGAGAGAGAGAGAGATAGAGGTAGAGAGAGCTACATACGAGAGAGCGATTGAAATCCCAAATTAAACACATATATATGCATGGCACATTTAATTTAATTAGAGGACCGCGAGGCACCCCTGGCCTGCTTGATGCATAATTAAGTGTCATTGGCCTATATATAGGGTTTAATTAGGGTTTAGGGTTTAGGGTTAGGAGGTTAGGGTTTAGGGTTTAATGTTTATGGTGTTTAGGGTTTAGGGATTAGGGATTAGGGTTTATTTAGGGTTTAAGGTTTAGGGATCATCGATCGAGTGCGCACACACACATTATTAGAGGCACACGCGCCTTTGCGCATAAAGTGCATGCGTATATGTGTGTGTTTTTTGGCCACCAACGACATATAGATGATCGAGAGAGAGATTGAAATCCCCCAAGAATATGTTCAAATATATATTAAAATATATGCACGAATTAATGCATGCATGGTAGGCCATGCATGCACACTAATTATATATATATTATGAGGAAACTTAATCAAATGTGTTTTCATTCGAGAGAACTTGTCAAAATTCAAGTTAATTAATTTATCATCGATAATTATATAATTAATTAATGAATCTCAGGGAGATGTTATACAACATATGATCGATATATAGGCCATGTATATATTAATTGGTTTTAATCTACCGTTTTTGCTAGCTAGCTGCATGCTATATATAGAGCATGTTTTTATTAGATCGGGTTATAGCTAGTATAGTTTAGGGTTATGTGTTTTAATTAACTAGGGTTTGATTAGCTAGGGGTTAGTTATATATATATGGTTTAGGGTTAATGCATGTCACATTTAATTTAACTAGAGGACCGCGAGGCACCCCTGGCCTGCTTGATGCACAATTAAGTGTCGTTGGCCTATATATATAGGGTTTAATTAGGGTTTAGGGTTAGCTAGCTGGGTTTAGGGTTTAGTGTTTTGGGTGTTTAGCTAGGGTCTAGGGTTTAGGGTTTAGTGTTTACTGTGTTTAGAGGGTCTAGGGTTTAGTGTTTAGGGTGTTTAGGGTCTAGGGTTTAGGGTCTAGTGTTTAGGGTCTATGGTTTAGGGTTTAATTAGTGTTTAGGGTGTTTAGGGTTTAGGGTTTAGTGTTTACGGTGTTTAGGGTCTAGGGTTTAGGGTTTAGTGTTTAGGGTCTAGGGTTTAGGGTTTAATTAGTGTTTAGGGTGTTTATAGGGTTTAGGGTTTAGGGTTTAGGGTTTTAGGGTTTAGGGTTTAGGGTTTAGGGTTTATGGTTTAGGGTTTACGGTGTTTAGGGTCTAGGGTTTAGGGTTTAGTACATGTTTAGGGTGTTTAGGGTCTAGGGTTTAGTGTGTTTAGGGTGTTTAGGGTTTAGGGATTAGGGATTAGGGTTTTAGGGTTGTTTAAGGTTTAGGGATCATCGATCGAGTGCGCACACACATTATTAGAGGCACACGCGCCTTTGCGCATAAAGTGCATGCGTATATGTGTGTGTTTTTTGGCCACCAACGACATATAGATGATCGAGAGAGAGAGATTGAAATCCCCCAAGAATATGTTCAAATATATATTAAAATATATGCACGAATTAATGCATGCATGGTAGGCCATGCATGCACACTAATTATATATATATTATGAGGAAACTTAATCAAATGTGTTTTCATTCGAGAGAACTTGTCAAAATTCAAGTTAATTAATTTATCATCGATAATTATATAATTAATTAATGAATCTCAGGGAGATGTTATACAACATATGATCGATATATAGGCCATGTATATATTAATTGGTTTTAATCTACCGTTTTTGCTAGCTAGCTGCATGCTATATATAGATCATGTTTTTATTAGATCGGGTTATAGCTAGTATAGTTTAGGGTTATGTGTTTTAATTAACTAGGGTTTGATTAGCTAGGGGTTAGTTATATATATATGGTTTAGGGTTAATGCATGTCACATTTAATTTAACTAGAGGACCGCGAGGCACCCCTGGCCTGCTTGATGCACAATTAAGTGTCGTTGGCCTATATATATAGGGTTTAATTAGGGTTTAGGGTTAGCTAGCTGGGTTTAGGGTTTAGTGTTTTGGGTGTTTAGCTAGGGTCTAGGGTTTAGGGTTTAGTGTTCTGTGTTTAGAGGGTCTAGGGTTTAGTGTTTAGGGTGTTTAGGGTCTAGGGTTTAGGGTCTAGTGTTTAGGGTCTATGGTTTAGGGTTTAATTAGTGTTTAGGGTTTAGTGTTTACGGTGTTTAGGGTCTAGGGTTTAGGGTTTAGTGTTTAGGGTCTAGGGTTTAGGTTTTAATTAGTGTTTAGGGTGTTTATAGGGTTTAGGGTTTAGTGTTTAGGGTTTAGGGTTTTAGGGTTTAGGGTTTAGGGTTTAGGGTTTATGGTTTAGGGTTTACGGTGTTTAGGGTCTAGGGTTTAGGGTTTAGTGTTTAGGGTGTTTAGGGTCTAGGGTTTAGTGTGTTTAGGGTGTTTAGGGTTTAGGGGATTAGGGATTAGGGTTTTAGGGTTGTTTAAGGTTTAGGGATCATCGATCGAGTGCGCACACACATTATTAGAGGCACCCGCGCCTTTACGCATCAAGTGCATGCGTATATATGTGTGTTTTTTGGGCCACCAACGATATATAGATGATCGAGAGAGAGAGATCGATTGAAATCCCCAAGAATATGTTCAAATATACATTAAAATATATGCACGAATGCATTGTAGGCCATGCATGCACACTAATTATATATATATTATGAGGCAACTTAATCAAATGTGTTTTCATTCGAGAGAACTTGTCAAAGTTCAAGTTAATTAATTTATCACGATAATTATATAATTAATTAATGATTCTCAGGGATATGTTATACAACATGATCGATATAGGCCATGTATATTTTAATTGGTGTTAATCTACGGTTTGCTAGCTAGCTAGCTGCTATATATAGAGCATGTTTTTATTAGATCGGGTTATAGCTAGCTAGTATAGTTTAGGGTTATGTGTGTTAATTAAGTAGGGTTGATTAGCTAGGGTTAGTTACATATATATGGTTTAGGGTTAATGCATGGCACATTTAATTTTATTAGAGGATCACGAGGCACCCATGACCCACTCGATCGATGCACAATTAAGTGTCGTTGGCCTATACATAGGGTTTAATTGGGGTTTAGGATTAGCTAGGGTTTAGGGTTAGGGTTAGGGTACGTTTAGGGTCTAGGGTTTAGGGTTTAGTGTTTAGGGTTTAGGGATTAGGGATTTAAGGTTTTAGGGTTGTTTAAGGTTTAGGGATCATCGATCGAGTGCGCACACACATTATTAGAGGCACCCGCGCCTTTACGCATAAATTGCATGCATATATATGTGTGTTTTTTGGGCCACCAACGATATATAGATGATCGAGAGAGAGAGATCGATTGAAATCCCCAAGAATATGTTCAAATATACATTAAAATATATGCACGAATGCATTGTAGGCCATGCATGCACACTAATTATATATATATTACGAGGCAACTTAATCAAATGTGTTTTCATTCGAGAGAACTTGTCAAAGTTCAAGTTAATTAATTTATGACGATAATTATATAATTAATTAATGAATCTCAGGGATATGTTATGCAACATGATCGATATAGGCCATGTATATTTTAATTGGTGTTAATCTACGGTTTGCTAGCTAGCTGCTATATATAGAGCATGTTTTTATTAGATCGGGTTATAGCAGCTAGCTAGTATATATAGTTTAGGGTTATGTGTTTTAATTAAGTAGGGTTGATTAGCTAGGGTTAGTTACATATATATGGTTTAGGGTTAATGCACGACACATTTAATTTTATTAGAGGATCACGAGGCACCCATGACCCGCTCGATCGATGCACAATTAAGTGTCGTTGGCCTATACAGAGGGTTTAATTGGGGTTTAGGATTAGCTAGGGTTTAGGGTTAGGGTTAGGGTTAGGGTTAGGGTATGTTTAGGGTCTAGGGTTTAGGGTTTAGTGTTTAGGGTGTTTAGGGTTTAGGGATTAGGGATTTTAAGGTTTTAGGGTTGTTTAAGGTTTAGGGATCATCGATCGAGTGCGCACACACATTATATTATTAGAGGCACCCGCGCCTTTACGCATAAATTGCATGCATATATATGTGTGTTTTTTGGGCCACCAACGATATATAGATGATCGAGAGAGAGAGAGAGATTGAAATCCCCAAGAATATGTTCAAATATACATTAAAATATATGCACGAATGCATTGTAGGCCATGCATGCACACTAATTATATATATATATTATGAGGCAACTTAATCAAATGTGTTTTCATTCGAGAGAACTTGTCAAAGTTCAAGTTAATTAATTTATCACGATAATTATATAATTAATTAATGAATCTCAGGGATATGTTATACAACATGATCGATATAGGCCATGTATATTTTAATTGGTGTTAATCTACGGTTTGCTAGCTAGCTGCTATATATAGAGCATGTTTTTATTAGATCGGGTTATATCTAGTATAGTTTAGGGTTATGTGTTTTAATTAAGTAGGGTTGATTAGCTAGGGTTAGTTACATATATATGGTTTATGGTTAATGCATGGCACATTTAATTTTATTAGAGGATCGCGAGGCACCCATGACCCGCTCGATCGATGCACAATTAAGTGTCGTTGGCATATACATAGGGTTTAATTGGGGTTTAGGATTAGCTAGGGTTTAGGGTTAGGGTTAGGGTACGTTTAGGGTCTAGGGTTTAGGGTTTAGTGTTTAGGGTGTTTAGGGTTTAGGGATTAGGGATTTAGGGGTTTTAGGGTTGTTTAAGGTTTAGGGATCATCGATCGAGTGCGCACACACATTATTAGAGGCACCCGCGCCTTTACGCATAAATTGCATGCATATATATATATGTGTGTTTTTTGGCCACCAACGATATATAGATGATCGAGAGAGAGATTGAAATCCCCAAGAATATGTTCAAATATACATTAAAATATATGCACGAATGCATGGTAGGCCATGCATGCACACTAATTATATATATATATATTATGAGGCAACTTAATCAAATGTGTTTTCATTCGAGAGAACTTGTCAAAATTAAAGTTAATTAATTTATCACGATAATTATATAATTAATTAATGAATCTCAGGGATATGTTATACAACATGATCGATATAGGCCATGTATATATTAATTGGTGTTAATCTACGGTTTGCTAGCTAGCTGCTATATATAGAGCATGTTTTTATTAGATCGGGTTATAGCAGCTAGCTAGTATAGTTTAGGGTTATGTGTTTTCATTAAGTAGGGTTGATTAGCTATGGTTAGTTACATATATATGGTTTAGGGTTAATGCATGGCACATTTAATTTAATTAGAGGACCGCGCACTGCTTGATGCACAATTAAGTGTCGTTGGCCTATATATAGGGTTTAATTAGGGTTTAGGGTTAGGGTTAGGGTTTAGGGTCTAGGGTTTAGTGTTTAGGGTTTAGGGATTAGGGATTAGGGTTTCAGGGTTGTATAAGGTTTAGGGATCATCGATCGAGTGCGCACACACATTATTAGAGGCACCCGTGCCTTTGCGCATAAAGTGCATGCGTATAGTTTAGGGTTATTTGTTTTAATTAAGTAGGGTTTGATCAGCTAGGGTTAGTTACATATATATGGTTTAGGGTTAATGCATGGCACATTACATATAGTTTAAATCTCAAGAATGTTTATACATGATAGGCCATATGTGCAAAGGAATTTTTTTCCTCGTGAACTTGTCAAAATTCAAGTTTATCAGTGCCAATGGAAACTAGTCCAAAAAATTACATAGAGGACCAAAAGTACTAGACAATAACTAATAGAACCTGCAACTTTACAAAAAGGACCCCAAAACATATAGAAGAAAATCAATCGAGTCCTTCTGGACCGCACATCAGATCTCTGCTCCGCATCCTTTCCAGCAACTCCGTCGCCGGGGACGCACCACTTGGGACGGTGTCGCCGGTAGTCGCCAGGACGAAGGAGAAGAAGGGCCTCAGCAACGGCATATTGGCTCTGAGAAGGGTCGCTGAAAGTCCAAGATGTGCACGGGCAAGACGGATGACGCCGTCGTATGCCCCGAGCTTGTGAACTTTAGCAGCTTGACTTCCCCATTGGCCAGATCTGAAGCACTGACCAAAGCAAGCCTCACCGTTAGCGCCATCACATTGATGGCACCAGATCGGGGTTTGGCCGGCAAGATCCGCCAGATTCACCATAGGCCAGATCTGAAGCCGATGACGAGATCCCCGACTCCATTGCGCCATTCTGCTCATGGGAAACACTGGATCTAAGCTTACAACAACACTAACTCCCTCGGATCCAAATTAGCTGACTCAACTTTGCTTATCTAAATATGGATGTATCCACACATGTTTTTACTCTAGATACATACACGTCTAAGGAAAGTTGAATCAATTAATTTAGTTCGGAGGGTGTACAATATACAGAGAGAAGTCGGCCTCGTCTCCGGCCGGCGAGGCCGCCGGAGAGAAGGGGGAGAGGAGCCGGGGGAGTGGGAGAGACTCGAGAGAGAAAGAGAAGAGGAAGAAATGAGAGCTCCCTGGGGAAGAACATTATTTTTGTCGTTCTGCTCGTAGCTTGAAACTGAAAATTTCGGCCACGCGCCAAATCATCCCGCCGCATCCATTCGAAAATCCCGTGACCAGTTTTACCCTTTTAACCCTGGTCCGGAAGCTACAACCCACCGACCATGGAGGGCTCATTCGGTAACAATGAAATATCTTGCCTAGATCCCGAACCCTCCCCACAGGCCCACACCCACCCACCAACCATTCGCCCCATTAGCTCAAAAATACTCTCACAAGCCAAAGCTCTGACTCTCTACAGTACTAGATCTGCTTCGCCGCATACTCCTCCACAGCGTAGCCTTGATCGTGTTGGCTGTCCACCCACCAGATCCGCTCCCCCGCCGCCCTCGCTCGTCACCGACGGATCTGCTTCACCGCCGACCTCGCCACCGACGGATCTGCTTCACCGCCGACCTCGCCACCGACGGATCTGCTACCGCCGACCTCGCCACCGACTACCTCGCCGCAGCGGCTGTATCAACTTCACCGAATACCTTGCCAGCCAACCAGATCTGCTTCACTAACGCCCGCTTCTACTGAAACATGGTCGATTCATCGTCTCCCGCGTTCGCCGCCGCTGGAATGCAAGTTGCCGCCCCCGTCCACCCCGCCGCAGCTTGGTTAGTACGCTGGCCCGTTAGATCGCGGTGTTTCTTTAGCCATGTTTTGTGTAGTTATTTGCAGATCTCATATGCCGTTAACTTTCTTGATGTGTTGCTTCGCATGAAGTTTGTTTAAATGTTGTACAGTACAAAAGCATTATCCGGTCGCTACCATCCTGTTCATTCTACTGACACCTGTGTGCATCCACATATTTATAGCCTTGTACCCATTCATTTGCTGCCAACTGTTTTTGTACTGCATGCTATTGTCGCACTGCTTTTATAGTCGTGCTATGGGCATTTCCAATCTGCTTGTTCTTATACCACGTCATTAGCTCACCGCTAGCTGTTTTCTCGTGTCTGCTATTCTCACACTGCTTTTATAATCATGCTATGTGCATTTCCAATCTGCTTGCTCTTATACCTCGTCTTTAGCTTATATAGTTATTGCTGCGTGCATGTCTGGTCTTTGTATTATCGTAGACTGACTTGTCAATGTTATTTTTCCTTGGGATTGATCATGCGAACCACTTATTAGAACATCCAACATTAACAGCGGGGACGCTAGGTAAGGTTGGAATCTGAGTTCGTGGTTGGTAATTTTGGCAGTTTACTTCCGTTATTATCTATAACCTATATGCATTGTTCCTTATGCAAGAGATTAACACTTGGAACCCTGCCATAGCAATGCCATTCATGCTTTACTATGTTTCTGCCTATTTGATATGCTTGTCTTGGAGAAACTTCGAGGGTGATTTGAACCTGACATTTGGTCATTCTTAATGCCAGTTTACTTTATGTGTAAAACCTTGGCATTACCCTACTCTAAATCTGAATGTCTGAAATTCGTATCTCATGCAAAGCAACATCTAGTTGGTTTTAATTTGATATCTGGTAACTATTGGCTTATTCATTTGGCAGCTCAAGTTTTTTGTTATTTGAAACCAGCTGACTTGGTCTTAAATGTGATATCTAAACACAGATTAAGGACAATGGAGCAGGAGGATTAGCATTTCACTTGATGGCTGAACCTAAAATGATAGGCATGTTGACCACGACTAGTGCACGCAAGAGAAGGACCTGCAGTGAGCCAGTATGTGCTTAGTACATACTGTTATCTGATCTCTACATTGCGTAATACATGTTTGAATAGTTAATTGTTGTAACTATGTTTACAATGTTACCAGAATGCTGTTTTAATGAAGCAGTCATCATTAGAAGATAGTCGCCAAAAAAGGATCTGTAGCGACCCTGTGCAACATTATGATGTAAGTTTGTGCTTAGTACAAGTTCCATACATGTCTTATTTATGCAACTTGTTATTATCTTATATCTACATTGCATAATAAATGTTTGCATAGTTCATCGTTTAACTCTTTTTGCATTATTATCAGAATGCAGTTGTGATGAAGCAATCTTCATTAACTGTGAGGCCCACAAAAAGTTCTGATCTTTCTTCTGATGCATCTTCTCATAGCCGTCAACCTAGACCATTTCTTTCATCAGACAGTAAATATCTCAAGGCTGTACTTTATAAAAGACATGGTATTGCTGCTTTAAGATCTGTAGCTGATATGTTGACAAAGAGTACACAAGATTCAATCAAGGCGATTGCCAAATGTCAACCTGTTATTGATGATGCTAATAGAAGTCCTCAATGATTCTATGTAATTTTTTTATTTGGGCACATTAATTGCCTTGTAATTTTCCTATTTGTTTTATTTGTGTATGTAATTGTGTGTATCATTGAAATCAGATTTTAGGCTCATGAAATTTAATGCAAGTTGACTAGTCAAACAAGTAGGGCCCTACAACAGATTGGGCCGGCCCACTTACAGTAGTGTGGGACCCACTTTCATTTTGGGCCGGCCCACTTCTTTAGTAGGCCGGCCCGGTTACACGATAGTGGGCTCCACATGCTTATTGGGCCGGCCACGCTCTATGGTGGTCCCACATGGTAAATGGGCCGGCCCTTTAATAGGAAGGTGGGACCCACTGTGTTTTGACCCACTATCTTGTTGGGCCGCCCACTTTCTATATGGTGGACCCCACATACCAAATGGGCCGGCCCACTTTCTATATGGTGGACCCCGCACACAAATGGGCCGGCCCTTTAATAGGATGGTGGGACCACTTTGTGTTTTGCCGGCCCACTATCTCGTTGGGCGGCCCACTTTCTACATGGTGGACCCCACACCAAATGGGCGGCCCATTAACGGGAATGTGGGACCCACATGTGTTTTGGCCGCCCACTATCTTGGTGGGCCGGCCAATTGTGTGGACCCATACTAAATGGGGCCCTTTTAACGGGAAGATCCTTGGTTTTGGCCGCCCACTATCTTGTTGGCCGCCCACTTGATATATGGTGGACCCCACACACTAAATGGGCCCTTTAACGGAAAGTGGGACCCACTGTGTTTTTTTACCACTAGCTTGTTGGGCCGGACCACTTGCTATACGGTGGACCCCACACACTAAATGGGCGGCCTTTTGAGGCAAGTGGGACCCACTGTGTTTTTGGCCGCCCGCTTCTGGGCGGCCGATTCTTGTAAGGTGGACCCCACATGTTAAATGGGCGGCCCATTTAACTTTGACCATCAACATTAGAGGTTAGGCCCGGCCCACGTAACTAATGGACCGGCCCAGCTATATAGTTGACCGGTCAAACTATGTCATCTGGCCCGACCCGCTTAAGACGTGGCAGGCCTCGTGTGGGCCTACCATCTACCACGGGGTTTCAGCCGTTAACGCCGTTAACTGCGATTAACGGCGTCGCCACGTGTCGTTTGCATGACGTCGCAGTCAACGGGCTCCGAAACACTTCCGCAACGGTCCGATTTTCCGTGGCGGAAGGGCGCCCGCGCGACGGACCGAAAAAATCGTCGTTGGACTTTGCCTGACGCAGTTTCCACAACGGAACCCATATCGTCGGGTTAGGCCCATAGGCGACGAAAAATACCCCTTAGCGGACGATTTTGAGACGTTGTCTATCAGAACTTTTCTTGTAGTGTATGTTGCGGATGTGTTTTCGTCAACCTCAGGGTCGGTGACACCGTCGTATAGATCGGCGAAGACCTCCCTACTATAAGTAGAATTGTTGGTAAAGTCGAAATTGGTGAAGCCGAAGTTGTTGAAGCTTTCTGAGTCGCTGTCTAGATCGGTTTCCGTGAACGACCCAAAAGTCATGTCATCGAGCAGATCGACGAGTGCCCCGCCGTCGGCAGGCTTGGTGAAGTGTGGCGGCGAAACTTCCTCATCGCCTGACTCGACAGATGATGCTGACGATCCCGAGAAATCGGACTCGACCGCTAATGGTCCCAAAAAGATCGGTGCCACGAGACGATGCCATCCTTCATTGAGACGTATCCGCTATAAGGGTACATTGCCTCTATGCGTGTTTTAGTAATTAATGACGGTCCTTATGAACTAATGTTTTCATTGAGTTTAGCTAAATTAAGAATGGAATTCAATTTATCCATTCTCTAGATTATGTGTTGAGTAATGGATGATCAATATATTATGATAGATGATAGCTCGAAATTTTGCGCTATTGTACTGAGGTTTTTAAGCTAATTACTTGTATTGTCACCCACTTCATGCTCCAGCTAGATACACATATGCCTATTTTGCATACTTACGAGTTCTTATTCACTTTCATACGAGCTTTGCAAATTTAGTAGTTTTAATAGGATTTTATTATGTTTTCCTTGTATTTTACATGTATTTAGGTGTTATGGAAAATCATGGAGAAAGGGAGGCAAAAGGACCAAGAGGGTACAATATGGGAGAATTACAAGCACCAGACTTAGCCATATGAGGTGTGAGAAAAGTGATATTTTCCCAACATATTATATTTAAGATCTAAGGCCATGGTGTTGTATCCCTCGTCCATACAAGTTCAACGAGCCAAAGAACACATAAATCAGAGTCCGTATGAAGAAATTGCGAGCAAAATACGAAAGCATCTGCAAGTTTAGCGACCGCCGGTATGGGCAGACCCCGCCCGTACCTCCGTCGCCTCTGTTTCGTTAAACGGAATAACATTTGTGAAGGCCTGATGGGCATATTCAGCCCCTAACTCCGTTGGTTCGCGAAACCGACCTCCGAAGTGCTTATTTAAGGAGGGGAGGAGCCAAGGAGGAGGCACAATCCATCCACGTCCTAAGGGGCAAAGACCTGCTCCATCACCGCCGTCTCCACAGCCACCACCTCCATCACCATCTCCACCAACATAGAAGATGAGGAGGAGGCTAGGATCTTGAAGGGCAACACATCGGTCTTCATCAAACATCATCATCAACGTCTTCATTGCAATCCCATTTGTCTACTTGGTTGTGATCCAAACTCTATTAGGATTTGCACTTGTATACAATTGTATCTTCATATTCAATTCATATTATTGTCATGATGTTGATGTCCTTCATGTATGAGTAGTTCCTCTGTTCTTGTGGAGATATGAAGAAACCCTAGTGACAAAGGATTAATTTGTCAATGCCTACAGATTGTAGACTAGGGTTATGCTGGAAGTAGAGGGCAAGTAGATCTCGAAGGTTTCAGCCGAAAAGTACACGCTGACTATGAAAACTAGGGTTTGTTGACAATAATCTCGATCCTTTCTGTCCTCGACTCCCCCTTATATAAAGGGTGGAGCGAGGATTTCGTAATACACAAGTTACGAGTTCGGGAGGGTTTCGTACCCAACCCGTAAGATTACAAATCTCTATCTTTCCTAATACAAACTATCTTTCCTTAACGCTAAATGGGCTTCCGAATCTTCTTATTCTTCGAGTCCTGGGCCTTTAGTAAACCCCGGGTACCATCTTTGGCAGGCCCATTGGGGATGCCTATGTCAGTAGCCCCCGAGATTTTTCTTGAATCGAAGAATCAGGGAAAATCTCCAATTTTACTCATTACATAATCTTTCGATATGCAAATATTATTTTGTACAGGGATATCGGTAGTTGGGGCTAGTTCATCTGACGGATCAGGTACTAGTTAACTGCTCTAGTGGCAATCCGCAAAAACCTACTTCAAGATCACGTCCCTGGACATGATCTCGGGATACTGGTGTAAACTTCGACAGGTGCCGCTTAAGGTCTTACCATTCTGTCGAGTCCCAGTCATATTTTATCGGGTACCTAACGCGTCCGTTAGGATTTTTCTTCGTATCTGTTGATACGGAACTAGATTATTGACTCTAGTGCAAGTGGGAGACTGAAGGAGATATGCCCTAGAGGCAATAATAAAGTGGTTATTATTTATATCTTTATGTTTATGATAAATGTTTATATATCATGCTATAATTGTATTAACCGAAACATTAGTACATGTGTGATATGTAGACAACAAGAAGTCCCTAGTATGCCTCTTAAACTAGCTTGTTGATTAATGGATGATTAGTTTCATAATCATGAACATTGGATGTTATTAATAACAAGGTTATATCATTATATGAATGATGTAATGGACACACCCAATTAAGCGTAGCATAAGATCTCGTCATTAAGTTATTTGCTATAAGCTTTCGATACATAGTTACCTAGTCCTTATGACCATGAGATCATGTAAATCACTTATATCGGAAAGGTACTTTGATTACATCAAACGCCACTGCGTAAATGGGTGGTTATAAAGGTGGGATTAAGTATCCGGAAAGTATGAGTTGAGGCATATGGATCAACAGTGGGATTTGTCCATCCCGATGACGGATAGATATACTCTGGGCCCTCTCGGTGGAATGTCGTCTAATGTCTTGCAAGCATATGAATAAGTTCATAAGAGACCACATACCACGGTACGAGTAAAGAGTACTTGTCAGGAGACGAGGTTGAACAAGGTATAGAGTGATACCGATGATCAAACCTCGGACAAGTAAAATATCGCGTGACAAAGGGAATTGGTATCGTATGTGAATGGTTCATTCGATCACTAAAGTCATCGTTGAATATGTGGGAGCCATTATGGATCTCCAGATCCCGCTATTGGTTATTGGTCGGAGTGAGTACTCAACCATGTCCGCATAGTTCACGAACCGTAGGGTGACACACTTAAAGTTGGATGTTGAAATGGTAGTACTTGAATATGGAATGGAGTTCGAATATTTGTTCGGAGTCCCGGATGAGATCCGGACATCACGAGGAGTTCCGGAATGGTCCGGAGAATAAGATTCATATATAGGAAGTCATATTCCAAGTTTGGAAATGATCCGGTGCATTTATGGCAGGTTCTAGAAGGTTCTAGAAAAGTCCGGAAGAATGACACTTTGGAAAGTGGAGTCCCGAAGAGACTCCACTTGCATGACCAGCCAACCCTAAAGGGGAGGAGTCCAAGGTGGACTCCCCTAGGGTGGCCGGCCAACCCACCTCAAGGAAAGGTGGGAGTCCCACCTTGAGTGGGACTCCCTCCTTGAGTAGGTTTCCCACATATGGGAGGTTTTAGTGTTGGGGTCTTATTCGAAGACTTGGACTAGAACTCTTGGGGCTTCCACCTATATAATGAGGGGCATAGAGAGGGGGCTGGCCACTTCAAGCCTCAGCCTTGGCCGCACCCCTTAGAGGGCCGGCGCCCAACCCCCTCTCTCCCCAAACCCTAGCGGTCTCTCTCCTCCACCACATCCCGCACGCTTTAGCGAAGCTCCGCGGATTTCTCCACCGCCACCGATACCACGCCGTCGTGCTGTCGGATTCAAGAGGAGCTACTACTTCCGCTGCCCGCTGGAACGGGGAGGTGGACGTCGTCTTCATCAACAACCGAACGTGTGACCGAGTACGGAGGTGCTGCCCGTTCGTGGCGCCGGAACCGATCGTGATCAAGATCTTCTACGCGCTTTTGCAAGCGGCAAGTGATCGTCTACCGCAGCAATAAGAGCCTACTCTTATAGGCTTTGGAATCTCTTCAAGGGTTAGTCTTGATCATCCCCTCGTTGCTACCGTCTTCTAGATTGCATCTTGGCTTGGATTGCGTGTTCGCGATAGGAAAATTTTTGTTTTCTATGCTACGTTATCCTACAGTGGTATCAGAGCCGTGTCTATGCATAGATGGTTGCACGAGTAGAACACAATGGTTTTGTGGGCGTTGATGCTTATGTTATCTTTAGCTTGAGTACTTTGCATCTTTGTGGCATAGTGGGATGAAGCGGCTCGGGCTAACTTTACATGACCGCGTTCATGAGATTTGCTCCACGCTTGACATGCAACTTGTATTGCATAAGTGGCTTTGCGGGTGTCTGTCTCTCCTACTATAGTGAAGATTCAATTTACTCTTCTATTGACAACACTAGTATCACCGTTGTGGTTCATGTTCGTAGGTAGATTAGATCTCACTCGAAAACCCTAAACCACGTAAAATATGCAAACCAAATTAGAGACGTCTAACTTGTTTTTGCAGGGTTTGGTGATGTGATATGGCCATGATGTGATGATGAATATGTATGAGATGATCATTATTGTATTGTGGCAACCGGCAGGAGCCTTATGGTTGTCTTTAAATTTCATGTTGAGTATTATTTCAAAGTAGTTGTAATAGTTGCTACATGAGGTGAACAATCATGAAGACGGCGCCATGGACCTTGACGCTACGCCGATGATGATGGAGATCATGCCCGTTGATGATGGAGATCATGTCCGTGCTTTGGAGATGAAGATCGAAGGCACAAAGACTAAAGGGCCATATCATATCACATATGAATTGCATGTGATGTTAATCCTTTATGCATCTTATTTTGCTTAGATCGCGACGGTAGCATTATAAGATGATCCCTCACATTAATATCAAGATAATAAAGTGTTCTTCCCTCGTATGCACCGTTGCCAAAGTTCGTCGTTTCAAAGCATCTCGTGATGATCGGATGTGATAGATTCAACGTTCATATACAACGGGTGTAAGCCATGTTGCACACGCGGAATACTTGGGTTTGCTTGACGAGCCTAGCATGTACAGACATGGCCTCGGGACAACGGAAACCGAAAGGTTGAACACGAGTCATATGGATGATATGATCAACATGTTGATGTTCACCATTGAAGCTACATCATCTCACGTGATGATCGGTTTTGGTGTAGTGGATTTGGATCGTGTACCACTTAACAACTATGAGGGATGTTGTATTAAGTGGGAGTTCATTAGTAATTAGATTAAAACATGAACTAATTATCATAAACATAGTCTGAGTAGTATTTTGAATTAATTTTGTAGTATTGGCATCCGTTTTTCTACCATGCGCTAGTCTTATTATTGAGATAGAAATACTGTTAAAATCTGATAAGAAACTTTACGGATTGGTACCGTATTGTTAAAGAATCAAGAATTGATTAAGTCCTATTGCAAACTTTTAGTAAACCTCACATTGATAATTCAAAGAGCTATGGTTTAAATTAGTACCTACAATTATCTTGTCTCCGTGAAACTTGATGTTCAAATTTGTTTGAAAAGTAAGGAGCTGAAAAGTTTGTTTTCAGAAATAAGCGAGGTATGAGATATATGCGATATCTAAGACCTTACTGCAAGATGATAGAATATAATCTAGTGAGACTACATAAACTCATAAGTTTTATGGGAATGTACAAAGGTTGAAGACGCCCGGCGTCCCAATCCTCCAACTATTGGGGCACTAACGATATTCGCATATCCATGAAGTGATCGTCCTTAGTATGCACCGTTGCTAAGACTCGTCGTTTCGAAGCATCTCGTGATGATCGGGTGTTATCGATTCTACGTGTGCATACAACGGGTGCAAGCTAGATTTGCACATGCGAATACTAAGGTTAAACTTTACGAGCCTAGCATGTACAGACATGGTCTCGGAAAGTCGTCATGATATGATGGATAAAATTATGAGTGAAATTGTTCATCATATTACAAAGTTACTAATAGTGAAATCTGGAACACTTGTCATATGATGATCAACTTCAAAGTAAGAACCTCAAGGTTATTGGTATTTGACCAACAAACCTAGAAGTCAATGATGTTGAAGTGTTTTTCTGAATAATGAGGAAAGCTAAAAGAGAAACTATAAAAGATATTTTGGCAGAAAGAAAAGAAAAGACTAGAAAGTCTAGCTCAGGTGTATATAAATGATATACATGTTATGGATGTATTCCTCGTTTGGTCACACAATAAAATTCTTGGGTATTTGTACCACATTGGTTGGTATGAAGTGTCATACAAAACAACGCAATACAAGAATACAATGGCCTAAGTGACTGACAAGGAATATGATAGGTATGCACGTCTGGAACAAAAATAAAGTGTTATTATGTTCATCGTTGGCATTCTATCTAGCCCTTAGAATTTATAATAAAGAACTTAATAATTGTTATTTTGCTCTGGTCAAATGAAAACAATGAGTTGTTCAAATTATGACATTACTCCATGTATGATGGATAAGTTATTATAAATCTTAATGGTGAAACACACATACATAACACTGACGCTAAAATGCCATAAGGCAAATGATTTGAATTCCACTTATTTGTGGAACCGCCATTTAGGTCATGTTAGAAAGGAACGCATGAAGGAACTCCATGCAAATGGATTTTTGGAGTCACTTGATTTTTGAATCATTTGACGCTTGCAAATCTTTTCTAAAGAGAATGATTAAAATACCGTTCATAGGCCAAAAGTTGAACGGGCAACTAACTTAGTGGAAAAATACATGATGATGTATGTGGTTCACTGGGCATAGTTGTGTGCGGGAGATTCTTCTACTTCATGAAAACTTTCAACAATGAATTGAGTATATATATGTTGATATATTCAATAAGGAAGAAGTTTGAAACATTTGAATGGATTCAAATAAATTTCAGCATGAAGTGGAAATCATCGTAATAGAAAAGTCAAATATCTATGATTGGATCATGGTAGAAATATTTGAATTACGAGTTTTAGCGAACATCTAAGAGAGTTATGAAATTGTTCTACAACTCACATTTCTTGGAGTATCATAATGATGATATAGTATCCAAGATATGTATCCAAACCTTGTTGGATTAATGATGAGATAAAATATTATGACGCCATTATATTTTTGTGGATTATGCTTTAGTGACTACCGCTTTTACACTGAATAGAGCATCATCATGATCCGTTGAAATGACACCATACGAGTTATGGTATGGGTATAAACCCTAATAGTCTTTCTTTAAATTTTGGTCTAAGAGTTTACAACCAAAATCGGATGAATGTCTTTGTTGGTTATCCCAGAGAATTAATTGGGAATTCTTCCCACGAGACAAAGACAAAAGTGTTTGTCAATGTTTCTTATTTCCGAGAAATTGTTTCTAGTGAAGTATTTGAGTGGGAGAACAATATAATTTGATAAGGTTTATGAACCTGAGCATAATGATCAGAGTAGCGCAGCATCGGAATTTGTTTCGGAAGCGGCCACGACGATCATGGCTCCCATGACTACAAAGTGTTTTAGCCATGGAGATCGAAGTACATATTGAACCTTGTAGGTATGGTTTACTTTGTGATCAAATAAATGATTTGTGAACAAAGGATTGATTTTGAATAATGATAAACCAACTACAAACAAAGAAGTTATGATGGGCCCTGACTCCGTTAAAATGGCTATACACCATGAAATCCAAGATAGATGAATACTTTTTGAAAGTAAATGGATCTATAAAATTGATGAACTTGGATGGAATATCCTTGAATAAGCTCGACTTGTCGAAAAGTTGTTTACGACAAAGTTCAAAGAGTTGACTACGATAAGATTAGATCTTCCGTAGTAATGCTTATAGTCTATGTGGATTATTCTAGTAATCGCTACATATTTCTTTCATGAGATATGATAGTAGGATGGCAAAATACATTGCTTAACAGAAGTGTGTATTAAAGGTGTATACAAGATACAACCAATTGTTTTGCTAGTCCATGGAATACTAGATAGGTATACGAACTTCAATTGGATGAAGTGAGTATCGCGGAGTTGGAATCTTCACCGGATGAAATAATCAAAGAGTTTTTGATTTCATCAGATACGATGAAGAGGCTTGCATTTGCAAGAAATTAAGTGGGAGCGCTGAGACATATTTGTAATACTTTATGTAGCTGACATATCGTTGATTATAAATATTGTAATTATATAATTGATTAAAAGGTTTCATTAAGAATTAGCTTCAATGAAAGGATATGGACAGAAACATATTTAGTGTCAAGATCTATGAAGATAGATTAAAACACATAATAAGTTTAAGTCAAAGTACATAAAATGGATATTGAAGTAGTTCAATATAGAAATATTAAGAAGGTGTTCTTTGCATACAAAGGTTTAACAAGACTTGAGTGTATTTGACACTCAATGAGTAAAAACACTTGAGTGATTTTGGATCACAAATAATATGTACAAAATCAGATGTCCTATGCTCTAAAAGGTTAGGAGCATATACCAGAATGATTCATGTGATGATCATTGGACAAACAGTAAGAATATCCATGTGTGCTTTAGAAGAACCAAGGATATATATAGTTTTATATGGAGGAAATGACAAACAAATCGCTGTAAGGTGTTACACCGATATTGGTTTTGTCACATATAAAATATAATTTCAATCTCAAATTAGACTAAGTGTTGTTTAAAAGGTAGCACAATGAGCTAGAAGTTGTCTATGCTAGATTTAGAAGAGTTCTAAATATTGTGACGGATTCTACAAAAGAAGGCAGAGTATGTCATTGTTTTGACAATGACAAAGGATGTTAAGTCAAGAGGTTCTTTGAGAACTTGGTGTAGTTCCGATAGTGTCAGAACTTTGAAGCTATATTGTGTGTGACAATATTAGTGACATATTTCAGACCGCGGAATTAAGGTTCCACCAGAAGACCAAACATATTTAATACCGACTCATTTGGAAATGAGTGATGCGTTGAGACGCAAATGAATTTCAAAATACATACGTTTCTGAGCATGTCAGATCCGTAGACTAAAACCTCTCCCATAGGCGAAACATGATAAAGCACCAGAAGGCCAAGGTGTTATATCTTTACATATGTAAACTAGATTATTGACTCTAGTGCAAGTGGGAGACTGAAGGAGATATGCCCTAGAGGCAATAATAAAGTGGTTATTATTTATATCTTTATGTTTATGATAAATGTTTATATATCATGCTATAATTGTATTAACCGAAACATTAGTACATGTGTGATATGTAGACAACAAGAAGTCCCTAGTATGCCTCTTAAACTAGCTTGTTGATTAATGGATGATTAGTTTCATAATCATGAACATTGGATGTTATTAATAACAAGGTTATATCATTATATGAATGATGTAATGGACACACCCAATTAAGCGTAGCATAAGATCTCGTCATTAAGTTATTTGCTATAAGCTTTCGATACATAGTTACCTAGTCCTTATGACCATGAGATCATGTAAATCACTTATATCGGAAAGGTACTTTGATTACATCAAACGCCACTGCGTAAATGGGTGGTTATAAAGGTGGGATTAAGTATCCGGAAAGTATGAGTTGAGGCATATGGATCAACAGTGGGATTTGTCCATCCCGATGACGGATAGATATACTCTGGGCCCTCTCGGTGGAATGTCGTCTAATGTCTTGCAAGCATATGAATAAGTTCATAAGAGACCACATACCACGGTACGAGTAAAGAGTACTTGTCAGGAGACGAGGTTGAACAAGGTATAGAGTGATACCGATGATCAAACCTCGGACAAGTAAAAATATCGCGTGACAAAGGGAATTGGTATCGTATGTGAATGGTTCATTCGATCACTAAAGTCATCGTTGAATATGTGGGAGCCATTATGGATCTCCAGATCCCGCTATTGGTTATTGGTCGGAGTGAGTACTCAACCATGTCCGCATAGTTCACGAACCGTAGGGTGACACACTTAAAGTTGGATGTTGAAATGGTAGTACTTGAATATGGAATGGAGTTCGAATATTTGTTCGGAGTCCCGGATGAGATCCCGGACATCACGAGGAGTTCCGGAATGGTCCGGAGAATAAGATTCATATATAGGAAGTCATATTCCAAGTTTGGAAATGATCCGGTGCATTTATAGAAGGTTCTAGAAAAGTCCGGAAGAATGGCACTTTGGAAAGTGGAGTCCCGAAGAGACTCCACTTGCATGACCAGCCAACCCTAAAGGGGAGGAGTCCAAGGTGGACTCCCCTAGGGTGGCCGGCCAACCCACCTCAAGGAAAGGTGGGAGTCCCACCTTGAGTGGGACTCCCTCCTTGAGTAGGTTTCCCACATATGGGAGGTTTTAGTGTTGGGGTCTTATTCGAAGACTTGGACTAGAACTCTTGGGGCTTCCACCTATATAATGAGGGGCATAGAGAGGGGGCTGGCCACTTCAAGCCTCAGCCTTGGCCGCACCCCTTAGAGGGCCGGCGCCCAACCCCCTCTCTCCCCAAACCCTAGCGGTCTCTCTCCTCCACCACATCCCGCACGCTTTAGCGAAGCTCCGCCGGATTTCTCCACCACCACCGACACCACGCCGTCGTGCTGTCGGATTCAAGAGGAGCTACTACTTCCGCTGCCCGCTGGAACGGGGAGGTGGACGTCGTCTTCATCAACAACCGAACGTGTGACCGAGTACGGAGGTGCTGCCCGTTCGTGGCGCCGGAACCGATCGTGATCAAGATCTTCTACGCGCTTTTGCAAGCGGCAAGTGATCGTCTACCGCAGCAATAAGAGCCTACTCTTATAGGCTTTGGAATCTCTTCAAGGGTTAGTCTTGATCATCCCCTCGTTGCTACCGTCTTCTAGATTGCATCTTGGCTTGGATTGCGTGTTCGCGATAGGAAAATTTTTGTTTTCTATGCTACGTTATCCTACAGCTACGCCGCTCAGAACGGATCTGGGGTCTTACCTTCGCAAAGTTTTGCGGCATTCAGAGATTTATTCGCGACTTATAGCGCTCTGAGAATATATTGTCGAGTGCTTTTCGGCTGTTGGAATAGCACATTTTATCGAGTCATATTTGATGACTTATTTTGTCTTCCCGATGGGAGTATATGTAGAGTTATCTGTGTAACTCGGAATATACTCACTTCTGTTTCTTTATTTTGATCAAAATTCATCGTGCACGCGAACATCGTTCCCGATGGGAGTAGCCCCCGAGCTACAGCCAAGAACTTGTGCTTGGGTGTAGGCTCCACAGATTAATATCCTCTGCCGCTATATTTGTAATCCTTCTCGATATTTTTATATCTATCGGGTGCGCGACCAGCGCTCCCGATGGGAGTAGCCCCCGAGGCTATGAACAAATGCTTGTATTTGGTCATAGGCTCTCACCATTTCTATCTTGTCATATTCGAAGTTTTCTATTTTTCCAAAGTAGCCCCCGAGCGTTTGGGCAAAAACTTGTTATTTGATCAAAGGCTCTCGAAATAATCTTGTGTTGTCGATATTCTCGCCCGCTTCTTAGTCGAGTTTTTCTCTTACCATAATGACGTCATTGCTGATGATAGCCACGATTTCTGTGTTGGAAATATGCGAAAACCGCTCCTCTCACTGCCTTGTGGGTCCAAATTCCCCATCTGATTGACACGTCGTGCAAGTGGGGGACACACGTCCTCCACTTTTTCTGGCGCACGCACTGTGCCCTCTGTCGTTTCTTTTCTCAGTGAAAATCCAATTTTACCCTTTGTCCACGTGTACTCCATCTGCTTCATATCGTTCCTATCCAACGGTTGTGCCGTTTCACCGCACCTCTATTTAAGTCCATCGTCTTCTTCCTCTATCACTTTCGCTCGCGCCGCCCATCTGCTCTTCCTCTGCAAAAGCTTTCCAACGCGCCCCAAAATTTCTTGTGCTCCCCCGCTCGCGCGCTCGTTGCTTCCACTCTTGTTGATGCCACCGCGCAAACTCACCAAGCACAGCGCGCCCAAAGCAAAGATGGCAGCCGAAGATCTGGGAAACTTGGAGTGGGAGAGATCCAAAATCTCCCAGCAGGATATCAATATGCTGAAGAAGCTTGGCATCAGCGGGAAGCAAGATGCGATTCGCTTCCCCAAGGAAGAAAGCTACCCAGCTCCACCGATGCAATATCGGGTTAGTTTCGTCGACCACCTCATCCGTGGTCTTTCCACTCCCATCCATGACTTCCTTCGTGGGTTGCTGTTCATGTATGGACTGCAACTTCACCATCTCACTCCCAATTCCATCCTCCACATTTCTATTTTTATCACATTGTGCGAGTCTTTCCTGGGGATCCAGCCTAACTGGTCCCTATGGAAACGTATCTTCCTCTGTCGCTGTAATGGCTCTTCCAGCGTCGCCTACAACATAGGCGGCATTGTGATCTGCGTTTGCCCTGACGTCGAATATTTCGACGTCAAATTCCCTGATTCAGTTCAAGGGTGGCGCAAGAAATGGTTATACATCGCGAAGAGAATCATGGCTCTGTTGAAGACAATATTCCTCCTTTTGACGGTGCCGAGAAAATTTGTCGCCGCCGATCCTGGGATGCAGAGGCTACCGACGCAGAAAAAGCGGCGACAGAGGCCCTGATGACTCGCATCCATGAGCTCCAGAATACTCGTGGACAAGAATTGTCGGGTATCCAGATCACGGCGTATTTCCTTAGGATTAGGGTGCAGCCTCTTCAAGCTCGCAAAAACCCCCTTTGGATGTATGCTGGCGATAAAGACGTGGATCGCTTGTCGGTTGACTTGTCCGTCAATGACTTGGCGAAACTTGTCCGGAAGATCTCGTCGCTGAACAAGAAAGACAGCGTCCCGACATCTTGCGGTGTGACGCCATATAGCGCCACCAACGCACTCCCGCAGGTAATATTTTTGTTCACGTCTTTATTTTCCTTCTATCTTTTACCTTCAAATACTTCATGCCGATATTTTTCCTGTCTTTGAATAGAACCACGCAACTGCGTCACCTCTTCCTCCCCTTCCCGAAGGTGGAGAAGTTGAAGAACGGGTTGTTGTCACTGACGACAACCAGGCTACGTCTCGCCCTGAGAGTGAAGCCGCATTTTCTCGAAAATCTGCGGCATCCTCTGAAAAGGACGCCGAGGCTGAAGCAACTTCTTCGACACACTCTCCTCCTTCAGCTGCTTCTCCCAGGAGCAAAAGGAAAAGAGATGAGGCTGTCGACACCGGTACCTCCAAAGCCGGTGCTTCCCTTGCTGATAAAACTGCACCCAATGCTGGGGAAGAGACTTTGGATCTTTATGATGCTGCTCTTGTCAGCTCGTGAGTTCTTTGAAATTGCTATATACTGTATTTTTCCCTTTGTTGATGCTTTTTGAAATTGCTATTTTATCCTGTCGCTATATTTATTGCAGTGACGACGAAGAAGAAGATACACCTATTGACGAGACTGCTCGAACGAGCACGTCTCGTACTTTAGTTGTCTCGGAAGCTCGTCCTGATGGCGGCGAAACATCACCTCCTCCACAAAACCTTGAACGTTCAACACCAGCTGTAAGCCCTCGAGCTCCTTCGCCAAAGAGAGCCAGGGTGGAATCAAGCAAGGAACCAACCATATTAGCTGGTTGTTCCTCGACTACTTTGATGGAAGAGGTAAATTGTTCTTTTGTTTCCTGTATTGACTTTTTGTTTTGAGTTTTCCTCTTTTTCTCCTTGATGTCGACTTTTTCTTCTTCCTATATTGACCCTTTTTGCATTGTAATCTCTTCAGCCTTTTATGAAAGAGCTCGTCCGCTTCGGCACCCAATTTATCGGGTACCGCGATTATGCCGGCGAACTTGAAGGTACCTACTTGTTCTGTCCAGCTTTTCTTGTCGAGTTTCTCCTGTCACTATTTTGTGTTGTAATGCTTATCTGTCTTATGTTGGCAGAGAAACTGGCAGAAGCCAACAAACGTGCTGACGCCCTCGCTATTGAGTTAGAGCAAAGCGAGAGTGCGCACACGAAAACCGTCGAGGATCTTCAAAAAAGACTCGACGACGCAAAAAAGGCTCTAGAAGAAAATGTAACTCAGCATTCTGCTCGAGAAGATCCTCAGTCGACTAGAAACGCAGAGTCGACGTTTTGTTAGTAAGTCTTCACCCCCTTGCTGCTTTCTTGCGTCGTGCTTTGGCCTCCTTTTTTTCTTTTGATAACCCTCTTTTTTATGCTTTAAGCAGGAAGGACACACCAAGAGTACGAGCTGGACAATCCTGAAAATGACGAGCTTCTGGACGCGCTTTCTCTCCTGGAAATCCATGGTACGGAAGCTCGTAATGGATTAGCTGAAGCTGAGGCTGGAATGTCGCGGCTTTCCCCCTATTTCTTCCATAAAAAGGAGGAACCCGCAGTTTTCGTTGATCTTGCCAAGTGCTTCACTGGCAATGAAGACCTTGGACTCCAACTTCGTCAAGAAGGACTAAAGGTTGGCGTCGAAGGTACAATGGCCTTGATTGGAGAGAGTCAACAACAAGTCGACTGGTCGAGAGTTGGCGACATGGGGAAAATCGAAACGAAGAAGTGGCAGTCGCTAATTAAAGCGGCAAAGCCCAATTCGAAGAAGATTCTCGCCACTCTTGGATACAAGCCAGCACCTGCTCCAAGTTCTTCAAAGCCGGAGGTCAAGTAGACCACTTTTGCTTTTTTCCCTTTTAGTTTGTCGCCGTAGTGTTCTTGGCGATGATTGCTTCAGTGATTCTCTAGAAGTCCTTCTTTTGTAATAGACATGTATATATTATGAGAATGAATGAAAATCTATCTTTGTTCCCTGATTGATGTCGAAATTTTTGTTTTCAGTTGATTTTTGACAACTATACTTCAACTCCTGGTCCTTCCGAGGTTTTTCCTTCGTCTCGTTCGAAGAAAACACCTGTCGCTGTCGAATTTATTGAAGATTCTTCGAGTAAAAACTCAGCACAGGATTTGGAAGAACTTCGACAACAGCTCCAATCCACGAAGAAGCAATCACTTATGCTTATGGAACAATCTCGGAAATCTTCCGAGAGGGAAAAGGTTGCGCTCCAACAAGCTCAAGATGCCATAACTGAGAAGGATGCCGCCGTTGCTGAAGCTGCTGCAGCTACGTCTCGAGAGAATTTTATGCTTCAACTGCTGACAGATGCTAGCTTGGATATGGCAGGTGTGCTTCATTATCTTTGTCGTACTTTTATTTGTTTATCTCCTTGTTGCCCACTGATTCTTGCAAAAAATAGGTTCTTTCTTGGATGCTACTACTGAAGATGAACGTGTCGAGGCTCGATCCAATGTACTTCTTCGGCTTGCGAATGATCATGGTTCAAATTTTTGGGGCACACCTAAACGGACTCGCCAGATTGTCAGGTTTCAAGATCGCGCGCTCCAGGTTTGCGATTATCTCGACTTCTGCACGAGGACGTTGTCTCTGGTTTACGGCACCATGTTTCCTCGCAATAAGATGCCAGAGACTCTTCCTGCCTTGATGGACAAATTTCGGGATGCTCCTCGAATCCATGGATTTGTGCGGGCTCAATTAGCTGCAGGCGCAAGGTTTGCTATGATTATGATAAAAATCTGCTACCCGAAGTTGGACGTGAGTCAGATTGTTCCAAAGTGTTTGGCCAAGATGGGAAGAAGAACTTCAGCAAATATGACGACATTGTGACTCCTGTTGCCGAAGATATGATGGACGAACTTCTTCGGATGGACTCTGAATTCTTCGTGAAGGGTAGCTACGCTGAGCATAGCACTCGTGCTATAAATAATGAGCGATTGACAATAGACAATATACTGGGAAATCCTTGAAGATAAGCTGTTCCAAGAATTGTATCTTTTGTATATATTTTGTACTGTAAAGTCACTATATTTTTATTTTCAACGCCAAGCCCCCGGGCGTTTTGATGGCAGTATTTTCGTTTTATAATGCGAGGTTGTCCCAAGGCAAAATAAATTATACTGTGCTATTTTTGCGGGTACGAGCCCCCGAGCTTTATGTTGGCCGCTATTTGTCGATATATGTTTATTTTGGCGAGGTATTTTATACCAAGGCGAGATGTTTTTGCGAGTTGTATTTTGTCGGCACTGTATATATATATATATTGTATCTTCTAGGGGGAAGCCCCCGAGCATGTCGAAAAGATATATAATTCCACTATCTTTATTATATTGCAGCACCGCGAGCCCGCCTCATCAAAAACCTTTCCCGGCCCCACTCGGTGCCCCGAAAAAGGAAAAGAGTACGTCTGAAAACTCGCGGGCGTTTCAGTACATTGTATGTTTATAGAGGAGACTATATTTCAGTATCTAAGCGTAAAAACGCCTGAGCTGCGCCACGTTTCAAGGATTTGGCTCGGCAATCCCTGTCTTCTTGTCCTTGATTCTGTATGCTCCTCCTTCGATTACTTCTGTGACGATGTAAGGTCCAAGCCATGGTGACTCGAGTTTTTCATGACTTTTTTGATTGAGTCGTAAAACCAAGTCTCCAACTTGAAAAGATCTTGGTCGCAATCGTCGACTGTGGTAGTTTTTCAGGTCCTGTTGATATTTGGCGACTCGTGACAGGACTTCATCTCGAGCTTCATCAAGTGCGTCGACATCATCCTCCAAAGCTTTTCTCGAAGTTTCTTCGTCATATTCTGTAACTCTTGGAGCATCATGTTCTATTTCTATCGGCAGGACTGCTTCGGCTCCATGGACCAGGAAAAACGGCGTCTCCTGCGTCGCCGTGTTTGGTGTTGTTCGAATACTCCACAACACGCTTGGCAGCTCCTCTGGCCAAGTATGCCGAGCTTTTTCCAATGGTCCCAACAGGCGCTTCTTGATACCATTGCAGATGATGCCATTGGCCTTCTCGACTTGACCGTTGGTTTGTGGATGTGCGACAGACGCAAAACTTAGTTTGATGCCCACTTCTGCACAATATGCTTTGAACTCCTTGGATGTAAAGTTACTGCCATTGTCTGTGACGATGCTGTGAGGTACTCCAAATCGAAAGACGATGCTTTTCACAAACTTGATTGCCGACGCGCCGTCCGGTGAATTTATCGGCTTTGCTTCTATCCACTTAGTAAATTTGTCGACAACAACGAGCATATACTCATATCCTCCTGGCGAAGCTTTGTGTAGTTTTCCCACCATATCGAGACCCCATTGAGCAAAGGGCCAAGACAATGGGATTGGCATCAGTTCTGCTGCCGGCGAGTGGGGTTTAGCGGCGAATCTTTGGCACGCATCGCAAGTTCGCACTATTTCCTTCGCGTCCTCAATTGCTGTTAACCAATAAAATCCTGCCCTGAAGACTTTAGCCACGATAGCTCGGCTGCTCGCGTGATGCCCGCATATTCCTTCGTGTACATCTTTCAGGATGATCCTTCCTTCTTCGGGTGTAACACATCTCTGTAGCACACCCGAAATACTTCGTTTGTACAACTCCCCTTTTACCACAGTAAAAGCTTTAGATCGTCTAATTATTCGCCTTGCTTCAACTGGATCGTCGGGTATTGTTTTCCTTAGGATGTATGATATGTATGCCTGCATCCATGGAATTTGCACCATCATGACTAGCTCTTGTTCCTCTTCTTCTTCTTCTTCTTCTTCTAATGATTCTTTGGTGGCACTCGAGGGTTTCTCTTTCTTCTCCTTCTTCTTCGTTTTCATTGGCTTTGTTGATCTCTCGCTTATTTCTTCCCAGAACACGCCTGAAGGAATTGCGAGACATTGTGACCCGATGTTTGCGAGAACATCGGCTTCATCATTGCTCAACCTGCTGATGTGGTTTACCTCGCATCCATCAAACAGTTTTTCCAGCTCATTATACATCTCCTTGTATGCTATCATACTCTCGTTGAGCATCACATTGATTCATAACTTGCTGTGCCACCAACTGTGAGTCGCCGAAGATTTTCAGTCGGGTTGCACCGCAAGCTTTCGCCATCTTCATCCCATGTATGAGAGCTTCATATTCTGCTTCATTGTTAGATGCGTTTGGGAACGTCATCCGTAGGACATATTTCAACTTGTCGCCTTTAGGTGATACTAGTATCACTCCTGCTCCAGCTCCTTCTAACCTTTTGGACCCGTTGATGCGCGTAGATGTACACGTCCGTTGGGAACCCCAAGAGGAAGGTATGATGCGCACAGTGGCAAGTTTTCCCTCAGAAAGAAACCAAGGTTTAATCGAACCAGGAGGAGCCAAGACGTTGAAGGTTGATGGTGGCGAAATGTGATGCGGCGCAACAACAGGGATTCCGGCGCCAACGTGGAATCTGCACAACAAAACCAAAGTACTTTGCCCCAACGAAACAGTGAGGTTGTCAATCTCACCGGCTTGCTGTAACAAAGGATTAAGCGTATCGAGTGGAAGATGATTGTTTGCAAGAAAACAGTAAAGAACAATTGCAGTAGATTGTATGCTATGTAAAGAATAGGACCGGGGTCCACAGTTCACTAGAGGTGTCTCTCCCATAAGATAAAAGCATGTTGGGTGAACAAATTACAGTCGGGCAATTGACAAATAGAGAAGGGCATAACAATGCATGTACATGATATGATAAATATAGTGAGATTTAATCCGGGCATTACGACAAAGTACATAGACCGCCATCCAACTGCATCTATGCCTAAAAAGTCCACCTTCAGGTTATCATCCGAACCCCATTCAGTATTAAGTTGCTAAGCAACAGACAATTGCATTAAGTATGGTGCGTAATGTAATCGACAACTACATCCTTAGACATAGAATCAATGTTTTATCCCTAGTGGCAACAGCACATCACAACCTTAGAACTTTCTGTCACTGTCCCAGGTGTCAATGAAGGCATGAACCCACTATCGAGCATAAATACCCCCTCTTGGAGTTAAGAGTAAAAACTTGGCCAGAGCCTCTACTAATAACGGAGAGCATGCAAGATCATAAACAACACATAAACAATAGATTGATAATCATCATAACATAGCATTCTCTATCCATCGGATCCCGACAAACACAACATATAGAATTACATATAGATGATCTTGATCATGTTAGGCAGCTCACAAGATCCAACAATGAAGCACAATTAGGAGAAGAAGACCATCTAGCTACTGCTATGGACCCATAGTCCAGGGGTGAACTACTCACTCATCACTCTGGAGCGACCATGGCGGTGTAGAGTCCTCAGGAGATGAATCCCCTCTCCGCAGGTGCCGGAGGCGATCTCCTGAATCCCCCGAGATGGGATTCGCGGCGGCGGCGTCTCTGTAAGGTTTTCCGTATCGTGGCTCTCGGTACTGGGGGTTTCGCGACGGAGGCTATTTGTAGGCGGAAGGGCAGGTCAAGAGGCGGCGCGAGGGCCCACCACGGCCGGCGCGGCCAGGGCCAGGCGCGCCGCCTATGGTGTGGCCACCTCGTGGCCCCACTTCGACTCCCCTTCGGTCTTCGGAAGCTTCGTGCAAAAATAGGACCCTGGGCGGTGATTTCGTCCAATTCCGAGAATATTTCGTTACTAGGATTTCTGAAACCAAAAACAGAAAACAGAACTGGCTCTTCGGCATCTTGTTAATAGGTTAGTTCAGGAAAATGCGTAAATACGACATATAATGTGCATAAAACATGTAGGTATCATCAATAAAGTAGCATGGAACATAAGAAATTATCGATACGTTGGAGACGTATCAGCATCCCCAAGCTTAGTTCTGCTCGTCCCGAGCAGGTAAAACGATAACAAAGATAATTTCTGAAGTGACATGCCATCATAATCTTGATCATACTATTTGTAAACATATGTAATGAATGCAGCGATCAAAACAAAGGTAATGACATGAGTAAACAAATGAATCATATGACAAAGACTTTTCATGAATAGTACTTCAAGACAAGCATCAATAAGTCTTGCATAAGAGTTAACTCATAAAGCAATAAATCAAAGTAAAGGTATTGAAGCAACACAAAGGAAGATTAAGTTTCAGCGGTTGCTTTCAACTTATAACATGTATATCTCATGGATAGTGTCAACATAAAGTAATATAACAAGTGCAATATGCAAGTATGTAGGAATCAATGCACAGTTCACACAAGTGTTTGCTTCTTAAGGTGGAGGGAGATAGGTAAACTGACTCAACAATAAAAGTAAAAGAATGGTCCTTCAAAGAGGAAAGCATCGATTGCTGTATTTGTGCTAGAGCTTTTATTTTGAAAACATGAAACAATTTTGTCAACGGTAGTAATAAAGCATATGAGTTATGTAAATTATATCTTACAAGTTGCAAGCCTCATGCATAGTATACTAATAGTGCCCGCACCTTGTCCTACTTAGCTTGGACTACCGGATCTTTGCATGCCATGTTTCAACCAAGTGTCACAAAGGGGTACCTCCATGCCGCCTTACAAAGGTCTAAGGAGAATGCTCGCATTTTGGATTTCTCGCTTTTGATTATTCTCAACTTAGACATCCATACCGGGACAACATGGACAACAGATAATGGACTCCTCTTAAATGCATAAGCATGTAGCAATGATTATTATTCTCATATGAGATTGAGGATATATGTCCAAACTGAAACTTCCACCATGATTCATGGCTTTAGTTAGCGGCCCAATGTTCTTCTCTAACAATTTGCATGCTCCAACCATTAAGGTGATAGATCCTTCAGACAAGACGGACATGCATAGCAACTCACATGATATTCAACAATAGTTGATGGCGTTCCCCAGAAGCATGGTTATCGCACAACAAGCAACTTAATAAAAGATAAAGTGCATAAGTACATATTCAATACTACGATAGTTTTTAAGGCTATTTTGTCCCATGAGCTATATATTGCAAAGGTGAATGATGGAATTTTAAAGGTAGCACTCAAGCAATTTACTTTGGAATGGCGGAGAAATACCATGTAGTAGGTAGGTATGGTGGACACAAATGGCATAGTAGTTGGCTCAAGGATTTTGGATGCATGAGAAGTATTCCCTCTCGATACAAGGTTTAGGCTAGCAATGTTATTTGAAGCAAACTCAAGGATGAACTGGTGCAGCAAAACTCACATAAAAGACATATTGTAAACATTATAAGACTCTACACCGTCTTCCTTGTTGTTAAAAACTCAATACTAGATATTATCTAGACCTTTGAGAGACCAAATATGCAAATCAAATTTTAGCAAGCTCTATGTATTTCTTCACTAATGGGTGCAAAGCATATGATGCAAGAGCTTAAACATGAGCACAACAATTGCCAAGTATCACATTATCCAAGACATTTTAGAATTACTACATGTAGCATTTTCCAATTCCAACCATATAACAATTTAACGAAGAAGAAACTTCGCCTTGAACATTATGAGTAAAGCCTAAGGACATATTTGTCCATATGCAACAGCGGAGCGTGTCTCTCTCCCACAAAGTGAATGCTAGGATCCATTTTATTCAAACAAAAACAAAAACAAAAACAAACCGACGCTCCAAGTAAAGAACACAAGATGTGATTGAATAAAAATATAGTTTCAGGGGAGGAACCTGATGATGTTGTCGATGAAGAAGGGGATGCCTTGGGCATCCCCAAGCTTAACGCTTGAGTCTTCTTAAAATATGCAGGGATGAACCACGGGGCATCCCCAAACTTAGAGCTTTCACTCCTCTTGATCATAGTATATCATACTCCTCTCTTGACCCTTGAAAACTTCCTTCACACAAACTTCAAGCAAACTCATTAGAGGGTTAGTGCACAATTAATAATTCACATGTTCAGAGGTGGCACAATCATTCTTTACACTTCTGGACATTGCATAAAGCTACTGGACATTAATGGATCAAAGAAATGAATCCAACATAGCAAAAGAGGCAATGCGAAATAAAAGACAGAATCTGTCAAAAAGAACAGTCCGTAAAGACGAATTTTAAGATGGCACCATACTTGCTCAAATGGAAAAACTCAAAACTAATGAAAGTTGCGTACATATCTGAGGATCACGCTCGTAAATTGGCAGATGTTTTTGAATTTTCTACAGAGACCTGTGCCCAGATTCGTGACAGACAGCAATGCTGTTTCTGCGCAGCGATCCCAAATATAACATCAACTTTGACATAGAAACTTTACTTGGCACAAAAACATGATAAGGAGAGGTTGCTACAGTAGTAAACAACTTCCAAGACTCAAATATAAAATAAAGTACTGTAGTAAAAACATGGGTTGTCTCCCATAAGCGCTTTTCTTTAACGCCTTTCAGCTAGCGCAGAAAGTGCAAATCAAGTAACATCGAGAGTAGAAGCATCAACATCATAACTTGTTCTAATAATAGAATCAAAAGGCAACTTCATTCTCTTTCTAGGGAAGTGTTCCATACCTTTCTTGAGAGGAAATTGATATTTAATATTACCTTCCCTCATATCAATAAAGCACCAACGGTTCGAAGAAAAGGTCTTCCCAACACAATAGGACAAGATGTATTGCATTCGATATCCAAAACAACAAAATCAACGGGGACAAGGTTATTGTTAACCGTAATGCGCACATTATAAATCCTCCCCAAAGGTTTCTTTTTAACATTATCGGCAAGATTAACATCCAAATAACAATTCTTCAATGGTGGCAAGTCAAGCATATCATAAATCTTTTTAGGCATAACAGAAATACTTGCACCAAGATCACATAAAGCATTACATTCAAAGTCATTGAATTTCATTTTAATGATGGGCTCCCAACCATCTTCTAACTTTCTAGGAATAGAAGTTTCAAGTTTTAGTTTCTCTTCTCTAGCTTTTATGAGAGCATTTGTAATATGTTTTGTAAAGGCTAAATTTATAGCACTAGCATTAGGACTTTTAGCAAGTTTTTGTAAGAACTTTATAACTTCAGAGATGTGGCAATCATCAAAATCTAAATCATTATGAGCTACAGCAATGGGATCATTGTTCCCAAGGTTGGAAAAAATTTCAGCAGTTTTATCACAAGCAGTTTCAGCAGTTTTAGCAATTTCAGGCAGTTTTGTACGCTTCGCACTAGGAGTAGAAACATTGCCAACACCAATTATTTTACCATTGATAGTAGGAGGTGCAGCAACATGTGAAGAATTAGCATTACTAGTGGTGGTAATAGTCCAAACTTTAGCTACATTATTCTCTTTAGCTAGTTTTTCATTTTCTTCTCTATCCCACCTAGCACGCAATTCAGCCATTAATCTTATATTCTCATTAATTCTAACTTGGATGGCATTTGCTGTAGTAGTAATCTTATTATCAATATCATTATTAGGCATAACTTTCAATTTTAAAAGATTAACATCGGAGGCAAGTCTATCAACTCTAGAAGCAATAATATCAATTTTATCAAGCTTTTCCTCAACAGATTTGTTAAAAGCAGTTTGTGTACTAATAAATTCTTTAAGCATAGCTTCAAGACCAGAGGGTACACTCCTATTATTATTGTAAGAATTCCCATAAGAATTACCATAACCATTACCATTAGAGAAGGATATGGCCTATAGTTATTACCAGAGTTGTTCCTATAAGCATTGTTGTTGAAATTATTATTTTTAATGAAATTCACATCAACATTTTCTTCTTGAGCAACCAATGAAGCTAAAGGAACATTATTTGGATCAACATTAGATCTACCATTCACAAGCATAGACATAATCACATCAATCTTATCACTCAAGGAAGAGGTTTCTTCAACAGAATTTACCTTCTTACCTTGTGGAGCTCTTTCCGTGTGCCATTCAGAGTAATTTATCATCATATCATCAAGAAGTTTTGTAGCCGCCCCCAAAGTGATGGACATAAAGGTACCTCCAGCAGCTGAATCCAATAAATTCCGCGAAGAAAAATTTAGTCCTGCATAGAAGGTTTGGATGATCATCCAAGTAGTCAGTCCATGGGTTGGGCAATTCTTTACCAAAGTTTTCATTCTCTCCCATGCTTGAGCAACATGTTCAGTATCTAATTGCTTAAAATTCATTATGCTACTTCTCAAAGATATAATTTTAGCGGGAGGATAATATCTACCAATAAAAGCATCCTTACATTTAGTCCATGAATCAATACTATTCTTAGGTAAAGATAGCAACCAATCTTTAGCTCTTCCTCTTAATGAGAAAGGAAACACTTTCAATTTAATAATATCACCATATACATCCTTATACTTTTGCATTTCACAAAGTTCAACAAAATTATTAAGATGGGCAGCAGCATCATCAGAACTAACACCAGAAAATTGATCTCTCATAACAAGGTTCAGTAAAGCAGGTTTAATTTCAAAGAATTCTGCTGTAGTAGCAGGTGGAGCAATAGGTGTGCATAGGAAATCATTATTATTTGCATTTGTGAAGTCACACAACTTAGTATTTTCAGGGGTATTCATTTTAGCAACAGTAAATAAAGCAAACTAGATAAAGTAAATGCAAGTAACTAATTTTTTTGTGTTTTTGATATAGAGAGCAAGACAGTAAATAAAGTAAAACAAGTAACTAATTTTTGTGTGTTTTGTTTAGGTGCAGCAAACAAAGTAGTAAATAAAATAAAGCAAGACAAAAACAAAGTAAAGAGATTGAGAAGTGGAGACTCCCCTAGCAGCGTGTCTTGATCTCCAGGCAACGGAAAAAAGCTTGATGCGCGTAGATGTACACGTCCGTTGGGAACCCCAAAAGGAAGGTATGATGCGCACAGTGGCAAGTTTTCCCTCAGAAAGAAACCAAGGTTTAATCGAACCAGGAGGAGCCAAGAAGCACGTTGAAGGTTGATGGTGGCGAAATGTGATGCGGCGCAACAACAGGGATTCCGGCGCCAACGTGGAATCTGCACAACAAAACCAAAGTACTTTGCCCCAACGAAACAGTGAGGTTGTCAATCTCACCGGCTTGCTGTAACAAAGGATTAAGCGTATCGAGTGGAAGATGATTGTTTGCAAGAAAACAGTAAAGAACAATTGCAGATTGTATGCTATGTAAAGAATAGGACCGGGGTCCACAGTTCACTAGAGGTGTCTCTCCCATAAGATAAAAGCATGTTGGGTGAACAAATTACACTCGGGCAATTGACAAATAGAGAAGGGCATAACAATGCATGTACATGATATGATAAATATAGTGAGATTTAATCCGGGCATTACGACAAAGTACATAGACCGCCATCCAACTGCATCTATGCCTAAAAGGTCCACCTTCAGGTTATCATCCGAACCCCATTCAGTATTAAGTTGCTAAGCAACAGACAATTGCATTAAGTATGGTGCGTAATGTAATCGACAACTACACCCTTAGACATAGAATCAATGTTTTATCCCTAGTGGCAACAGCACATCACAACCTTAGAACTTTCTGTCACTGTCCCAGGTGTCAATGAAGGCATGAACCCACTATCGAGCATAAATACCCCCTCTTGGAGTTAAGAGTAAAAACTTGGCCAGAGCCTATACTAATAACGGAGAGCATGCAAGATCATAAACAACACATAAACAATAGATTGATAATCATCATAACATAGCATTCTCTATCCATCGGATCCCGACAAACACAACATATAAAATTACATATAGATGATCTTGATCATGTTAGGCAGCTCACAAGATCCAACAATGAAGCACAATTAGGAGAAGACGACCATCTAGCTACTGCTATGGACCCATAGTCCAGGGGTGAACTACTCACTCATCACTCCGGAGGCGACCATGGCGGTGTAGAGTCCTCCGGGAGATGAATCCCCTCTCCGGCAGGGTGCCGGAGGCGATCTCCTGAATCCCCCGAGATGGGATTCGCGGCGGCGGCGTCTCCGTAAGGTTTTCCGTATCGTGGCTCTCGGTACTGGGGTTTCGCGACGGAGGCTATTTGTAGGCGGAAGGGCAGGTCAAGAGGCGGCGCGAGGGCCCACACCACAGGCCGGCGCGGCAAGGGCTGGCCGCGCCGCCCTATGGTGTGGCCACCTCGTGGCCCCACTTCGACTCCCCTTCGGTCTTCTGGAAGCTTCGTGCAAAAATAGGACCTGGGCGGTGATTTCGTCCAATTCGAGAATATTTCGTTACTAGGATTTCTGAAACCAAAAACAGCAGAAAACAACAAAGGCTCTTCGGCATCTTGTTAATAGGTTAGTTCCAGAAAATGCGTAAATACGACATATAATGTGCATAAAACATGTAGGTATCATCAATAAAGTAGCATGGAACATAAGAAATTATCGATACGTTGGAGACGTATCACCGTCAAAGTTCATAGTCCAGGTTCTCGATAAATCTGGAGGCCCCGTGTTTTGTAGCTCCATCCACTCTGCAATGAAATCTGGTAAAACCTGCGATTTTATTGCTTTTCTTTTTTCATACGTGATGTCCCGAGGGGAAAGTTCTATTCCCCAAAGGGAGACACGACCCGTAGCTTCTGGGTTGTTCAATATATTTGACAGAGGAGCTTCGTTGACCACTATTATCGGGTGCGCCGAAAAATAGTGTCGCAATTTTCTTGCTGTCGTGAACACTCCATACGCCAACTTCTGGTATTGGGGGTACCGCTGTTTTGAGGGTGACAGTACTGATGAAATATACTGGCCTCTGTACTCCATGGAGCTTTCCTTCTTCTTCTCTTTCGACTACTAGGGCCGTGCTGACCACCTGAGGTGTGGCTGCAATGTATAGGAGGAGAGGTTCCTTCATGTTTTCAAAATAAAAGCTCTAGCACAAATACAGCAATCGATGCTTTCCTCTTTGAAGGACCTTTCTTTTACTTTTATGTTGAGTCAGTTCACCTATCTCTCTCCACCTCAAGAAGCAAACACTTGTGTGAACTGTGCATTGATTCCTACATACTTGCATATTGCACTTATTATATTACTTTGCATTGACAACTATCCATGAGATATACATGTTACAAGTTGAAAGCAACCGCTGAAACTTAATCTTCCATTGTGTTGCTTCAATACCTCTACTTTGAATTATTGCTTTACGAGCTAACTCTTATGCAAGACTTATTGATGCTTGTCTTGAAGTACTATTCATGAAAAGTCTTTCCTTTATGATTCATTTGTTTACTCATGTCATTACCATTGTTTTGATCGCTGCATTCATTACATATGCTTTACAATAATGTTGATCAAGAATATGATGGTAGCATGTCACCTCAGAAATTATTTGTGTTATCGTTTACCTACTCGAGGACGAGTAGGAACTAAGCTTGGGGATGCTTGATACGTCCCAAACGTATCCATAATTTCTTATGTTCCATGCTACTTTATTGATGATACCTACATGTTTTATACACATTATATGTCATTATTATGCGTTTTCGGAACTAACCTACTGACGAGATGCCGAAGTGCCAGTTCCGTTTCTGTTTTTGGTTTCAGAAATCCTAGTAAGGAAATATTCTCGAATTGGACGAAATCAACGCCCAGCATCTTAGAATCCCCGGGAGCTTCGAACACCCGAGAGCGCGAGAGAGGGGCCACGGGGCCCACACATGGTGACGCGCGGCCCGGGGAGGGGGGCGCGCGCCTAGTGTCTGGTGGCCCTGACCCCTCTGACCTTGCCCTTTCACCTATATAAGGTCCCGACCTAAAACCCCGAGGGAATAAGCCACGGTACGCGAAACCTTCCAGAGCGCCGCCATCGCGAAGCCAAGATCGGGGGACAGGAGTCTCTGTTCCGGCACGCCGCCGGGACGGGGAAGTGCCCCCGGAAGGCTCCTCCATCGACACCACCGCCATCTTCATCACCGCTGCTGTCTCCCATGAGGAGGGAGTAGTTCTCCATCGAGTTCGGGGCTGTACCGGTAGCTATGTGGTTCATCTCTCTCCTATGTACTTCAATACAATAATCTCATGAGCTGCCTTACATGATTGAGATTCATATGATGATGCTTGTAATCTAGATGTCATTATGCTAGTCAAGTGGGTTTTACTTATGTGATCTCCGGAGACTCCTTGTCCCACGTGTGTAAAGGTGACAGTGTGTGCACCGTGTGGGTCTCTTAGGCTATATTGCAATGTGTTTTGTATCACTATTTATCTATGTGCTACTCATGTGATGTTATTAAAGTAGTCTATTCCTCCTGCATGGTGTAATGGTGACAGTGTGTGCATCGTGTAGTTCTTGTCGTAGATTATGATCATGATCTCTTGTAGATTGTGGAGTTAATTGTCATTATGATAGTATTGATGTGATCTATGCCTCCTTCGTAGTGTGATGGTGACAGTGTGCATGCTATGTTAGTACTTGGTCTATTTTGCAAAGATCTATTATACTCTAAGGTTACTTAAACATGAATATCGAATGTTGTGGAGCTTGTTAACTCCGGCATTGAGGGTTCTTGTAGCCCTACACAATTAGTGGTGTTCATCATCCAACAAGAGTATATGTAGCACAAAGGAAAGAGAACTTAATTATTATGTGATCAATGTTGAGAGTGTCCACTAGTGAAAGTATGATCCCTAGGCCTTGTTTTCACCACAAAGAATCGCTTCCCACGCCAAGCTATTTTTTGGCGCCGCTTGTTTCTTGTTTTCTGCATCTTTACTTTCTGCACTATTACCACCATCTATACCACCGTGTTTTACTATCTCTTCGCCGAACTAGTGCACCTATACATCGACAAGTGTATTTGGTGTGTTGGGGACACAAGAGACTTCTTGCTTTGTGGTTGCGGGGTTGCTTGAGAGGGATATCTTTGACCTCTTCCTCCCTGAGTTCGATAAACCTTGGGTGATCCACTTAAGGAAAACTTGCTGCTGTTCTACAAACCTCTGCTCTTGGAGGCCCAACACTGTCTACAAGAATAGAAGCACCCGTAGACATCAACAATCGATGAAAATCTTTGTCGCACTTATCAGATAGCGCGAAACTTCCTTTAATTGTGATAGGTCCCTTGGGTCCAGGTAACCTCCACAATAGGTACGTATAATGTGGTACCGCCATAAACCTGGCATATGCTGGTCGTCCCAACAAAGCGTGATATTGCGACGGGAAATCCACAACTTCAAACTCCAGATTCTCTATCTTGTAGTTTTCTCGGGTTCCAAACTGAACGTCGAGGTTGATCTTGCCCAACGGATAACTTGGCTTCTCTGGTGTGATCCCATGGAAGCGTGTATCAGTTGGTTTCAGGTTTGCCAGGGATATGTTCATTTTCCTCAATGTATCTGCATACATAAGGTTTAAACTGCTGCCACCATCTATAAAAACTCTCGACACGTCAAAGCCAGCAATTACTGCGGGTAAGATGAGTGCCGATTGTCCTGGTCGAGGAACTTGCTGTGGATGATCCGCAATTGTGAAGCCAATGTCTTGTCCCGACCAATTTAGGTACTCAACTGTTGGTGGAGGCATCTTCTGTAGGATAACGTAGCATAGAAAACAAAAATTTTCCTATCGCGAACACGCAATCCAAGCCAAGATGCAATCTAGAAGACGGTAGCAACGAGGGGATTATCGAGTCTCACCCTTGAAGAGATTCCAAAGCCTACAAGATGAGGCTCTTGTTGCTGCGGTAGACGATCACTTGCCGCTTGCAAAAGCGCGTAGAAGATCTTGATCACGGCGCCACGAACGGGCAGCACCTCCGTACTCGGTCACACGTTCGGTTGTTGATGAAGACGATGTCCACCTCCCCGTTCCAGCGGGCAGCGGAAGTAGTAGCTCCTCTTGAATCCGACAACACGACGGCGTGGTGTCGGTGGCGGTGGAGAAATCCGGCGGAGCTTCGCTAAGCGTGCGGGATATGGTGGAGGAGCGGGGCGGCTAGGGTTTGGGGAGAGGGGGTGGCCGGCCACTATAGGGGGCGGCCAGGTTGTGGTCTTGGTGTGGCCGGCCCCCTCCCCTTTGCCCCTCATTATATAGGTGGAAGCCCCAAGTGTTGGACTACAAGTCTCCGAATAAGACCCGAACCCAAAACCTTCCATATGGTGGGAAACCTTCCCAAGCTAGGACTCCCACTAGAGGTGGGAGTTCCACCTTCCATATGGGGGGGTGGCCGGCCCCCTAAGGGGGAGTCCACTTGGGACTCCACCCCACCTAGTGATGTAGCCCCGGTCACCGACGTCGCTACACCAAGACCATCAAGTGCAACCCCGCCTATCGTCGACGCTACACCATGGCCAAAGAGTCCCCCAAGTGGACCTTCAACCCTAAACCACGCTACACGCGACAAGGTGAACTCCTTCCTCTCGATACTCGACCTCGTCCATACCTTGAATGGAATGCTACCTCATATCGGTGTGCTACATATCATTAGGTACAAGAATCATCGAAGAACCGGAGAGGAGGAACACCCATGGTGCAAGGAAGCGAGGGAAGGGAAGAGGAGCCATTCATCATGGTGCAAGGAAGAAGGAAGAAGAAGAAGAAGGAGGGAAGAAGGAAGGAAGAGGAAGAAGAGGCGGGAGGAGGAAGGCCGGCCGGTCCCAGGCCCGGTCAACCGGCCCTATGACCGCCCACCGGTCCACGGCCCGGTTGACCGGCCTCCTGACCGGCCCGGCCGGTTTCGACCGGATTCTACGCTCGTGCCATCCGGACGCAATCCCGGGGCACCCGAAGCCCCGCCCGGTCACCGCCGGTCCAGGTCCGGTTTGGACCGGATGGGCCGGTCCCAGCCCGGTCCAACCGGCCCTGTGACCGGATTCGTCGGGTTTGACCCACCAACTTGTACCTTTTCGACCCATGTCGCCTTGTATGCCTATATAAGGCCCCAGCTCGCCCCCTTACCTCTTTAGACAAGATTTAGGCTTAAACATAACTTTGAGCTTTGTCTCCCTAGGGTTTCATCCCCTTTGTATCAAGGCACCCCATGTTGGATGATTGGATCTATGTGAGTGAGATTCTAGTGTAGCCCACTCTCTCTCCCTCACCTACCTCCATCCTCAACACCGATCTCTCACTCCGGGATTCTACCTCGAGTCTCTCCCGTGGTGATTCTATTGGCGTGGTCCATCGAGCCACGAGGGTAAGTATCGATTGTATCGGGTTGGTGTGCGTTGTGTTCTTCGCGTTCTTCGTGTTCTTCCGCCTCTCCCTCTCTTTCCCCCTTGATTCTTGGGTCATTCGCGAGATCGGGCCACACACGGGGTCTTAGACCTTAACATATGGTATCAGCAGCCTTTGGTTTCCGCGAATTTGACCCCCCACCCACCCAATTTCGTCTCTAAAAATTTTCCCCAAAAATCCCCAAAAAATAGCCCTAATTTGCCTTTGGATGGATCTGCGATTTGGTTGCGTTTTGAGTGGTTTTGGTCCATGGATTTGGTGTTGGAGTGCTTGATCTACTATCTCCCCAACTTTTAGCCCCCAATTCCATCGTTTCCCCTCCGATTTGGTCAATTTGGTCGATTTTCGTGAAGAACAGGAGAGAGAAACTGCGTCCCGGTTGAGAAATCCGGTCAACCGGGCTGCAGACCGGCCGGGCCAGCCCAGAACCCGGTCGACCGGCCGTGTGACCGGCCAGGCCGGCCCCAGGTCCGGTCCAACCGGCCCCTGGACCGGGCTACACCCCTCCACCTCCACCGCCGACCACCGCCACTCCTCTCCTCCGCCGGCAAGCACCGCCATCATCCCCAACCACCGGCAAACACCACCGCGGCCCCAACAAACACCGCCGCATCCGCAAGAGCATCGACACCACCACCACCGGCTTACCACCGCCACCACCGCCAAGCTACTTTGACCGTTTTCTTCCGCTAACTTGTGTTTGCTTGTTCCGGTTTGAGTGCCTTGTTTGTGAAACTAACCCGCAGCTCCGAAGCAAGCGCGACATCCTCGGCACCCCGGACTTGCAAACGTACATCTTGACACCACCGCCGTCATCGCAAGTTGTGTGTTCATCACCGCCTAACATCTTAGGTATAACTTGCCTCCCCTTGTAACCCCTCTTCTTTTGCGATCTATCCTATCGAGCATTGCTTATCTAGTGTTGCGAGACATTGCACGTGGCCCCGATTGTGAGGTGTGTGTGTAGTGTGGAGTCAAGCTTCTAAGCAAAACTCGTGTGGCAAGATAGCAAAAGCGAGCTAACGCTAACATAGTGCGAGAAAAAGCCGCAAAAACACAAAAAGAGTGCAAGTGCACCATAGAGCAAAAGTGTGCGAGTGCCATCATACATACAAATACACAAAAGAGTGTAAGTGCCACCAAATACAAAAAGAGGAAAAAGCTTTTAAGCAAAAGAGAGAAAAGAGAAGAGAGGCCGCGTGTGAATCTTGTTGTCTCTTCGTTTGCAACCAAAGCTTTGCCTCTCCTTGTGTTAGTGTGACACCGAGCCACCCTTGCTTTCGGGCTTCATACACTTTTCCGCTCGTTCCTTGGTTGCACTAACCCCGCTTATCCCGTGTGTGAGTTCCACATCTTTTCCGTGTTTATAGTGATCATCGCTTTGACATTTGAGTTTTTGGATTTCACCCACCCTTAACAACAAACTTGATTTCGGATTTCATCTTTTGGCTTTCCACCACACTCACCTAACACCATATTTGCTAGCTTTTGCGTGTGTCTTTGTGTGAGTGCCCGATACAATTGTTCTAACTCTCGGTTTGTTGGATCACCCCAATCTTGTCATACCACGGTAAGATTGCGAGGTAGTGTTCTTCCACTAACATACACCATATAGATATTGTCTTGCTAACATGTATAGCGACGAAGAAGATACGGAGGAGTACACGGAGCACTTCGAGGAGGATGCCTCTTCAAGCACCGCGGATGTGGAGGAACATGTGGAGCTCTACACCGACTATGGCTCCGCGAGCATCGCCAACATGACCGACATCGAGGAGCTCTACACCGACTATGGCTCCGCGAGCATCGCCAACATGGACGACATCGACGAGCTCTACATCGACACTTGCTCAACAAGCATGGACGACATGGTGGAGCACCATCACGAGGACGACATCGACCCCACCATGTACACCGCCGATGCTCCCACATACCCCTACTTGGCCAATGGAGCTACATACGAAGATAGAGGACCTCCACGATGGCATCATCACGTGGATCTTCAAGAGCGTCCCCAACATATTCGGCATCGACACACTTCTCCGAGCTCCACAAGGCGCCATCATGAGAGTGCCTATGCACGAGATCATCGACATCATGGACATCATATGGAGCATCAAGAGCGCCCCCAACATGAGCCATCACCTAGGCAAGGCAAGGACCGTCATCGACTCACACCATCTCATGATCGTCGTCGACCACCACCACCTCATGGTCTACATCGACATCCGTCCACACATGATCTTCGACGACACCACTCAAGACATGGTGATGAGGCAAGAAGACGAGAGCCTCGACATGAAGACCTTCCTCATAAGGCGACTTCTACCTCTTGCGCCACCACCACAATGGCCCCTACCTCGTCATATGCCTATGGACTCCGATGCTACAAGTGCAAGCAACAAGGCCACCTTCCACGGGAATGTCCCAATCTCCTATGTGAGGTGTGCAAGGCCAAGGGTCACGTGGCATGGCAATGCACAACGCCAAGCGCCAAGAAGCTCTACTTCGACGAGCTCAATGCACAAGTCTCCAAGATGCCACCACTTGAGGACGACTTAGGAGGCGATGGAGTTGAGCATGGTGAGCATGGGATTCTCCCTTCACCCACGGAGGCGCATGGAGTTGAGATGGTTGAGCATGGGAATTTCCCTTCAACCAAGGAGGCGCATGGAGATGAGAAAGTCGAACCTACTCCTACATGCTTGATTGATGAGTTGGTACCAATCCCATGTGAGCATGAGAGCCACTTAGCCCACTTGAGCGAGAGTGATAGTGAGTTGAGTGACTTCCACCCCATATGTGAGTTTGAGTGCTTCCATTTGGAGGACATGAGTGATACACAAAGTGAGTTGAGAGAGGTAGATGATAGGTCCATGGAGGACATCGCATTTGCTAACACATTAACCTCTCCTTCGTTTGTGTCTTCTTATGTTGCACTAGGTTCCACGGAGGACGAGTTCCCGCTCATGGAGAAGATGTACATGGTGCATGAAGACGATGATATCTCACCATGCTTACTCCAAGATGGACATGTCGACCACATGGATCCTCCTACTTCCACAACACCTACATCACATGAGTCGGCCTTCAAAGGTAACAACATAGGTGTTGATGATGCCATGATCCCACTAGTGGACATGATGACTTATGAGTGCATGCATGATCTTGATGATCCATTTGCTTCTTCACATGCTACTTTCACTTTCCCATGTGATGCTTTGCTTGATAACATTGTTGATCATGTGAAATTGATTGCTTGTGATACCATGAACATGCCATGCTATGAAAGTTTCACATTTTCCCCGCTTGCTTGCAATGATAATGATTATGCTCATACTTGTGTTGTGACACCCTTGATGAACACTTGCTCTTTACATAGGGTTGTCGACAACAATGATAACATGTTCCACATGCTTTGCCCCAAATGTTTACACCATTCCATGATCCTTGCATCCAAGATTGTGAACAATTGCTCTTTCTTATGCTTGGTATGCAAGAATGCTTATTTCATTGTCCATGAGATGGCCCCCATAGCCTTCTCTATTTTTGATGATCATGAGTTACCACATGCCATGAATGCACCTTCTTGCCATATGCACCATCGCCATGCATTTCATACTATCTTGATTGACACTAATGGTGATGTGCACAAGACATGGAACATCATGATGGATGATGTGTTCCTCTACCATGCACACACGCTTTTTGTTTTCTCTTTTGTGTGTATAGGTACCCGAATGACTACCTCCACCGCTACGGAGCATGAGCTCACGAAACGCGCAATTGAGAGCTACCCCATCAAGGATCCAACCCATGGGAATCACACCAAAGAGTATGTTCCCACAAGCCTTCGCCCTCATGTGTTTCCGGTTTGCCTTGTCGAGTTTCCGGTTTGGTCCAATTCCTCGTCATCTCTTTTGCCTCTTATGCAACATATCTTGACACATCTTGTTGGCACAATGGTTGTTGTATGTATTGATGTTATCATCATACACTCCGAGAATCTCAAGGACCATGTCATACATGTGAGAGACACCTTATGCATCTTGTGCCACATGTCACTCATAAAGTTGCTCTTCTTTGGATTTCTCATTTCATCTTTGGCATTTGCAATGGATTCTTTCACACTTGAGGACACTCATACTCGGCTCAAGCCAACCATACTCTCCCAAGTTCGAAGTCTCCATCGTTTTGCCATTGCACATAACAATTTTGCCCCAAATTTTGCCGCCGATACTTGCCTTTTGTTTGTTCCATTTGCTTGGGACAAGGCTACACCACACATTTTTGACACCATACAACTCTTACATGCACAAATTTTTGTCCTCCCACATTTTGGATACATCGACACTCTTGTGATCACCATTTTTGCCCAATGCCTTTTGGAGAAACGACTTGATGCTTCGTATTTGATTGAGAGCCTCTTGTTCGCCGGTCACCAAATTGGCATCCACAAGCTTTCCTTTTGCAAGTTGTTTTTCCCCTTGTTCTTCTTCGACCGAGACTTGGCCCCTCCACCACTACATGGGAGACACGTTATGGACTACAACAAAGACGCCTGCACTACGACGAGCATCCCTAAGGACACAAGGGCACCTATACAAGTCCTTCCCGTCTACCTCATCGGTGAGGAGGAGCAAGAGTCGAGGACGACTCTTCCCCAAGGGGGGGGAGATGATGTAGCCCCGGTCACCGACGTCGCTACACCAAGACCATCAAGTGCAACCCCGCCTATCGTCGACGCTACACCATGGCCAAAGAGTCCCCCAAGTGGACCTTCAACCCTAAACCACGCTACACGCGACAAGGTGAACTCCTTCCTCTCGATACTCGACCTCGTCCATACCTTGAATGGAATGCTACCTCATATCGGTGTGCTACATATCATTAGGTACAAGAATCATCGAAGAACCGGAGAGGAGGAACACCCATGGTGCAAGGAAGCGAGGGAAGGGAAGAGGAGCCATTCATCATGGTGCAAGGAAGAAGGAAGAAGAAGAAGAAGGAGGAAGAAGGAAGGAAGAGGAAGAAGAGGCGGGAGGAGGAAGGCCGGCCGGTCCCAGGCCCGGTCAACCGGCCCTATGACCGGCCCACCCGGTCACAGACCCGGTTGACCGGCCTCCTGACCGGCCCGGCCGGTTTCGACCGGATTCTGCGCTCGTGCCATCCGGACGCAATCCCGGGGCACCCGAAGCCCCGCCCGGTCACCGCCCGGTCCAGGGTCCGGTTTGGACCGGATGGGCCGGTCCCAGGCCCGGTCCAACCGGCCCTGTGACCGGATTCGTCGGGTTTGACCCACCAACTTGTACCTTTTCGACCCATGTCGCCTTGTATGCCTATATAAGGCCCCAGCTCGCCCCCTTACCTCTTTAGACAAGATTTAGGCTTAAACATAACTTTGAGCTTTGTCTCCCTAGGGTTTCATCCCCTTTGTATCAAGGCACCCCATGTTGGATGATTGGATCTATGTGAGTGAGATTCTAGTGTAGCCCACTCTCTCTCCCTCACCTACCTCCATCCTCAACACCGATCTCTCACTCCGGGATTCTACCTCGAGTCTCTCCCGTGGTGATTCTATTGGCGTGGTCCATCGAGCCACGAGGGTAAGTATCGATTGTATCGGGTTGGTGTGCGTTGTGTTCTTCGCGTTCTTCGTGTTCTTCCGCCTCTCCCTCTCTTTCCCCCTTGATTCTTGGGTCATTCGCGAGATCGGGCCACACACGGGGTCTTAGACCTTAACACCTAGGGTTGGCCGGCCATGGAGGTGGAGTCCCATGTGGACTCCACCTTCCTAGGTGTGTTCTTCCGGACTTTTCTAGAACCTTCTAGAACCTTCCATAGAACCTTCCGAATCATTTTTATTCACATAAAATGATATCCTATATATGAATCTTATTCTCCGGACCATTCCGGAACTCCTCGTGATGTCCGGGATCTTATCCGGGACTCCGAACAAATATTCGAACTCCATTCCATATTCAAGTTCTACCATTTCAACATCCAACTTTAAGTGTGTCACCCTACGGTTCGCGAACTATGCGGACATGGTTGAGTACTCACTCCGACCAATAACTAATAGCGGGATCTGGAGATCCATAATGGCTCCCACATATTCAACGATGACTTTAGTGATCGAATGAACCATACACATACGATACCAATTCCCTTTGTCACGCGATATTTTACTTGTCCGAGGTTTGATCATCGGTATCACACTATACCTTGTTCAACCTCGTCTCTGACAAGTACTCTTTACTCGTACCGTGGTATGTGGTCTCTTATGAACTTATTCATATGCTTGCAAGACATTAGACGACATTCCACCGAGAGGGCCCAGAGTATATCTATCCGTCATCGGGATGGACAAATCCCATTGTTGATCCATATGCCTCAACTCATACTTTCCGGATACTTAATCCCACCTTTATAACCACCCATTTACGCAGTGGCGTTTGATGTAATCAAAGTACCTTTCCGGTATAAGTGATTTACATGATCTCATGGTTATAAGGACTAGGTAACTATGTAATGAAAGCTTATAGCAAATAACTTAATGACGTGATCTTATGCTACGCTTAATTGGGTGTGTCCATTACATCATTCATATAATGATATAATCTTGTTATTAATAACATCCAATGTTCATGATTATGAAACTAATCATCTATTAATCAACAAGCTAGTTAAGAGGCTTACTAGGGACTCTTTGTTGTTTACATATCACACATGTATCAATGTTTCGGTTAATACAATTATAGCATGGTATATAAACATTTATCATAAACATAAAGATATATAATAACCACTTTTATTATTGCCTCTTGGGCATATCTCCAACAGTCTCCCACTTGCACTAGAGTCAATAATCTAGATTACATTGTAAGGTACCTAACACCCATGGCATTCTGGTGTTGGTCATGCTTTGCCCTAGGGAGAGCTTTAGTCAACGGATCTGCTACATTCAGATCAGTGTGTACTTTGCAAATCTTTACTTCTCCATCTTCGATGTACTCGCGAATCGAATGATAACGCAGCTTGATATGCTTCAGCCTCTTGTGTGACCTTGGTTCATGTGCATTGGCGATGGCACCCATGTTGTCACAGTAGATGACTAGTGGGTCCAATGCACTAGGAACCACACCGAGCTCTACAATGAACCTCTTCATCCATACCGCTTCGATGAAGCCTCCGAAGCCGCTATGTATTCCGATTCTGTTGAGGATTTCGCCACCGTGCACTGCTTCGAGCTTGCCCAGCTTACTGCAGCACCATTCAATATAAACACGTACCCAGATTGAGACTTAGAGTCATCAGGATCAGTGTTCCAACTTGCATCGGTGTAACTTGTTACAACGAGCTCTTGGTCACCTCCATAACAAAGAAACATATCCTTAGTTCTTTTCAAGTACTTCAGGATATTCTTGACCGCTGTCCAGTGTTCCATTCCTGGATCACTTTGATATCTGCTAGTCAAACTAACAGCATGTGCTATATCCGGTCTAGTACATAGCATGGCATACATGATAGAGCCTACTGCCGAGGCATAGGGGATCTGACTCATCCTTTCTCTTTCTTCTGCCGTAGCCGGTCCTTGAGTCTTACTCAAGACCTTGCCTGGTAACATAGGTAAGAATCCTTTCTTACTTTCGTCCATTCTAAACTTCTTTAGAATTTTGTCCAGGTATGTACTCTGTGATAGCCCTATTAGACGTCTTGATCTATCTCTATAAATCTTGATGCCTAATATATATGATGCTTCACCAAGGTCTTTCATTGAAAAACTATTATTCAAATAACCTTTTACACTGCTTAATAGTTCTATATCATTCCCAATCAATAATATGTCATCTACATATAATATCAGGAACGCTACAGAGCTCCCACTCACTTTCTTGTAAATACAGGCCTCTCCATGACACTGTATAAACCCGAAGTCTTTGATCACCTTATCAAAGCGTCGGTTCCAACTTCTTGATGCTTGCTTCAGTCCATAGATTGAACGCTGAAGTTTGCATACTTTGTTAGCATTTTTAGGATCGACAAAACCTTTGGGTTGTACCATATACAACTCTTCCTCAATGTCTCCATTAAGGAACGCCGTTTTGACATCCATCTGCCAAATCTCATAATCGAAAAATGCAGCTATTGCTAACAAAATCCTCACAGATTTTAGCTTCGCTACAGGTGAGAAAGTCTCATCGTAGTCAACACCTTGAATTTGTCGGAAACCCTTTGCGACAAGTCGAGCTTTATAGACAGTAATATTACCATCAGCATCTGTTTTTCTCTTGAAGATCCATTTATTCTCGACAGCCTTTCGGCTATCAGGTAAGTCTACCAAAGTCCATACTTTGTTATCATACATGGATCCCATTTCGGATTTCATGGCTTCTTGCCATTTGTTGGAATCTGGGCTCATCATCGCTTCTTCATACGTCGCAGGGTCTTCATCATTGTTGTCCACAATCATGACATTTAGACAAGGATCATACCAATCAGGAGTGGCACGTTCCCTTGTTGATCTGCGAGGTTCAGTAGCTATCTCATTTGAAGTTTCATGATCATTATCATTAGCTTCCTCTGTTGCCGGTGTAGGCGGCACAGGAACATCTTCCGGCACTGCGCTACTCTGATCAACGAGTAGAGATTCTTCAATCTCATCGAGTTCTACTTTTCTTCCAGTCACTTCTTTAGTGAGAAATTCTTTCTCAAGAAAGGTTCCGTTCTTAGCAACAAAGATCTTGCCTTCGGATCTGTGATAGAAAGTGTACCCTATAGTTTCCTTAGGGTATCCTATGAAGACGCATTTCTCCGCTTTGGGTTCTAGCTTGTCCGGTTGTAACTTTTTTACATAGGCTTCACAACCCCAAACTTTTAGAAACAACTTAGGTTTCTTATTAAACCATAATTCATACGGTGTCGTTTCAACGGATTTTGATGGTGCTCTATTTAAAGTGAATGCGGCTGTCTCTAATGCATAACTCCAAAATGATAACGGCAAATCAGTAAGAGACATCATAGAACGAACCATATCTAAGAGAGTTCGATTACGACGTTCGGACACACCGTTACGTTGTGGTGTTCCCGGCGGTGTCAATTGTGAAAGTATTCCGCATTTCTTTAAATGCATGCCAAACTCATAACTCAGATATTCACCTCCACGATCAGATCGTAGAAATTTAATCTTCTTGTTACGTTGATTTTCTACTTCACTTTGGAATTCCTTGAACTTCTCGAAAGTTTCGGATTTATGTTTCATTAAATAGATATACCCATATCTACTCAAATCATCTGTGAAGGTTAGAACATAACGATAACCACCGCGCGATGCTACACTCATTGGTCCGCACACATCTGTATGTATGATTTCCAATAAGTCAGTAGCTCGCTCCATCATACCCGAGAATGGAGTCTTAGTCATTTTTCCCATCAGACATGCTTCGCATCTATCAAGTGACTCAAAGTCAAGTGATTCAAGTAATCCATCGGTATGGAGTTTCTTCATGCGTTTCACTCCAATATGACCAAGACGACAGTGCCACATATAAGTAGAATTATCATTCAATTTAATTCGCTTAGCATCAATGTTATGTATATGTGTATCACTACTATCGAGATCTAACAGAAATAAGCCATTCTTTTCAGGTGCTCGACCATAAAAGATATTATTCATAAAAATAGAACAACCATTATTCTCAGACTTGAATGAATAACCGTCTTGCATTAAACAAGATCCAGATATAATGTTCATGCTCAACGCGGGTACAAAATAGCAATTATTTAGGCTTAAAACTAATCCCGAAGGTAGATGTAGAGGAAGTGTGCCGACAGCGATCACATCGACTTTGGATCCATTTCCAACGCGCATCGTCACTTCATCCTTCAGCAGTCTTCGTTTATTCCTTAGTTCCTGTTTTGAGTTACAAATATGAGCAACCGAACCAGTATCAAATACCCAGGTACTAGTACGAGAACCAGTGAGATAAACATCTATAACATGTATATCAGATATACCTTCTTTCTTCTTCTTGACAAGGCCGCTCTTCAGATCCGCCAAATACTTGGAGCAATTACGCTTCCAGTGTCCCTTCTCCTTGCAGTAATAGCACTCAGCATCAGGCTTAGGGCCAGCCTTAGGTTTCACAGGAGGCGCGGCAGCTTTCTTGCCACTCTTCCTGTTCTTGCCTTTAGACTTGCCCTGTTTCTTGAAGCTGGTGGTCTTGTTGACCATCAACACTTGGTGCTCTTTCTTAATTTCAATCTCAGCAGATTTTAGCATGGCGAAGAGTTCAGGTAACTCTTTGTTCATGTTCTGCATATTGTAATTCATCACAAAGTTCTTATAACTAGGTGGCAGTGATTGAAGGACACGATTAATCCCCAGTCTGTTAGGAATCACTATTCCCAAGTCACTGAGTTTCTTCGCATGCCCGGTCATGGCGAGCATGTGCTCACTAACGGAGCTGCCTTCTTCCATCATGCAGCTGAAGAAGTGTTTCGATGCTTCATAGCATTCCACGGCCGCATGAGTCTCAAAGATAGTTTTCAACTCATTGATTAACTCATGTGGATCGTGGTGCTCAAAACATTTTTGAAGATCGGCTTCCAGACTGCACAGGATGGCACACTGAACTTGAGAGTACCGAGTTTTCCGAGTCGCGTAAACATTCTTTACTTCATCGGTTTCAGTTTCTGCAGGAGGGTCACCTAGCGGTGCATCAAGCACATATTGCAGGTTTCCGCCATTGAGGAAGATCCTCACATGACGGAACCAGTCGGTGAAGTTGCTACCGTTGCTCTTAAGCTTTTCTTTCTCTAGGAACTGGTTAAAATTGATTGGGGACGCCATATCTACAACATATTTGCAATAGTTTAGACTAATGTTTATGATAAATTGAGTTCAAATTTTAATTTAACAAAATTAAAACCTAGGTGAACTCCCACTCAAAACAATATCCCTCGCATTGTCTTAGTGATCACACGAACCAAATCCATCACACCTATGCCCGATCATCACGAGACAAGATGTAATTTCAATGGCGAACACTCAAAGTGTTCATCATATCAATCATATGATTCATGCTCTACCTTTCGGTATCACGTGTTCCGAGACCATGTCTGTACATGCTAGGCTCGTCAAGGCCACCTTAGTATCCGCATGTGCAAAACTGACTTGCACCCGTTGTATGCACTTGTTGATTCTATCACACCCGATCATCACGAGATGCTTCGAAACGACAAGTCTTGGCAACGGTGCTACTAAGGATGAACACTTTATTATCTTGAAATTTTAGTGAGAGGGATCATCTTATAATGCTACCGTCGCGATCTAAGCAAAATAAGATGCATAAAAGGATTAACATCACATGCAGTTCATATGTGATATGATATGGCCCTTTTGTCTTTGCGCCTTCGATCTTCATCTCCAAAGCACGGACATGATCTCCATCATCAACGGGCATGATCTCCATCATCGTCGGCGTAGCGTCAAGGTCAATGGCGCCGTCTTCATGATTGTTCTCCATGTAGCAACTATTACAACTACTTTGAAATACTACTCAACATGAAATTTAAAGACAACCATAAGGCTCCTGCCGGTTGCCACAATACAATAATGATCATCTCATACATAGTCATCATCACATTATGGCCATATCACATCACCAAACCCTGCAAAAACAAGTTAGACGTTCTCTAATTTGGTTTGCATATTTTACGTGGTTTAGGGTTTTCGGGTGAGATCTAATCTACCTACGAACATGAACCACAACGGTGATACTAGTGTTGTCAATAGAAGAGTAAATTGAATCTTCACTATAGTAGGAGAGACAGACACCCGCAAAGCCACTTATGCAATACAAGTTGCATGTCAAGCGTGGAGCAAATCTCATGAACGCGGTCATGTAAAGTTAGCCGCTTCATCCCACTATGCCACAAAGATGCAAAGTACTCAAGCTAAAGATAACATAAGCATCAACGCCCACAAAACCATTGTGTTCTACTCGTGCAACCATCTATGCATAGACACGGCTCTGATACCACTGTAGGATAACGTAGCATAGAAAACAAAAATTTTCCTATCGCGAACACGCAATCCAAGCCAAGATGCAATCTAGAAGACGGTAGCAACGAGGGGATTATCGAGTCTCACCCTTGAAGAGATTCCAAAGCCTACAAGATGAGGCTCTTGTTGCTGCGGTAGACGATCACTTGCCGCTTGCAAAAGCACGTAGAAGATCTTGATCACGGCGCCCGAACGGCAGCACCTCCGTACTCGGTCACACGTTCGGTTGTTGATGAAGACGACGTCCACCTCCCCGTTCCAGCGGGCAGCGGAAGTAGTAGCTCCTCTTGAATCCGACATCACGACGGCGTGGTGTCGGTGGCGGTGGAGAAATCCGGCGGAGCTTCGCTAAGCGTGCGGGATATGGTGGAGGAGCGGGGCGGCTAGGGTTTGGGGAGAGGGGGTGGCCGGCCACTATAGGGGGCGGCCAGGTTGTGGTCTTGGTGTGGCCGGCCCCCTCCCCTTGGCCCCTCATTATATAGGTGGAAGCCCCAAGTGTTGGACTACAAGTCTCCGAATAAGACCCGAACCCAAAACCTTCCATATGGTGGGAAACCTTCCCAAGCTAGGACTCCCACTAGAGGTGGGAGTTCCACCTTCCATATGGGGGGGTGGCCGGCCCCCTAAGGGGGAGTCCACTTGGGACTCCACCCCACCTAGGGTTGGCCGGCCATGGAGGTGGAGTCCCATGTGGACTCCACCTTCCTAGGTGTGTTCTTCCGGACTTTTCTAGAACCTTCTAGAACCTTCCATAGAACCTTCCGAATCATTTTTATTCACATAAAATGATATCCTATATATGAATCTTATTCTCCGGACCATTCCGGAACTCCTCGTGATGTCCGGGATCTTATCCGGGACTCCGAACAAATATTCGAACTCCATTCCATATTCAAGTTCTACCATTTCAACATCCAACTTTAAGTGTGTCACCCTACGGTTCGCGAACTATGCGGACATGGTTGAGTACTCACTCCGACCAATAACCAATAGCGGGATCTGGAGATCCATAATGGCTCCCACATATTCAACGATGACTTTAGTGATCGAATGAACCATACACATACGATACCAATTCCCTTTGTCACGCGATATTTTACTTGTCCGAGGTTTGATCATCGGTATCACACTATACCTTGTTCAACCTCGTCTCCGACAAGTACTCTTTACTCGTACCGTGGTATGTGGTCTCTTATGAACTTATTCATATGCTTGCAAGACATTAGACGACATTCCACCGAGAGGGCCCAGAGTATATCTATCCGTCATCGGGATGGACAAATCCCATTGTTGATCCATATGCCTCAACTCATACTTTCCGGATACTTAATCCCACCTTTATAACCACCCATTTACGCAGTGGCGTTTGATGTAATCAAAGTACCTTTCCGGTATAAGTGATTTACATGATCTCATGGTTATAAGGACTAGGTAACTATGTAATGAAAGCTTATAGCAAATAACTTAATGACGTGATCTTATGCTACGCTTAAGTGGGTGTGTCCATTACATCATTCATATAATGATATAATCTTGTTATTAATAACATCCAATGTTCATGATTATGAAACTAATCATCTATTAATCAACAAGCTAGTTAAGAGGCTTACTAGGGACTCTTTGTTGTTTACATATCACACATGTATCAATGTTTCGGTTAATACAATTATAGCATGGTATATAAACATTTATCATAAACATAAAGATATATAATAACCACTTTTATTATTGCCTCTTGGGCATATCTCCAACACTGCCATGAACACTTGTCGTGAGATTACCTTCTGCGCCCTGTTAGATGGCCTAGCTTTCTGAATCATCGAGACCGCACCGTTGGAATTGGGGTCAACATATGGAGGTGGGTGTGGTGCTGCCGCTATTCTGAGCTGGTGCCGATTTTCATCCGTAATTGCGGGAGGAGGTGGGAGGTGGATCTCACTCCTTGGCCCCTGGGGATTTCTGTTCATTGCTTGGGCATTTGCAATTCCTGCGGCTCGCAACATTGCCTGAAAATTGCGGCAGTCTTTTTGGAGATGCCCTGACTGCCTCTTTCCGTTGCTGTCGAGATAAAAATGCATCTGACACGGTCCGTTCATCATCTCCTCGGGGGACACATAAGGTCTTTGAAACCTTGGTCCATTGTTTTGCCTGTTGCCACGAGAATCACCTCTATTGTCGCCTTGTTGCTCATTACTCCTTTGGTAGTCATCTCGACTATTCCCTCCAGAGTTTCCTCGGAAACCAGCCGATATGTGGCCAGGAGCGTCATTGTTGTAGAACTGGCGAGAAAATCTCCTTCTATTTTGAAAATTTCTACCGCGATCCTCTTCTGGCGACCTATGTCGCTTATTATATATTGCGTCTTCTCCATCTGCCCACTTGTTGGCTATCTCCATCAGTGCTGATATTGTCTTAGGGTTGGTTCTCCCTAAGTCCTCGACGAAATCTCCCCGCCGGATTCCTGCCACGAACGCGTCTATTGCTCTCTCGTCAGATATATCCTCTGCCGAGTTTTTAATAATGTTCCACCTCTGTATATATTTTCTCATCGACTCGTCGTGTTTCTGTCGGCACGCCCTCAACTCTTCCAATGACGCAGGTTTCTTGCAGGTGGATCGGAAGTTTCTCACGAAGATATCCTCAAAATTATCCCAGCTGTCGATGGAACCTGGGGGAAGTTTCTTTATCCAAGATCTCGCGGCACCACTCAAGTGAACTTGGATACTTTGCATGGTTGTTGCTCTGGTTCCTCCTACCAGCTTCACCATCTCGAGATAATCAACGAGCCAATCTTCGGGATCCTGCAGGCCGTCGAATTTCTTGAAATTCTCGGGTAACTTAAACCCTTTTGGGACTCGAGTCTTTCGAACTCTTCTCGTAAAGCACGGGAGCCCACACATATCTTCATCGGCAACTTCTGGTGAATGCTGACGTTCTCTTCTTTCTTGTCGCGCTCTGTCCACCCTTACTTGAGCTGCTGTGTCCCTTGCTCCACTTGTTCTTGGTGGGTCTTGAACTGCTGCGGTGGGTCGTGGACTATTTTGCCTAGGATTTTCTTCGGGAGGCGTGGCTGCGAACGCTGTTCCCATAACTCCAACTCCAGCCATTGCCATATTGAACAATGCTTCTCTCGGGTCCCCAGGGGGTGGTCTGGACGCGAGGATGTAAGCTTGCGTTGCCATGTATCCTGCTTCTGGCGTTTTCGGGATGATATTTCCTCTTGTATCAATCGACATGAAGGACATGTCGAGGTTTTGAATTATGTTTCCTCTCTCTTCTTCGGGTATGTTTTGCAGCCGAGATCTTGCTCTCCTCCGAGCATCTATGTGACTGTCTGCCGAAGTTCCTGATTCTCGACTGAGCTCTGCTCGACGCCTGCTTGATGCGGAGGCTGCCTCTTTTCTTCTATTCAGGGATGCTGTCTCCTTTTCCAGCTCCCTACTCACACGAGCAAGTCTATATTGATAGGCTTGCAATTCTTGGACTGTAGCGGTTGTGTTCATTGGTTCTGTCCCGTCCATGGCTCTTGCGGCCCTATCCCACGCTGCTTGCGGGAGTTGAACTCTTTCGCGAGGTGAGGTCCCGACATATTTAGTGCCTAGGCCTCTTCTGAGATCAGCGGGATCGACGTATGGATTTCCCAAATCATCGAAAGCCTCTGACGTCTCTGGTTCTGCTCGGCCTGCCTCTTCAATTGCATATATTTGATGGTATTTTGAATATTGATTTTTGTCGGGATTGGTGACACCATCATATAGATTGGTGAAGACCTTTCCGATGGCAGCAGATTTGTCGATGAAGTTGAAGCTGTCGACGCTGTCGGAATCGCTGCTTATAAAGGAGTCCGCAGACGATTCGAAAGATGTGTCGCTGAAGATCTTGGCGAGCTTTCCGCTTGCCTTGGTGTCGATGAAGCGTGGCGACGAAAACTCCCCGTCACTCGACGAAAAGTTAGAATCGATCGCTGAAAATTCCGACGAGATCGGAACTTCGAGACGATAGGATCCTTCCTTGTTGACGCCAAATCGGAATTCTCCGAACGTCATGACGATGGGCTCCTCCAGATAGGCACATGCATCCATACGGGAGGGCGGGTGAGGAATAAAATCGACTAGATCAGTTTTTTCCCGTTTACCTCTATCCATCGCATTGCTAGCCACCGACGAAGTCGACGATTCTGAACGTGCCATCGAGATCAGTTCCTTGCAGCCTCTAATTCCCACAGACGGCGCCAATTGACAAAGGATTAATTTGTCAATGCCTACAGATTGTAGACTAGGGTTTTGTTGGAAGTAGAGGGCAAATAGATCTCGAAGGTTTCAGCCGAAAAGTACTCGACTATGAAAACTAGGGTTCGTTGACAATAGATTCGATCCTTTCTCCGTCCCTCGACTCCCCCTTATATAGAGGGTGGAGCCGAGGATTTCGTAATACACAAGTTACAGAGTTCGGGAGGGTTTCGTACCCAACCCGTAAGATTACAAATCTCTATCTTTCCTAATACAACCTATCTTTCCTTAACGCTAAATGGGCTTCCGAATCTTCTTATTCTTCGAGTCCTGGGCCTTTAGTAAACCCCGGGTACCATCTTTGGCAGGCCCATTGGGGATGCCTATGTCACCTAGTAATACTATGATGTGAAATAAAGATGATCTATAACTTTGTATTGATGTTATGTGAAGTGCACCACATAATATTTGCCTCCGGGACAAGAGAGGGAATTACCCTTGGAAGCATGGTAGTGTGTACGATGGGAAGTGGCATCCTGTGTGCGGCACACTATCATATGGAAAAGAGGGACAAGGAGGAACTCATTATGCTTTCATCGATAACCATGGGGAAACCCTTAATTGTGATGGATCAATAGGTGGCTTGCTAAAGTTCATTGCAGTGGTTATTAGGAGATGTACCAGTCCATCTTATTACCAAGCTCTCCCCATACATAACGTACCCAAAGACATAGTTCATCATAATCATAAGTACTAGTAGTGCCAATACTAGTGGTGGAACCTACACTCCTCGAGAACACCTCAATCATATCACAAACACACTCAACCAACACTCTCTTGTTTAGTTTACATTTGTTATTTACTTTGCTCTTAGATTGCTTCAAACTCTTAAATATTTGCTATATTAGCAACTTATAGTATATGATATTTCTGAACCACGGTTTGGGGGCGAACGTGGCTGCGCCTGGCAATGCAGTTGCGTGGTTGTGTTTATTGCCATTTGCAAAGCTTCTCAGGGACGGACTTATATAAATAATATTTGTTGCTACAAGTACTGCAACAACCCTGTTGTTGATCGCAAGAACCTAGTCATCAATAGAGCATGAAGAGATACAAGGATGAAAGACTAAGAGTAAAGATTGGATTCAAGTTGGTCAACACATGAAGCATAAAGAATGTACCACATTGGATCATGTGTTCTTGTGGTATGGTAAGCCTTATTAATTATGCTTTATGAACTAACCCATCCTATATGTGTATTTGTGTTGTCTATGTAGGTTAGGTATCTTTCCATGGGCATGCATCAAAAGCAAGATCACATATAGCCCATGAGAGGATGGCATCAAGTGGTTATCGTCATCAAGGATGAGAAGGGCAAGTTGAATATAAGCATCTCAAGAAGATCATTCTTGAAGCTTCTCATCCATTCGTTGCTAATGGATTTGTGAAGATGTGCTTCAACGAAGCTTTACCATAGTGTTGTATGGGGGGAGCAATTGTGATTCTTCACAAACCAACAATGATCAAGTGAGGCATTCTGCTTGACTGAAGCATGAAGCGTCATCATCTAGATCAAATGGGATGCTCAAGGCAAAGGTATGGCCTTGCTAGGTTTTTCTTTTACCGGTCTCAAGGTGGTTGTTGGGAGACCGGGTTATATGATAGATAGCTGCACTATCAAGAGGGGCTTTCGGTTGGGTAACTTGATCACATCGTCTTAGGGAGCTCAATCATTTGCATACTTTACATCCCTTATTCTTGTTTCTTATTGGTGTTTCTCTGTGTGAGGTCCTTGAGCTTGTTGCCAGCTTTTCAACAATCTTAATGTCATTGAAAACGGAAATTGTATGCAGCTTGTATTGCATTTTCGAGTTTGGATATTTTTACCTGTTCTTTGTTGGGTTTCTATTCGTTGTCATCTTTCCAACAAATTGGTTTCATCTTATACATAGTTTGAGAACTTTATCAAAGTTTAGTTATTTTGAGAAACTTGCAGTTTGAGGGGTTCTAGCAAAATCAGCGGTCCCGGTTTCCCCCACTGGAATTGTTTGGCGCCGCCGGATATCTCCGGTATGTGCCTAATGGCCATTGATACGTCGCAAACGTATCTATAATTTCTTATGTTCCATGCTACTTTTATTACAATACTTGAATGTTTTATACATACTTTACAACATTATTATACATTTTCCGGCACTAACCTATTAACAAGATGCCGAAGTGCCAGTTGTTTTCTGCTATTTTTGGTTTCAGAAATCCTAGTAAGGAAATATTCTCGGAATTGGACGAAATCAACGCCCGGGGGCCTATTTTTACACGAAGCTTCCAGAAGACCGAGGTAGGTACGAAGTGGGGCCACGAGGCGCCGACACAACAGGGCGGCGCGGCCCTGGTGTGTGGGGCTCTCGTGCCGCCACTTGACCTACCCTTCCGCCTACTTAAAGCCTCCGTCGCGAAACTCCCTGTACCGAGAGCCACGATACGGAAAACCTTCCAGAGACGCCGCCGTCGCGAATCCCATCTCAGGGGATTCAGGAGATCGCCTCGGCACCCTGGAGAGGGGAATCATCACCGGAGGGGCTCTACATCATCATGCGCCTCCGGATTGATGCGTGAGTAGTTCATCCTTGGACTATGGGTCCATAGCAGTAGCTAGATGGTTGTCTTCTCCGCTTGTGCTATCATTGTTATAGATCTTGTGAGCTGCCTAACATGATCAAGATCATCTATTTGTAATGCTACATGTTGTGTTTGGCGGGATCCGATGAATATAGAATATTATGTTAAGTTGATTATCAATCTATCATATATGTGTTTTATGTTCTTGCATGCTCTCCGTTGCTAGTAGAGGCTCTGGCCAAGTTGATACTTGTAACTCCAAGAGGGAGTAATTATGCTCGATAGTGGGTTCATGCCTCCATTTAATCTGGGACAGTGACAGAAAGTTCTAAGGTTGTGGATGTGTTGTTGCTACTAGGGATAAAACATTGATGCTTTGTCTAAGGATATTTGTGTTGATTACATTACGCGCCATACTTAATGCAATTATCTGTTGTTTACAACTTAATACTGGAAGGGGTTCGGATGATAACCTGAAGGTGGATTATTTAGGCATAGATGCATGTTGGATAGCGGTCTATGTACTTTGTCGTAATGCCCTGATTAAATCACATAGTAATCATCGTTGATATGTATTGAATCTTTATTTGTCAATTGCCCGCCTGTAATTTGTTCACCCAAACATGTTAGTTATCTTATTGGAGAGACACCTCTAGTGAACTGTGGACCCCGGTCCATTCTTTTACATCTGAATACATTCTACTGTTTCTGTTCTTTGCAAACAAACACCATCTCCCACTCGATACGTTTAATCCTTTGTTTTCAGCAAGCCGGTGAGATTGACAACCTCACTCTTACGTTGGGGCAAAGTACTTTGATTGTGTTGTGCAGTTCCACGTTGGCGCCGGTTTCCCGGTGTTGCGCCGCACTACACTCCTCCACCAACAACCTTCACGTGCTTCTTGACTCCTACTGGTTCGATAACCTTGGTTTCTTTCTGAGGGAAAACTTGCTGCTATGCGCATCACACCTTCCTCTTGGGGTTCCCAACGGACGTGTACATCTACGCGCATCACACATCAAAGAGCGTTTCGACGGAACTGGAATTGTTCCGGGGCGCCGGTCCTGGACCGGGCTAGCCTTGTGCGCTGGTCGAAAATCGGCGAGGATTCCGGTCCGCCGGTTTGCTCACCAGACCATTCCAGTGGGATTATGGTGCCGCCAAACTTGCCGCCGGTTTGGGTCGCAAGAATTCCCCCTAACAACTAATTTTCTCGCCTTGGACTATAAATATCCCTTCTTCTTCCTTGAGGAGGTAAGGTCAACCATTACACTTTCCCTCTCTCTCATACTCCATTTTTGAACTCCAAAAGCTTGCTTCATCTCCCTTTCCTCCGATGATTTTTGCATCTTCTTGAGGGATTTGAATCTACACCAATAAATTCCTCATATAAGTGAGGGGAACTCTTGGGATCTAGATCTTGGAGTCATTTGTTGATGTCCTCCATTGGTCTTCCTTCCTGGTTCCTCCATAACATTTTTGTTGGTGGGATTTGAGTGTGAAGGATTCGAACCACCTTGGTGTTCTTGCTTTTGCATCCTTGCATAAGTGTTGAGCTCTCCATTACGATTAGTTCGAGTGAGAGACCGTGAGCTTGTTACTCTTGGAGGGTGACCTCCTAGTTGGCTTGGTGGTTGGTGCTCCAGTGACCTCTTTGTGGAAGATTGTGAAGAGGATCGAAGTGGTTGTGGAGCTTGTCATCTCGAGTGGAGGGAAAGCTAGTCACAAGGGAAAGTCTTTTGTCCTTCATGGTATTGGTTTGGAGAAGAAGGTGATCCTTCGTGGCATTCAGGAGACCTTCATGGTAGCACGCATCTCTCCAATGTGACGTACCTCACTTCGTGTGAGGGAACACACATGAATACACCTTTGTCTCCTCGTGCCTCGGTTATCTCTATACCTGAGTTTACTTTCCTTGTGGTAGCCATAAAGATTGAAGTACTTAGATCTTGCTATCTCTTGTATTACATATTCTAGTGCCTATCTTTCTTAGTTTGACTTGTTATGCACTTAGCTTAGCCTAGCTAATTTAGGTTTTGTGTTTGTAAAATAAACGTTAGTTTAATTTCACATTCTTACAAGCCTTATTGCAAGGGTATATTGCCCCTATGTGTGGTTTTGGTAATTAATGACAACCCCTATATATGGACTAATGTTTTCATTGAGTTTATATGAACAAATATTCCATAGGTACTACTTGTAGTCCATGTGTTGGATTCAAGTATGGATGCCATGAAGATAAAGATATACCTTGAGTATTGGCATCAAGATCATCGATTTGAAGACATATATGTGATATGATCAAGAAGAAGAAATGAAGATGGAGTTCCTATGTGGAACTCAATATTAGCCATGCTCTAGATTATGTGATAAGCAATGGATGATCAAGATCTTGAGTTCTTGATTCCAAGTGAAGAATTCTTTATACACCTCAAGATAGTATGATAGAGCATGAGAAGATACAAGGTTGACCAATACAAAGAGTGAAGAATAGATTCAAGTTTGGTCAACACATGAAGCATGAAGAATGTGCCACGTGAAGTCATGTGGTATGGTAAGCCTTGTCAATTATGCTTTATGAACTAACCCATCATATATGTGCCCTTGTGTTGTCTATGTGGGTTAGGTATCTTTCCATGGGCATGCATCAAAAGGGAGATCTCATATAGCCCATGAGAGGATGACATCAAGTGGTGATCGTCATCAAGGTTGAGTTGGGCAAGTTCAAGTTGAGCATCTCAAGAGGATCATATGCTTGAAGCTTGCCGTCCATTTGGTGATAATGGACATGTGAAGATGTGCATCAATGGAGCTTTCCCATCATGGTGTATGGGGGAGCATTTGTGAGTTTTCATGAAGCAACAATGATCAAGTGAGGCATTCCGGCTTGAGTGGAGCTTGAAGAGTTATCATCAAGATCAAGCGGGATGCGCAAGGCAAAGGTATGGCCTTGCTAGGTTTTCCTTTTACCGGTCTCAAGGTGGATGTTGGGAGACCGGATTATAGGATAGATAGCCGCACTATTAAGAGGGGCTTTCGGTTGGGTAACTTGATCGCATCGTCTTAGGGAGCTCAATCCTTTGCATACTTTGCATATCCCTATTGCTTCTTGGTATTTCTCTGTGTGAGGTTCTTGAGCTTGTTGCTAGCTTTACAACAAGCCAAGTTCATCGAAAACGGAATCCACATGCATCTTCTATTGCGTTTTCGAGTTTGGACGTCTTCACCGTTTCTTGACGGTGGGAGACTCTCTCTAGAGTCATCTAAAAATATCCTGTGAGGAGTCTCCATATTTCCAACAAAATTGGTTTAATGTCAATCGGAGTCCGGACACAAAAGTTATCACAGTTTTTGTATAACATGTTTTCCTGCTAGCCCGGTGCCTCGCCCGGCGTGACCGGCCGTCCCACTGGATGGCCCGGTTCCAACCGACCCCTGGACCGGTGCACACCGGGCACCATCCAGGGGAGTTTTCTCCTTCACCCGCGGCCGGTGTACGGACCGGTCGGGCCGGCCTGGTCGGCCTCACGCTGGTTGGGCCGGCCTATGGACCGGCTGCCCCCGGCCGAACCGGCCCTGCTCCGGTGACAACCGGGGGCAGATACTGCAAGTCCTGGACCCGTCCCGGTCATGACCTGGAGCATGTTCCGGTGCCAACTGGATGGTCCGTCCTATGGCCCGGTCGGACCGGTCCCTGCGCCGGATGGTCTGGTCCCATGCCCGGTTGACTGGCTCCCTCGACCGATGCAGAGCCGCTCACTTCCCCAACGGTTAGATTTCGGCTTGGGCTATTGATATGTCCATTTTGCATCACTATTTTATATCATAATATACTGTTATTCATTGATATATTTCATGTTTAGAGATGATACTTATGTTATTTCACCTATTTTGCATGTTTCATGATTATTGGAGAATTATTCACCGGAGTCAGGATTCTGCTGGAAAAAGCACCGTCAGGATACAATATTTCTGAAGATCAACAATTGACGGAAAATACACCGAAGCTCCTATTTTCCCAAATGACGGAGCCAGCCAAAAGGAGACCGAGGAGGGCCGCCATGGGCCCCCATAGGCCGGCGCGGGCTCCCTGGCCCGCGCCGCCATGTGGGGAGGGGGCCCACGACCCTCCTCATCTCCTTTCGCGTACTTCATCTCCCGAGAACCCGAAGGTGCAGGGAGGCATGGAGGATAGACACGCCGCCTCTGCGGGGCGGAAAACACCAGAGAGAAAAGAGCTCTCCGTGCAGGATCCGCCGGGGAAATTCCCTCCCGGAGGGGGAAATCTTCGCCATCGTCACCTTCATCGAGCTGGACTTCATTGGGATCATCATCATCTCCACCATCGACATCGACATCGCCATCTCCACCGCTGCACCTCGTCTCCGTTGTAACATCTTGGGTTGAATCTTGATTATTTCATAGGGGAAACTCTACCGGTATTGATTACTACTTGTTATTGATGCTATTGAGTGAAACCATTGGATAAAGGTTTATGTTCAGATTGTTATCCATCATCATATCACCTCTGATCATGTTCCATATGATGTCTCGTGAGTAGTTCGTTTAGTTCTTGAGGACATGGGTGAAGTCCAAATGTTAGTAGTGAACTATGTTGAGTAATATTTAATGGTTTGATATTTAAGTTGTGGTGTTATTCTTCTAGTGGTGTCATGTGAACGTCGACTACATGATACTTCACCTTTATGGGCCTAGGGGAATGCATCTTGTATTCGTTTGCTAATTGTGGGGTTGCGGAGTGACAGCAACCTGAACCCCGTTGGTATATCGATGCAGGAGGGATAGCAGGATCTCAGAGTTTAAGGCTGTGGTTAGATTTATCTTAATTACTTTCTTGTATTTGCAGATGCTTGCAAGGGGTTTAATCAAAAGTATGTATTAGTCCTAGGAAGGGCGGTGCATTAGCATAGGTTCACCCACACAACACTTATCAAAACAATGAAGATTAATCAACTATATGAAGCGAAAGCACTAGACTAAATTCCCGTGTGTCCTCAAGAACGTTTGGTCCTTATAAGTAAACAAACCGGCTTGTCCTTTGTGCTAAAAAGGACTGGGCCACTCGCTGTAATTATTACTCTCGCATTTTACTTACTTGTACTTTATTTATCTGTATATCAAAAACCTCCTGAAAACTTGTCTGTGAGCATTTACAGTGAATCCTTGATCGAAACTGCTTGTCAACACCTGCTCCTCGTTGGGTTCGACACTCTTATTTGAAAGTACTACGATACACCCCCTATACATGTGGGTCATCAAGACTATTTTCTGGCGCCGTTGCCGGGGAGTGAAGCGCTATTGGTAAGTGGAATTGGTAAAGAACAAATTTACTGTACGTGATGTTTTTGTTTCTGCCTGCTGCTATAATTCATTATGGAGAGATCTTCTCTTGAATTCCTATTTGGGAAATCTACTACTACTGCAAAGTTAGTGAGGCGCCAGGTGAGGAAGTAATTCCGTATAAAATACCTATGAAAATTATTGAACGTGTTGTGGATAACCGCTATGAGGGGGATGGAACTGTTCATCCTGGAGATCATTTACTGTTTTTACATGAATTATGCGGGTTATTCAAGTGTGCAGGTATTTCTATGGATGAAGTTAGGAAGAAATTATTCTCTATGTCGCTGTCTGGTAAAGCGGCGCATTGGTATAAACTGCTGAAGGATGGGCATTCTCTTGATTGGAAGGATATTGTGCCTTTATTTTATTCTAAATTCTATCCTCCAAGTGAAATTCACAAAGACCGAAACCGCATATATAATTTCTGGCCTCATGATGGAGAGAGTATTGCCCAAGCATGGGAGAGATTGAAGTCTTTAATGCTCAAATGCCCCATTCATGAGCTTCCTGGTAATATCATCGTTGATAACTTCTATGCAAGTCTTTCTTTTCAAGATAAAACCTTGCTGGATACTACTTGTTCTGGATCATTCACACGCAACAAAGAAGAGTTTAAATGGGACCTTCTTGATCGGATTCAGGAGAATACTGAAGGATGGGAGAACGACAAAGGTAGAGAGTCAGGTATAAATTATGATTATGAATGCATTGAAACTTTTATGGATACTGATAAATTTCGAAATATGAGTGCTGCTTATGGTCTTGACTCTCAAGTTGTTGCAAATTTTTATAAAGCTTTTGCCTCTCATTTTGAATTGCCTAGGAAGAATTTTAATAAGTATCATGAACCTTACAAAGATAAAACTGATTCACCTATAGGTAAATGTATTGAAGTTAAAACTGTTGATCACATTCTTCCTGAAGCTTATATTGAAAAAATTCCTTTTCCTGTTAAAATGAAGGAGTATTCTGTTATAACTAGTGTGGTTAACAAAAGTGCAAAGAAACCTATAGAACCTGAGGAGCAAATAAATGTTGAACCTGCTGTTGCAATAGTTAAAGACCTTGTGACTGAAAATGTAGAAGATGGTCACATCATTTTCTGTGAAGATGCTTCTAATATTGTTTCACATCCTAGTAAGTCTAGGAAAGCCAGTGTTCCTATGCTCTCTGTTAGAATTGGTGATCATTGTTATTATGGTTTATGTGATATTGGTGCAAGTTCTAGTGCTATTCCTTATGAGCTTTACAGGGAAATCATGCATGAAATTGGTTCTTGTGAACTCGAAGAAATTGATGTGGTTATTCGGTTAGCTAATAGAGAAACTATCTCTCCTATTGGTATTGTTCGAGATGTTGAAGTTTTATGTGGTAAGATTAAATATCCTGCTGACTTTTTGGTACTTGGTTCTGCTGCTAGTAAGACTTGTCCTATCATTTTTGGTAGACCTTTCCTAAATACTTGTGGAGCTATTATAGATTGCAAGAAAGAGAAAGTTGTGACTAAATTTGCTGGTGAATCTTATGAGTTTAATTTCTCTAAATTTGCCAAAACTCCTTATGAAGCTGAATTGCCTAATGATGACTTTAGAGTTGAACAGCTTGCATCTATTGCTCTTGCTCCTACTAATCCTTTGCAGCAATATTTGGAGGATCATGAGAGTGAAGTCTTTAGGGAAGAAAGGAATGAGCTTGATGAAATTTTCCTTCGTCAACCCATTCTTAAACATGACTTACCGGTCGAAGATCTAGGTACAACACCGCCACCAAAGGAAGATCCTGTTTTTGATTTGAAACCATTACCTGATAATCTTAAGTATGCTTATATTGATGATAAGAAAACATATCCTGTTATTATTAGTGCTAAGCTTTCAGATTTTGAGGAAGAAAGATTATTGGAAATATTGAAGAAACACCGAGGAGCTATTGGCTACACTCTTGATGACTTGAAGGGGATTTCTCCCTCTATTTGCCAACATGCCATCAACATGGAAGATGATGCAAAGCCTGTTGTTGAACATCAGCGCCGTCTAATTCCTAAGATGAAGGATGTGGTAAGGAATGAGGTATTGAAACTTCTTGAAGATGGTATTATATATCCTATTGCTGATAGTAGATGGGTTAGTCCTGTGCATTGTGTTCCTAAGAAAGGAGGAATAACTGTTGTACCTAATGATAATGATGAGCTCATCCCTCAAAGAGTAGTTGTAGGGTATAGAATGTGCATTGATTTTCGTAAGGTTAATAAAGTTACTAAGAAAGATCATTACCCTTTACCATTTATTGATCAAATGCTAGAAAGGTTATCTAAAAATACTCATTTCTGCTTTCTTGATGGTTATTCTGGGTTTTCACAAATTGTTGTTAGAGCTAAAGATCAAGAGAAAACCACTTTCACTTGTCCCTATGGAACTTATGCTTATAGGTGTATGCCTTTTGGTTTATGTAATGCTCCTGCTACTTTTCAAAGATGCATGTCTGCTATTTTTCATGGTTTTTGTGAAAAGATTGTAGAGGTTTTCATGGATGATTTTTCTGTCTATGGGAATTCATTTGATAATTGTTTGCGAAACCTTGATAAAATTTTGCAGAGATGTGAAGAAACTAACCTTGTGTCGTGGTATCGTCACGGCATATGCCATAGGGTGGCTAATCGAAGGTGGTTTCTAAGTGGTCTCACGGCGGTATCCGGATGCGGGTATGGGCACGAGCGACACGCGACGTTCGAGGCCCTCCGATGGAGGTAACACCTCTACTCCTGCTATGAGTGTATATGTGGAAACACAGTACAATGGTGCTCCTTGAGCTGTATCCGGCTGCTCCTGGGAGGCTAAGGTAGACGAAGGTCTCTCTCTCAGGGCAGCGACTAGAATAATGGGAAGTGATCGATCCCCCCGCACGAGGGGGTAGCCCGGCTTATATAGGCACCGGCACTTTACATATAAGTCCCTATAGTCTAGTGGCCGGCTTGCCGGCTCCGGCTCCCGCTCCTTCCCGAGGCGTTGACGTCAGGGAGCCGTTGAGCATAGTGGCACGTCCCATCCGCCTGCTCAGGTCAGCGGTATGGCGAGGTGGTGTCGCTGTCGCCATCATGCTCTGTAGCCGGTACGGACCGACGTACGCCATGATGGCCTGTCCGGCGCGTGGCACTGCTGCTCTACAGTGCCCCGTAATTTACGGGAGGTGAGGTCAGCGTGGACCTTTGAACCCGGACTACCTACCCAGTTCCTTCCGGTCAAGACTCGCCGCCTCGAGTCGGTCGAGGTACAAACCCGCCGGATATGGCTTGTAGAAGCCGGCCCAGCTACAGCGTCGAAGGCCGCAGCCAGGCCGACCAGGACTTAGAGCCAGCCGGCTTCCGAGGCAGCCGGCCACGGCTCCAGCCGGCTGCTCCTCACGGCCTGTTGGCCGGGTGCTCCGCGTCCATTGCCCTACCCGGGGTCTTCCCCCCGACACCTTGTTCTTAATTGGGAGAAATGCCACTTTATGGTTAATGAAGGAATTGTATTGGGACATAAAATTTCTGAGAGAGGTATTGAAGTTGATAGAGCTAAAGTTGAAGCAATTGAGAAGATGCCCTATCCTAGGGATGTTAAAGGTATTCGTAGTATTCTTGGTCATGCTGGTTTTTATAGGAGATTTATTAAAGATTTCTCTAAAATTTCAAAGCCTCTTACTAATCTTCTTCAAAAAGATGTACCTTTTGTTTTTGATGATGATTGTAAGGAAGCTTTTGAAACTCTAAAGAAAGCCTTAACAACTGCTCCTGTAGTCGAACCTCCTGATTGGAATTTACCTTTTGAAATTATGTGTGATGCTAGTGATTTTGTTGTAGGTGCTGTTCTTGGACAGCGAGTAGATAAAAAATTAAATGTTATTCTTTATGCTAGTAAGACTCTTGATGCCGCTCAAAAAAATTATGCTACAACTGAAAAAGAGTTATTAGCTGTAGTTTTTGCATGTGACAAGTTTACACCTTATATTGTTGATTCAAAAGTCACAGTTCATACTGATCATGCTGCAATTAGGTACCTTATGGAAAAGAAAGACGCTAAGCCAAGGCTTATTAGATGGTGCTTCTTTTGCAAGAATTTGATTTACATATTGTAGATAGGAAAGGTGCTGATAATCCTGTTGCTGATAATTTGTCTAGATTGGAAAATATTGCTTATGATCCTGTTCCTGTTAATGATAGTTTTCCAAATGAACAATTGGCTGTAATAAAGGTGAGCTCGCGAGATAGTCCTTGGTATGTTGATTATGCTAACTTTATTGTTTCGAAGTACTTGCCTCCAACCTTTTCAGCTCAGCAAAGGAGGAAATTCTTTTATGACTTGAGGCATTATTTTTGGGATGACCCACACTTATATAAAGAAGGAGTAGATGGTATTATGCGAAGATGTGTTCCCGAATATAAACAACAAGAGATATTGAGTAAGTGTCATGGTAGTGTTTATGGAGGACATCACGCGGGAGATAGAACCGCGCAAAAGGTTCTACAGTCGGGTTTTTATTGGCCAACTCTCTTTAAAGATGCAAGAAAGTTTATTTTATCTTGTGATGAATTTCAAAGAGTTGGTAATATCTCTAGACGCGATGAAATGCCTATGAATTATACTCTTGTTATTGAACCATTTGATTGTTGGGGATTTGACTTCATGGGTCCTTTCCCTTCTTCAGAAGGTAACACTCATATACTTGTCGCTATTGATTATGTTACTAAATGGGTGGAAGCCATACCCACAAAAAGTGCTGATGGTGAGACCTCTTTAAAAATGCTTTTAGATGTTATCTTTCCTTGGTTTGGAGTACCTAGATATCTTATGACCGATGGAGGTTCTCATTTTATTCATGGTGGTTTTAGAAAAACTCTTGCTAAATATGGTATTAATCATAGAATTGCTTCCGCTTATCATCCTCAAACTAGTGGGCAAGTAGAATTATCAAATAGAGAAATTAAATCTATCTTGGAAAAGACTGTTAATAAATCTAGAAAAAATTGGGCTAGTAAGTTAAAGGAAGCATTGTGGGCTTATAGAACTGCTTATAAAAATCCTATGGGAATGTCTCCTTATAAAATGGTTTATGGAAAAGCTTGTCATTTACCTTTAGAACTAGAGCACAAAGCTTATTGGGCTGTAAGAGAACTTAATAAAGATTTTAAACTTGCCGGTAAGAAAAGGTTGCTACAATTGAGTTCTTTAGATGAATGGAGAAGTGAAGCTTATGAAAATGCTAAACTTTTTAAGGAGAAAGTTAAGAAATGGCATGATAGAAGAATTATTAAAATAGAATTTAATGTTGGAGATAAAGTCCTATTGTATCGGTCTCGTCTCAGATTTTTTGCAGGAAAATTGCTCTCAAAATGGGAAGGACCATATGTCATTGAGGAGGTGTATCGTTCAGGGGCAATAAAAATTGCTTCGCTGAAGGACGATGCCACACAAGTGGTGAATGGACAAAGACTCAAGCATTATATTTCTGGAGATTCTTATAATGAAGATGTTGATGTTATTCAAGTGGTGACTCCGGAAACCTTCATCAAAGATCAAATTGATAGTTCTGCAGAGTTCGACTATGAATAGGTAACAGTTTTAGTAGTAAAAAGTCCGCGTTTAACTTCCCGAACAATATTTCTGCTATTTTCAGAAAATATGAAAAATTACGAGATCGAAACGGAGTGGAGGAGACGCGCGAGGGCACGTCCCCACGTGGGGGCGTGATGTCTACTCACGCTTCTTTTCCTGTAGACAGTGTTGGGCCTCCAAGAGCAGAGGTTTGTAGAACAAGGCAAGTTTTCCCTTAAGTGGATCACCCAAGGTTTATCGAAACTGGAGGAAGAGGTCAAAGATATCCCTCTCAAGCAACCCTGCAATCACGATACAAGAAGTCTCTTGTGTCCCCAACACACCTAATACACTTGTCAGATGTATAGGTGCACTAGTTCGGCGAAGAGATAGTGAAATACAAGTAGTATGGATGTATATGAGTGGTAATAGTAATCTGAATAAAATATGGCAGCGAGTAAACATGCAGTAGAACAGTAAGTAAGCGGTGTTTGCAGTATTGGAAACAAGGCCTAGGGATCATACTTTCACTAGTGGACACTCTCAACATTGATCGCATAATAAATAATAACTTCTCTCATTTGTGCTACATACACTCTTTTGTTGGATGACAAACACCATTCGTTGTGTAGGGCTACAAGAGCTCCCTCAAGCCGGAGTTAACAAGCGCCACAACATTCGGCATTCATATTTAAGTAACCTTAGAGCATAATAGATCTTTGCAAAATAAACCGAGTACTAACATAGCATACACACTGTCACCATTACACTATGAAGGGGGAATAAATCACATCAATACTATCATAGCGATAATTAACTCCATAACCTACAAGAGATTATGATCATAATCTACGACAAGAACCACACGATGCACACACTGTCACCTTACACCATGCAGGAGGAATAGACTACTTCAATAACATCACATGAGTAGCACATAGACTAGTAGCGATACAAAGCTCATCATATGGATCTCAATCATGTAAAGCAGCTCATGAGATCATTGTATTGGAGTACGAGAGAGATTAACCACATAGCTACCGGTACAGCCCTTAGCCTCGGGAGAACTACTCCCTCCTCATCATGGGAGACAGCGATGGCGGTGAAGATGGCGGTGGTGTTGATGGAGAAGCCTTCCGGGGCACTTCCCGTCCGGACGTGCCGAACGGAGACTCTGTCCCCGATCTTGGCTGCGATGGCGGCGGCTCTGGAAGGTTTCTCGTACCGTGGCTTATTCGTATCGAAGATTTAGGTCGGGGGCTTCTTATAGGCGAAGAGGCGGAGTTGGAAGGGCTACGGGGGACCCACACAGAGGGGGGCGCACCCCTGCCGCGCCGCCTTACCGTGTGGGGCCCCTGTGGCCCCCCTCTGGTTCCTTCGGGTGTTCTGGAAGCTTCGTGGAATTCTAAGATGCTGGGCGTTGATTTCGTCAATTCCCGGAATATTTCCTTACTAGGATTTCTGAAACCAAAATAGAAAAGGAACGGCCCGGCATCTCGTCAATAGGTTAGTTCCGTAAAAATGTATCAAAACGATACAAAGTGTGAACAAAACATGTAGGTATTGTCATAAAACAAGCATGGAACATCAGAAATTATAGATGCGTTGGAGACGTATCAGCATTCCCAAGCTTAGTTCCTACTCACCCTCGAGTAGGTAAACGATAACAATAATAATTTCTGAAGTGACATGCTACCATCATAATCTTGATCAACATTATTGTAAAGCATATGAAGTGAATGGTATGATTCAAAGCAATAGATTGCTAACAAAGAGATAATGACTAAACAAGTGAATCATATAGCAAAACTTTTCATGAATAGTACTTTCAAGACAAGCATCAACAAGACTTGCATAAGAGCTAACTCATAAGCAATAAATTCAAAGTAGAATGCATTGAAGCAACACAAAGGATGATTAAGTTTCAGCAATTGCTTTCAACTTGTAACATGTATATCTCAATGATATTTGTCAACATAGAGCAATATAACAAGTGCAATAGGTAAACATGTAAGAATCAATGCACACAGTTAACACAAGTGTTTGCTTTTAAGATAGAAAGAAGTAGGTAGACTGACTCAACATAAAGTAAAAGATAGGACCTTCGCAGAGGGAAGCATGGATTACTATTTTTGTGCTAGAGCTTTTATCACTACAAGAAAAACCACCCTACGACAACACTTGATTTACAACCCTTTGAATATGTGTTGCAAAATTTAATCATAGATACAGATATATGCGATGCCCTGGCACCCGTTCGCGGTTGTTAAAAAAAGATGGAAACCACGCGGGTAGTAGAAAATAGTGGCTCCAACAGCGGGAGCAATTGCCGCCTACACGAAAAGTTATCTTTTGATATGCTACAAAATAATTCACGGTGGAGGAAATTTCGGCCTAATCTACTCCCATCCTCACAAAGTCCTACAACTGCAATCTGATAACGAGATCTCCCCAAGTGTTAGTTCGATCTACCATCCTCCTACCGCCGCCCCCTCCCCCCTCCTCCATCTATCATCTCCGATGTCCCATCCAAACGCATCTCCATCTCGGACACCTTCGTCAGCGTCGTCGCTCGTCGCAGGACTCGTGGGCGGCGGATGGACGCGTCTCTCCCTCCTGGTGTTGATCCTGATGAATGTGCACCCGTTCTACTCCACGCCGACATCAGGGATCGAGCGAACCAGACGTGCACCGGACGTCCAACACCTAGCCGTCACCTCAGTACGCTGTTAGTTACCGTCACCAGGCGTCGCCCCCGTCCCACCGATGTTGCTTCTGTTTAAGACAGACCAGGTTAGTCGTTCTCAGGCTGGGTGTGGTCCATGGATAATGCTGATACGCAGCTAGCTGAGGTTTGAACAGGAATTGAGTAATTATTACTAATCAGTGTTTTCTTATCAGATCGTTGGATTAGCGGTGGTTTTCAGTTGAAGTAGCACTAGCGATTTGCATTGACTTTAAGAAAGACACGATGTGTCCATCATGTTACAACATATAGAGAAAATCATTGCTAACATATTTGCTACTAGTTTCGACATGTGAAACCACTCGAGAAGGTTTGATTCTCTTCTCTATTATGGTCCTGCAGTCAATTGACTCGTTTTGTGTCCTGCAGAAAGAATAAAATAATCGGTCTACTCCCTTCATGTGTACCCGACGAACTGAAGTGTGCCTATGTGGTGATCAGGTTACCAATTCAGTGCCGCTTTTCGCTAATCTCTTGTATTAAGCATTTCCTCTATGGCTTCTTGTGCTTGAATCTGCATAATTGAGCTAGGGAGAAGCGATTATAATCAGGGGACATGTGGGAAGGGCTAGAGGTTTTTTACTATCTCAGATCGACTCAATATTGTAACCAGTTAAAGAAATTTAGTGCTATGTGTGCAGCTTGCAGGTTTCCTAGTCGGCTATAATAATGATGTGTGTAGATTGCAGGTTTCCTGGTAAGCATGATTTATTTGGAAAAATAAAGTTACGTAAGAATTACTATCTCCTCCTTTCGGCTTGTACAGATATCTTATGTTTATGATAGAAACTAATTTGCCATTTCATATCCTAATTAATATGCAGACTTTAAGTGTTAACTGCCCTGTCATATATGCAGCTTGAATGTTCCGTTCTTTCTGTGTGTATATGATCAAGAAGTGCATTACAAGGTTAATCTTTTGCTTCTATTATTTTTCTAAATTATGTAGCTGATTTTAGTAACATGAATCCAGACCATTGCAACATAATTTATGCATCATAGATGAGAAATGACACTGTAGTTTTGCTTGCGATATTCTGCTTTAATCTAGTATGTACTACATTTCTAAAGAATAACATGAAGCGTGGTACATTATATCTTCCTTTTATTATGGCAGGACAAGTAGTACTGACTGCCGAGCAACGTGTTATGTCATTGTTATATTATTTTGACATGCTCATATTGGTGCACTTGGACTCTTCTTTTGGCAGGGGGTAACTCATAAATGACTGAATATCTTTGAGCTAGTGGGTAAGCTATAATGCTCCTAGACGTATTCCTATAGTTGTGTTACTGTTTACTGACCTGCTCCTGAGATATATGTGAACTACTGCTTATGCCCACTAATAGTTTAGCTTTTGGGGTATTCTGACTGACCATTATGTAGATCTAGTTAACTAGATGATTCTGATCGGTTGTTAAACCAATCCTTTCATATCTTTATCAGAGTTACTTCTTTTTCTGTATTTCCGTTGTCTTTTGATCTGTGTGGTACCGACTTGACATATAGGTGGCGTGCTCTATTTTAAATTCAGGGGATATCACAAATTATCTTGCATGAGTTAGCTTTGGCATTCTATGAGGCGTTCAAAGAAATTCCAAGCAACATGTGGATGTGAACAGAAGGTATCATAAACAAAGATGCGCAGTATATAATTTGCTTTCATTTTTCAATAGACTTTACTTTATATGTAAGTATATCTTGAAAAGAAACACACAGATTAGTGCTTTGCATCGTGAATATATCCCATGTTTTAGATATATTTATGTAATTTGACATTTTCGAATGGTAGGTACTAGAGCAACTAGGTAGTATAATTTCGTATACCCTTGCCTACTGTTTTTTTCCCACATCCATTCTAAAAAGGGATTTCTATTTTCATGCCCTCGGGTCCTTAGTTGTGCTCAGTTTTCCCCAGCTCCTTAGTTTTTCCTCGGTTTTACCCAAACGTTTGTCTGAAACCATCACACGTGATGTAACGGCCGCTTGCCCGACGGTTGACCGTTATCTTCTGACTAGTGGGGCCATGTAGAGCCTGCAAAGACACGTCAGACCATGCATCTTTGTTTGACCGTAAGCATCGCTGTATCCTGACCAAAACGCGAACGAGTGGGGCTTCGGTATATCAAATGACAAGTGGGGCCATGACGCTGATACAAGGGGCAATACACGGGTAGGATTAGATTTTTAAACGGAGCTCTACAGCGATGGCACGGAGGAGGTGGCATGCGGGTGCCGAGATGAGATCGACGTCCACAAAGAACTGCATGAGGCGAGACCAGACGCATTAGATAGATATGAACTAGACGCGTTTAACCATGCAAAGAAGAGAAGAAATGGTCGACGACATCGACGACCACCTCAAAACTTTGACTGACCGTGTCGGACACGAACGCGAGCAATGTAGAGAAAACTAGTGTCTCTCCTTTCTGGCGTGTATAGGTGGGTGCTAGGAGAGTGTGGTGGCGAAGGGAAAGACCTCGCGGCGGTCTGTGGCGTCCAGCATAGCGGGTCGGCGTGGCCGTGCCCACAGCGTGCATGCATGTTCGGCATTGGCATCAGCATGTACGTTCGGCATTGGCCTCGGCGGTATCTCTGGTGTGTCAGTGATCGAATGAGGGGACGGGATTGAGGGTGCATCCCGACGTTGACCTAGCAGTGGCGGCGAGCATAGCCGTTCTGACCATGCCGATATCGGCATCGGCATCGTTTGGAGGCTGTGGTGCTCGAATCAAGTTGGGATTTGTTTCTTGTAGGACAAAATGAATTTGAAACAAGTTTCATGTTGAAGGTTAGGTAACGAAAGTTTGTAACTATCCCAAAATTATACTAGCGCCATGGTGAGGTTCTTTTTGATAGAGCTATACGGTTGGGCAAACTTTTTGACACTTTTTAGATAGGGTTCCTTGTTGTTACACGTATGGCATCATGTATGGAAAATTTGGGGTCATTTGGAGATGTTCAAAAAATCACTTTGCTTAAGCGCATGCCGTTTCGTCTCACTGAAACCAGCTTTTCTAACAAGGTGATTTTTTCTACCTTCTCTAAATAACCTCAAATTTCATACAGCTGATCTTCTATACATAGATAGATAGATTGTTTCGTTTTTACATTTTTCGAACATTTTATTTCCCTTTATAATACCCAATTGATTTTCAGGTCAAAACCTCGAAAAATAGCATCATGTATGGCATCATTTTCACCCTAAATTTCAAATTTTCTGAAACTTTCCCTTTTAGATATTCCTTGTTGTTATAGGTATGCCATCATGTATGCCAAACTTGGTTAGGTCTCACTGAAACCAGCTTTTGTAACAAATTAGGTTTTTTCTGCCTTCTCTAAATGACCTCAAAAATCATACGTGATAGGTTTATCATTCTATACAAAGATAGATGGTTTATCATTTTTTGCGTGAAAAGTAATGGCTACAACAAATTGTTGATGGTTTATCATTTTTTTTGCGTGAAAAGTAATGGCAACAACAAATCGGTGATGCATGGTTTATCATATTTTTTGCGTGAAAAGTAATGGCAACAACAAATTGTTGATGGTTTATCATTTTTGCGTGAAAAGTAATGGCTACAACAAATTGTTGATGGTTTATCATTTTTTGTGAAAAGTAATGGCAACAACAAATCGGTGATGGTTTATCATTTTTTGCGTGAAAAGTAATGGCAACAACAAATCGGTGATGTATCATTTTTTTGCGTCAAAAGTAATGGCTACAACAAATTGTTGATGGTTTATCATTTTTTTGCGTGAAAAGTAATGGCTACAACAAATTGTTGATGGTTTATCATTTTTTGCGTGAAAAGTAATGGCAACAACAAATCGGTGATGGTTTATCATTTTTTTTTGCGTGAAAAGTAATGGTAACAACAAATCGGTGATGGTTTATCATTTTTTGCACATTAAATGACTCATTTAACTAGTTAATCCCATACGATCAACGGTCGGCGGGCACGATCCGCGTGACATGGGCTAGACCAATCAGGGCGATGATGCACGTCTGCGAGAATTTGTGAAGAGAGAGGGCAAAACTGAGTACTATCAAGAAACCAAGGGCACCTGAGTAGTAAATAGACTAAGGGATTCAAATATGAGATTTAAAAAATGGAAAATGCTTGTTTTGTACAATGAAACCCATCTTGGCCTACCTCAAACTATTTGCAATACCAATATACATCAGTGTGAGAATTGTGGCCTCATTTAGACAAAGTATGATTTGGGGGAAGCTGTTTTGGGAAGGGCTTATTGTGGAAAACCATGCACCTTCATAGCTACTAGGTGATTTGAGAAGTGGCAATTTGTGGTAAAACTTGATTTATCTATGATTTATCTATGATTTGAGAAGTGGCAATTTGTGGTAAAGACTCCATGAGTAAGTGCCACTCTTTTTAGGATTTTTTTGCACATTAAATGACTCATTTAACTAGTTAATCCCATTTGTTGACTCTCTGTTGACCAGCCACTTGAGGGTAAAACTGAGTATATTGCACTAGCCAGTATTAGCACTCGAGGGGAAAATTGAGCACACAAAAAATGCTAGTATAAGACTCGAGGGTATACCTGAGTATATCTAAATTTCCAGGGTTAGACTCGAGGACACGTGCAATTGTTGACGCGTAGACGCGGGTCGCGGTGGAGAAGTCGAGACGTGCAATCGTGGACGCGTGTCGCGTTGCAGAAGTCCAAGACGTGCAGACGTGCACCTGTGCACGCGTAGGACGCGGGTCGCATTAACCACCCCTCGCCTTTATAGACGCCTCCTCGCACTCTCTCTGTCACTCTCACTCGCTCACGCATCGCCAACTCTCTCACGTCCCATCATCTTCTCCAAAGCAAAAAACCCTCTCTCCCTCTTCCTCTTCCTCGCCGGAGAGATGGACAAGGAGAATGCCAATCCCATCGTCGAGGTGGGCTCAAAGCGCGACGCCTCCATCTTCGGCCCCGTCCCCTCTACGGAGGACGACGCCGCCGCCGCCGTCGCCGGTGCATCGGAGGCTGCTGCCGCCGGTGGCAGTCAGATCCCGGCGGGATGGGACCCCTACGACCCCGCGCCGTACGTCCCGCCCCCGAACCCCTACGACACCTCCCTGGAGGACCCATGGAACGAGGTAACTACGGTTTGCTTCCTTTTTTGTTCCCCATTCCTTTTTGAACCCTATTTTTGCTGGTGTAGATGGATCTGTAGATGGATGAGTATTGGGCTAATATTTGCGCCGATTTTATTCCATTTTGTTTTGATCACTTCTTGATTTCGTTTAAGATTTGGGGTTCGGCTGTTCGGTTAATTTATGCAAGTAATATTGGATCTCAATCAGTTAATTTATGCAAGTAATCATGGGATCTCAATCAGTTATTTTATGCACTAATCAAAAGATATCAACCGTTTAATTTTGCAAATAATCTCGAATGTGTTCAAGTTCAGATCTAGTTCAGATCTAGAATCTGTTTCTTTGCCTATGATGAATGGTTGGGCACAAATTTTTACAGGGAGGGTTCAGCGAACCATTGCTGTGTACAAATCTGTTGTGCATGAGCTTTAGTTCGCTAACACCTTCCCTGTAGATATATAATCATGTCCACTCTAACTGAGGCTGACTCTGTTTTTCTTAACTTTGTTATCATGTACGTTAGTCATCGTTGCAACTCATTCACTAGTTTCTGTTTGATATGGATCAGATGTCGCAGCGACATCGGCAGCGACGAAGAGGAGGAGGACGTCAAGACTCGCCAAGTGCTGCGGAGGCTGCAGGTCGGCCGTACATCTCCTACTGCCGCCAAGGGGTGTACAGGTGCCCCTTCTGCACCAGGAGACTCGGCGCCACGGACTTCAACTGCCTCGTCACGCATGCTGAGAACATCAGCAACACCTTCCCCAACGTCGGCACGACGGTGAACGTCCACTCCTTCCGCGCCAAGCACAGGGCGCTCGGCATGCACCTCCGCAGCTTGCAGCGGGTGGAGATCTCCGCCGGGCGCATGCCTCCGCTCAAGCCCAAGGCTCCCAAGGGGAGCAAGAGCAACAAGTGGAGGCAGAGCCAGATGGGGTAGGCGGAGTCCTGGACGTGTGCTGCTGCTGCTGCCTCCTAGTTTGTTGTTGGGATCCCTTTGTTGTTAGCTAGGGATCCCTTGTTGTTATGTTAGTATGATGGTGCTGTGAAGAACCTGTTACTATGTTGGCTGCTGTGTATGCAGCCTATTATCTATCCATATTATCTAGGGATTATCTATCCCTAGTCTACTATATTTTGTTGGCCGTACTTAGTTTTCTTGATTTACTATGACTGTGAATTTATCGTACATTATCCTGGAGATTTGCTTCTAGATTTAACTACATACATATGGACCAGAGGGAGTACTAGATTTGCTGCCATATTGGGCAAACAACGAGGGCCAAAAGGCACAAATAATTGAAGAAAGTCAGAAATGCAAGCTTCTCTAGATTTTATACTAATTTGGTGAAAAGGACAGAGAGAAAGAGGGGAAAAAGGTGCACTTAATAATGCCAATTTGGGGCCGAGAGAGACAGAACCCAGCTCCTGCTCACGTGCAACCAAACGCTTCTCGTCCTGTCCCACGCGGTCCCTTTCTACCAGCCCACGCGACGCGGGCCTGCACGACGCGGCCCCACAAGACGCGGCCCCACACGGAGAACGGTCAACTAAACGGGAATCCTGCCGTCCGAGCTGCTCTGCGGGTTTCAAACAAGGGCTTGGGGAAAACTGAGGAAAAACTAAGGAGCTGGGGAAAACTGAGTACAACTAAGGACCTGAGGGCACAAAAATAGAAATCCCTTCTAAAAATGGAATCTTTGTTTTTGCAGGACCAAAAGATCATCAAGGACCGTTACATTGAAATGCTACAATGCAAGGCAGAGCACGTGAAGGAATATGTACAGTATAGGATTAGATTTTATAATATCATATTATGATGCCAGATTGTAAGATGTGTACTCTTAAGACAATTTTCATGTACGGATGGCGATTTTAATTATAAATAAAGAAATGTTTCTTCATGCAATGCGTTCATATTCTGCAATTTCTTGCAACACCCAAAAACGCAACGCATTATTATCCATTGGTAGACACGCTAGCAACACCCATATTGGCATTTAGATACATATAAATACGTTGCTGTAGGAGGGGTCATGTTGTAGTGTATTTTGGAAACATAGAAACAATTTTGTCAACGGTAGTAATAATTCATATGTGCTATGCATAATACTTCCTACAAGTTGCAAGTCTCATGCATAAAGTACTAATAGTGCTCGCACCTTGTCCTAATAAGCTCGGATAACACGGATTATCATTGCATGACATATGTTTCAACCAAGTGTCACAAAGGGGTACCTCTATGCCGCCTGTACAAAGATCTAAGGAGAAAGCACGCATTGGATTTCTCGCTTTTGATTATTCTCAACTTAGACATCCATACCGGGACAACATAGACAACAGATAATGGACTCCTCTTTTAATGCTTAAGCATTCAACAACAAATAATATTCTCATAAGAGATTGAGGTTGTATGTCCAAACTGAAACTTCCACCATGATACATGGCTTTAGTTAGCGGCCCAATGTTCTTCTCTAACATATGCATACTCAAACCATTTGATCATGAAATCGCACTTACTTCAGACAAGACTAACATGCATAGCATCTCACATGATATCCAACAAAGGTAAAAAGTTGATGGCGTCCCCAGAAACATGGTTACCGCTCAACAAGCAACTTATAAGAACTAAGACACATAACTACATATTCATCACCACAATAGTTTTTAAGCTATTTGTCCCATGAGCTATATATTGCAAAGATAAAGGAATGAAATTTTAAAGGTAGCACTAAGTAATTTACTTTGGAATGGCAGGAAATACCACATAGTAGGTAGATATGGTGGACACAAATGGCATAGGTTTTGGCTCAAGGTTTTTGGATGCACGAGAAGTATTCCCTCTCAGTACAAGGCTTTGGCTAGCAAGGTTGTTTGAAGCAAACACAAGTATGAACAGGTACAACAAAACTTACACAAGAACATATTGCAAGCATTATAAGACTCTACACTGTCTTCCTTGTTGTTCAAACACTTTACCAGAAAATATCTAGACTTAGAGAGACCAATCATGCAAACCAAATTTTAACAAGCTCTACAGTAGTTCTCCATTAATAGATTTAAACTACATGATGCAAGAGCTTAAACATGATCTATGAGAGCTCAAAACAATTTCCAAGTATCAAATTATTCAAGACCATATGAAGCATTTCCTGATTCCAACCAAATAGCAACAAGTGAAGCGATCAACTTTCGCCCTTGAACATTAAAAGCAAAAATGAAGAACACTAGTGTTCATATGAAAAAGCGGAGCGTGTCTCTCTCCCACATGAGCATGAATTTATTTAGAGAACTAAGATAACAAAACGAAAATAAAAGCACACAGACGCTCCAAGTAAAGTACATAAGATGTGACGGAATAAAAATATAGTTTCACTAGAAGTGACCCGATAAGTTGTCGATGAAGAAGGGGATGCCTTGGGCATCCCCAAGCTTAGATGCTTGAGTCTTCTTAAAATATGCAGGGATGAACCACCGGGGCATCCCCAAGCTTAGACCTTTCACTCTTCTTGATCATAGTATATCATCCTCTTCTCTTGACCCTTGAAAACTTCCTCCACGCCAAACTTCAAGCAAACTCATTAGAGGGTTAGTGCATAATCAAAATTCACATGTTCAGAGGTGACACAATCATTCTTAATACTTCTGGACATTGCAAAAAGCTTCTGAAAGTTAATGGAACAAAGAAACTCATTCGACATAGCAAAAGCGGCAATGCAAAATAAAAGGCAGAATCTGTCAAAAACAGAACAGTCCGTAAAGAAGAATTTTGCAGGGGCACTTAACTTGCTCAGATGGAAAAACTCAAAACTAATGAAAGTTGCGTACATATATGAGGATCACGCACGTAAATTTTCATATTTTTTTGACTCTTCTACAGAGAGATCTGCGCGAATTCGTGACAGACAGCAATGCTGTTTCTGTGCAGCAATCCAAATCTAGCATCAACTTTACCATAGAGACTTTACTTGGCACAAAAACATGATAAGGAGAGGTTGCTACAATAGTAAACAACTTCCAAGACTCAACAATACAGTAGCAAAATAAACACATGGGTTATCTCCCAAGAAGTTCTTTCTTTATAGCCATTAAGATGGGCTCAGTAATTTTAATGATGCTCTCGCAAGAAGTAAGAGTTGAAGCAAAAGAGAACATCAAGAAGCAAATTCAAAACACATTTAAGCCTAACCCACTTCCTATGAAAAGGAATCTTGTACACAAATAAATTCATAAAGAACAAAGTGGCAAGCATAGAAAAGCAACACAAGTGCAATTTCAAGATTCTCAACATAAAGAGGGGAAACTTAATATTATTAAGATGCATATAACCATGTTTCCCTCTCTCATAATAACTTTCAGTAGCATCATGAACAAACTCAACAATATAACTATCACATAAAGCATTCTTGTCATGAGCCACATGCATAAAATTATTACTCTCCACATAAGCATAATCAATTTTATTAGTTGTAGTGGGAGCAAATTCAACAAAGTAGCTATCATTATTATTCTCATCAAGTGTAGGAGGCATAGTATAATCATAATAAAATTTACTCTCCATAGTAGGCGGCACCAAAAGACCACTATCATTATAATCATCATAAATAGGAGGCAAAGTATCATCAAAGAAAATTTTCTCCTCAATGCTTGGGGGACTAAAAATATCATGCTCATCAAAACCAGCTTCCCCAAGCTTAGAATTTTCCATATCATTAACAACAATGGTGTTCAAAGCGTTCATACTAATATCATTGCTACTAGCATGCAAATAAGATTCCATAGGTTTTTTAATTTTCGCAGCAAACAATCCATGTCTTAACTCAGGAAATAGAATAAGAAGCTCATTGTTGCTTTCCATTATGCCTAACTAGTGTAAACAAGAAACCAAAAGATTCAATTGCAGGATCTAAAGGAGATACCTTCGAGCACTTACAACAACAACAGAAAATAACTTAGTTACCTGGGACCGGAGTATGAGTGCCTTTTACCTTTCCTCCCCGGCAACGGCGCCAGAAAATAGCTTGATGTCTACTCACGCTTCTTTTCCTGTAGACAGTGTTGGGCCTCCAAGAGTAGAGGTTTGTAGAACAGCAGCAAGTTTTCCCTTAAGTGGATCACCCAAGGTTTATCGAACTCGGGAGGAAGAGGTCAAAGATATCCCTCTCAAGCAACCCTGCAATCACGATACAAGAAGTCTCTTGTGTCCCCAACACACCTAATAGACTTGTCAGATGTATAGGTGCACTAGTTCGCGAAGAGATAGTGAAATACAAGTAGTATGGATGTATATGAGTGGTAATAGTAATCTGAATAAAATATGGCAGCGAGTAAACATGCAAAAGAACAGTAAGTGTTTGCAGTATTGGAAACAAGGCCTAGGATCATACTTTCACTAGTGGACACTCTCAACATTGATCGCATAATAAATAATAACTTCTCTCATTTGTGCTACATACACTCTTTTGTTGGATGACAAACACCATTCGTTGTGTAGGGCTACAAGAGCTCCCTCAAGCCGGAGTTAACAAGCGCCACAACATTCGGCATTCATATTTAAGTAACCTTAGAGCATAATAGATCTTTGCAAAATAAACCGAGTACTAACATAGCATACACACTGTCACCATTACACTATGAAGGGGGAATAAATCACATCAATACTATCATAGCGATAATTAACTCCATAACCTACAAGAGATTATGATCATAATCTACGACAAGAACCACACGATGCACACACTGTCACCTTTACACCAGGAGGAATAGACTACTTTAATAACATCACATGAGTAGCACATAGACTAGTAGCGATACAAAGCTCATCATATGGATCTCAATCATGTAAAGCAGCTCATGAGATCATTGTATTGAGTACAGAGAGAGATTAACCACATAGCTACCGGTACAACCCTTTAGCCTCGGGGGAGAACAACTCCCTCCTCATCATGGGAGACAATGAAGATGGCGTGGTGTCGATGGAGAAGCCTTCCCGGGCACTTCCCGTCTCCCGGCGGCGCCGGAACAGAGACTCTGGCCCCGCATCTTGGCTTCGCGATGGCGGCGGCTCTGGAAGGTTTCTCGTACCGTGGCTTATTCATATCGAAGATTTAGGTCAGGGAGCTTCTTATAGGCGAAGAGGCGGAGTCGGAAGGGCTACGGGGGGCCCACACAGTAGGCCGGCGCGCCCCCCGTCGCGCCGCCTACCGTGTGGGGCCCCGTGGCCCCTCCGGTTCCTCTCGTTGGAAGCTTCGTGGAATTCTAAGATGCGGGCGTTGATTTCGTCCAATTCCGAGAATACTTACTAGGATTTCTGAAACCAAAAATAGCAGAAAAAATGGCACTTCCATCTCGTCAATAGGTTAGTTCCGTAAAATGTATCAAAACGATATAAAGTGTGAACAAAACATGTAGGTTTTGTCATAAAACGAGCATGGAACATCAGAAATTATAGATACGTTGGAGACGTATCAGGCGTGGGCCCCATCCTGGCCGCGCCGCCATATGGGGACAGCCCCTCAGAGTCCCTTTTCCACTTGTTTTCGACCTGGTACTTTCCTTTTGTCGTGAAATTTTTTGCTATATAATCCCCCGGACCCTCCGAGATCCGTATATCGTTTTCTCGTCGTGTTTTGTTTCGACCTGTTTCTGTTCAGATGTCGTCGCAAGGTTCATCCTCAGAAGATTATGCAATGCGTCGCAAACGTGAGCTCCTCCAGGATCTAGATCAAGGAACTTTCGTTGGATGGGCGGAAGAGGAAAGGGTCGTGACAAGACGGAAAAAGATGGATGAAGGTGTCAAGGAGGAAGTGAAGAAAATGTCATCAGTAAAAAAGAGAGCGGGAAGCTGTGGGGAGTAAGCCAATCTTGGTGGGATCGGTTAACACTCGACGTTCTTTTTCTCATAACTTGCAGGGACCTGTACCACCTGTTCCTGGCCTCAACTCTTTCCATGCTGTAGAGGAAGCTCTTCGGGTTACAGATGAGTTTTGTGATCAATACCGTGTTCTGAGAAGGGAAGTGGAGATTCTACAGGAGGAGAACAACCGACTTCGCAGAATACTAGAGCGGTTCCTCACTCCCATCAGGGTTGTTCCACCATCACCACCGAAGGAGTAATTCATCGTTGGTATTGGCATCCCCTTGGCTTGTTCCAAGCTTGGGGGGAGTGCGCGGTATCACATCATCACTATCTTTTACCTTTTACCTGTCAAGTAGTGTCATATCATGAGTAGGGAAGTTATCATATAAGATGGTTTGCGTATGGAAGTATCTCTTTTAGTTGGTTATCTATGTATCCCTTGGTGTGAGTTATCGTTATGGAATATTAATGAGAAGTTTTATCATTTACTTTTTGCACACCTTATTTTAGTTTGCATTTTCTGTTATATGATTGATCTTGTTGTTAGTATTGATATCACTTTGGGAGCATCAAGTAAATCTATTTGTTTTGGCAAACTTAGCATTGGTCAATAGCAACAACACTTTGAGGCCTAAGTAGAAAAGAGGGAAGTACATGTAGATATATTATTTCATTATCTTTCTTTCTTGTTAGCTAATGAGTTTAGTATTCTCAAGTTAAAATTGCTTGTGTTTACAAGGAAGATGCATGATTGTTTCTATCACATGTATATTTGTTTGTTTCCCTCAACTCTTATGCTTGCTAACCAACCTTGCTAGCCAAAGACCTGTACTGAGAGGGAATGCTTCTCGTGCATCCAAAACCTTAAACCAAACCCATGCCATTTGTGTCCACCATAACTACCTATTATGTGGTATTTGCGCCACTCCAAGTAAATATTTCATGTGCTACCTTTAAACAATTCAAACTATATTACTCCTTAATTATGTCAATGTTTTATAGCTCATTGATGCGCGTAGATGTACACGTCCGTTGGGAACCCCAAGAGGAAGGTATGATGCGCACAGTGGCAAGTTTTCCCTCAGAAAGAAACCAAGGTTGATCGAACCAGGAGGAGCCAAGAAGCACGTTGAAGGTTGATGGTGGCGAAATGTGATGCGGCGTAACAACAGGGATTCCGGCGCCAACGTGGAACCCGCACAACAAAACCAAAGTACTTTGCCCCAACGAAAAGTGAGGTTGTCAATCTCACCGGCTTGCTGTAACAAAGGATTAAACGTATCGAGTGGAAGATGTTTGCAAAGAAAACAGTAAAACACAATTGCAGAGATTGTATGCTATGTAAAGAATAGGACCGGGGTCCACAGCTCACTAGAGGTGTCTCTCCCATAAGATAAAAGCATGTTGGGTGAACAAATTACAGGGCAATTGACAAATAGAGAAAGGCATAACAATGCATATACATGATATGATGAATATAGTGAGATTTAATTGCATTACGACAAAGTACATAGACCGCCATCCACCATCTATGCCTAAAAAGTCCACCTTCAAAGTTATCATCCGAACCCCATTCAGTATTAAGTTGCTAAGCAACAGACAATTGCATTAAGTATGGTGCGTAATGTAATCGACAACTACATCCTTAGACATAGCATCAATGTTTTATCCCTAGTGGCACAAGACATCACAACCTTAGAACCTACCGTCACGATCCCAGGTGTCAATGAAGGCATGAACCCACTATCGAGCATAAATACTCCTCTTGGAGTTAAGAGCAAAAACTTGGCCAGAGCCTCTACTAATAACGGAGAGCATGCAAGATCATAAACAACACATAAACAATAGATTGATAATCACCATAATCATAGTATTCTCTATCCATCGGATCCCGACAAACACAACATATAGTATTACGATAGATGATCTTGATCATGTTAGGCAGCTCACAAGATCCAACAATGAAGCACAACAAGGAGAAGACGACCATCTAGCTACTGCTATGGACCCATGGTCCAGGGGTGAACTACTCACTCATCACTCGGAGGATCATGAAGAGTCCTCCCGGAGATGAATCCCCTCTCCGCAGGGTGCCGGAGGCGATCTCCGAATCCCCCGAGATGGGACCGCGGCGGCGCGTCTCCGAAGGTTTTCCGTATCGTGCCTCGCATCGGGGTTTCGCGACGAGGCTTTAAGCAGGCGAAAGTAGGGGGGCCACACGAGGCCCAGGGACAGGGTGGCGCGGGGCCAGCCGCGCCGCCCTATCTGGCCGCCTCGTGGCCCCACTTCGTTATCTCTTCGGTCTTCTGGAAGCTTCGTGCAAAAATAGGACCCTGGGCGAAGATTTCGTCCAATTCCGAGAATATTTCCTTACTAGGATTTCTGAAACCAAAACAGCAGAAAACAACAACTGGCACTTCGGCATCTTGTTAATAGGTTAGTTCCGAAAATGCATAAATATGACATATAATGTGCATAAAACATGTAGGTATCATCAATAAAGTGGCATGGAACATAAGAAATTATCGATACGCTGGAGACGTATCAGCATTTGCTCGTCCCGAGCAGGTAAAACGATAACAAAGATAATTTCTAGTGACATGCTATCATAATCTTGATCATACTATTTGTAAACATATGTAATGAATGCAGCGATCAAAACAAAAGTAATGACATGAGTAAACAAGTGAATCATATAGCAAAGACTTTTCATGAATAGTACTTCAATACAAGCATCAATAAGTCTTGCATAAGAGTTAACTCATAAAGCAATAAATCAAAGTAAAGGCGTTGAAGCAACACAAAGGAAGATTAAGTTTCAGCGGTTGCTTTCAACTTATAACATGTATATCTCATGGATATTGTCAATATAAAGTAATATAACAAGTGCATATGCAAGTATGTGGAATCAAGTTCACACAAGTGTTTGCTTCTTAAGGTGGAGGGTGATAGGTAAACTGACTCAATAAAAGTAAAAGAAAGGTCCTTCAAAGAGGAAAGCATCGATTGTTGTATTTGTGCTAGAGCTTTTATTTTGAAAACATGAAACAATTTTGTCAACGGTAGTAATAAAGCATATGAGTTATGTAAATTATATCTTACAAGTTGCAAGCCTCATGCATAGTATACTAATAGTGCCCGCACTCGTCCTACTTAGCTTGGACTACCGGATCTTTGCATGCCATGTTTCAACCAAGTGTCACAAAGGGGTACCTCCATGCCGCCTGTACAAAGGTCTAAGGAGAATGCTCGCATTTTGGATTTCTCGCTTTTGATTATTCTCAACTTAGACATCCATACCGGGACAACATGGACAACAGATAATGGACTCTCTTAATGCATAAGCATGTAGCAATGATTATTATTCTCATATGAGATTGAGGATATATGTCCAAACTGAAACTTCCACCATGATTCATAGTTAGCGGCCCAATGTTCTTCTCTAACAATTTTGCATGCTCCAACCACTAAAATGATAGATCCTTCAGACAAGACGGACATGCATAGAAACTCAAATGATATTCAACAATAGTTGATGGCGTTCCCCAGAAGCATGGTTATCGCACAACAAGCAACTTAATAAAATATAAAGTGCATAAGTACATATTCAATACTACGATAGTTTTTAAGGCTATTTTGTCCCATGAGCTATATATTGCAAAGGTGAATGATGGAATTTTAAAGGTAGCACTCAAGCAATTTACTTTGGAATGGGAGAAATACCATGTAGTAGGTAGGTATGGTGGACACAAATGGCATAGTAGTTGGCTCAAGGATTTTGGATGCATGAGAAGTATTCCTCTCGATACAAGGTTTAGGCTAGCAAGGTTATTTGAAGCAAACTCAAGGATGAACAAGTGCAGCAAAACTCACATAAAAGACATATTGTAAACATTATAAGACTCTACATCGTCTTCCTTGTTGTTCAAAACTCAATACTAGATATTATCTAGACCTTAGAGAGACCAAATATGCAAACCAAATTTTAGCAAGCTCTATGTATTTCTTCATTAATGGGTGCAAAGCATATGATGCAAGAGCTTAAACATGAGCACAACAATTGCCAAGTATCACATTATCCAAGACATTTTAGAATTACTACATGTAGCATTTTCCAATTCCATCCATATAACAATTTAACGAAGAAGAAACTTCACCATGAACATTATGAGTAAAGCCTAAGGACATATTTGTCCATATGCAAATGAGTGTGTCTCTCTCCCACAAAGTGAATGCTAGGATCCATTTTATTCAAACAAAAACAAAAACAAAAACAAACCGACGCTCCAAGTAAAGAACACAAGATGTGACTGAATAAAAATATAGTTTCAGGGGAGGAACCCGATGATGTTGTCGATGAAGAAGGGGATGCCTGGGCATCCCAAGCTTAGACGCTTGAGTCTTCTTAAAATATGCAGGGTGAACCACGGGGCATCCCCAAGCTTAGAGCTTTCACCTCTTGATCATAGTATATCATTCTCCTCTCTTGACCCTTGAAAACTTCCTTCACACCAAACTTCAAGCAAACTCATTAGAGGGTTAGTGCACAATTAATAATTCACACATTCAGAGGTGGCACAATCATTCTTTACACTTCTGGACATTGCATAAAGCTACCTGGACATTAATGGATCAAAGAAATAAATCCAACATAGCAAAAGAGGCAATGCGAAATAAAAGGCAGAATCACAAAAACAGTCCGTAAAGACGAATTTAAAGCTGGCACCAGACTTGCTCAAATGGAAAAACTCAAAACTAATGAAAGTTGCGTACATATCTGAGGATCACGCTCGTAAATTGGCAGATTTTTCGAATTTTATACATAGAACTGTGCCCAGATTCGTGACAGAAGCAATGCTGTTTCTGCGCAGCGATCCCAAATATAACATCAACTTTGACATAGAAACTTTACTTGGCACAAAAACATGATAAGGAGAGGTTGCTACAGTAGTAAACAACTTCCAAGACTCAACAAAACAAAAAATTGCTGTAGCAAAAACATGGGTTGTCTCCCATAAGCGCTTTTCTTTAACGCCTTTCAGCTAGGCGCAGAAGTGCAAATCAAGTAACATCGAGAGAAGCATCAACATTATTATTTTTCATGCAAACACAACTTGTTGCAGAGGGTACTTTAGGTGCTCCATTATCTAAATTCTCTATGGTGTGGTAGGGGTTTTAGAAATTTTAGGCCTATAATAATTCTTTTGTTTAGGCACTTTAGAGGCATACATGAATTTTTGCTCTTTACCCACATAAGCTTTCTCATTATACTTGAGAGAAGAAAAGGTTGAACCCAAGGTTCCCATAGCTTTTTCAAGTTCATCAATCCTATTGGTTTGATTATCATGGACAACACAAGTTCCTAGGACACTAATTCTCTCATCAATTCCTCCTAGGGATTTATCAAGTTCATCAGTTTTATCCAATAGCATTTCCAATTTAGTTTCAATACTTGGAAATTTTTTCTCTATGGTTGATGTCTACGTTCCCCCTCCTTTCCTGTAGACAGTGTTGGGCCTCCAAGTGCAGAGGTTTGTAGAACAGCAGCAAGTTTTCCCTTAAGTGGATCACCCAAGGTTTATCGAACTCAGAGGAAGAGAGGTCAAAGATATCCTCTCATGCAACCACAAACAAAAGTCTCTGCCCCAACACACCTAATAGGTGCACTAGTTCGGCGAAGAGATAGTGAAACAGTGGTATGAATATATATGAGCAGTAACAACGGTGCCGAAAATAGCTTGGCGCGTGTAGTTGATGGTGGTAGTATTGCAGAGTAACAAAAGAAATGAACAAGGATAGCAGTATTTAGGAACAAGGCCTAGGGATTAGACTTTCACTAGTGGACACTCTCAACATTGATCACATAACAGAATAGATAAATGCATACTCTACACTTTTGTTGGATGATGAACACATTGCGTAGGATTACACGAACCCTCAATGCCGGAGTTAACAAGCTCCACAATAATGCTCATATTTTAGTAACCTTTAGTGTAAGATAGATCAAAAGACTAAACCAAGTACTAGCATAGCATGCACACTGTCACCTTCATGCATATGTAGGAGGAATAGATCACATCAATATTATCATAGCAATAGTTAACTTCGCAATCTACAAGAGATCATGATCATAGCATAAACCAAGTACTAACACGTGCACACACTGTCACCTTTGCACACATGCAGGAGGAATAAAACTACTTTAATAACTTTGCTAGAGTAGCACATAGATAAATTGTGATACGATGCACATTGCAATCATAAAGAGATATAAATAAGCACTTCACTACGCTCTTCAACAGTGAATAAGTACTTCGTGAAATATAGCCTAAGAGACCCACACGGCGCACACTGTCACCTTTACACACGTGGGACAAGGAGTCCGGAGATCACATAAGTAAAACCCACTTGACTAGCATAATGACATCTAGATTACAAGCATCATCATATGAATCTCAATCATGTAAGGCAGCTCATGAGATTATTGTATTGACCTACATAGGAGAGAGATGAACCACATAGCTACCGGTACAGCCCCGAACCTCGATGGAGAACTACTCCTCCTCATGGGAGCAGCACGGTGATGAAGATGGCGGTGGAGATGGCAGCGGTGTCGATGGAGAAGCCTTCCGGGGGCACTTCCCTCTCCGGCAGGTGCCGGAAGAGACTCCTGTCCCCAGATCTTGGCTTCACGATGACGGCGGCTCTGGAACTTTTCTCGTATCGTGGCTTCCTCCGTAAGGGTTTTCGATGCGGGGCTTTATATAGGCGAAGAGGCGGCGTAGGAGGGTCAACGAGGCGACGAGACCATAGGGTGGCGCGCAGCCTGGGCCGCGCCACCATGTCATCCTGGGCCCACAGGGCCCTCCGGCGCCTCGGTGTTCTGGATGCTTCCGGCAAAATAGGAACCTGGGAGGTGATTTCGTCCAATTCCGAGAATATTTCGTTACTAGGATTTCGAAACCAAAACAACAGAAACAGGAACTGGCACTTCGGCATCTTGTTAATAGGTTAGTTCCAAAAGATAAATACGACATATAATGTGCATAAAACATGTAGGTATCATCAATAAAGTGGCATGGAACATAAGAAATTATCGATACGTTGAGACGTATCGCATCCCCAAGCTTAGTTCTGTCCCGAGGTAAAACGATAACAAAGATAATTTCAAGTGACATGCCATCATAATCTTAATCATACTATTTGTAAACATATGTAATGAATGCAGCGATCAAAACAAAGGTAATGACATGAGTAAACATCTGAATCATAAAGCAAAGACTTTTCATGAATAGTACTTTCAAGACAAGCATCAATAAGTCTTGCATAAGAGTTAACTCATAAAGCAATAATTCAAAGTAGAGGTATGAAGCAACACAAAGGAAGATTAAGTTTCAGCGGTTGCTTTCAACTTGTAACATGTATATCTCATGGATAGTTGTCAATGCAAAGTAATATAATAAGTGCAATATGCAAGTATGTAGGAATCAATGCACATTCACAAGTGTTTGCTTCTTGAGGTGGAGAGAAATAGGTGAACTGACTCAACATAAAAGGTAAAAGAATGGTCCTTCAACGAGGAAAGCATCGATTGCTGTATTTGTGCTAGAGCTTTTATTTTGAAAACATGAAACAATTTTGTCAATGGTAGTAATAAAGCATATGAGTTATGTAAATTATATCTTACAAGTTGCAAGCCTCATGCATAGTATGCTAATAGTGCCCGCACCTCGTCCTACTTAGCTTGGACTACCGGATCTTTGCATGCCATGTTTCAACCAAGTGTCACAAAGGGGTACCTCCATGCCGCCCGTACAAAGGTCCAAGGAGAATGCTCGCATTTTGGATTTCTCGCTTTGATTATTCTCAACTTAGACATCCATACCGGGACAACATGGACAACAGATAATGGACTCCTCTTTAATGCATAAGCATGTAGCAAAGTTATTATTCTCATATGAGATTGAGGATATATGTCCAAAACTGAAACTTCCACCATGATTCATGGCTTTAGTTAGCGGCCCAATGTTCTTCTCTAACAATTTTGCATGCTCCAACCACTAAAATGATAGATCCTTCAGACAAGACGGACATGCATAGCAACTCACATGATATTCAACAATAGTTGATGGCGTTCCCCAGAAGCATGGTTATCGCACAACAAGCAACTTAATAAAAGATAAAGTGCATAAGTACATATTCAATACTACGATAGTTTTTAAGGCTATTTTGTCCCATGAGCTATATATTGCAAAGGTAAATGATGGAATTTTAAAGGTAGCACTCAAGCAATTTACTTTGGAATGGCGGAGAAATACCATGTAGTAGGTAGGTATGGTGGACACAAATGGCATAGTGGTTGGCTCAAGGATTTTGGATGCATGAGAAGTATTCCCTCTCGATACAAGGTTTAGGCTAGCAAGGTTATTTGAAGCAAACTCAAGGATGAACAAGTGCAGCAAAACTCACATAAAAGACATATTGTAAACATTATAAGACTCTACACCGTCTTCCTTGTTGTTCAAAACTCAATACTAGATATTATCTAGACCTTAGAGAGAAAATATGCAAACCAAATTTTAGCAAGCTCTATGTATTTCTTCATTAATAGGTGCAAAGTATATGATGCAAGAGCTTAAACATGAGCACAACAATTGCCAAGTATCACATTATCCAAGACATTTTACCAATTACTACATGTAGCATTTTCCAATTCCAACCATATAACAATTTAACGAAGAGGAAACTTCGCCATGAATATTATGAGCTAAGAACACATGTGTTCATACGAACCAGCGGAGCGTGTCTCTCTCCCACACAAGGATGAACTTATTCAGAGAACAAAGATAACAAAACAAAAACAAAAATAAAAGCACACAGACGCTCCAAGTAAAATACATAGGATGTGACTGAATAAAAATATAGTTTCACTAGAAGAAACCTGATAAGTTGTCGATGAAGAAGGGGATGCCTTGGGCATCCCCAAGCTTAGATGCTTGAGTCTTCTTGAAATATGCAGGGATGAACCACCCCAAGCTTAGACCTTTCACTCTTCTCGATCACATTATATCACCCTCTTCTATTGACCCTTGAAAACTTCCTTCACACCAAACTTCAAGCAAACTCATTAGAGGGTTAGTGCATGATTAATAATTCACACATTCAGAGGTGACACAATCATTATTTTCACTTCTGGACATTGCATAATGCTACTGGACATTAGTGGATCAAAGAAATAAATCCAACATAGCAAAAGAGGCAATGCGAAATAAAAGGCAGAATCTGTCAAAAACAGAACAGTCCGTAAAGACGAATTTAGAAATGGCACCAGACTTGCTCAAATGGAAAAACTCAAAACTAATGAAAGTTGCGTACATATCTGAGGATCACGCTCGTAAATTGGCAAATTTTTTAGAATTTTCTACAGAGAACTGTGCCCAGATTCGTGACAACAGCAATGCTGTTTCTGCGCAGCGATCCCAAATATAACATCAACTTTGACATAGAAACTTTACTTGGCACAAAAACATGATAAGGAGAGGTTGCTACAGTAGTAAACAACTTCCAAAACACAAATATAAAACAAAGTACTGTAGCAAAATAACACATGGGTTATCTCCCAAGAAGTTCTTTCTTTATAGCCATTAAGATGGGCTCAGTTTTAATGATAATGCTCTCATAAGAAATAGTATTTGAAGCAAAAGAGAGCATCAAGAGGCAAATTCAAAACACATTTAAGTCTAACATGCTTCCTATGCATAGGAATCTTGTAAATAAACAAGTTCGTGAAGAGCAAAGTAACAAGCATAGGAAGATAAAACAAGTGTAGCTTCAAAAATTTCAGCACATAGAGAGGCATTTTAGTAACATGAAAATTTCTACAACCATATTTTCCTCTCTCATAATAACTTTCAGTAGCAACATGAGCAAACTCAACAATATAACTATCACATAAAGCATTCTTATCATGAGTCTCATGCATAAAATAATTACTACTCCCAACATAAGCATAGTCATTCTTATTAATTGTAGTGGGAGCAAATTCAACAAAGTAGCTATCAAATATAGGAGGTATATTGTAATCATAATCAAATTTATCCTCCATAACAGGTGGTAACAAAAGACTACTATCATTATAATCATCATAAATGGGAGGCAAAGTATCATCAAAGTAAATTTTCTCCTCAATGCTTGGGGGACTAAAAATATCATGCTCATCAAAGCCAGCTTCCCCAAGCTTAGAATTTTCCATAGCATTAGCAACAATAGTGCTCAAAGCATTCATAGTAATAACATTCCCATTAGCATGCATATAAAGTTCCATGGGTTTTTTAATTCTTTCTTCAAACACATCATGTCCTAATTCAAGATAAAGTTCATAAAGATCTCTCATATTTTTGTTGTTTTCCATTATGCCTAACTAGTGTAAACAAGAAACCAAATGTCGCAATTGCAGAGTCTAAAGGAAATAGCTTCAGTACTTACAACGGCGGAAAATAGCTTGGTAGCCGAGATCCGGAGTGTGAGTACCTTTTACCTTTCCTCCCGGAACGGCGCCGGAAAATTAGCTTGATGTCTACGTTCCCCTCCTTTCTGTAGAGATGTGTTGGGCCTCCAAGGTTTGTAGAACAGCAGCAAGTTTTCCTTAAGTGGATCACCCAAGGTTTATCGAACTCGGGGAGGAAGAGGTCAAAGATATCCCTCTCATGCAACCCCGCAACCACAAAGCAAGAAGTCTCTTGTGTCCCCAACACACCTAATAGGTGCACTAGTTCGGCGAAGAGATAGTGAAATACGGGTGGTATGAATATATATGAGCAGTAATAACGGTGCCGAAAATAGCTTGGGCGTGTAGTTGATGGTGGTAGTATTGGCAGTAGTAACACAGTAAAACAAAGAACAAGCAAGATAGCAGTATTTAGGAACAAGGCATAGGGATTAGACTTTCACTAGTGGACACTCTCAACATTGATCACATAACAAATAGATAAATGCATACTCTACACTTTTGTTGGATGATGAACACATTGCGTAGGATTACACGAACCCTCAATGCCGGAGTTAACAAGCTCCACAATAATGCTCATATTTTAGTAACCTTTAGTGTAAGATAGATCAAAAGACTAAACCAAGTACTAGCATAGCATGCACACTGTCACCTTCATGCATATGTAGGAGGAATTGATCACATCAATATTATCATAGCAATAGTTAACTTCGCAATCTACAAGAGATCATGATCATAGCATAAACCAAGTACTAACACGGTGCACACTGTCACCTTTGCACACATGCAGGAGGAATAAAACTACTTTAATAACTTTGCTAGAGTAGCACATAGATAAATTGTGATACGATGCACATTGCAATCATAAAGAGATATAAATAAGCACTTCACTACGCTCTTCAACAGTGAATAAGTACTTCGTGAAATATAGCCTAAGAGACCCACACGGTGCACACACTGTCACCTTTACACACGTGGGACAAGGAGTCTCCGGAGATCACATAAGTAAAACCCACTTGACTAGCATAATGACATCTAGATTACAAGCATCATCATATGAATCTCAATCATGTAAGGCAGCTCATGAGATTATTGTATTGAACTACATAGGAGAGAGATGAACCACATAGCTACCACAGCCCCGAGCCTCGATGGAGAACTACTCCTCCTCATGGGAGCAGCGGTGATGAAGATGGCGGTGGAGATGGCAGCGGTGTCGATGGAGAAGCCTTCCGGGGCACTTCCCCGTCCGCAGGTGCCGGAACAGACTCTGTCCCCGATCTTGGCCGCGATGACGGCGGCTCCGGAACTTTCTCGTATCGTGGCTTCCTCCGTAAGGGTCGATGGGGGCTTTATAGGCGAAGAGGCGGCGCAGAGGGTCAACGAGGCGACGAGACCATAGGGTGGCGCGGCCAGGGGCTCGGCCGCGCCACCATGTCATCCGGGCCCACAGGCCCCCTCCGGCGGCTCTCGCCGGATGCTTCGGCAAAATAGGAACCTGGGAGGTGATTTCGTCCAATTCCGAGAATATTTCGTACTAGGATTTCTGAAACCAAAAACAGCAGAAAAGGAACTGGCACTTCGGCATCTTGTTAATAGGTTAGTTCCAGAAAACGCATAAATACGACATATAATGTGCATAAAACATGTAGGTATCATCAATAAAGTGGCATGGAACATAAGAAATTATCGATACGTTGGAGACGTATCAATGGTTTCCAATTTTTTCATAACATCCTCAAGAGAGATTTCAATTTTAACTTCATTAATAGGTGGTATTCCAACTAGACTCTCAATGATGCAACTAGCTTCTAAAGCGGGAGTACCTAGGAAATTACCTCCCGAAAGAGTATCAAGAACATATCTATTCCAACTAGATAAACCAACATAAAAGTTCCTAAGAAGGATAGTGGTGGAGTGTTTCTTAATGCACCTTTGATGAGCATTACTAATTCTATACCAAGCATCTTTAAAACTTTCTCCACCTTGTTGCTTAAAAGAACGAACTTCAACTTCAGGATTACTCATTTTAGTAGCCGTAAAATAAAACAAACTAGATAAAGTAAATGCAAGTAAATAATTTTTTTGTGTTTTTGATATAGAGAGCAAGACAGTAAATAAAGTAAAACTAGCAACTAATTTTTTTGTATTTTGTTTAGGTGCAGCAAACAAAGTAGTAAATAAAATAAAGCAAGACAAAAACAAAGTAAAGAGATTGAGAAGTGGAGACTCCCCTTGCAGCGTGTCTTGATCTCCCGGCAACGCCAGAAAACAAGCTTGATGCGCGTAGATGTACACGTCCGTTGGGAACCCCAAGAGGAAGGTATGATGCGCATGGCAAGTTTTCCTCAGAAAGAAACCAAGGTTGATCGAACCAGGAGGAGCCAAGAAGCACGTTGAAGGTTGATGGTGGCGAAATGTGATGCGGCGCAACAACAGGATTCCGGCGCCAACGTGGAACTGCACAACAAAACCAAAGTACTTTGCCCCAACGAAACAGTGAGGTTGTCAATATCACCGGCTTGCTGTAACAAAGGATTAAACGTATCGAGTGGAAGATGTTTGCAAAGAAAACAGTAAAACACAATTGCAGATTGTATGCTATGTAAAGAATAGGACCGGGGTCACTAGAGGTGTCTCTCCCATAAGATAAAAGCATGTTGGGTGAACAAATTACAGTCGGCAATTGACAATAGAGAAAGGCATAACAATGCATATACATGATATGATGAATATAGTGAGATTTAATTGGGCATTACGACAAAGTACATAGACCGCCATCCAACTGCATCTATGCCTAAAAAGTCCACCTCCAGGTTATCATCCGAACCCCATTCAGTATTAAGTTGCTAAGCAACAGACAATTGCATTAAGTATGGTGCGTAATGTAATCGACAACTACATCCTTAGACATAGCATCAATGTTTTATCCCTAGTGGCAACAGCACATCACAACCTTAGAACCTACCGTCACGATCCCAGGTGTCAATGAAGGCATGAACCCACTATCGAGCATAAATACTCCCTCTTGGAGTTAAGAGCAAAAACTTGGCCAGAGCCTCTACTAATAACGGAGAGCATGCAAGATCATAAACAACACATAAACAATAGATTGATAATCACCATAATCATAGTATTCTCTATCCATCGGATCCCGACAAACACAACATATAGTATTACAGATAGATGATCTTGATCATGTTAGGCAGCTCACAAGATCCAACAATGAAGCACAACAAGGAGAAGACGACCATCTAGCTACTGCTATGGACCCATGGTCCAGGGGTGAACTACTCACTCATCACTCCGGAGGCGATCATGGCGATGAAGAGTCCTCCGGGAGATGAATCCCCTCTCCAGGGTGCGGAGGCGATCTCCTGAATCCCCGAGATGGGATTCGCGGCGGCGCGTCTCGGAAGGTTTTCCGTATCGTGGCTCTCGCGGGGTTTCGCGACGGAGGCTTTAAGTAGGCGGAAGGGTAGGTCGGGGGCACACGAGGGGCCCAGGGATGTGGCGCGGCCAGGCCGGCCGCGCCGCCTATCATCGGCCGCCTCGTGGCCCCACTTCGTTATCTCTTCGGTCTTGGAAGCTTCGTGCAAAAATAGGACCCGGCGAAGATTTCGTCCAATTCCGAGAATATTTCTTACTAGGATTTCGAAACCAAAAACAGAAACAAAGAAGGCTCTTCACATCTTGTTAATAGGTTAGTTCCAGAAAATGCATAAATATGACATATAATGTGCATAAAACATGTAGGTATCATCAATAAAGTGGCATGGAACATAAGAAATTATCGATACGTTGGAGACGTATCACTCATGAGGAAGTATGTGGTGTTTTATCTTTCAATCTTGTTGGGTGGACTTTCACAAATGGACTAGTGGCATATACATCCGCTTATCCAATAATTCTGCAAAAAGAGCTGGCAACGGGGTTCCCAGCCCCAATTAATAACTTTCATTAATAATTCTCTCCACATGTTTTGCCCTGATTTATCAGTAAGCAACTTAATTTTGCAATAGACACTCCTCCATGGTATGTGAAAGGTTGGAAGGCACCCGAGGATTCGGTTAGCCATGGCTTGTGAAAGCAAAAGTTGGGAGGAGTGTCATCCATAAATAAAACTAAACTACATGTGTAAACAAAAGAGAAGAGGGATGATCTACCTTGCTGGTAGAGATAACGTCCTTCATGGGAGCCGCTCTTTGAAAGTCTGTTTGACAAGGGGGTTAGAGTGCCCACTACCATTCGTTGACAACAACAAACACCTCTCAAAACCTTACTTTTATGCTCCCTTTATGATTTAAAAACTTGAAAAGCTCTAGCACATGATTTAATCCCTGCTTCCCTCTGCGAAGGGCCTATCTTTTACTTTTATGTTGAGTCAGTAAACCTATTTCCATCTATCTCAAGCAAGCAATTGAGTTGTTGTGATCCAACCATTTATATTGTGATCTATTTAATCATGCCTTTTATTCTTCCTTGTTTGGTACAAATTTTATCTGAATGAATATGACTTTGAAGGCTATCAATGATTATGAGGAGATTGTTATGATTGAGGATGTAAGTTATGCCATATAAGTTCTAATATAAAGGCTTTGCTCGAAAGATAAGTACAATCTGTTAATAGTTCTTTGACCAAGAACAAAGTTTGCCATAACCAATTATGATTTCCTATGCACCTTTATTTGTGATTTCTCTTTACTTATTTCAAGTTGAGTTATATGAGGAAGTTGTCTACTAGAATTTCTTGTGTGAATTAATAAATGTGAGTTATATATTTCATGTTTAGAGATGATACTTATGTTATTTCACCTATTTTGCATGTTTCATGATTATTGGAGAATTATTCATCGGAGTCAGAATTCTGCTGGAAAAAGCACCGAGGATACAATATTTCTGAAGATCAACAATTGACGGAAAACCGAAGCTCCTATTTTCCCAAATGACAGAGCCAAAAGGGGAGACCGAGGAGGCCGCCATGGCCCCCGTAGGCCGGCGCGGCTCCACCCCCGGCCGCGCCCATGTGGGGAACACGACCACCCTCAGCCATCTACCTTTCGCATACTTCATCTCCCGAGAACCCTAAGGTGCAGGGAGGCATCGAGATAGACACAGCCACCTTGCGGCGGAAAAACACCAGAGAAAAGAGCTCTCCCACAGTGAAATCCGCCGGGGAAATTCCCTCCCGGAGGAGGAAATCGTCACCATCATCACCGTCATCGAGCTGGACTTCATTGGGATCATCATCATCATCATCTCCACCATCGACATCGCCATCTCCACCGCTGCACGTCGTCTCCGTTGTAACATCTTGGGTTGAATCTTGATTATTTCATAGGGGAAACTCTCCCGGTATTGATTACTACTTGTTATTGATGCTATTGAGTGAAACCATTGGATCAAGGTTTATGTTCAGATTGTTATCCATCATCATATCACCTCTGATCATGTTCCATATGATGTCTCGTGAGTAGTTCGTTTAGTTCTTGAGGACATGGGTGAAGTCTAAATGTTAGTAGTGAACTATGTTGAGTAATATTTAATGGTTTGATATTTAAGTTGTGGTGTTATTCTTCTAGTGGTGTCATGTGAACGTCGACTACATGATACTTCACCTTTATGGGCCTAGGGAATGCATCTTGTATTCGTTTGCTAATTGTGGGGTTGCCGGAGTGACAACAACCTGAACCCCGTTGGTATATCGATGCAGGAGGGATAGCAGGATCTCAGAGTTTAAGGCTGTGGTTAGATTTATCTCAATTACTTTCTTGTATTTGCGAATGCTTGCAAGGGGTTTTATCACAAGTATGTATTAGTCCTAGGAAGGGCGGTGCATTAGCATAGGTTCACCCACACAACACTTATCAAAACAATGAAGATTAATCAACTATATGAAGCGAAAGCACTAGACTAAATTCCCGTGTGTCCTCAAGAACGTTTGGTCATTATAAGTAAACAAACCGGCTTGTCCTTTGTGCTAATAAGGAATGGGCCACTCGCTGCAATTATTACTCTCGCATTTTACTTACTTGTACTTTATTTATCTGCTATATCAAAACCCCCGAAACTTGTCTGCGAGCATTTACAGTGAATCCTTCACCGAAACTGCTTGTCAACACCTTCTGCTCCTCGTTGGGTTCGACACTCTTATTTATCAAAAGTACTACGATACACCCCCTATACTTGTGGGTCATCAGCTATAAATAGCCCTTCTTCCATATTGGGCTGAAGAAGTTTTTGCACTCTCTCTCCTCCATTGTTGTCTTTGAAGAACTTGCCCTATCTCCTGATTCCCCCCATGATTCTTGCTCATTCTTGAGGGATCTAAGAGAGGAGATCTAGATCTACAATCCCCACCAATCCATTTTCCTCTAAGTGAGGGGAACCCTTTAGATCTAGATCTTGGAGTCATTTGTTTATTTCCTCTTTGTTCTTCCTCTCTAATCTCATCCTAGAATTTGTTGCTTTGGTGGGATTTGAGTGTGAAGGATTTGAACACCTCTAGTGTTCTTGCTTTGCATCATTGCATAGTGTTGAGCTCTCCACCACGATTAGTTCGAGTGAGAGACCGTGAGCTTGTTACTCTTGGAGGGAGATCTCCTAGTTGGCTTGGCGGTTGGTTCTCCGGTGATCTCTTCAAGGAAGATTGTGAAGAGGCCCGGACTTCTCCTTCGTGCAGCTTGTGAAGTGGTTTTGGAGCTTGCCATCTCCGGAGTGGAGAAAAAACTAACCATAAGGAAAGGGCCATTATCCTTCGTGGGTTTGGCTCGGAGAATAGGGTGAGCCTTTGTGGCGTTGGGGAATCCTTCATGGGACCCCACTCCTCCAAACGTGACGTACCTTCTTGTAAAGGAAGGGAACATGGGAATACATCCTCGTCTCTGCGTGCCTCGGCTATTTCTATACCCGAGCTTACTTTCCTTGTGATAGCCATCGTGCTTGAAGCACATATATCTTGCTATTATTTGTGCTACATATATCTTGTGCCTATCTTGCTTAACTCTAGTTGTTGTTATTGCACTTATTTGAGCCTAGCATATTTAGGTTTGGTGCTTGTAAAATAAACGTTAGTTTAATTCCGCATTCTTACAAGACAAATCTGTAAGAGTTTTTAAAACGCCTATTCACCCTCCCTCTAGGCGACATCTCATCCTTTCAATAATCCACAATTGTTTTTAAAATGCCTATTCATTCCCTCTAGACGACCTCTCGTCATTGCACCCACCTCAGATGGGAACGCCATTGCGGCCATCATTGCCATCACCTCCCTAGTTGAGCGCGGCACCGAGCACACCGGCGATGCCAATTTGAGGGCCCTCGCCAAATTGGTCGCGTCTCCCATCGCCAACTGCTCAAGTTTTCGAGTCCCCTAAAGTTCTTGCGCATATTTTGGCCGATGCCGAGAGGTCCCCGTGGTGGTCGTGGAGGGGAAGGAACGGCGACCATGGAGGGTAACACCCCGGGTGAGAGAATGGGGTTCAGGCGGTGAGGGAAGTGGAGTGGGGATTCAATACGATACGTCCCCTCTCCCACGCTTCTCGAAGCGTGCAAAACCGTGTCACGTTGCGCTCTTTAGGGCCTGGCCATGCGTAAACGCTCAATCGAGTGTTCCTCCTGAGCTAACTTTTGGGTTGTATTAAAATTCGTGTTATGCAACAACAAAAAAATGATGCGAGCAGGGCAAGCAAACGTGCCAAATTCATCAACCGTTTCATCTCTATCTCTATCACCATCACCATACCCATCTTGTTTACCTTCTTGTTGTAATTCCAATTTTCATTGTGGATTTGCACTTGTGTTCATCCATATATTCGTATATCATTCATATGCCTATGATGATGTTGTTGATTTCCTCTATGTGTGAGTAGTTACCTTGTTCTTGTGGAGATGGAGAAACCCTAGCAATATTATGATGTGAAATAAAGATAATATGTACTTTCAGTTCATGAGCATATATTAGTTTTCTCTCTAGATATTATGTGAAGTGCACCATGTAATATTTTCCTACGAGACTCGAGAGGAAACTACTGTTGGTCATGTGTTTGTATGTACGGTGCTAAGTGACATAACGTGTCGACATGCTATTCATGTGGGTAATGGGGATAATAAAGGATTCACTAAGCTCATATAAATATTCATGGGAAAATCCTTAATTATGAGAAATCGGAGTGGCTTGATTACGATCATTGCAGTGGTTACTCTAGATGAAATATCAGATAGCTGTCTGTGATCATCTTATTATGTATCCCTTCCCATACATGCACGTGAAAGACGATATAGACTCATATTTTATCATAAATAGTACCAATGCTAGTGGTATATAGACTCATATTTTATCATAAATAGTACCAATGCTAGTGGTATACATTCCTCGAGAATGCTTCAGCCTTCTTGTAGTTTCATTATTTTTACACAACCATTGTCTATTTATTTCCATTCTTTAGTTTTAATTATTACTCTTTTGCACCAAAACATATTTCTCTCAAAAAAATCTTACTTGGGATCGAAGGCAACTTTCAATCATACACCCAACTCATGTTTCCTTGTGGAGGTGTGCATGTTAGTAGTGTATTGTTTGATGGGAGGCGACGTTCCAGTCGACAACGAGGAACCTGAGGCGACTTCGCCAATCTCAAGACCCGTTGATCAATTTTTTGGACTCAGTCTTTCTATGATGCTCATAGGGGTAGGGTGTGCATGCATTTATAGAAGTGAGTGTATTTATGACCGTCTGCTTCTTGGGTGTATGTGGCTGCAAGTTAGTGGGTTCGGCCTTGGTCACTGTGACACTCTGTTAAATCAACGCTCGGCGTCTTCCTTTGAGAAGGTGGGATTTATGCACAAAGGATGCTGCTCCAATGGTGAAGTCCACCCGATGTGCTGCTTTATGATTAATTCATGATGCAAAATTTCGCCTTATTTCGTTAAGTTTCAACATGTTTTAGAAATATGTATTATAGACCAAAATGAAACATAATGGAACCATGCGTGCGACCTAGCGTGCACCCTAGAAAGGCGTTTCTCAAGTCCAGTCCTTTAGGAAAAGTTTGCATTAGCCTAAAGAGCAAGCAGTTTTGAAAATACTTGATATAATTTCACCTTTTTAAACCATTTCCTTTGTACCAGTGTAAAGAATCTTAGCGGAGAGAAAGTTTATAAAGGGCTCCACAACACGAACGTATAGCATGAGGGGGCCCACTGATGAGGCAAATGTAAATATTATTGAATTCATCTTGTAAATGTGGGCGATGATAGAGTCTACGTTGTACCCGCTTGAATTCATCTCTTCAAGGCATTAATCCTTGTCTACTTAATTAGCCGTGGTGCGGTGCGTCGAACGGCTTAGGGGTGGAAACCATGCACTTTGTGGTGCTAACATTTGTCGGCAGCCAAACTAAACATTCTAGAATCACGAAATGACATCTATTTAGAAGCCTGGTGGAGCGCGGCGAGGGAGCTAGTGCACAGGAAGGACATGAGAGGTTTTACACCTTTTTTTTGACGTTGTCAACTGGGTAGCTACGTTGTGCGAACCGCACATACACGATCAAAATCGTACGTTGGTATGTGCCTTTTTTTTAGCACGAGAGATTTTGACACCCTAATTTTACTCACATCTTGACTGCTTTGAAAGCAACTGAATGCCAGAGTATCCAACAACATCTCGTAACAATGCAATGTCCAGCACGTGCGGATGAGTTCTCCGGTCACTGGGCCCATGGTGTTGGGACCCACATAACGCCGTGTCCTCCCGGGTAACGCGTCCGCCACGCGGCACCAGCGAGCCGGACTTCTTGACGTTCTTTTTTTTTCTCTCGAGGAATCTGCCCTCCCTTTCTTCCTCTCGTTATTATTCCTTTCTTCTTCTTCCCCTCTTCCTCTTCTTCCTCCTCCACCGGTGGGGGAGAGATCCTTCCTTCCTCTGCCGAGCGCAGGCACGCAGGCGAAGATGCTGGACATCCAGAAGCGCCGCGTCCAGCTGCTGCTCTTCGTCACGGGCGTCCTCGCCCTCAGCATGACCGGTATGCTTCCCGGCCGCACAATCTCCAATTCGTAGCCCCCTTTTCTGTTTATTTACACTTTTCCTGGCCGAATCACGGAGGCAGAGCCCGCGGGTTAGATATTTCGTAGAATGGCAGATCCCCGCGCGCGTTTTCATGCGTAATTTTTGGCACCTTTCAACCCGCGATTCGGTGATTCTTTGGGGGGGGGGTTGTTACGCAGCGAAAAATGGATGCACGTTTAGTGCCGATCTTGGGTGTCTGGTCGGTTGTTGCGCAGCAAAGGGGGCGGCGCTTGTTGCTGAAATTTCAGCTGCTTTGGGTTAATTGGGCGTTCGCTTCCCAGGTTTGGGTTGAAGTTGTCGGTCGATTTCGAAGTGTACACGAGGAATGAGGCATATGTATGGTGTGAATTCGGTGATAACTTGTTAAGGTTTATTTCAGTGCTTTGCTGTACAGATTAGCATCTGACATAGGGCTGAGCTGAAACACAAGTGAACATTGTGTACCATGGTATCTCCTACTGATAGGTTCATGAACACACAAGTCAAAAAAAAGAAGATAGGTTCATGAACACACATTAATGTATCCAACCCAGTAATACAAATAGTCTTCTCAGTCTTGAAGGTAGAGTATCACACCACAGTTATGATGAAGCACTTGGAGTAGCAATGTTTTGTTGGTTGTACCATTATATAGAAAAAGGGGCAGCCCGGTGCATGAAGCTCCCGCTTTGCGCGGGGTCTGGGGAAGGGTCGGACCACATTGGGTCATTGTACACAGCCTTTCCTTGCAATTTTTGCTAGAGGCTGTTTCCATGTTGTTATATCATTATATTTCAACTAAATCAGGGGTGAGTTGTGAGTTAGTAGCTTGTAAACTCTGTCCGATACCAGTGAGTGTGGAGTGCACAGTCTACCAATATGGTTTGCCTTACTCATTTCCCCCTGTACTAGGGTAAGGGAGCTTGGCAAATGATGCGTGTAATTCATTGTGTAAATTTGCCGGGCATGGACAGATTCACCAGATTCCTTGCGCGAAAGAAAATGCTGTGCAAAGCACTGCTTTGGACCTGTCGGGCATTGTCACACTGGTGAAGGAGCTAAGAAGTACTGATACCATTTTACTTTCATTCAATAACTGTAATGTGAGTTCCATCCTGTGGGAGTGTAATCAAGTAGCACATTTAATGTCGGCGAAGGACCATCGAGTGTGGACATCCAATTCTTTTTGCTGATATATATTGTGTGGCGACTATAGGTTTGGCTATGTGCCCATGTTAATGAAACCAATATTAAATCTCCAATTAGTGGATCCATGAGTCTCAAATTATTTTTGAAAGATAATCCTTTCTGTCTTGCTAAGTTGACATGTTGGCAAGCCATGATCCCATGAAAAGTAGCTATACTTTAATAACTATTGCATTGATATTTCTCTTGGCATCCAAAGCTCCTTTTTCTTATGGAGAGGTAGACCTTATGTCTCTAGAATTAACCTTAATTCAAATTTTTAATTTGCAGCTGAGAAGTGCAGGGAACTTGTCGGAAAGGAGGCTGCATCAAAGAGTGGGCAGTTCACATTCCTGAACTGTTTCGATATGGGCTCAGGCAGCTTTGCATGCGCAGGGAAGGAGGGGGTCAAGCTGTATGTCAACAACCTCCGAAGTGCACACATGGAAAAGGTGCGGCAACGAGCCATTGAGAAAGCGTTAGCTGATGCTGTGATGGAAGGCCTGAGTCCTGCCGAGGCAGCCAAGCAAGCTCAGAAGGTTGGCGCAAAGGCGACGAAAGTGGCTGCTCGTCAAGCCAAGAGGATATTGGGGCCAATAATCTCCTCTGGCTGGGACTTCTTTGAAGCAATGTACTTTGGCGGAAGCATGACTGAGGGTTTTCTCCGGGGCACCGGCACCTTATTTGGAACCTATGTGGGTGGCTTCCATGGCGAGGAGAGGTTGGGAAAGCTCGGCTATCTTGCTGGAAGCCAGCTAGGCAGCTGGGTCGGGGGAAGAATTGGGCTGATGGTCTACGACGTCATCAACGGGTTGAACTACATGCTCCAGTTTATCCGCCCAGAGCAGTACCAGTCATCAGCTTATGCTTCGGCAGAGGCTTTGGAGTTCGCAGATAACTATAGGAGTGCCGAAGGAGAGGACCCGACGTACGGTGAAACAGCAGAAGAGGAGCGGACGTACGGTGAAACGGCAGAAGAGGTGCCAACATACGATGAAACGGCAGAACAGGAGCCGACGTACGGTGAAGCAGCAGAAGAGGAGCAGCGGCAGGAGGAGTCGCAGGGTTTCAGCTTTTTTTGAGACTACAAGTCGTCGATATCATACAAAACTTACGGTGGAATTTACAGCCAGGAATACTTAGTTTCTTCAGTTTTATGACATGTCGTGCTCCGTTATGCATGTTTAGAAGATGATACAGTTAGACACGATTCTTCTTCTCTGTAATCTTGTTTGGTCACTTGTATATAAACTTTCCCTTGTAAAATTTGTGGTAATGTCCTGCTGAATTGTTTGAAGGCAGCGACACTGAACATGAACAGAGAACACGTCGGACAGTATACATTGTATCTTGAGACAGGTATCTGGAAGCAGGTCTATAGAGTTTGGTTGCCGTTTATACCTTGGGCAGTTTGTTTCGGATTCTGGCAGGGTTGGGCAGATGCCACTTCATTTTGAAAGCATTTCAATTACCTGGAGAATCAACAGAATTGTGGGCTCCCACCATCTTTTGGCGTGTTGGGTCCTTCGTATGCAGTTTACAGTTACGTCATAAGAATTGATCTTTTTAACCTGAAATTGCTGAGCCCTAGTGCATCCTTGTCCATGAAGTCCGTTGACCTTCTTTTAATTTAGTTAGTACTTTCACATTGTATTGTATCATACTGCCACTTCATTTATTTTATTTATTTGTATAACATTAATACAAATTTGTGGATATGATCTCTTAGTAATTAATTTTTCTAGTTCGATGCGTCATGATACTAGAATTCTCTTTCTCGTCCTTAAACTGCGATGCATACTTAGTTTTTTTTTTTTGAGGGAGATGCATACTTAGTTGACACTACGTTATACTTCTTTGCTCTTGCAATGTGAGAGGCATGAAAAGAGCAGCACCTCTGCTTAACTGGGCGTCAGTGACCAATCATTTGCTGTCAGCAGTCGCTGTCGCTGCTCAGCTAATGCTGCAATGCAATATCGCCACATACATGCCGTTAAAAAGTTTCTCAAGCTAGCTGACAAATCGATGGAAAATGGGAGCATTTTCCTGTGTCGTCCACCATGTGTCGACAACATGACTCCATATCGTACACTCGGATCAGATTCTTCCAATCAAGACTGGATCTTTCATCTGAGGCTCAAAGAAGCCCTGATTGATTCACATCATCAAACCAAACCCAGATATAGCAGTACACAATTTCTGCGTGTCTGGAGAAGCAAAATCAAGGAACCTGAAATTATCAAAGGCATGAAAACTTCACTTGCAAAAATACAGTATAATACAGGTTTATATAATTTGAGAAAAATAGTTTCGAAAAGGTCAGAAATATCTTTTTTCCACAAAGGTATCCCACCATCCCACTATTCTATGCTATCTACTACTCCCTTGGTATACAAGAAGGGAGGGAGGCCAGAAAACCATGTCGTCCCTTTCCTTCCTCCATAGGGCCTGCCTCCGCGTCGCCCTGCTCCCGCTCGCGCCGCTGCGGGCTCCCCTTCGCCGCTCTCATCTCCCGCGGCCTCTCCTCCGGCTGCCTCCCCGGAGCGCCATGAGCTCAGCCGCGTCCAGGATGTCCCACATCGCCGCCGCCACCGCCTCCGGCGCGGCGGGGGAGTCCAATGACCCGGCGGCGGCATCCGGCTTGGCCCAAGAAGACGACGGTCGGTGATGCTTCCTTTTATGCGAGAGATCGTTGGTTTTTTGTTACTTCTTGTCGTGGGGGATGGGGGGAGTTGTGTGGGTTTAGTGGATTGGAGTGGCTTGGCGGGGGAGAGATTGGAACTTTGGTCCTGGATCGGCTCCTGGAAAAGATAGTAGTTCTCATAAGTTATGATCTGGATTACACTTGATAGGATTGTTGTGTATAATTTAGATTAAACTGATTTGTTCTGGTAAAGATCGCATCACTTGCCCTCTCGAGTTCACTTCGGTTATTATGATTTGGTTTGCTCGCCAATAGCGCAATACCACTATCCAGAGCTTGGTGAATTAGTCTGACTTTTTGCTGCGAAAATATTGTCACTGAGCAGTATTTATGTTGTGTGTAGCTCAATAAGAGATTTGTAGGGAGCATGCAGCTTAATAAGAGTCTGTTGACTTTCAGTTTCAGTTGCTTACCTTTGCAAGTTAAGAGACTTGTTCAATTGACATTCAATGGCGCTCGTCACTAGTGAATTGTCTTTGTGTAGCACCTTCAGTTGCAATGCATGATTTATCTAGGAAAGAGCATAGTTGTTCCTTGTGAATTATTTGTTCTTTGTGGTTTTTGGCTCGTATTTGTTCCTTTGCAAATATTTTCCTTGAACGGAACTGTATGTTTGTTTTCGCCAATAATACAAGTTTTCTTTCTGTGCGCCTGGTGAAATCTGCAAACTGCTGCTTGAGCAGACTTTGTCCTGCATTTAACTCTGCATGAAAAGATAATATAGACAGTGCTAGAGTGGACAGTGATTTTTTGTTGGCATATCATCCAGATCTTTCGGCGGCACTGGGCTACCGCCTCCCCCCAAAAGAAATACAGGACATAGTTGATGCACCGCCACTTCCTGTTTTGTCATTCTCACCAAGCAAAGACAAGATTCTTTTTCTCAAACGTCGAGCGCTGCCACCACTATCTGATCTTGCAAAGCCTGAGGACAAACTTGCTGGCGTAAGGATCGATGGCCATTCCAATACTAGAAGTCGAATGTAAGTAATGTCAATGGTTTCCTCAGAATTTCAGTCTTTGAATTATTTCATTTCATTTTTACAAGTTCACCGTTACGCTTTACAGCATGTCATAGATGGAAATCTGATTTACCTAATTTGTAGGTCTTCCTACACTGGAATAGGTATCCATAAGCTAATGGATGATGGAACTTTGGGCCCTGAGAAATTGGTCTATGGATACCCCGAAGGAGCAAAGATTAATTTTGTTACCTGGTAAATTTCCAGACATTTGTATCAAGTAACTTGCATCATTTCTTTTGGTACTTTTTGTAATGGCTCGTGACACGCAACCATGTGAACCAGGTCACATGACGGTCGTACTCTATCATTCAGTGTTCGAGTTGAGGAGGTAATTGGTTGGATTGACTCTGATACAAAGGTAGTTGTTGTGTTATCCATGATTCACTATAACAGACTTCTTTGCAAGCAGGAGGACAACAAAATCAGCAAGCTAAGGGTATGGGTTGCAGACGTGGAATCTGGAGAAGCAAAGCCACTTTTTAAATCTCCTGATATTTACTTGAATGCTATTTTTGACAGGTAAATGTTTCTAATATTTCTATGCCTGCTATTTTGATTGTTTCTTCTTCCAAATGATTGTTTCTACTTTGCAGCTTTGTATGGGTTGATAACTCTACTTTGTTAGTCTGCACCATCCCTGTATCACGTGGTGCCCCACCAAAGAAGCCATTAGTTCCAGCTGGTCCAAAAATTCAGTCTAATGAGACAAAGAATGTGGTCCAAGTGAGAACTTTCCAGGATCTTCTAAAAGATGCATACGATGCTGATCTATTTGATTACTATGCAACCTCACAGCTCATGTTGGCCTCTTTGGATGGAACTGTGAAGCCGATGGGGCCTCCTGCTGTATATACATCCATTGATCCATCACCGGATGACAAATATTTGATGCTTTCTTCTATCCACCGTCCATATTCATATATCGTACCGTGTGGAAGGTTTCCAAAGAAAGTTGAATTATGGACTGCAGATGGTAAATTTATTAGGGAGCTTTGTGATTTGCCCCTTGCAGAGGACATACCAATTGCGACGAGCAGTGTGCGCAAGGGAAAACGTTCAATCTATTGGAGGCCAGACAAACCTTCAACTTTGTATTGGTACGCAAAACACCACCTGATGACCGATGCATTATTTTTTGGTTTAAGCCTTAAAAAGTAGCATCTGCCTGGATAACTGGTACTACCTCTGTCCATAAAAAGATGTTGCAAGTTTGTCTAAATTTAGATGTATCTAGACACTCTTTAGTGTATAGATATAGCTACATCCGAATTTAGACAAATCTCCGACATCCTTTTATGGAAGGAGGGAGTACATGAAAGCATTCTAACTATTAGATCTTTCTATGTACAAACTTTGCTCTATAGTGCCAAATATACCTTTTGGATTACTATTATTTTCATATGATACAGTAATTTGAGTTGAGAATGTCTTTTATGTGTTGAGATTATCTTTGTCAATATGTATGATATGCTGGTGTTTTATGTGTTATTTCTTTTTCTAGCTTGATTTAGTTTATCCTTCTTTTACATAGGGTGGAGACACAGGATGGTGGAGATGCAAAGGTAGAGGTTTCACCACGTGACATAGTTTACATGGAAAATGCTGAGCCCATAAATGGTGAACAACCAGAAATTCTACATAAACTTGACCTTCGATATGGGTATGTCCTTTGAACTTCCATTAGCCTACTCCAGCAGGATCAGAATCTTTGCTTTACCACACCTTGATTTCATGGTTGAGCTTTGTTCTTTGACATAGGTGCAATACTGCTAGCAGGAGACTTGTTATGAATAAAGAGTACTCATATAAAATTATCCATCAAATAAATATGAAGTCCTAATCCGAGTCGCTTGTCCTTTTTTGTACAACTCCCTATCCTTTTGCAACTTGTGTACCAAGTAATTAACTGTTCTTGTTCCGTTTTTGTTCTGTTGGTGCAGAGGAACCTCTTGGTGTGATGAATCTCTTGCTTTGGTGTATGAATCATGGTACAAAACTCGGAAAACAAGAACATGGGTGGTCGCTCCTGATAAAAAAGATGTCAGTCCACGAATTTTATTTGACAGATCGTCGGAAGATGTGTACTCTGATCCGGGCTCACCAATGCTGCGAAGAACTACCATGGGAACCTATGTTATTGCGAAGGTCAATAAGCAAGATGAAAGCACTTACCTCTTGCTGAATGGAATGGGTGCCACACCAGAAGGAAATGTCCCATTCCTTGACTTGTTTGATATGTATGTCCATATCCATGAATCATTTCACTTACTTTCTGTCATAATATAGTTGTAGAATGTATTCCAGATGCCAGCTGATGCCTTTATTTTCGCAGAAATACTGGAAGTAAAGAGCGAATATGGGAAAGTGACAAGGAAAAGTACTTTGAAACTGTTGTTGCACTGATGTCAGATAAAACTGATGGGGATCTTCCCCTTGATCAGTTAAAGATACTTACATCGAAGGAATCAAAAACAGAAAATACACAATATTACCTGCAAATTTGGCCAGAAAAGAAGAAAGTTCAGATTACAAATTTCCCCCACCCATACCCCCAGCTTGCTTCATTGTATAAAGAGATGATACGGTACCAGCGGAAGGACGGGGTTCAACTTACAGCGAACCTGTATCTACCTCCAGGTTATGATCAATCAAAAGATGGACCTTTGCCATGTTTAGTTTGGTCATACCCTGGTGAGTTTAAAAGCAAAGATGCTGCCGGACAAGTACGCGGTTCCCCTAATGAGTTTTCAGGGATTGGTGCTACATCCCCTCTGCTTTGGCTGGCTAGAGGGTATGATTTATCTTTCTGATCTTCAGGAGTACACATGCCATTTATTCCTTATTGCAGTTTCTCATGATAAAAACCTCATCTCCTCCCTTAACCTCCAAATTAACTGAAGTTAAAATTTGGGCGCATGCCTTTCAAATATATTCCTTTGTGGTACACAGTTACACACTCTCACTCGACACTTCTGTTGCAGGTTTGCTATTCTTTCAGGTCCGACAATCCCGATTGTTGGTGAAGGTGATGTAGAGGCCAACGATAGGTGTGTTTGCTATTTTTGCCCTATTCCATTCCCTTCTATGTTGACCGTTTTTGTTGGTGTTCACTGTACTTGTACATGAAACTTATTCTCTTGTTAACGCAAATTGTTTTGTAGTTATGTGGAACAACTAGTAACTAGTGCAGAGGCTGCTGTTGAGGAAGTTGTCAGGAGAGGGGTGAGCCTTTCGTAATTCTTTTTTGTGAGCCTTTTCGGGTAATGCCTTTGGAGGGTTGCACATGATCTCTTCTATCACTGTTTTTAGGTGGTTCATCCTGATAAAATTGCTGTTGGTGGTCATTCCTATGGTGCATTCATGACAGCCAATCTCTTAGCTCATGCTCCTCATCTTTTCTGCTGTGGAATTGCTCGTTCTGGAGCTTACAACAGAACTTTAACTCCATTTGGATTTCAGGTATAAGCAAATGCTGAATGATTTACCACCTGTCTGGTGCAATGTCAGATGTTCAGTCTTAACTGCCTGCTTTTTTCTGCAGAATGAGGATAGAACACTCTGGGAGGCGACTAGCACCTACGTGGAGATGAGCCCTTTCATGTCAGCAAACAAAATTAAGAGACCAATATTACTTATTCATGGAGAGCAAGACAACAATTCTGGAACGCTGACAATGCAGGTAAAGTCCTATGGACCAAGACATCAGTTGCTTTGCACAAGAGTCAGCACTGGTCACCTTTGAACTACTACACCCATCTCTAATGTCTGAATATGTTCTAATCACAAATTCATTTAGGCATGTATAATTTACCTTGCAACTATATTTGCTTCCATGTGGAGGCTGTACAGTCGATAGTTGGAATAACGTAGGTTGACACTGTACCAAGACCTAAGAAATTTGATTTGTCATTCCAGGTCTTGCGTTAATATAAATGTGTACCTACCTTGCGTGTCTTACATAGTAAAGTAATGCTTTGGTTTGCGCTGTTTGATAGGCTGTATGGCTAGTTCATTATTTCCTGCTGCCATGCATTGTCTTTTGAGAAAAAGTAGTTTCTACATTGTTATGGATTGATATTTTGACCTAGTTTCCATGGGGTTTTTTAATTTCCTGGTCAGTGGCTCATTAGTTGATTAGATTTAGATGATAGTTTTGTATAACTAACCTTTTCCCCCTTTATATTTCAAATACAGTCGGACCGATTCTTCAATGCCTTGAAGGGTCACGGTGTACAGTCTCGTTTGGTAATACTTCCTTTCGAAAGCCATGGTTACTCTGCCAGGGAGAGCATTATGCACTGTCTTTGGGAGTCTGATAGGTGGCTGCAGAAGTACTGCGTCAGTGGTACTAGCAAAGCAGATTCAGAGCCAGCTTCTGATGGTGAAAGTAAAACATTGTCAGCTAGTGGTGGTGGAGCAGCTGTTGAAGGTCTAACCTCTGATGGGTTCTCATCAACACCGCGATCGCTTCTGTGGTAACTTTCCTCTTATTGCTGCTTCTCTTGTGAAGCTAAAATCCGTTTTCTTGCGTATTGTGGCTAAGTTAGTCTGTTTGCTGTTAGATTTTTTTTACTGATGTTCAAGGGGGAGTTGGGGATGAACTACCAGTCCACCACCACCATCTCAGATAGGACATAATTTCCATGTAGAGCAATGCACCAACGAACCAACAATTGTCTAAGTCTTAACCAATGTAGCAGCGACTACCCATATGCTTATCTTCCAGATACCCCTGGGCAACCACACTCTTGGCACAGCAGCAGTAGACGTCGCCATCTCATCACTGCTGCTGTGGTGGCAACTGGGAAATTGGTACAATGAGGAGGGAAATGGGGAGCCATGTACAGTAATTTATGGGGAGCATCTCCAGCCCGCCCCCAAACCGTCCCCCAAACCGCGCGGATCGAGCGTTTGGGACGTGTTTTTTGTTGCGCGTTTGGGGACGTCGCTCCCGGCGTCCCCCAAACGCCGCCCCAATCAGAAATTCAAACAGATGCATTCAAAAGAGATCGTTCCCGCCGATTCGTCGCGATCGAGTAGCGGCGATCAAAGTCGGGCGCGCGATCATATTAGATGGTGCATGCAAATTAGAAGAAGGGGTTGGGCGACGGCGTCGTATCCAGTCGACGCAGCCCGAGCACGATGACCTCGTCGCGATCCGCCTCGTTGTGCATGGCATGCGCTCGCTCCGTCGCCGACGCAGAGGCCGACGCAGTGTAGCGAGAAGACGCGTCGCCTTCTTGCTGCTGCGCCCCCCGATCGTTGTGCGGGGCCGCCGCGTCCGCCGCCGCCATTTTGGCTTCGATGTCGTCGAGATCGCCTTTGAAGAAGTTGTGCGCCGTCGTCCGGGGAGACATTCCTCTGTGACGTTCTCGGCGGGGACATGTCGTCCGCGTTTCTTGAGCTCCCTTCTCCTCTTGCCTCTTGAGCAGCTCGGCCCACCTTTGGTCGGTCTTTTTGTCGCGGGAGAGAAAGGTCGAGGAGACGTCGGCGAGGCATTTCGTGATCGACGCCGCGTCTTCTCGAACAGCCGCCAAGGCGGCCTTGGCAGCCTTGTTGCGTAGGACGCCCTGTCGAAGTTGCGGCGCCCGGATCAATGGCGTCCTTCCCCTTGGACAGCGACAAGCGCGTCCCGCCATTTCTCATTCATTTTGAGCTTGCCATAGCAATGCATGAGCACGAAAGACTTGTGACCTTCCGAGTTCTTCGCGTACAAATCTATGGCCCGATCAAACTAACCAAAGGAAGCAGAGTCATTTCATCGAACACAATGTAGGCGCTACGGATTATGGAAGAAAAACAGTCGTACCACGTCGGCGCCGCTGTCGCCTGGTCTCTAAGTCGTGATGGTACCCATGGAAGGAGTTCACCGACGCCGGATGATGGCCCATCGCGTCGACATTGCCTTTTGGCTCCTCTTCATTGTCACCTTGTTGTAGTCGCTGTTGATGAGCTTGCGCTCATCGAACTCCTTGATCCTCGCCCAGTACTTCCCGCCTTTTTGGTTGGCGCCGATGATGGAGTCATGGCTCACCGTCGCCCACGACTCGCACAGACAAAGATCTTCCAGAGGCGTCCACTTCCGCGTCTACCTCCACGAGATCATCATCACCGGCACCCTCGTCGTCCTCTTCCTGGCCGCCCTCTTCGTCCTCATCGTCGTCCTCCTCCTCAACCCCGTCGTCCTCAGCACCGGCGCCGTCGTATTCGAGCGGACCCCGCGGCCGGTGAAAGGGTCGCCGTCCGGACCGGGTCCTGCCGCGTCGACGCCGGGGAGTAGAGGTTGTTGGGTTGAAGCCGCCGTGCGGCGCGCATCCCGTAGTGCGGCGACAAGTTAGGCGTCATGCACCCGGAGTGGCGAGGGCCGTCGTTGTAGAACGCGGCTTGCGACGGAGAGATCAGACTCCATGGGCTCGCGTTGGTGGCGGCGATACACCCGGCCACGCCGGGCGGCGCGCCGCCCGAGCCTTCTTTCTCTCCACCGCCCTCCGTCCTTTCCGCTCCAACGTCGATAGCCCCGCAGCAATCTTGCGCCATTGATCGTCGGTCATTCCTTCGACTTCTTCTTCGAGCCGGCGCTTCGCGGCGCGAACGCTTTCGCATTGCCCGGCTTCTTGGCCGCTTTCTTCATCTTTTGGGGGCTGCGGCCCATGGAAGGAGGTAAGGGGTGGACGGGAGGGAGAAAGAAATCGGCGGGATAGGAGAAATGAATCGGCGGGGATATGTTTTGGGAGGCCCTGCGGCGGATAGGCGCGATTTGGCGGGAGCGCGGGATTTGTGAGACGAATTTTCCGTGCCGATGTGGTCGGGCCCGCTGGTTGGCTCGTTGTGTCCGGCCCCCCGGAACTCAGGACGGACGGGCTCGGCGCCGGATCGGGCCGCGCCGGACAAAAAAGGGCTTTGGGGGACGCGGTTGGAACTCTTTTTCTGTCCGGCGCGCCCCAAATCCCTTTGGGGGACGCGACTGGAGATGCTCTGATAAGGTTTATTAGAAGCTAATCCATGCACCAGGAATCTGTTCATCTTGTAGGATTTTTTTTTTATGGAGGGGGAGGTAGCAGAATGATTGATAGGAGAGTGATACAGCACTCACCGTGTAATCAGTTTCCAAAGCACATTGAAACAAATAAATTTTAGCAACTGCTGTATCGTGTTGCTTGTTGGCGGAGCCAACAGGGTGGAAGGGTGGGGCCAGCCCCACCCTAAGATTTGGCCCAGCCCATATGTCTTATATAGAAAAAAATAAAAATAAAGACAAAAGCCCATCTAAGTAAGGTCTGCCCCACCCTAACGAAATGGGCTGGATTCGCTGTACTAGAATAGCTGTCTCCCTGGGTTAAATGTGCATCCATCCATGTTAATATTTATGTTTCTTTGCTATTTATGCTGCCTTGAGTTGAGAACATGACAAATTGCCTTCATCTCATGCAGATCAACTGCTGTTCAGAGAGAAAAGTTCAAGAAATAATGTACGGGAAATAAAATCATCAATGGACAGCATGCAGATGCGCAAAAGGAAAATAAGACGTGCTGCTGAACTTGTATGAGCCGGTCCTTCCAGGCAAGTCTGGACTGTCATTGTATTTTGACAGAAGCTGATTATTTGACAGATTTGTGGGGCTAAGGAAAGAGTTTTAACATTGGTGCATATTTTAGCTTGGCTGGATTCACTCAACTGTAATTCTGTTGCTGGGAGGCCAAAGATACTGTAATTCTTCCCATGATTGATGACTATGTACAGGTGTAGACTAGTGCATACCATTACCAGAGCAGTAATCTTTTGGTCCATCCTGGGAGGCAATCGATCGTATGTGAATTGTATTGTTTCTCGGTGCGCAAATTGGAGAGGTGGGTATGCACAACAGCGGGAGAGTTTGTAGGATATATTGCCTGAATGGAAAATAAATACTGTAGCATTGTTCATTGATGCTCATGGTACATACATCTTTTGCCCCTCTTGGGAAGTTAACGAGCATGTTCGGATAAGAACCGGTAACGATTTGCAAAACCGATGGTGTTTCAAGAAAAGAAAATCGAGCACTTGCTGCAGGCTCAAAATTGACTTGATATGCCGGTCGCTTTTTCCGTTTTTTTTTGTGTGTGTGTAAAGGATATGGTTTTGATTGCGTCTTGCGCATTCAGCTGGTGCTGTGGCCAATGCATATTGGGCGTCCGCTCGGCACGATCGTCGATGGGACGATATCAGAGCGATATATACCCTCTTGTTATTGCAGAGAACAAGATAGGGATCCAACAAATGTCGGCACGGGCCGAAGACATGGCTCACCCAGTCACCCGTTGTGACTCGCGAGAGGCAGGACCTGCGTCCAAAAAAAAAGATCGCGCTTCGGCTGCGACGAAATCCCCACCTGCCTGACTGCGTCAGCCCGAACCCACACAACAAGCGTGATTTAAGCGCTCAAAAAAGTTCGTATCATCTCGCATAGCTGGAATTGGCAAAACCCATTTCATCATTTTAATTCTGTTCGAAAAATGTGCTAACATCTGCTCCATGTCTCTGTTTTCTTGAACTGGTGAATTGACTTTTTTTAGCCAGGTCTCTATGAGTCTTCTCTATATTTACTACTTTGTTTACTAATGTTGACATTTTAGTAAAGCTCCTTTTGCTTGCTTGCTGGCTGGTCAGAGGAAGTAGTTAGCAATCTACCTGTCTTATTGCCTTTCTTGAACTAAGAATTGACTTTAACTTTTCATGTAGGTCTTCCTTTTAGAAATCATCTATTGGCACTGTTAATAATCAATGTTTAGCACTCTACACGTGTTTCCTATTTCTTTGTCTACGTTCTTGTCATTGATTTTTTTTTTGAACAAGGACAGGCACCGGGGGCGCCAAGATTTCATTTCAGCTCAAATACAAAGTACAACATGTAGTACAATCCCTTGGAGATTAAGATTTTGAAGAGATAGAGCTAAGGGACAATTGCCTACAAGTTTATAAGCTGAATTCAAACAACTGAAAATAGGCAAAGACTGAGATTGTCTAATTGCCTGTTGAGCATAGTCATGGGCAACTCCATTTAGATTTCTTTTGATGTGGTAGATCTGAGAATGCAAATCTTCCGAAGCTCTTTTGTACTCAGCAATTTGCTGTCTTAGCTCCCATGGAACTTGAGCAACTGTGATAGTTGTAGCTGAAGCAGCTCTCAGAAGAGTGAGATTTTCTTGTCATTGATGAAAGTCGCCTTGCAAGTTGTACCTTTTTTTATTTGAACATGCAAGGTAAAATATTTGCCTCCATTCATTAATTAAGGAGAAGAGTCTTGACAAGACCAACAAATGAAACAACAAAGAGAAACGAAAAAAAGGTTCGAAGGGGATTACTTTTCCGTCATCACAAAACTCAAATGCTTCAACCCAAAGTTTTACTTCACTCTTAATGGTGTCGAGTAAGATGGTAGTAGGCGCCGCTTTGTTGTTGAATACCCTTGCATTTCGCTCTTTCCAAATAGTCCAAGTCACAAGCATTATGAGGGACTTCATGGCCTTTCGGTTTGGGTTAGGAGTACAAGTCATATGGTCCACCAAGACTCAAGTGTGTGGTCCACCGTCCACTCATTGGTGTTTATGGATGAGATACCAATCCAAGTTTCACCATATCTCAAAACCTATTGGAGTAGTAAAAATGGGACAAAAGGTGAACCACCGTCTTCTGGGTTTGCTTGCATAGCAGGAAAAACTCACAATTGTTCCATCTTCTCCTCTCAAGGCGGTCCGCGTCCAAATTCTATTATGATGGGCCAACCATGCAAAGAATTTGACCTTTGGAGGTGCCCAAGCTTTCCATACCATCTTGTTCATGGGTGTGCTAGTTTCTCCAAGGAATCGCTGTAACATCCCAAATTTTAAAACAAAGAAGAAAATGAAGTTTCCTTTCTTCAAATTTTGGAACCAACAAAAACTTTTATTAAATCATGTGCTATGCATAGTGCCCATGCTTAATCCTTGTGTTTTTGCCATGATGATTATTGGTGTGCTTATTAAAGTTGCTAAAACCTAAACCTTGATGATTGTGATCAAATAGAGCAAAGAACAAAAACAGAAAAAATACAAATCACCTCACATATGTGCTTATGGCTATTTTTGCCAAATCAAAACCTAGGCCAATTTAACTTGTGCCAATGGTTGGGAAAGGTTACTAAACACATAAGAACCACTTTGGAATCAAAGAAACCCAAATCAAATCAAAAGAAATTGCAAAACTATGCAACATATGATAATGGTCAAAATTGACAATTATATCATGACACCCACTTTGAGCCCTTGTATTAAGAAACTTTTAAACTAAACTCTCCCAACTCTTTGCACCTCATCCAAGACCTCATGAAAGTGAACAACTTGGTCAAGGTCAACCTTGCTGGTTCAAAGTCAAACTCTAAATATAAGCATGCAAAGATGCCACTTTGAAACAGATTCTAGATTCTCCTAACCTTTAGAATTTTCACAAAACAATTCAAAAATTCAAACCAATGCCACCAATGGCTGCCCAACATTATTTAGAACACATCTATAAAGTTATTTGGACAAAATTCAACACACATGAGACCATTGCATATGAGCAAATTATTTACATAGAAGTACAACCACTATTCCAACCACTAGGTACCACCTCACCCTTCTCTCTCTTGTGCTCATCTATAGTGCATTGTACCCCTAACCACTCTCAATGACCTCACCTAGTCTTGCCATGATCACCATGACCCAAACCATGCCAAGGACATGACCTATGTCACATACACTTTGGCTTTGATCAATTGTGCACACACTAGCCCCTCTCCAACCTTGCCCAACAAGTCAAACCCACCAGCCTCAACTCATCTGAGCATGCCATGCACTCAGAGAGCAAGATCAAGGCACAAAGGATCCAAGAACATGCCATGCCGGCCACCTTGATCACCACCATGCCACACCTGCCCCCTCTCTTCCCCTCTCTCTCTGACCATGTCAACTACGCTCACCTCACTCCCCTGTACCTGCTGGCGCACGCCCTGGCCCAGAGAGATGCCGACGACGCCAGGACGCGCCAGAGCGCGCACGGCGACGCTCTGGACGCGCCAGTACACGAGCTCGCCTCATCGTGTCCGACCACCTCTCGCCCTCTCCTTTCTTCCCACGCACCCACCGTGAACTCAACTACCTCGTAGACATCCTCACTGGCTCGCCCGCGCCCTGTAGAAGATGCCATGGACGACACCGTCCGCCACAGTACACGGGTACACAAGGACGATGATGACGCCTCCGTCCCTCTCCTACGGCGCCCTGACGCTCGTCGTGTCCGCCTCGACGTCGCCAACACCTCCCTGACGTCGCCCTGCCCCTTCAGCCACCGTAGCGTCGCCTCCCTCCTTGACCTGCCCGCACCCCTTCGGCCACCCCTCGCATCTATAAAAGGAGCCCTCCCCAGGATGATTTATTCACACCAGTAGCATCCCCTCTACCTCCTGAGCCTCCACGACCACTTCCCCTATCCGATTACACCCTCAGTCGCCGAAATTTCACCGGAGTAGCCCGCAGCAGCCGCGACATCGAGCCGACGATCCCGAGCACCCCTGGAGCCGCCGCGACCCTCGCTGAGCTCACCGTCGTCTTCCACTTTGATCGCCCGCCTCGCCGGAGCCCAGGTGAGCCGCCGTCGACCCCCACTGCCGCCGGTAGGGTTCGAGCCCGTCGCCCTTCTGTCGTGGAAGGGGACGAGTCTCGGCCGTTAGATCGCCTTTTAATCCGACGGCTCACCTCGCTGCGTACCGCTTCGGGTTTAAACAACCACTGACAGGTGGGTCCATCCCTGTCAGGTAGCCCACTGCGCACTGGTCCGTAGCTGGTCCGGCCCAATTCTTTTCCCGCGCTAGCCCATCCGTTTGAATTTGAACAATTCGATTTAATTCAAATTCTTTGCAGATGCCCTATTCAAAATTAAATAGACTCAAATCTACTAAGCCAAATTTGATGAATTTTATATATTTGGAAAGCTTGTTGAATTATCTAAACAACTACACTGGTCTCAACCCTAGATTTATTGTAGAATTAATGTAGTAAAAATAACAAGGCAGGGCCTTTTCAAACTTCAAATATTTATTAAAAATCAACCATAAATGATTTTGAGTTGATTCCAACTCTCAAAAATCACATTTCATATTGTCTATCAGAATATATAAAAATATGACATGGTTGCTTCATATGATCATGGGATAGAATAAATAATGGCTATGTGGCTATTTCTAGTCCATTTAAATTATCCAAAATTATTTATTAAATAGTATGAGAGGTATCCTCTCATTTAAATCTTTGTATCAAGTAATTCAACATGAGGTGTTGACCTTGGTCTATATAATCTCATATTGAATTATTTGGTGATATTAAATTAGTACTATGTTAGGGTTAAATTGCATGAGGTGTAATACCTCATTTAAATCATTTTCCCCAAGTAATAAAGATGAAGTGTTGACCTTGGTCAACATGTGTTCATACCTTATTGTTTGAGGAGATTAAATCTTAACCAGATTCAATGAGAGGAAATTATTTCTCAAAGATAATAAAAAGAAACCCTAATAAATATTTCAATGAGAGGATTTTTTTTTAAAAGAAACACAAAGTCAACCAACATGTTAATAATGTTGTGATGCTAGGATAGCTTGTGTGAACCATTTGTGTGCTTAGTCTAGCCCTTAAGATTTGTTTGGTGATTATATACCTCACATTCGTTTATAGATGCTAGTACCGAGGAATACCAGGAGGAGGAGGTCTACTTTGAAGAAGAAGAAGAGAACTTTGACCACTGTATCAATCAAGGCAAGCTAATATTCTTGCAAGTTACCCTAGTGCAAAGCTCTACAAGAGCAAGGCACCATTACATATTATTTTGTGTTTAATGATCCCAACCCAAGTTTTTACCTTACAAGTTTTTTGATTTTGTTTATCAAAGGTTACTTTTGATTCATGATTCACTTGGTCTAGATTTGGAGTAGTACAAGAACATCAAATTTAGCCTAGAGCAATCAAAGCTAGTTAGCACCCCTCATGACTAGTTGCTAGTGCTAAACAAATAAAATTGACTACTCTAGATGGGAACATGTGAAATGAAATGACTTTGAAAACCTTGGAATGATGAGTCATTCTATTGAAAGATTTTGAAGGTGAATGTGACTTGAATGACATGATGAGTTTGATAAAAACTGATGATTGGGTTCGGACGCGATACCATTCCAATTTTACAAGTACCCCCACAATACCTAATTATGGGTAGGGCTTAACTGGAAGTTTATGTATTTTAGTATGGGTTCCTCTAAACAAGCGTCATAGGGGTTATGCCGAGGTTGCCTCCTTTGAAAGTGAAATGACGTGAAATGAGGTGAATGTCCGGCCCAAGCCCGTGCAGCCCTGTTGACGGTTTATCTTCACCGGGAGGCCAAGCTCATGGGGAGAGGTGCCTATACTAGGGTATGTAAGTGAAAGGTTATGGTTGATGATCCGTACTCGAGTATGATTATTCGTGGCTATCCCCGACGGATGTAATCAAAAGTTGTGGCACCAGTGTACAACCTCTGCAGAGTGTGAAACTATTCGAATAGCCATGTCCACTGTTATGGACGGTTGGAAAGGCCATACACTTCCGTCATCGACCATTTTCAAAATGTGACATATGACCGGTAACTTGTGATTTAAACTTGAACGGTGAATTTGAATTGATCACAACAGTTGTGGGAATGACACTAATGTTCCCACTTGAGTTAGTTAGGAAAACAAAGAGTCTTTTACTATTAAGTGCTTATGAAATAAAACTGGCTTTATGCAAATGAACCTAGAGCTTAGAACCCCCTTTACTATAGTTGAAAGTGCTTACACTAGTATTAGTTTGCGAGTGCTTTAAAGTACTCATGGTTGTGTCCCTGGCTATTCAAATGGCCGACTATGAAGAGGAGTACTAACCAGAAGATGGACAACAGACGTCTATGACAACTAGGACTACTCCCGACGTCAAAAGTTGCCTGTGGAGCAGATGGACCGCAACCGCTACTTCGCTTCTATTATGTGTTTTGTAATTGGATCTCTAGATCCACTATGTTGTAAGAGTGGATCATGTGATCCTTTATTGTAAGACGATTATGGTTTGTAATGAATGATGTGTTGTGATATCAATCTATTATGTCTCGCAAAAACAATATTCCTGGGATTGCGATGTATGGCATAATAGGCATCTGGACTTAAAAATCCGGGTGTTGACAAGTTGGTATCAGAGCCATTGTTTGACCTTAGGAGACCCTAGTTAGAATGGACGTCTGAAAAACTTAGTTTCAAAACAAATGAAGTGAATATTTATGAAAACTTATTCTCACTTTATCCTTGAGATCTTTTTCAAAAAAGAGAAATCCATGCTCTACTTTTCCTTGTACATAAAATTTGGCACACTTGGTCACTTCTCTAACTTACTCATCCTCATTGTTCATAGATGGAGTACAAATGTGAGTGTGGTGACCTGGCATACCACTGCATGGTGTAGTACGCAAGTCTGATATAACACCAATGAAACACCGTTTCACTAGTATTATATCGCTCAGAGTGGTACAACAGAAACATATGCGGGTCCAAGGCATGTCTATAGAATTACACACACTGTTACATAAGATCATCACAGCCTCCTACTTTACAATGAGGTAAAACTGTAAACTCCAGAAGAACGACTCGTAGTCTAATCCTATCACGGACTCTACTTGTAGAGTATTTAACTAGCTATAGAGGCTATGAATAGATTCTAGCTAAATAGGAGCTAAGTTTAGGAAGCTAGTTCCCTTCTATTGCTAATCTAGGTTTTCTCCTTGTTGGATGTGGTGTTTGATTCTTTTGACAGGTTCATGTTCCTTGAAGTAGTTGTTGACTCCTCGGTCTTCGAGCTGTACTGAAGATCCTCCTTCGATGCCTCCATATCTGCAGGGGATTTAAGAGGATGAGTACGAGCGTACTCAACAAGTTCATTATAGGAAAGAGGTGTTTAATGCACTAGCTACAGCCATAGACCAGAAAGTCATAGGCATGCAAGTTTTTGTAATCATTTCTTCAAAATGTTGCTTTTATTCGAAGATGTCCGTCAGCCTTCACCGTTGACTAGAACTTCATGGAGTTCCTTTCCGCAGCGTTAGTTCCATATCCCGGAATAGGAGTGACTGGTCACAGTTCGTTACACTCTGCAGGTGTGTTGCTTTACCCATAAGAGATCTTAACCTTGGTGCCAACCGGCATATGTTCCCGTCCACACTTCCTTTGGTGTGAGGCCCGGATAAGGTCCTAGTCAATCATGTTCCTCCGCTACCTCGAACACCCACCCTTTGTTGCATACCCCGACCCTGGGTCCTCGTCGGTCCCATTATTCCCACTCACGGGTGGACCCCGACCACGACGACAGCTTGGGATCGAACCAAACTCCTTCAGGTATCGCAACCCATCATAGACCGCAATACCGTGGGGACTTAGGACTCCCCAGCCTCACCATCTTGCTCCTTCGGGCGTGTACTACGGACTATGCCGTGGGGACTTAGGACTCCCTCACCAGCTTGCCCCTCGGATCACAAGTGTACTACGGTAAAGCGCATCCGTTGATGAACGAGAGGTGGAAACACTTTTGACTACTCCGTCCCATTCCGGATCTTATGGTGAACACAATTTATACGGCACAAGAATCACTGGACGACATTTGTTGTTTAATCCTAGATGGATATAAACCCTTGCAATGGAACCTCCACCATATCAACACAATCCATGGTTCCATTGCCCACCACATAGTCATATTCATAGTTATGAAAATAGTGGTTTTGTCTTTTTATGCAATAGTGATAAACATAGTACTTTGCAAGTAATTTGGTAAAAATACTCAAATGACATGAGCAAGTGATGAACTTGCCTTTCTTGACTGCAAGATTATGCAGAGGTCTTCTAATAACTCCAAATTCTGAATAGCATCATCGTCCGTAAGGACGATGTTTAAAAGATTGGCAAGGATGCGTAATGCATAAGTATGAGATGCAATCGCTCAAGCGTGACCTAACCCCGATGATTAAGGATTAGTGAGTGGTAATGATTAGTTCAGGGTGTGTTGCACTTTTAGAGTGATTCACAAACAAGGTTCTTATTCAGAGTTGTGTTGTTTTAGAATCATAAGCAAGTGGTAAAATGCATAGTAATAATCATACACACCAAGAGATAATAGTTGTATAATAAGTAAAGAGCAGTTGTCAAGTTTAAGTCCTATAGTGCATGGTTGATGATTACTTATTATATAATTCAAAAGAATAACTTTTGAAGAACATGTTCTTTAATAAAGAACAAGTATGATAGTTGGGTTGGTGGGTTCTATGGGTTCCTATGGTTCCAATTGGTTTCTGGAGTAAGAATGAGGTGGATCCCAACAATGTTGAATTCATCCGCTACTAGAACTTGTATGGTTGAATTAGGCCCAAGCATCTTGAGCAATTTGTTATAAATAGTTGCTATCAAGGTTGGTATACCTTGCTGGTGATAGCTGACTATTAGCTGTGGGTCCTATTAGGCAGGATTGATGATGATTCCTTATTTACTCCAAAAGAATAACTTTTGAAGAACATACTTCTTAAATAATAAGAAGTATATCAATTAGGGTTGAGGTGGTCTAGATTTTACTGTTGGTCCTATTAAGTAAGGAATAATTTGGCTCCTAAATAGGATGGTTGATAAGTATCCATCACTAGTAGGGTTTAGTGGGATATGGTTATGTAATGTTAAATATTGGACATAGATGCTATTGGAGTTCATCACAATGGTGTGATGCTAAATAGGAATGAATAGGAATGATGATTTTGGTTAATAGGATCTAGGGTTTACACTTGGTTGACCCTACTTGATTATTTATGTCTGATGAAGATGAACACATGGGATACCCATATATTAGTGATAGGTCTCCTACATTTTATGTGGCCAAGACAAGTATTTAGTTGCTACTATGGTTCCATGCTTTGAAAGAAGGTACCATGATCACATGCTCTAACCTAGGGTTTAGGTTTAGAGGCAATTTAGGGTTCACATGTACTAATGGAACTAGGTTCTAAATGGCCTTAGGGTTTTAGGATTACACATAAAATGATGAGTTCCTAGTTTTCTACCATATGGAACTAGGGTTGCATAATTACTATTTAATTCATAAGTTAATAACTTCATTAATAAAGTTAGAGTTATTAATAACTTCAAAATAAAATAATATTAAATTTGGCTTTTTATTATTTTTAAATAATTTACTAATTAGGGTAATTATTAATTAGGGTTTAAATTTCTCGAATAAAGATTTAATAAATTAACAAATAAAGAAAATTAGTATTAAGTTTTTCTTTATTTGTTTGCTGGTTTTTTTTATTTAATTTGGAAAGTTTTCCTAATTATTGAATTTTAATTGAATTAGAATTAATAAATAAGGATTAAATAACAAGTATTAAATAATTGAATTTTTATTAAAAATAAAAATTTCATTTTATATTTTTATTGGGTAGAGTTTATTTTTAGGAATATTTTAATATCTCATTTGTATTTTTCTGAGTAAGTATGAATTTTCTAGATATTTGCAAAGTTTCAGATATTTTCTGGTATTTTAAATAAATAGGAACTGCTATTTACACCCGGGTTAGATCTAGCCCGAGTCATTGACAGGTGGGGTCAAGGCCACGTTGGCTGCCACGTGAACGAAGACCAAGTCAAAATAGGACGTGGCGCGGGAGCTGCTCTCCGGCGAGGCAGTCGCCGACGACGCCGACGGTCCCGGGCTTCCGCGGACACGCGCGGATATGCGTTCGAATCAGGACGACGAGGGGAACCTAGTGGTGATCTCGCCGCTACTCTATGGTCAACGGAGCTCGGCCGGCGACGGGGTACCGTGGCGACGGGGACTGGTGCATGGGCTGGAGGAGCTACGGCGCCGAATCGAGCAAGGAAAGCACACCAGGAGGTTGAGGAGCTCACCAGGAGCACATAGCGCTTGACGGCGTGGCCTGAGGTGGTCCGAATCGACGACGGTGACGGTGGCCGGCGTCAGAGAAGACGGCCCGGCATGGTCGCTTGCGAGCTCTTTGGCTCGATTCCTCGCGCTCGGTGAGCTTGTCGACCATGGCGGTGACGATGGCGTACTCGGCGGAGCCTAGGGTGGTCTCTACCGACGACGACGGCCGGAGTCCGAGCATGCTAGGGTTTCGACGTTTGCAGAGATGAAGAAGAGAGAGGGAAAATTGAAGGTCTAGGGTTCCAGGCGGCGGCGCGTCGACCTTTATAGCCGAATAGAGCGGCGGCGCGCATCTTGGCGCGGCCGGTGGCGGAGGAGACGCCACCGAGCTGCTTCCAGTGACGAGAGGTTGACGATGAAGCTCGTCTGCGCGTGAATTTGACGCCAAGGTTTATTTGGGTCGGGCTGGCGCTGGGCTGCTCCTTGGTCTGCTGCTGGGCTGGCTTGTGGGCCGCGTCCTTGGGCCATTTCGGCTATTGTGGTGGACAGGTAAGTCTCCTCTCTTCTTCTATTTTCTGTTTTATTTTCTGTTTTATTTTTCTTTTCTATTTGGAATTCTGTTTTAATTCAAATCTGTTTTGCAGGATTTTAAATGTGGGGATTCTATTGGAGTTTATTTATATACTAATTAAATTCATATAAAATCTTAAAGAATATTTTATATGTGTAATGACACCCTTGTTTATTAGGTGTTATTAGAGTTTGTAAATGGGCATTTATATAGTCATAATTTCTAATATCAATTTAGGGTGGTCCAACTATTTTTAACAGGCCCTTCTAAGTACCTATTGATAATTAAGTTTTTGTTTCCTTGCAAGAAACAACTTTAGAGTGATAACTATTGATGGATTTCTATTAAGAAAGTGATTTCATGGCATGAGTTCATGTGCCTAATTATTTCTAAGGACTTGACCTCTCATTTGAAAATGTTGTCATCTGTCTATTATTATAGTTTGATACAATTCTAGGTTGTAGATATGGGATGACACCATTTTGCATTGGCTAGGTTTTAATCTCCCCTAACCAAGATAAGATGGTTACTTGATTCATGTCCTATGTGATTCTCTTATTACTAAGGATTTGAGAATTAACTTCTATTATTATCCTCAGTTAATCATTAAAGTAAATATGGTGGTTATAATGCTTTTTATAGTTGACTTTGGTCATATGGATGGATGGTTTCTCACCATACAAAATATAGAGTTTGACTAAGGTTTGCTTAGGTTCTATAATTTATAAAATATAGATGGTAGGATTCTACTTATGATCCTAAGTGATTCACAAGTTGTGATTGAGATATAAGCCTAGGTTGCTTACTAGTGATCTCCCTATGATTTGATGTTGTGATTAATATCTACTAATCTTATTAAGGTTTAACCTGTTCTCATATACCTCAAGAGCATGATCATTGATTAGGCATGATCAACTTGTTCTTAATATCTTCTACCTCCAATTCTTAGGGTTTATGATCATTACTCAATTTATAATGTTCAAGGTTGGGCTTCCTAAAGTATTTCTAATGGAATGGTTTTCACTTACATGATCCAGTGTTGTCTGGATCAGCTAAGCATAATATCTCTCTTATACTTTCTTGGGTGGAAATGGCTATGGTTGTCTCTATAGATTATATCCCAGGAGAATGCCTGAGAAATTCTATTAGGGTTCCACTTAGATAATGTGGATATTATCATCTGGTTATATGGATAGTTCTCTCCCTCACATTCAAGTGTTGGCTTTAACATTCTTGAAGGTAACACCTTAGCTTGGGCTCTCTTATAAAGGAATGGTTATCCTAGAGTTTATGGTGTACTCACAATATCTCAATAGGTATTAATTCTAAAACTCCACTTGGCTATCCTAATTGAGTTAATCTCTTCCTTATTTTATCAATTCATGGATATGGTATTATTCCATGTGCTATTAGGTTATCTCCCCACTCCAAGGGAAATGGTTTACAACCTAATACTTTAGTTCAAAGGTTGTCCTTTGTTCATTAATAGATAAAGCTAGGTTTAGAATTAATAGTCTCTCTCATTTGGAAAGGCTTGAATAATACTCTAGGGTTCCTCTTGAAGATAATGTTGTGATCATATGAATATTTATATTCAAGATTTGCCTCAAGGTTTGTCCTTGCTTCCCTAAATAAAATAGGACTCTCACCTCTTTAGGTTTGATGTGTAATAGCATGGAATAGAGAAGAATACATATTTCTAGAGTTGATCTCCTTGTTATGTTTCCAAGAGTGGAGTATAATGAATACCATGAGGTTCATGGTAGGGTTATGGATTTGTTTAAGATATGGAGAAGATAGGGTAAGAATAGTTTCTCCATTTATTGTTGCTTGATTTGTAATTGATTAAGTGTTCATATGTTATGACAAGGATTACTATATTATAATCTTTATAAGATCAAGCAATTTATCATTGAGTAAAGTGTTGTTGTGTTGATTATTAGTTCCATTTGATCTAACCCCTTAGATCAAATCATCTCTACCCAAAACAAGGTTTTAACAAAGTCACATTGAGATTTATAGCGCTTGACTTGATGAGCTTCTTCAATTCCACCAAGATCAAGTGAAACTTCAGTTACTGTGACTGTTTTACTTTAAAGCGCGAAAATTCCCCAGATTTTCTATGCATGAATGCAATGCACACTTTTGTTTCCTCTATTTTTGTAACCCCAGTACCTGGGATATTACAGTGAGTCCTATCAGCTTGGCCACGGAGGAGACCTAATGTTCGAGAAGGATTTGAAGCAACTAGTTGAATATCTAGGACGCCCGTATCTCGAGTTCTTCGGAATACCACGCAATAATCAATCGGGAAAACCACCTCGGTGGGAAGTTACTGCAGATCTGAGGGGAAAGCTTGGAGCCCCAACTTGGGAAACCATATGGTTTTCTGTAAGGGGAAACACTTGGAAGGATGGAATAGCCAGAGCCATGCAAGAAGCAATTGCCCGTCTGTGTGGACAGAATGTGAACAAGATCAAGAACACTCGCTTCATTTACTACCCAAGACATGATCCCATGGGAAGACCAATAACCATGCCACCGCACCCGGAGATGAACCACTATGTTGCATACCTGGACTTCATGCTGTACAAGACCCGCAAGGAGTTGGACAACGCCCGCGCCTTTTGCCTAGCACATTACCCATGAAGACGAAGAACTCACCATTCCGGATAAAAAGTAGTATCACTAAAGCACCGGCGTAGGTGTGAGTTTGTATCTGTCCCCTATGTATCATAGAGAGAGGAATGGTTCTTAAAACCAATGGTGTGTTAATTTTGTAATGTGTGATGTTTGGTATGAATGAAAAAGTGTTGTTGATTTTTACCCCCTCCTACTCAAGTTTTCAAGTTTTGAACTTTTTCAAACTTAAAACCAAACAAACCAGAAATTTTTCCCTCTTATCTCATGATCTACCTCAAATGTTCAGATGGCCCCACCAACCCCAGAACCAACCAAGATGCAATGATGCAGATGTTGCAAATAATGATGGAAGATAGAGAAGCCGAGAGAGCTGAACGACAAGCCAATATTGCCGCACTGCAGAGATAGCCCAGAATAAATCAAGGCCATGGAAATCATGACCATCCTGGATCGAAGCTGAAGAATTTAACACTAACCCACCCATGTTCAGCAAGACCGAAGAACCCCTAGATGCAGATGACTGGCTCCAAACCATGGAGAACAACCTGGAAGTTGCAGGAGTTGAAGCTGCAGAGAAAGTACCGTTTGCCACCCATTACTTAGCAGGACCTGCCGAGCCTGGTGGACCAGCACCCGACCATGAATGCGGGACAGATGCTGACTTGGGAAGACTTGAAGCTCAAGTTCAGCAAGTATCACGTGCCCCAAGGTTTGATTAAGAAAATGAGAGATGAGTTCCGGAACTCAAGCAAGGAAGGATGTCCGTGGTGGAATACCGTGACAGTTACTCACTCGTCAAGGTACGCCGGATGAGACCAACACTACGGAGAAAAGGAAGGAAAGATTCCTGAACGGACTGCATGATGAGATGCAAACTGTACTGGTGAACATCCCATTTGCTGACCTGGAAGCCCTTGTGGACTCTGCCATCCAGATGGAAGGGAAGCTGCACCAAGCCAACGAGAACCGCAAGCGAAGAATGATGCACCAGAGTGGACCCAACAATGCACAGAAGTACCGCAACAATTCATCTAGAGGATTTGACCCAAGACACAACAAGCCACCTGCTCAGACATACCGCCCAAACTACACCAACCACAATGGAGGACACCCGAAGCCCGGAGGTAGCAACAACAACAACAACGACAACAACCACCACAACAACAACAACCACCCCAATGGTAACAACAACAACCCCAATACTGCCCCAAGGACTGGAAGCAATGCCATCCCCTGTCACCCCGAAGGACAAGTCAACGGTGACTTGTTATGAATGTGGAACTGTGGGTCACTACTCCAATGAGTGCCCCAAGAAGCTTGCCAAGACTAACCCCAATACTGCTGCACCTACCCAGCAACAGCGCCGCTTCGCAGCTAGAAGGAACCCGAACAACCGCAATGGCCGTCTCTACCACATGAATGCCACTGAAGCCCAGGAAGCACCCCAGGCCATGCCAAGTATGTTTTCCTGTTAACCCATTTGCCCAATCTCTCCTAGGATCCTAACTTTCTTAAAATCTCGGGACGAGATTTGTTTATGGGGGAAGGGTTTGTAACATCCCAAATTTTAAAACAAAGAAGAAAATGAAGTTTCCTTTCTCCAAATTTTGGAACCAATAATTTTTTTTATTAAATCATGTGCTATGCATAGTGCCCATGCTTAATCCTTGTGTTTTTGCCATGATGATTATTGGTGTGCTTATTAAAGTTGCTAAAACCCTAAACCTTGATGATTGTGATCAAATAGAGCAAAGAAGAAAAATAGAAAAAATACAAATCACCTCACATATGTGCTTATGGCCATTTTTGCCAAATCAAAACCTAGAACAATTTAACTTGTGCCAATGGTTGGGAAAGGTTACTAAACACATAAGAACCACTTTGGAATCAAAGAAACCCAAATCAAATCAAAAGAAATTGCAAAACTATGCAACATATGATAATGGTCAAAATTGACAATTATATCATGACACCCACTTTGAGCCCTTGTATTAAGAAACTTTTAAACTAAACTCTCCCAACTCTTTGCACCTCATCCAAGACCTCATGAAAGTGAACAACTTGGTCAAGGTCAACCTTGCTGGTTCAAAGTCAAACTCTAAATATAAGCATGCAAAGATGCCACTTTGAAACAGATTCTAGATTCCCCTAACCTTTAGAATTTTCACAAAACAATTCAAAAATTCAAACCAATGCCACCAATGGCTGCCTAACATTATTTAGAACACATCTAAAAAGTTATTTGGCCAAAATTCAACACACAGGAGACCATTGCATATGAGCAAATTATTTACATAGAAGTACAACCACTATTCCAACCACTAGGTACCACCTCACCCTTCTCTCTCTTGTGCTCATCTATAGTGCATTGTACCCCTAACCACTCTCAATGACCTCACCTAGTCTTGCCATGATCACCATGACTAAACCATGCCAAGGACATGACCTATGTCACATACACTTTGGCTTTGATCAATTGTGCACACACTAGCCCCTCTCCAACCTTGCCCAACAAGTCAAACCCACCAGCCTCAACCCATCTGAGCATGCCATGCACTCAGAGAGCAAGATCAAGGCACAAAGGATCCAAGAACATGCCATGTCAGCCACCTTGATCACCACCATGCCACACCTGCCCCCTCTCTTCCCCTCTCTCTCTGACCATGTCAACTACGCTCACCTCACTCCCCTATACCTGCTGGCGCACGCCCTGGCCCAGGAGATGCCGACGACGCCCGGAACACGACGCGCCCACGACGCCAGGACGCGCCAGAGCACGCACGGCGACGCTCTGGACGGGCCAGTACACGAGCTCGCCTCGTCGCGTCCGACCACCTCTCGCCCTCTCCTTTCTTCCCACGCACCCACCGTGATCTCAGCTACCTCGTAGACATCCTCACTGGCTCGCCCGCGTCCTGTAGACGACGCCATGGACGACGCCGTCCGCCACAGTACACGGGTACGCGAGGACGATGACGACGCCTCCGTCCCTCTCCTGCGGCGCCCTGATGCTCGTCGTGACTGCCTCGACGTCGCCAACACCTCCCCGACGTCGCCCTGCCCCTTCAGCCACCGTAGCGTCGCCTCCCTCCTTGACCTACCCGCACCCCCTCAGCCACCCCTCGCATCTATAAAAGGAGCCCTCCCCGAGATGATTTCTTCACACCAGTAGCATCCCCTCTACCTCCTGAGCCTCCACGACCACTTCCCCTCTCCGATTACACCCTCAATCGCCGGAATTTCACCGGAGTAGCCCGCAGCAGCCGCGACATCGAGCCGACGATCCCGAGCACCCCTGGAGCTGCCGCGACCCTCGCTGAGCTCGCCGTCGTCTTCCACTTCGATCGCCCGCCTCGCCGAGCCTCGCCGGAGCCCAGGTGAGCTGCCGTCGACCCCCACTGCCGCCGGTAGGGTTCGAGCCCGTCGCCCTTCTGTCGTGGAAGGAGACGAGTCTCAGCCGTTAGATCGCCTTTTAATCCGACGGCTCACCTCGCTGCGTACCACTTCGGGTTTAAACAGCCACTGACAGGTGGGTCCCTCCCTGTCAGGCAGCCCACTGCGCACTGGCGCGTAGCTGGGCCGGTCCAATTCTTTTCCCGCGCGAGCCCATCCGTTTGAATTTGAACAATTCGATTTAATTCAAATTCTTTGCAGATGCCATATTCAAAACTAAATAGAATCAAATCTACTAAGCCAAATTTAATGAATTTTATATATTTGGAAATCTTGTTGAATTATCTAAACAACTACACTGGTCTGAACCCTAGATTAATTGTAGAATTAATGTAGTAAAAATAACAAGGCAGAGCCTTTTCAAACTTCAAACATTTATTAAAAATCAACCATAAATGGTTTTGAGTTGATTCCAACTCTCAAAAATCACATTTCATATTGTCTATCTGAATATGTAAAAATATGACATGGTTGCTTCATATGATCATGGGCTAGAATAAATAATGGCTATATGGCTATTTCTAGTCCATTTAAATTATCCAAAATTATTTGTTAAATAGTATGAGAGGTATCCTCTCATTTAAATCTTTGTCTCAAGTAATTCAACATGAGGTGTTGAGGGTCTATATAATCTCATATTGAATTATTTGGTGATATTAAATTAGTACTATGTTAGGGTTAAATTGCATGAGGTGTAATACCTCATTTAAATCATTTTCCCCAAGTAATAAAGATGAAGTGTTGACCTTGGTCAACATGTGTTCATACCTTATTATTTGAGGAGATTAAATCTTAACAAGATTCAATGAGAGGAAATTATTTCTCAAAGATAATAAAAAGAAACCCTAATAAATATTTCAATGAGAGGAAATTATTTTTCTTAAAAGAAACACAAAGTCAACCAACATGTTAATAATGTTGTGATGCTAGGATAGCTTGTGTGAACCATTTGTGTGCTTAGTCTAGCCCTTAAGATTTGTTTGGTGATTGTATACCTCGTATTCGTTTATAGACGCTAGTACCGAGGAATACCAGGAGGAGGAGGTCTACTTTGAAGAAGAAGAAGAGAACTTTGACCACTGTACCAATCAAGGCAAGCTAATATTCTTGCAAGTTACCCTAGTGCAAATCTCTACAAGAGCAAGGAACCATTACATATTACTTTGTGTTTAATGTTCCCAACTCAAGTTTTTACCTTACAAGCTTTTTGATTTTTTTTATCAAAGGTTATTTTTGATTCATGATTCACTTGGTCTAGATATGGAGTAGTACAAGAACATCAAATTTAGCCTAGAGCAATCAAAGCTAGTTAGCACCCCTCATGACTAGTTGCTAGTGCTAAACAAATAAAATTGACTACTCTAGATGGGAACATGTGAAATGAAATGACTTTGAAAACCTTGGAATGATGAGTCATTCTATTGAAAGATTTTGAAGGTGAATGTGACTTGAATGACATGATGAATTTGATAAAAACTGATGATTCGGATGCGATACCATTCCAATTTTACAAGTACCCCCACAATACCTTATGGGTAGGGCTTAACCGGAAGTTTATGTATTTTAGTATGGGTTCCCTCTAAACAAGCGTCATAGGGGTTATGCCGAGGCTGCCTCCGTTGAAAGTGAAATAACGTGAAATGAGGTGAATGTCCGGCCCAAGCCCCGCAGTTCCAGGTGACGGTTTGTCTTCCCGGAGGCCAAGCTCATGGGGAGAGGTGCCTATACTAGGGTATGTAAGTGAAAGGTTATGGTTGATGATCCGCATACCGAGTATGATTATTCAGGGTTCCTGACGGATGTAATCAAAAGTTGTGGCACCAGCAGTAGAACCTCTGCAGAGTGTAAAACTATTCGAGACGTGTCCACCATGGACGGTTGAAAGGCCATACTGTTCCGTCATCAGACCATTTTCAAAATGTGACATATGACTGGTAACTTGTGATTTGAACTTGAACGTGAATTTGAATTGATCACAACAGAGTTGTGGGAATGACACTAATGTTCCCACTTGAGTTAGTTAGGCAAACAAAGAGTCTTTTACTATTAAGTGCTTATGAAATAAAACTGGCTTTATGCAAATGAACCTAGAGCTTAGAACCCCCCTTTACTCTAGTTAGTGCTTACACTAGAAGATGTTTGGTACACAAATACCAGCTGTCAATTACCTATTCAAATGGCCGGACACTTGAGGACTGACACTAAGACTATCAAACCGTCATGAAGGAGATAAGTGCAAGTTGCTGTTATGGACTCAACCGCTACTTCGTTATGTGTTTTGTAATTGGATTCTAGATCCACTATGTTGTCCTGATCATGTGATCCTTTATTGTAAGACGATTATGGTTTGTAATGAATGATGTGTGTGATATCAATCTATTATGTCTGCAAAACAAATTGGGATTGCGATGTATGGCATAATAGGCATCTGGACTTAAAAATCCGGTGTTGACAAGTTGGTATCAGAGCCATTGTTTGACCTTAGGAGACCCTAGTTAGAATGGACGTCGAAAAACTTAGTTTCAAAACAAATGAAGTGAATATTTATGAAAACTTATTCTCACTCTTATCCTTGAGATCTTTTTCAAAAAAGAGAAATCCATGCTCTACTTTTCCTAGAAATTCTACATAAAATTTGGCACACTTGTTCAATTCTCTAACTTACTCATCCCCATTGTTCATAGATTGAGTACAAATGTGAGTCCTATCAGCTTGGCCATGGAGGATACCTAATGTTCGAGAAGGATTTGAAGCAACTAGTTGAATATCTAGGATGCCCGTATCCCGAGTTATTCGGAATACCACTCAATAATCAATCGGGAAAACCACCTCGGTGGGAAGTTACTACAGATTTGAGGGGAAAGCTTGGAGCCCCAACTTGGGAAACCATATGGTTTTCTGTAAGGGGAAACACTTGGAAGGATGGAATAGCGAGAGCCATGCAAGAAGCAATTGCCCGTCTGTGTGGACAGAATGTGAACAAGATCAAGAACACTCGCTTCATTTACTACCCAAGACATGATCCCATGGGAAGTCCAATAACCATGCCACCGCACCCGGAGATGAACCACTATGTTGCATACCTGAACTTCATGCTGTACAAGACCCCCAAGGAGTTGGACAACGTCCGCGCCTTTTGCCCAACACATTACCCATGAAGACGAAGAACTCACCATTCCGGATAAAAAGTAGTATCACTAAAGCACCGGCGTAGGTGTGAGTTTGTATCCGTCCCCTATGTATCAGAGCGAGGAATGGTTCTTAAAACCAACGGTGTGTTAATTTTGTAATGTGTGATGTTTGGTATGAATGAAAAGTGTTGTTGGTTTTTACCCCCTCAACACTACTCAAGTTTTCAAGTTTTGAACTTTTTAAAACTTAAAACCAAACAAACCATGGAAATTTCCGTCTTATCTCATGATCTACCTCAAATGTTCAGATGGCCCCACCAACCCGCAGCACCAACCAAGATGCAATGATGCAGATGTTGCAAATAATGATGGCAGATAGAGAAGCCGAGAGAGCTGAACGACAAGCCAATATTGCCGCACTGCAGCAGAGCATAACAACCAAGGCCATGGAAATCATGACCATCCCGGATCGAAGAATTTCCAGAACACTAACCCACCCATGTTCAGCAAGACCGAAGAACCCCTAGATGCAGATGACTGGCTCTAAACCATGGAGAACAACTGGAAGTTGAAGGAGTTGAAGCTACAGAGAAAGTACTGTTTGCCACCCATTACTTAGCAGACCTGCCAGAGCCTGGTGGACCAGACCCGTACCATGAATGCGGGACAGATGCTGACTGGGAAGACTTCAAGGTCAAGTTCAGCAAGTATCACGTGTCCAGGGTTTTATTAAGAAAATGAGAGATGAGTTCCGGGAACTCAAGCAAGGAAGGATGTCCGTGGTGGAATACCGTGGCAGGTTCCTCACTTATCAAGGGTACGCCGGATGAGACCGACACTACGGAGAAAAGGAAGGAAAGATTCTGAACGGACTCGCATGATGAGATGAAACACTGTGAACATCCCATTTGCCGACTGAAGCCCTGTGGACTCGCCATCCGATGGAAGGGAAGCTGCACCAAGCCAACGAGAACCGCAAGCGCAGAATGATGCACCATAGTGGACCCAACAATGCACAGAAGTACCGCAACAATTCATCTGAAGGATTTGCCCCAAGACACAACAAGCCACCTGCTCAGACATACCGCCCAAACTACACCAACCACAATGGAGGACACCCGAAGCCCGAAGGTAGCAACAAGAACAACAACAACAACAACAATCGCGCAATGTAAGCCGAGACCATTGAGTACTCCCCATTGGACGTGAGGTTCCAAGAGATGTAGTCACTGGCTTCCTCATCTAGGTGGAGATCATTTAGTTGAACCTAAAGACGGATGTACTCATGAATGTGTTGACCTGTCAAGCTCGTATCCATCTTGCGAAATCCAAGCATTGTTGAGCAAAGCTTGGTTGACTTTCCATTTCTTTCTTGTGGAAGCCTCATATATGAGCGGGCAAATGCCCTTGGAATTCCTCCCATTGAGCCAAGGAGAATCCAAAAAGAGGCAATCTTCCCATTGCTAACCGTGATGGTGGTGGAGGCAAAGAAGAGATCCATGTCCACATCATCACAAGGAGTTCCCATCCCCACCCAAAGATTGCTTGGGTCATGCCACTCTAACTAAGGCCAACGCAACTGGAGCAAATTTCTCAAGGTGGAAATTTGTCTTAGTGTATCCATCGTCATTCGCCAAACGAGGCTTGCTTCAATGACCACACCGTCTATGGACAGGTTGCTTATGCGAGGAAAGACAACTTTTTCAATGAGCTTATTGCGCAAAAGTCCGTGGATGATGAAAAATGGCTTGCACTTGGCGAGTTCAGCCAAATTTACCGAGCAAGAGACAAGAATAGAAGAAATATCAATCATATTGGCCTCAATAAGGTTCCAAATTCCCTTCATGCTTGCGAGCTAAAGGAGATCCATCTCCAAAATAGAATGTTCACTTGGACCAACTAGAGAGAAGACCCTACCTTATGAAAGTTCATCGCCTTCTTTTGCAATAGTGAAGGGGACCAACACTTTGGCTCTCTTATTACCAATGCTCTTTCCTCTGCCCACTCCGACCATTTCCCTCTCCCCCTTGCCGATGATAGCGGCCCGAGAAAGCCCAAACTTCAAGTTCAAGAATTTTTGGACTACATCCCGGGCTTTGAAAACAAGGCCTCTAGAGCTTGAAGCGAACCATCCGGTCACGCGGAATGTAATATCCCAGGTTTAGAGGCTACCAAAAAGAGAGAATAGAGTTGTGTGCATTGCATTCGTGCATAGAAAATCCGGGGAATTTTCGCGCTTTCAAATAAAACTTGTCGCCAGGACTGAAGTTTCACTTGACTTGATGGAATTGAAGTAGATCATCAAGTCAAGCGCTATAAACTTCACTGTGATCTTTGCTAAAACCTTGTTTTGGGTAGAGATGGTTTGATCTATGGGTTAGATCAAATAGGATTAGCTTTACTATAACACCACCTTGAGTGAGGATCTAATACCAGATCTTATAAAAGATCTCAACATGGAATTCCTTACCACAACACATAAATGTCTATTTAACTACAACCCTTAGAATTTGAAGAATGGAGAAACTATTCTACACTTATCTTTTCCATTTCCTTTATACACAATCAATATTTTAAAGTCATTTCAAGGACATTCACATAAGCTCTTTAATAAACTTGGATTATTCCAATCTGGTTATCCGAACCTATTTCTACTAAATCTCGGAGAAGGGAGAGGACCATCCATATGTACTTACATCATCCATTGAGTAGAACCCTAGGTTATCATTTAAACCCTATCCAAGTGAGGTATGTCATTGATACTAACTATGGCTAAGAGAAATACAAGTTAAGTGCTAAACCCTACTTAACCAAGCTAACACTTGGTGGTAAGTGAGAACCTATTTCACTAGTAGTTCATGAGGAGGCCAATGTTTTGATCATTACAACATGGTAACGTTCATAAACCCTAAGAATCTAGATGAGTGTGATGAGAGGAATAATAAAGAGATATTAGTGAGTAATAAGTTGATCATGTCCAATGCATGACCACGCCTTGTAGATTCAGGTGATGAGTTAAACCTATGTGATAAGGAGAAGTCATTCACCACATAAAATGATAGGCAGATCACTAGTAATTAAACCTAGATCATTCCTCATATCTTGAGTGGAGGAGTAATGGCATTACACTTAAACATTGCTTATCCAAGCATGTGAGACAACACTAGTTATGTTTACCAATTCCACTAGTGAATCATTTGGATTATACTAAACCCTTGCTTAGCCAAGCTTAGTGACAACTTTGGTAATATATGGAGATGAACAACTGATAAGGGTTGCCCGATATTCTCAGTAAGCACGGTGGTGATGATGAACACACGATGAACATAGCGGAGATAACACGATGAGGAGGGAGATATAACTTGTATGACGCCGACGAAGTCTCTGGATCAATCCCTGTCGCCAATGCAATAGCTCTGAACCCTGCAAGATATTCGCAACTCCACACACTTGAGAACGTAGCCGCCGACCATGAAGCGGTAGGATGCAACCTTCTCATTTCCAATGGAACAACAGATCACACAAAACTTTCAGTAGAAAACACCAGATCGATGCGAATTGGTGTATAGATTCAATAGAGTTGCAAAGCAATCAACAATGAACTAGGGTTTATCTTAAAAGTGGTCTAAACCTAATTTGGGGGCGTCCTGGGCACTTATATAGGGGTTCAGGATGACCAGGAGTCGAGAAAATATATTAAAAACCGACCCAGATCGGGATCCGGTCGAGATCGACTTGGACACGGCCGGCCTGGGGACCGTTCGACCGGCTGTGTACCGGTGGTCCTTTGAACCGGCTGGACCGGGTGGTGACGGTGAGGGACGGGTGGCTCAAGACACCCGTCCGGCTGGCACCGGTTGATCCGGCGGGCGCCGAGCCGGCCGGCGTGGCGATTGTCCCGACCGGGGTGCACCGACCTAGACTTGATCTTCCTCCTTCGCGCATGCCTCCCTATCCTCCTCGCGCGTCTATGTGATGTCTTCATGTCCAGCTTCATGGCCAACTCCATGTCCAGCTTCACATACAACTGCTCCTCTTCTCCTCGTGTGATGCTTGCTCCCTCTTTGTACCTGATCATACATAAGTAAAAGGACTTAGGAAGTATAAAGTTCTCATCGATCAAAGTATCATTTAGGAACAAGTTCACCTATTTTTTGAGTAGCTTCGCACGAGCTCTTGTCATGGGTCCAATCCTAACTTCATTGGACATGAGCTTTGCAGCAACATCGTCTTCATCTTGTAATGATGGAGGTAATGGTTCGGTAGGGATGTCCTCATCATCTGATACGTCTCCAACGTATCTATAATTTCTGATGTTCCATGCTAGTTTTATGACAATACCTACATGTTTTGTTCACACTTTATATCATTTTTATGCATTTTCCGGACTAACCTATTAACAAGATGCTGAAGTGCTAGTTCCTGTCTGCTTGGTTACGAAATCTTACAGAAATATTCTTAATTGGACGAAACAAAAGCCATACTTCCTATTTTCCACGGAAGGTTCCAGAGCCGAGGGGCCAGGGGAGCCAAGGGGGCCCCACCTCCGGCGCGCTGGGGGGGCGCCCCTATGGTGTGGGCCCCTGGGACCCTCCGAGGCTTCCTTCCGCCTATATATTCTTCCCAAACCCAGAGGAATAAGCCACGATATGAAAAGTTACGCAGCCGCCGCCATCGCGGCCAAGTTCGGACAAGTCTCGTTCCGGCACGCCGCGGAACGGGAATTGCCCCGATCCATCTCCATCGACGCCACCGCCATCTTCATCGCCGTTGCTGTCTCCCATGATGAGGAGGGAGTAGTTCTCCTCGAGGCTGAGGGCTCTCGGTAGCTATGTGGTTCATCTCTCTCCCATGGTGTGATCTTTATGTGATCATGAGCTTTGTATTACTATTAATCTATGTGCTACTCTAGTGATGTTATTAAAGTAGTCTATTCCTCCTCCATGATGTAAAGGTGACAAGTGTGTGCATCATGTAGTACTTGGCGTAGGTTATGATTGTAATCTCTTGTAGATTATGAAGTTAACTATTACTATGATAGTATTGATATGATGCGATCTATTCCCCTTTCATAGCTATTGGTGACAGTGTGTATGCTATGTTAGTACTCGGTCTAAATTGCAACGGTCTATTATGCACTCTAGAGGTTACTTTAATATGAACTCCTGATGTTGTGGAGCTTGTTTACTCCGGCTTGAGGGAGCTCTTGTAGCCCTACACAATGAATGGTGTTTGTTATCCAACAAGAGAGTGTTTGAAAGTAGCACAAGTGAGGAGAAGTTATTTATTTATTATGTGATCATTGTTGAGAGTGTCCACTAGTGAAACTAGGATCCCTAGGCCTTGTTTCTAAGCATTGAACACAACAAGTTCTGTTACATGTTTGCTTGCTGCCACATTTATTTCAGATTGTTATTACCACTCATATTCATCCATATTACTTGTATTTCACTATCTCTTCGCCGAACTAGTGCACCTATACATCTGACAAGTGTATTAGGTTTGTTGGGGACACAAGAGACTTCTTGTATCTTAATTGAGGTTGCTTGAGAGGAATATATTTGACCTCTACCTCCCGAGTTCGATAAACCTTGGGTGATTCACTTAAGGGAAACTTGTCGCTGTTCTACAAACCTCTACTCTTGGAGGCCCAACACTGTCTACAGGAATAGAAGCGTGCGTAGACATGAAGCTATTTTCTGGCGCCGTTGCCGGGGAGGTAAGGTAAAAGGTATTCACATCATATCCTCCGACTACTAAGATATTTCCTAGCATTGTTGCCGGTGTGTGAGTGCTCAAAGCTATCTCCTTTAGATTCTGCAATTATATCTTTTTGTTTCTTGTTTTTATTTTCACTATTTAGGCTTAATGGAAAACAACAACAAAATTAGAGATCTTTATAGTATTTATCTTGAGTTAGGACATGAGGTGTTCGAAGATAAAATTAAAAAACCCATGGAACTTTGTTTGCAAAATAGTTGTAGCAATGTTTTTAACATGAACTCTTTGAACACAATTATTGTTAATGCTATGGAAGAATTTAAGCTTGGGGAGGTCGGTTTTGATGAAAATGATATCTTTAGTCCTCCGGGTATGGAAGAGAAAGTTTATGTTGATTATGATATGCCTCCTATATATGATGTTTGCAATAATGAATATGATATTTTCAGTCCATCTACTATTGAGGATAAAATTCATTATGATTATTCTATGCCTCCAATTTATGATGATTATAATGATGGATGTGATAGTTTTACTCCCACTATTACTAATAAAATTGATTATGCTTATGTGGAGAGTAATGATACTTTTATGCATGTGGATAAGAATGCTTTATGTGATAGTTATATTGTTGGGTTTGTTCATGATGATACTGAAAGTTATTATGAGAGAGGGAAACATGGTTATATGCATCTTAATAATATTAAGTTTCTCTCTATATGTTGAGAATATTGAAGTTGTGCTTGTGTTCCCAAAAATTTCAAAACAAAGAAATGAATTTCCCTAGTTCCAAATTTTGGAACCAACAAAAACTTTTATTAAATTAAGTTTGATCCATAGTGATCTTGCTTAATTATTGTTTTATTGCCATGATTGCTTGTTACTAGTTTTTAAAAATGATCTTAAACCCTAAACCTCACCCCTCTTTTGACCATCCAAGCTAAAACAAATTAAAAGGAAATTAAATAAGAAAAAGGACCTATGTGCCTATGGCTGTTTTTGTAAAACTTTACCCTAAGCCTTTCTACCTTGTTTAAAGGTTTGGAAAACCTTCATAAACTTGACCTAGTGCTGATCAAACCAAGTCCAAGTGGAAACCAAAGATTTGAAAAAGAAAATAAGAATGCCATAGGGGCATATGAGAGAAAAATGCAAATATGTGAATTTAAGAATCTTGACCCTAAGACATGTTGTGAATGTTTGGATCACTCCTCTATACCATTTAAACACTCAACAACACCAACTGGGTCAAGCCAAGTCAAATTAAAAATCAAATGCAACATATGCATAGAGGCATATGTGACACATAGCTATAATACCCAATTCTTGTCCTATGCATTTATACCTTGACCAAATGGTGTGAAACCATCTCTAAACATAATCTCCCACTAAATTGGACCCTAGACCTTGCCCAAGTAAAGCAAGATAAATAAAAGAAGAAAATAAGAAAATGGGAATATCACATACATGTGTTTATGGCCATTCTGGCAAATCTTTGAGCTAGACCTTTTGGAGTGGTTTCAATGGTTTGGAAATGTTCCAAAACAAATAAGAATCCCTTTGGAATCAAGAAAAAAAAACCAAATCAAATAGAGAGAAATAAAAGAAATAGAAAAAATGCAATTTCACTCACATACACACTTAGCCAAATATGCAAATCTTTAACCAAGGCCACCATGGCTTGTTCCATTGCTTGTGAAACACTTATATATCAGTAACAAACACTTTTGCATCCAACAAACACAAACCAAATCAAAGGAAAAATCAAAATTCAATTACATGTGATAATGGTCACTTTGCCACTTTTTAATATCATCCTCACTTTGCACCCCTGTTTTGGAATATTCTTAAACCAAACGTGGACAACCCTTTCCACCTCATCCAAGACCATGTCAAGGTGAACAAGTTTGATGTTGACCATTAAGGTTGACTCTGCCTAGGATGACCAGAATAGAGATGACAAGTTGAGACTTTGAAACAAAGAGAAGATCAACCCCTTTTTTTGAAATCTCACAAACCAGCACTATTTTGACCACCACCACCACCATTCTACTCCTTTGAATATTTGAATCAACTTCACCAAAAAGATTTTTAAAATTCAACAAAAAGTTTCATGCGGCCATATTGTCAAACACTTGGCAGGCATCTTCTTACTTTTGACATACATGCTAAAATCAAATGGATTTTGGGCTAAACCCCTTTTCCAATTGTGATCATCACAACCCTGGTACCTCCTCTGCATCAACCAAGCACCACATCCCTGATTAAAGTGAAGAAATGATCACCTTTGTGCCATGCCAAGTACCATGCCGACCCTCATGCCACTCATCCTCTCCATCTCTCTCTGATCACTTTCCCTTTGTCAATGAGCTCGCCTACACTCTACCACGCATGCCAGTACCCTCCACGACCAGAGAAACGCACGGCATTGGCCAGCCCAGACGTGCCCAGACCGCGCCCAGGACACCCAGTACCTTGCCAGAGCGCGCATGGGCACAGCCCTGGACGCGCCAGAGCACGCCGTCGTGCCATCGCCTCCGTCCTCCCCTGCAGCCCTATCTCTGCATCGTGCATCGCCTCCATCCCCTCTAGCTCCTAGACAAGCTCAGGTTCACGCAGAGGCAACGTCGCCGTCTTCCTCGCCGGAGTTTGCCCGCCAGTACTGCAGCACTCATTTGCACGCGCCCGATTAATCCTGTCACTCATTTGCAGCGCTAGCTAGACGTTGAGCATCTCCTAGACGTCGCCTACCGCACGCGCACCTCGCCTTGCCCTTTTACGTCCTCGAACGCCGTCGCCACCGTCGACCTTGCCGTACCCCACGGCTACCTCGCACATCTATATATAGAGCCATTCCCGCGCCTCCTTCTTCACACCAAACTCGCTCCTCTCCCTCCACTCGATCTCCTCGCACCCTCTCCGCTCCGCATTAGTGACCACCTCCGCCCAATCGCACGCCGAAGACCCGTGAGCCGCCGCAGATCAATCCGTTGATTTCGTCCACCCCAAGCTCTGCCGCGACCACCGTTGAGCTCGCCGTCGTTGACAACGACTAGCAGCATCGTCGCCGACCATCGCCGGAGCTCCAGCTCACCGCCGACCCCCTACCTCCGCCGTGCCAGCACCTCCCTCTCGTCGTCGACGACGACAACCCTCCACCGCTCGATCAGCTTCTAATCCTACGGCTCAGGGTGAAAGGTACCGTTTCGGTGAATTCGAGTCACTGGCCACTGGGTCCCACCCTGTCAGGGGGCCCGTGGCGTGAGAAACGCTAGTGGGGCTGGCCCAACTCGTTTTTCCTCCTGCGGCTCAAATCCTTTCCCGCCTAGGCCCAAATTTTGAATTTGAATAAATCTGTTTCAGTCAATTTTGCTTGCAGATGCCTTATTCAAATTTAAATAGTTTCAAATCTACAAGTCCAAATTTAGTGATTCAAAATGTTCTAGAAAGCTTATGAAATGATCTAACTAATCCCACTGGTTTGAACCCTAGAACTATTATGAAATTTGAAGGGTAAAAATAACAAGTCAGAGACTTTTCAGTTTTCAAATAATTATTAAAAATCAACCATTTTGAATTTTAAAGTAAATCAAATTGCTATAACTCACATTTCAACCCCTCTAATTTAATATGCAAAAATATGATATGGGTACTGTACATGATCATGGGCTAGAACAAAATATTAGCTATGTAGTCAATAACTAGCCCATTTAAACTATTTTCAAATTTAGGAATTTAAATCTATGAGATGTAGCACCTCATTTAAATCACCTTCCCAAGTGTTATGAAGTAATGTGATGATCCCTATTGCATGGTCTCATAATGGCTCACTTGTGGAACTTAAATCAAAGTAATATTTAAATCACATGAGATGATGAATCTCATTTAAATCATGTTTCTCAAATAATAAGTGTGAAGTGTTGACCTTGGTCAATATGTGATCATACCTTGTTGTTTGAGAAGATTAAATCTTAAGAAGATTCAATGAGAGGAAATTATTTCTCCTAAACTAAAGAGAAACCCTAATCAACATTTCAATGAGAGGAAATTATTTTCCTAACACTAAATCAGAAAACCCTAGCTTAATGTTGAGTAATGGGAAGTAGTGATGCTAGATCATTTGTGTGAGCCATTAAGGCTAATTAAGTCTACTTAAGTGTTGTTTGGTGATTGTATCCTCGTATTCGTTTATAGACGCTAGTACCGGAGACTATCAAGAAGAAGAGTTTTTCTACCAAGAGGAAGGGGAAGAGAACTTTGATCACCTCACCAATCAAGGCAAGCTATTACCAATGCAACTAGAATAATGCAAAGCTCTACAAGAGCAAGGCACCATTACTTTTACTTTATGCTTAATGCTCCTATCCCAAGTTTTTTACTTTACAAGCTTTACTAACTTTGTTTATCAAAGTACTTTTTGATTCATGATTCACTTGGTCTAGATGTAGAGTGGTACAAGAGTATCAAATTTAGCCTAAAGCATTACAAGCTAGTTAGCACCCCTCATGACTAGTTGCTAGTGCTAAAAATAAAATTGACTACTCTAGATGGGAACATGTGAAATAAAATGACTTTGAAAACCTTGGAATGATGAATCATTCTATTGAAAGATTTTGAAGGTGAATATGACTTGTGAATGACTTGGTGAACTTTACGAAAACTGATGGTTGGGTTCGGATGCGATACCATTCCAATTTGAAAGTACCCCACAATACCCAACATGGGTAAGGGCTTAATTAGAAATTTATGTATCTTAGTATGGGTTCCCTCTAAACAAGCGTCATCGGGGTTATGCCGAGGCTGCCTCCAATTGAAATGTGAAATGATGTGAAATGACGTGAATGAGGTGAATTGTCTGGCCCAAGCCCTGTGCAGTTCCCGGGCCGACGGTTTGTCTTCACCGGGAGGCCAAGCTCATGGGGAGAGGTGCCTATACTAGGGTATGTAAGTGAAAGGTTATGGTTGGTAGTCCGCGCACGGAGTGCGGTAAATCAGGCTTAACCCTGACGGATTATTGAAAATATTGTGGCACAAGTGTACAACCTCTCGCAGAGTGTAGAACTATTCGAATAGCCGTGTCCACGGTTACAGATGATTGGAAAGGCCATACTGCTCCGTCATTAGGCTTTTCAAAAAATATGACTTGTGACTTGAATTTGAAAGGTGAATGGTGACTTTGAATTGAATCGCAACAGAGTTGTGGGAATGACACTAATGTTCCCACTTGAGTTAGTTTAGCAAATGAAGAGTCTTTACTAAAATGTTTATGAAATAAACTTGGCTTTATGCAAATAAACCTAGAGCTTAGCATCCCCTTACTAAAATTGATAGTTCTTACACTAGTATTAGTTTGCGAGTACTTTAAAGTACTCATGGCTTTGTCCCTGGCTATTCAAGTGGCCAGACTATGAAGAGGAACAGCAGTACGAGGAAGATGGACAGCAGGACGTCTACGACAACTAGGACTACTCCCGACGTCAACAGCTGTCGTGGGAATGATGGACCGCGATCGTTACTTCGCTCCGCTATGTGTTTTGTAATAGGATCTCTAGATCCACTATGTTGTATTAAGATTGGATCATGTGATCCTTTGTTGTAAGACGATTATGTGTTGTAATAAATGATGTGTTGTGATATCAATCTATTATGTCTCGCAAAAACAATATTCCTGGGATTGCGATGTATGACATAATAGGCATCCGGACTTAAAAACCCTTGACAAGTTGGTATCAGAGCCATTGTTGACCTTAGGAGACCCTAGTTAGAATGGACGTCTGCAAAATTTAGTTTCAAAACAAATGAAGTGGCTATTTAAGAAAACTTATTCTTCCTCTTATCCTTGAGATCTTCTTCAAAATAAGAAAGTGATGCTCTATTCTTCTTATACTATTACCTAAAATTTTGACACACTTCTCTAACTTACTCATCATAATTCTTCACAGATGGAGTACACATGCAAGTCTTATCAGCTTGGCCACGGAGGAAACCTCATGTTCGAGAAGGATTTGAAACACTGGTTGATTATTTAGGACGCCCGTATCCCGAGTTCTTCGGAATACCCCTCAACAATCCATCGGGAGGACCACCTCGGTGGGAAGTTACTGCAGATCTGAGAGGAAAGCTAGGAGCCCCAATATGGGAAACCATATGGTTTTCTAACGGGAAACACTTGGAAGGATGGAATAGCCAAAGCCATGCAAGAAGCAATGGCCCTTCTGTGCGGACATAATGAGAACAAGATCAAGAACACTCGCTTTGTCTACTACCCAAGACATGATCCCACGGGAAGACCACTAACCATGCCACCGCACCCGGAGATGAACTACTATGTCGCATGCCTGGACTTCCTGCTACACAAGACACGCAAGGAGTTAGACAACGCCCGCACTAGTCGCTAAGCACACCACCCATGAAGATGAAGAGTAGTATCACTAAAGCACTTGAGTAGGTGTGAGTTTGTATCAGGACCCCCTTGTATCGTAGAGCGATGAATGGTTTTTAAAACCAACGGTGTGTTAGCTTTGTAATATGTGATGCTTGGTATGAATGAAAAAGTGTTGTTGGTTTCTACCCCCTCAACACTACTCAAGTTTTGAAACTTGTTGAATTTAACTCAAACAAACCATAGAAATTTCCTCTTATCTTATCATCTACCTCAATCTTCAGATGGCCCCACCAACCCGCAGCGCCACCCAAGATGCAATGATGCAAATGTTGCAGATGATGATGGATCGCGAAGCCGAGAGAGCTGAACGGCAAGCCAACATTGCTGCACTGCAGATAGCTCAGAACAATCAAGGCCATGGAAACCACGATCACCCCGGATCGAAGCTGAAGAATTTCAAAACACTAATCCCCAATGTTTAGTAAGACAGAAGAACCCTTGATGCGATGACTGGCTCCAGACGATGGAGAACAACCTTGAAGTTGCGGGAGTTGAAGCCGCAGAAAAAGTCTGTTTGCCACCCACTACCTGTCAGACCTGCCGAGCCTGGTGGACAAGTGCCCGTGCAATGAATGCGATGATAATGACATGGGAAGACTTAAAGCTGAAGTTCAAAGAAGTACCATGTGCCCCAAGAACTGATCAAGAAGATGAGAGACGAGTTCCGTGAACTCAAGCAAGGAAGGATGTCCGTGGTGGAATACCGCGACAGTTTTCACTCGTCAAGGTACGCCTGGATGAGACCGACACCAATGAGAAGAGAAAGGAAAGATTTTGAACGGACTGCACGACGAGATGCAAACTGTGTTAGTGAACATTCCGTCGCTGACTTGGAAGCCCTCGTGGACTCGCATACACAGATGGAAGGAAAGTCGATCGTGCCAATGAGAACCACAAGCGCAGGATGATGAACCAATGGACCCCACCATACCCGTAAGTACCAACAACTCCTCTGGAAGATTCACCCCAAGACACAACAAGCCCCTGCTCATTATCGCCCCAACTACACCAACAACAACGGAGGACCCCCGAAGCCGGAGGCAACAACAACAACAACAACAACAACACCACAACAACAACAACCCCAACAACAACAGCAACAATGGGAACAACAACAGCAACACCGGCCCGAGGACCGGAAGCAATGCCATCTCACCCCGAAGGACAATCAATCGTAAAGCTATGAATGTGGAGTTGTGGGTCACTACTCCAATGAGTGCCCCAAGAAGCTTGCCAAGATTGCCGCAATACCGCAGCACGGCTCAATAACGCCGCTTGCACGAAGAAGGAACCAACAACAACAACGGCCGCTCTACCACATGATCGCGATCGAAGTCAGGACGCACCCCGACCATGCCAAGTATGCTTCCCGTTAATCAAAATGCTCAATATCTCTTAGGAACCTAACTTTCCTTAAAATCTCGACGAGATTTGTTTAAGGGGAAGGGTTTGTAACATCCCAAAATTTCAAAACAAAGAAAATGAATTTCCCTAGTTCCAAATTTTGGAACCAACAAAAACTTTTATTAAATTAAGTTTGATCCATAGTGATCTTGCTTAATTATTGTTTTATTGCCATGATTGCTTGTTACTAGTTTTTAAAAATGATCTTAAACCCTAAACCTCACCCTCTTTTGACCATCCAAGCTAAAACAAATTAAAAGGAAATTAAATAAGAAAAGGGACCTATGTGCCTATGGCTGTTTTTGTAAAACTTTACCCTAAGCCTTTCTACCTTGTTTAAAGGTTTGGAAAACCTTCATAAACTTGACCTAGTGCTGATCAAACCAAGTCCAAGTGGAAACCAAAGATTTTAAAAAGAAAATAAGAATGCCATAGGGGCATATGAGAGAAAAATGCAAATATGTGAATTTAAGAATCTTGACCCTAAGACATGTTGTGAATGGTTGGATCACTCCTCTATACCATGTCAACACTCAACAACACCAACTGGGTCAAGCCAAGTCAAATTAAAAATCAAATGCAACATATGCATAGAGGCATATGTGACACATAGCTATAATACCCAATTCTTGTCCTATGCATTTATACCTTGACCAAATGGTGTGAAACCATCTCTAAACATAATCTCCCACTAAATTGGACCCTAGACCTTGCCCAAGTAAAGCAAGATAAATAAAAGAAGAAAATAAGAAAATGGGAATATCACATACATGTGTTTATGGCCATTCTGGCAAATCTTTGAGCTAGACCTTTTGGAGTGGTTTCAATGGTTTGGAAATGTTCCAAAACAAATAAGAATCCCTTTGGAATCAAGAAAAAAAAACCAAATCAAATAGAGAGAAATAAAAGAAATAGAAAAAAAATGCAATTTCACTCACATACACACTTAGCCAAATATGCAAATCTTTAACCAAGGCCACCATGGCTTGTTCCATTGCTTGTGAAACACTTATATATCAGTAACAAACAATTTTGCATCCAACAAACACAAACCAAATCAAAGGAAAAATCAAAATTCAATTACATGTGATAATGGTCACTTTGCCACTTTTTAATATCATCCTCACTTTGCACCCCTGTTTTGGAATATTCTTAAACCAAACATGGACAACCCTTTCCACCTCATCCAAGACCATGTCAAGGTGAACAAGTTTGATGTTGACCATTAAGGTTGACTCTGCCTAGGATGACCAGAATAGAGATGACAAGTTGAGACTTTGAAACAAAGAGAAGATCAACCCCTTTTTTTGAAATCTCACAAACCAACACCATTTTGACCACCACCACCATTCTACTCCTTTGAATATTTGAATCAACTTCACCAAATTTTTTTTTAAAATTCAACAAAAAGTTTCATGCGGCCATATTGTCAAACACTTGGCAGGCATCTTCCTACTTTTGACATACATGCTAAAATCCAATGGATTTTTTGCTAAACCCCTTTTCCAATTGTGATCATCACAACCCTGGTACCTCCTCTGCATCAACCAAGCACCACATCCCTGATTAAAGTGAAGAAATGATCACCTTTGTGCCATGCCAAGTACCATGCCGACCCTCATGCCACTCATCCTCTCCATCTATCTCTGATCACTTTCCCTTTGTCAATGAGCTCGCCTACACTCTACCACGCATGCCAGTACCCTCCACGACCAGAGAAACGCACGGCATTGGCCAGCCCAGACGTGCCCAGACCGCGCCCAGGACGCCCAGTACCTTGCCAGAGCGCACACGGGCACAGCCCTGGACGCGCCAGAGCACGCCGTCGTGCCATCGCCTCCGTCCTCCCCTGCAGCCCTATCTCTGCATCGTGCATCGCCTCCATCCCCTCTAGCTCCTAGACAAGCTCAGGTTCACGCAGAGGCAACGTCGCCGTCGTCCTCGCTGGAGTTTGCCCGCCAGTACTGCAGCACTCATTTGCACGCGCCCGATTAATCCTGTCACTCATTTGCAGCGCTAGCTAGACGTTGAGCATCTCCTAGACGTCGCCTACCGCACGCGCACCTTGCCTTGCCCTTTTACGCCCACGAACGTCGTCGCCACCGTCGACCTTGCCGTACCCCACGGCTACCTCGCGCATCTATATATAGAGCCATTCCCGCGCCTCCTTCTTCACACCAAACTCGCTCCTCTCCCTCCACTCGATCTCCTCGCACCCTCTCCGCTCCGCATTAGTGACCACCGCCGCCCAATCGCACACCGGAGACCCGTGAGCCGCCGCAGATCAATCCGTTGATTTCGTCCACCCCAAGCTCTGCCGCGACCACCGTTGAACTCGCCGTCGTCGACAACGACTAGCAGCATCGTCGCCGACCATCGCCGGAGCCCCAGCTCACCGCCGACCCCCTACCTCCGCCGTGCCAGCACCTCCCACTCGTCGACGATGACGACAACCCTCCACCGCTCGATCAGCTTCTAATCCTACGACTCAGGGTGAAAGGTACCATTTCGGTGAATTCGAGTCACTGACCACTGGGTCCCACCCTGTCAGGCGGCCCGTGGCATGAGAAACGCTAGTGGGGCTGGCCCAACTCGTTTTTCCCCTCTGCGGCCCAAATCCTTTCCCGCCTAGGCCCAAATTTTGAATTTGAATAAATCTGTTTCAGTCAATTTTGCTTGCAGATGCCTTATTCAAATTTAAATAGTTTCAAATCTACAAGTCCAAATTTAGTGATTCAAAATGTTCTAGAAAGCTTATGAAATGATCTAACTAATCCCACTGGTTTGAACCCTAGAACTATTATGAAATTTGAAGGGTAAAAATAACAATTCAGAGACTTTTCAGTTTTCAAATAATTATTAAAAATCAACCATTTTGAATTTTAAAGTAAATCAAATTGCTATAACTCACATTTCAACCCCTCTAATTTAATATGCAAAAATATGATATGGGTACTGTACATGATCCTGGTCTAGAACAAAATATTAGCTATGTAGTCAATAACTAGCCCATTTAAACTATTTTCAAATTTAGGAATTTAAATCTATGAGATGTAGCACCTCATTTAAATCACCTTCCCAAGTGTTATGAAGTAATGTGATGATCCCTATTGCATGGTATCATACTGGCTCACTTGTGGAACTTAAATCAAAGTAATATTTAAATCACATGAGATGATGAATCTCATTTAAATCATGTTTCTCAAATAATAAGTGTGAAGTGTTGACCTTGGTCAATATGTGATCATACCTTGTTGTTTGAGAAGATTAAATCTTAAGAAGATTCAATGAGAGGAAATTATTTCTCCTAAACTAAAGAGAAACCCTAATCAACATTTCAATGAGAGGAAATTATTTTCCTAACACTAAATCAGAAAACCCTAGCTTAATGTTGAGTAATGGGAAGTAGTGATGCTAGATCATTTGTGTGAGCCATTAAGGCTAATTAAGTCTACTTAAGTGTTGTTTGGTGATTGTATCCTCGTATTCGTTTATAGACGCTAGTGCCGGAGACTATCAAGAAGAAGAGGTTTTCTACTAAGAGGAAGGGGAAGAGAACTTTGATCACCTCACCAATCAAGGCAAGCTATTACCAATGCAACTAGAATAATGCAAAGCTCTACAAGAGCAAGGCACCATTACTTTTACTTTATGCTTAATGCTCCTATCCCAAGTTTTTACTTTACAAGCTTTACTAACTTTGTTTATCAAAGTACTTTTTGATTCATGATTCACTTGGTCTAGATATAGAGTGGTACAAGAGTATCAAATTTAGCCTAAAGCATTACAAGCTAGTTAACACCCCTCATGACTAGTTGCTAGTGCTAACAAATAAAATTGACTACTCTAGATGGGAACATGTGAAATAAAATGACTTTGAAAACCTTTGAATGATGAATCATTCTATTGAAAGATTTTGAAGGTGAATATGACTTGTGAATGACTTGGTGAACTTTACGAAAACTGATGGTTGGGTTCGGATGCGATACCATTCCAATTTGAAAGTACCCCCACAATACCCAACATGGGTAAGGGCTTAACTAGAAATTTATGTATCTTAGTATGGGTTCCCTCTAAACAAGTGTCATCGGGGTTATGCCGAGGCTGCCTCCAATTGAAATGTGAAATGATGTGAAATGACGTGAATGAGGTGAATTGTCCCCAAGCTGTGTTCCCAGGCTGACGGTTTGTCTTCACCGGGAGGCCAAGCTCATGGGGAGAGGTGCCTATACTAGGTATGTAAGTGAAAGGTTATGGTTGGTAGTCCGCGTTTGAGTGCGGTAAATTAGGCCGTTAACACGACGGATTATTGCAAATATTGTGGCACAAGTGTACGACCTCTGCAGTGTAGAACTATCTAATAGCCGTGTCCACGGTTACACGATAGGAAATGCCATACTGTTCCGTCATCGTCTTTTTCAAAAATATGACATGTGACTTGTGACTTGAATTTGAAAGGTGAATGGTGACTTTGAATTGAACAACAGAGTTGTGGGAATGACACTAATGTTCCCACTTGAGTTAGTTTAGCAAATGAAGAGTCTTTACAAAAATGTTTATGAAATAAACTTGGCTTTATGCAAATAAACCTAGAGCTTAGCATTCCTTACTAAAATTGATAGTGCTTACACTAGTATTAGTTTGCAGTACTTAAAGTACTCATGGCTTTGTCCCTGCTATTCAAATGGCCACTATGAAGAGGAACACAGAAGACGAGGAAGATATAGGACGTCTACGACAACTAGGACTACTCCCGACGTCAACGTGCCTGTGGAAAGATGGACCGCGACCGTTACTTCGCTCCGCTATGTGTTTTGTAATAGGATCTCTAGATCCACTATGTTGTATTAAGATTGGATCATGTGATCCTTTGTTGTAAGACGATTATGTGTTGTAATAAATGATGTGTTGTGATATCAATCTATTATGTCTCGCAAAAACAATATTCCTGGGATTGCGATGTACATATAGGCATCTGGACTTAAAAACCGGGTGTTGACATTGCCTTCCTATGCTTGTTGCATTATGCTTACATGACTTGTTCCCTTACAAGATTCCTTTTCATAGGAAGTGAGTTTGGCTTAAATGTGTTTTGAATTTGCTTCTTGATACTCTCTTTTGCTTCAACTCTTATTTCTTGCGAGCATCATTAAAATTACGAGCCCATCTTAATGGCTATAAAGAAAGCACTTCTTGGGAGATAACCCATATTTTTATTTTGCTAGTGTTTTTTTTGTATTGGAAGTTGTTACTACTGTAGCAACCTCTCCTTATCATGTTATTGTGGCAAGTAAAGTCTCTAATAGAAGGTTGATACTAGATTTGGATTTCTCAGCAGAAACAGATTTGCTGTCTATCACGACCGTGTAGAAGAATCAAAAAAATATCGAAAATTCATGCATGATCCTCAGATATGTACAACTTTCATTAGTTTTGAGTTTTTCCATCTGAGCAAGTTAAGTGCCTCAGAAAAATTCGTCTTTACGGACTGTTCTGTTTTGACAGATTCTGCCTTTTTTATTTCGCATTGCCTCTTTTACTGCGTTGAGTGGATTTCTTTGTTCCATTAACTTTCAGTAGCCTTGGGTAATGGCCAGAAGTGTTAAGAATGATTGTGTCCTCTCTGAACATGTGAATTTTTGATTATGCACTAACCCTCTAATGAGTTTGCTTTAAGTTTGATGTGGAGGAAGTTTTCAAGGTCAAGAGAGGAGGATGATATAATATGATCAAGAAGAGTGAAAGGTCTAAGCTTGGGGATGCCCCGTGGTTTATCCGCATATCTGCAAGACTCAAGTATCTAAGATTGGGGACGCCCAAGGCATCCCCTTCTTCATCGACAACTTATCAGGTCACCTCTAGTGAAACTATATTTTTATTCGTCACATCTTATGTGCTTTACTTGGAGCGTCTGTGTGCTTTTATTTTCGTTTTTATTTTCATCCTCTGAATAAAATCGGATCCTAAACATCCTTGTGTGAGAGAGACACGCTCCGCTTTTTCAAATGAACACTAGTGTTCTTCGTTTTTACTTTTAATGTTCAATGGCGAAAGTTGATCGTTTCACTTATTATTATTTGGTTGGAAAGAAAATGCTTCATATGGTAATTGGTATATTATCTTGAATAATTTGATATTTGGCAATTGTTTTGAGCTCTCAAGTAGATCATGTTTAAGCTCTTGCATCATGTAGTTTAAATCTAGTGGTGAAGAACTACAGTAGAGCTTGTTGAAATTTGGTTTGCATGATTGATCTCTCTAAGGTCTAGATATTTTCTGGTAAAGTGTTTGAACAACAAGGAAGACAGTAGAGTCTTATAATGCTTGCAATATGTTCTTGTGTAAGTTTTGCTGTACTGTTCATACTTGTGTTTGCTTCAAACAACCTTGCTAGCCAAAGCCTTGTACTGAGAGGGAATGCTTCTCGTGCATCCAAAAATCTTGAGCCAAAACCCATGCCATTTGTGTCCACCATAACTACCTATATGTGGTATTTTTCTGCCATTCCAAAGTAAATTGCTTGCGTGCTACCTTTAAAATTTCATTCCTTTGTCTTTACAATACATAGCTCATGGGAAAATAGCTTAAAAACTATTGTGGTGATGAATATGTTGCTATGCATCTTAGTTCTTATAAGTTGCTTGTTGAGCGGTAACCATGTTTCTGGGGACGCCATCGACTTTTTACACCTTTGTTGAATATCATGTGAGTTGCTATGCATGTTCGTCTTGTCTGAAGTAAGGGTGATTTATCATGATTAAATGGTTTGAGTATGCATATTGTTAGAGAAGAACATTGGGCCGCCAACCAAAGCCATATATCATGGTGGAAGTTTCAGTTTGGACACTAATCCTCAATCTCTTATGAGAATATTATCTGTTGAATGCTTAAGCATTAAAGAGGAGTCAATTATCTGTTTATATGTCCCGGTATGGATGTCCTCAATTTGAGATCTATCAAAACTGAGAAATCAAATGCGATCTATCTCCTTGGACCTTTGTACAGGTGACATAGAGGTACCCCTTTGTGACACTTGGTTGAAACATATGTAATGCAATGATAATCCATGGAAATCCGTGCTAATTAGGACAAAAATGCACTATTGGTATTCGATGCATGAGGCTTGCAACTTGTAGGAAGTTTTATGCAACAAATATGAATTATTACTACCGTTGACAAAATTGTTTCCATGTTTTCAAAATAAAAAGCTCTAGCACATAAGTAATCCATGCTTCCCTCTGCGAAGGGCCTTTCTTTTACTTTATGTTGAGTCAATGCGCGTAGATGAACACGTCCGTTGGGAACCCCAAGAGGAAGGTATGATGCGCATGGCAAGTTTTCCCTCAGAAAGAAACCAAGGTTTATCGAACCAGGAGGAGCCAAGAAGCACGTTGAAGGTTGATGGCGGATGGATGTAGTCGCAACACCAGGGATTCCGGCCAACGTGGAACCCCGACAACACAACCAAAGTACTTTGCCCCAACAGTGAGGTTGTCAATCTCACCGGCTTGCTGTAACAAAGGATTAACCGTATTGTGTGGAAGATGATTGTTTGCAAGAAACAATAAAGCAAGTAGCAGAGATTGTATGCGATGTAAAGAATAGGACCGGAGTCCGCTCACTAGAGGTGTCTCTCCCATAAGATAAAAGCATGTTGGGTAAACAAATTACAGTGGGCAATTGACAAATAGAAAAGGGCATAATGCATATACATGATATGATAAATATAGTGAGATTTAATGGGCATTACGACAAAGTACATATGACCGCCATCCAACCATATATGACTAAAAAGTCCACCTTCAGGTTATCATCCGAACCCCATTCAGTATTAAGTTGCAAAGCAACACAATTGCATTAAGTATGGTGCGTAATGTAATCGATAACTACATCCTTATACATAGAATCAATGTTTTATCCCTAGTGGCACAAGACATCACAACCTTAGAACTTTTCACTGTCCCATGTATCAATGAAGGCATGAACCCACTATCGAGCATAAATACTCCCTCTTGGAGTTAAGAGTAAAAACTTGGCCGAGCCTCTACTAATAACGGAGAGCATGCAAGATCATAAACAACACATAAGTAATAGATTGATAATCACCATAACATAGTATTCTCTATCCATCGGATCCCGACAAACACAACATATAGTATTACATATAGATGATCTTGATCATGTTAGGCAGCTCACAAGATCCAACAATGAAGCACAATTAGGAGAAGACGACCATCTAGCTACTGCTATGGACCCATAGTCCAGGGGTGAACTACTCACTCATCACCCGGGCGATCATGGCGATGAAGAGTCCTCCGGAGATGATTCCTCTCTGCAGGGTGCCGGAGGCGATCTCCGAATCCCCCGAGATGGGACCGGCGGCGTCTCCGGAAGGTTTTCCGTCGTGGCTCTCGACGGGGGTTTCGCGACTGAGGCTTTAAGCAGGCAAAGGGCAGCCCGGAGGGGTCCGGTGGGCCAGACACTAGGGCGGCGCGCCAGGCCCGGGCCGCGCCGCCACCATGTGTGGGCCCCACGTGGCCCTCTCTCCGCGCTCTCGGGTGTTCGGATGCTTCCGGGAAAATAGAAACTGGGCGTTTCGTCCAATTCCGAGAATATTTCCTTACTAGGATTTCTGAAACCAAAACAGCAGAAAACAAGAACTGGCTCTTCGGCATCTTGTTAATAGGTTAGTTCCGAAAATGCGTAAATACGACATATAATGTGTGTAAAACATGTAGATATCATCAATAATGTAGCATGGAACATAAGAAATTATCGATACGTTGGAGACGTATCAGCTTACCTACTTCTTTCTATCTTAGAAGCAAACACTTGTGTCAACTGTGTGCATTGATTCTTACATGTTTACTTATTGCACTTGTTATATCACTTTATGTTGACAATTATCCATGAGATATACATGTTACAAGTTGAAAGCAATTGCTGGAACTTAATCAACCTTTGTGTTGCTTCGAAACCTCTTACTTTGAATCTATTGCTTTATGAGTTAGCTCTTATGCAAGTCTTTTTGATGCTTGTCTTGAAAGTACTATTCATGAAAAGTTTTTGCTATATGATTCAGATGTTTAGTCATTATCTTTATGTTAGCAAACCATTGTTTCGAATCACTTCATTCATCTCATATGCTTTACAATAATGTTGATCAATATTGTGTTGGTAGCATGTCACTTTAGAAATTTTTTTATCGTTACCTACTCGAGGCTAGTAGGAACTAAGCTGGGGATGCTTGATACGCTCCAACGTATCTATAATTTCGATGTTCCATGCTAGTTTTATGACAACACCTACATGTTTTGTTCACACTTTATATCATTTTTATGCATTTCTAACTAACCTATTAACAAGATGTCTGCGCCTCATGTTTCTGTTTTTGGTTCCAAATCTTACAGTGAAATATTCTCGGAATTGGACGAAAGAAAAGCCATACTTCCTATTTTCCACGAGGTTCCAGAGCCGCAGAGGGGCCGAGGGGAGCCAAGGGGCCCCACCCCACATGGCAGCGCGCCGCCTCTATGGTGTGGGCCCCTCGGGACCCCTCCGAGGCTTCCCTACCGCCATATTCTTCCAGGGCAAAACCCTAGGAGTAAAAGCCATACGGAAAACTTACGCAGCCGCCGCCATCGCGAAGCCAAGTTTGAGGGACAGAGCCTGTTCGCACGCCGCCGAACGGGAATTGCCTCCGAATCCATCTCCATCGACGCCACCGCCATCTTCATCACCGTTGTTGTCTCCCATGATGAGGAGGGAGAGTTCTTCCGAACGAGGGCTCTACCGGTAGCTATGTGGTTCATCTCTCTCTCCCATGGTGTGATCTTTATGTGATCATGAGCTTTGTATTACTATTAATCTATGTGCTACTCTAGTGATGTTATTAAAGTAGTCTATTCCTCCTCCATGATGTAAAGGTGACAGTGTGTGCATCATGTAGTACTTGGCGTAGGTTATGATTGTAATCTCTTGTAGATAATGAAGTTAACTATTACTATGATAGTATTGATATGATGCGATCTATTCCCCCTTTCATAGCTATTGGTGACAGTGTGTATGCTATGTTAGTACTGTCTATATTTTTCTGTCTATTATGCACTCTAGAGGTTACTTTAATATGAACTCCGGATGTTGTGGAGCTTGTTTACTCCGGCTTGAGGGAGCTCTTGTAGCCCTACACAATGAATGGTGTTTGTTATCCAACAAGAGAGTGTTTGAAAGTAGCACAAGTGAGGAGAAGTTATTTATTTATTATGTGATCATTGTTGAGAGTGTCCACTAGTGAAAGTAGGATCCCTAGGCCTTGTTTCTAAGCATTGAAACACCGTTTCCAACAAGTTCTGCTACATGTTTGCTTGCTGCCACATTTATTTCAGATTGTTATTACCACTCATATTCATCCATATTACTTGTATTTCACTATCTCTTCACCGAACTAGTGCACCTATACATCTGACAAGTGTATTAGGTTTGTTGGGGACACAAGAGACTTCTTGTATCTTAATTGCAGGGTTCTTGAGAGGAATATCTTGACCTCTACCTCCCCGAGTTCGATAAACCTTGGGTGATTCACTTAAGGGAACTTGCTGTTCTAAACCTCTGCTCTTGGAGGCCCAACACCGTCTACAGGAATAGAAGCGTGCGTAGACATCACCCCTCTTCAAAAGGCGTCGACCTCGACGCTCCAAGGTCTTCTCCCATATGGTATTAAATCAGCCACATTGAAAGAATTGCTGACACCAAACTCATCAAGTGGAAGAGTATGCATTATCATTGATCTTGGCAAGCACTTTGTAAGGACCAGCACCATGAGGAAGCAACTTGGACTTCCGTAGCTTCGGAAACCTATCCTTACGAAAATGAACTCACCAGGATTGAACAACATCTCCTTGTGCTTCTTGTTCACCCTTGCAACATTGTTCTTGCCTTTCTTCTCAATCAGCTCTTTAGTCTTCACATGTATCTTCCGTACAAAGTATACCCTCTTTGATGCCTCCATATTGACTCTCTCATGTATGGGTAGAGCAACAAGTCAAGTGGAGTAATGGGTTTGAAACCATACACCACCTCAAACGGACACAGCTCGTGGTAGAATGTACCGCCCTGTTGTAAGCAAACTTCACATGCGGCAAACAATCCTCCCACTCCTTCAAGTTCTTCTCTGATCATGGATCTCAATAGTTGTGACAATGTTCGATTCACCACCTCAGTTTGACCATCAGCTTGGGGATGACAAGTAGTGTCAAAGTAGTCATCCCCAGCCTTTCCCCAAAGTGTCTTCCAGAAGTAGCTCATAAACTTCACGTCACGATCAGAAACAATAGTCTTCGGACTCCATGTAGACATACAATCTCCCTGAAAAATAGGATAACAATATGCGACGCATCGTCGCTCTTGTGGGCAATAAAGTGTGACATTTTAGAAAATCATCCACTACCACAAATATAGAATCATGGCCTCTTTAGTACGCGCAAACCCAACACAAAATCCATACTAATATCTTCCCATGGTAGGTGCCGGCAAAGGAGTATACAAACCGTGAGGCTTCAACTTGGACTTGGACTTGTTGCAGTAATGCATCTCTTCACATACCTGTCCACATCCCGCCTCATCTTTGGCCAATAGAAGTGATCAGCGAGAATGAGTAGCGTCTTCTCACGCCCAAAGTGACCCATCAAACCTCCAACATGTCATTCCCAATAAGAGCAAACACACAGACGATTCTGAAACACATAGTTTGTTAGCTCTAAACAAGAACCCATCATGTATGTGATATTTCTCCCATGCTTTACCAATAGCACACAAGCGATATGGTTCAGCAAAATCATGATCAGTGGCATACAAATCACATAGTACTTCTAATCCAGGAATTGTAACATCAAGTTGAGTTAATAGCATATTTTTCCTAGATAGAGCATCACAACAATATTATCTTTTCCTTCTTATGCTTAATAATGTATGGAAAAGACTCAATGAACTCAACCAACTTAGCAAGACACTTATGCAATGTAGATTGAGCTTTCAGATATTTTAAAGCTTCATGATCATAATGTATGATAAATTCTTTTGGCCACAAATAATGTTGCCTGTTTCGACAAAAAGTAGCGAAACTTTCCCCTAAGGTATGTAGGGATTTTGCTAGATGCGTACATGAGAGTACAAATATGCGGGCGTGCCATCTTGCTTAATAAAACAAGAAATAAAATAAAATAGACAAATAAAGATAAAACACCATGTGAGGAACACTGCATTTTATTCATATCATTGCATTGTACAAATACATATTGCATGTTCCAATAGGATTATATCTTTTTTGCCTTCTGCGTCGCGCTCATGGAGTATCTGACATAGGAGATTGCGTAGTTCATTGATTCCCGGTGGCTTTGCAAGCATCCGGTTAATTACATCTGCAGGGTCAAGCCCCACAGAATACCTCCGATTAAGCTGCGCTGATGGTCGTCGTCATGTTTGGATTGCTCATCCATATGCATGTGATATTTATGGAAAACATGTGTGCGGGTGGCTTTGTTTCGCCGAAACCCAGTCACGTGTATTATCGCCATGTTGGTATGACCAACAGGATATGTCGATGAAGGGGATGACTTTCGCCTCGTCGGTGCCCAGTCATATAACGCCCTAACTTCATCGGACATGGACATGTGTATGTGTTGCTATCGCCTCGTCGGTGCCAAGCAACAGGGTGTCATATCCCGTAGGTTTGGGACATGTCGATAATAATGGTGACCTAGCCTCGTCGGCACTTGGCCATGATTTCGTCTAGCCTCGTCAGCTTAGACATGATGGTAATAATATGTAGCCATTGTCTCGTCGACACTTGGCTAAGGTGTCGATGTAAAATAGTATCACATATGCATGTTGGATGATGCTTCTCAAATATGTTAATCTCGCGTCCGTGTAGGAGCAAGATCGATGGTGGATATATTGTATGGACGCCTCCTTGTAAGGGGCGACGTAGATGAATGATTGAGCATGCCTCCCTGCAAGGAGCAAGGTCAATTTGATGTTTCGACTCCTTCGTATTTGGCGTTGGGCCGCATACTTCCATCATAAATTATACAAAGCTGCAGTCGACCACCCTTGTTGAGGTAATCCACAATCATAGGGATAAACCAACATCATGGGGATAGTCATCATGCGCTCATATATTCGATAGTCGATCCCATCACATCGGGAAGCCATGATTTATAGCCTCGCTTCGATGGCGGAATCTATAATTTATTTGATCTTGATCTTGCCTCCTCAATCAATGGCGGATGCATATAGGTCGTAGAATAAACACTTCGAGGAAGAAATATCAAGACACCAAAATTCATTGCTTACCATCAAAGACGCGCTTTCCTCCTGGCCCCATAGTCGTAGCCATAGACGACGCAGCGTCACAGTAATCGCCTCGAATTTTGGTGGGTGAAAGGGTGGCGTTCGTCATTGCAAAATTCTGATGCAAGATCGACAAACTAGATGGATGAATATGGTGTTGTTCGCCGCTGCAAAATTCTGATGCGAACGACGAACTTCCACGGCGTGAGGGTGTGGCGAGATCCTGCCTTTTTCCTCCGCGTCCACGTGCGTGTGCTTGTCTTTTCTCCCTCACAGCTGGGAGATGCCTTGCCTTTATATAGGCGCCGGCCATCTTGCTCATCAAGTCGATTGAAAACGGCGTGGCCGTTTAAATCCTGGTGTATCTCGTCCAGCCCGCAGATGTCGTTCCGAGAAATCTGCATTTGTACTTATCGCTTCTTAATTACTACGCGTGTACGGCACGGCGGGAAATCCTAAACATGTACTGATCTCTTCCGGCCACGCGCGTACAGCACAGCGGCCGAGCGGCCGTATGGATGCACACGATTGCACTGATCCGCCAATGTGCTGCCCAAAACATGACTAGCTAGCTAGTTCATAAGCATTTCAAATCTTTGGAAGACCATATTATTTGAACTGCTTATCAAAATTGTAGTTTGTTTGCACCATTGTGATGTGGATGATGAACCCTATAAAATGAGTCCAATATCACACATATATTCTCCCATAAATATTTAGCATGTTGTGGGACCCACATGTTATAGAAATGACATGTGGTATTCCATACTCATAATATGAATTTTCGGTACAAAAATCCGTCAAACAAATGCCCCTCGCCGAGTATAGTTCATGGGCGAAGCGACATGGACTAGACTCGGTGAAACAATTTAATCATGTGGACGAATTTCTAAATGCCCGATCCTTTGTTGTGCTAGTGCTAAACTCTGAAGTTGCACACGACCGACATGCCTCGATCAGGCTGACTAGAAACTGAACGCGAGAGTCCCATGTGCGTAGCTTGCATTTATAAGCAGGGGACGTCATTTGCTTTTATCCAAAAAAAGAAGCCCCGGTACTTCGTTTAGACAAGTCGGAGACTTGCTCCTCAAAAGCTAGCCCGGCGTTCAACCAGAGATGTGAACTCTTGACGGACCAGCCTCGCCAAAAGAAGCACATGGTCCGCAAGGACCTCGGCACTCCACCATATTTCTTCCTTTTCTTGCTCATGCAATCTCGGAGCAGTCATATGATAAACGGTGAACTGTGTGATCGTACATGCTAAATGGATGTAATGCCTTGTGAGAGTGCTCATGTTAGTAATAGGAGGTAACCCAAGGGATTACAATTTTGATTGTAGAAATGGGACAAAAAGTGTATTGCCCCAATTTTAACTAGAATGCACGAGATGGAATGCATTAAACTATTCACACCTCTTATTCTGAAATAGGGGCATGTCGCCGCTTTTCTCCACTGCGACCAAGTTTATGGTGCCAGCTAGTGGATATTTGAAACTCCATTGCGACCAACTTTGTGGTGCCAGCCAATGGATATTTGAAACTCCATTGCGACCAACTTTGTGGTGCCAGCCAATGGATAGTAGGGTTCCAGTGTGACCAGTTGATGGTGCCAACCAATGGATCATACCCATCCATGATTCTTAGCCTTGAATCACAATAGCAAATTTATCAAGTTTGATGCGACCATGAAGAGAATATGGTGCCAGCCATCAAAATTGAAGGGTTTCACAGCTTGGCACTGACCGCACTGGCGTGCCTTGCTGCTCCCATATTTAAAACGTCGGAAAGTCATCGACGATGTAGATGAACTAGGAGGCGATGATGCCCCCAGTGTTGGTGGTATGACTACCAAAGGGCTGATGCCCCCAGTGTCACCCGTATGGCCATAATATGGGTGGTGCCCTCAATAGTGATGCATTAGTTAATGCGGAATGCCAGTCGTTGGAAAAATATTGGTGACATTATGCACGATGGACGGTGTCACGTGTATGAAGTAGTAGCATATAAGGCTGCACAAAGATTGAGGAAATATATATTTCTCTGTAAGAGCAAGCAAGGAAACAAGCCGCATGGCGGCACAAAATTAACCAAGCAGGAAGAAAAAAAAACAAAGTTTTTATTTTATTTTATTTTGGGATATTCGCTTTCCCTTGTAACACCGGCTATGAACGTGACCTTGGAAATGGTAACCCAAGGGATAATCATCAGGAACCGTCGAAGGACCATGACAGTTGCAACTTGATAATTTAGTTTCTGTGAGTGTATGTGAAAGACCGCATGCTTCCATGATGCTTTCAGAAGGATGGGAATTCTTACCCTAGACTTCATGTGACTGAGTAGCCCCACAACTTCATCATGCCCCTTGCACATGTCTCAAGAACACAGAGACGTAGGAGAGGATGACTTGTGTAAATGGTTATGGGATAAATGGCTTGGCTATTTTTTATGGCCTCGTTGAGGGGTGGTGCACGACTATTCCCCTCCTTCTTTCCAATGAGTCCCCTACGGATCATGACTTGCTTGATGGAGACTTGCTTCTTTGATTGGCTTATTTTCCTTCTCTTTTATTTGTTTTTTTTTGATTGGAGGATTGCTTGGACTTCATGAACTTTTGTTGGAGTTTCCTCATTTGATTGAGAGGATTTGATTAGACTTCTTGAAGGACCTTCTTTGGCAGTTGCTAGGGGACTCATCTTCAGAATTTGAAGAGCAGACGCACACCTCTGTGGACTACATAGACCCTCAAGGGCATTTTGGCTGTGGTGGAAGAAACACCCCGGGGGTGTCAAGACGCTCAAACTGGACGCAACTTGTGTTGGCCAGGCATGCCTTTCTTGCTCTTTTTCCTATGGGTTACCCCAGGGCGTCGTGCCTCTGGGAGCCTGAAACATGGCAAGAAACATGAAGAGTATGGGACCTCAGTGCACAGAAGTAGCCCAAGTAAATTTCACCACTCCTGCTGAAAGCATACACTTCAGCATGTGTCGTGTGTAGTGGGTATAGGTGCCGCTCCACTTTAATGCATGCCATATGTGCCACCTTCAGACTAGCCCAAGGGTGACCAAGACTTCAATCGCTAGCATGGTGTGTTTTAGGGAAAGCCGTTTATTGTAGGACGTTGATGTCCATATTAAAAAGAAAATCCAAAGAAAGATAAACAAAAAAGAAAGGAAAAAAAACGACTTGCGTGCAGCAGATCACGCAAAGTACTTCTTCAGGTACCTCCCATTGATGGGTGGCATAGGGCGATCCCCTTCTTGGTCAATCAACTGATAGGCACCACCATCATATACTTGTTCAATGACAAAAGGCCCTTCCCATTTGGGTTAGAGTTTTCCTTTGACTTTACCCTTAACCACGATGGGGCGCCGAAGTACTAGAACCAAATCTCCCTTACGAAAGACTCGAGGTTTTACTAGTTTGTCATATGCTCGAACCATATTTTGGCGATAGAGTTCAAGATTTTGAAGCGCATTAAGGCGATCTTCTTCCAAGGAATCCAACTCTTGGTATCGAAGTCGGATTTGCTCATCTTGGGTAATTTCATCATGAATAGCCACTCTTAGAGATGGTAGCTCTACTTCAAGCGGAAGAACCGCCTCAGTCCCGAACACCAATGAGTATGGTGTTGCTTGGGTAGGCGTTCGAACAGTGACACGGTATGCCCATAAGGCCTCATAGAGGCGATCGTGCCAATCACGATGATGCTTGTGGACCGTCTTCTTCAATATTTGTCCAAGGGTCTTATTGAAAGCTTCAATCAACCCATTGGCTTGAGGATAGTATCCAGTGGAATAATTCCACTGAATTTTATACTTGGTAATGAATTTCAACATTTTATTTGATTTGAAGGCCTTGGCATTATCAGAGGTGATTCGACGAGGGACTCCAAAGCGATATATGATATGACGCTCCAAGAAATTGATCACATTGTCACTTTTTACTTCTCTTAGGGGCACAGCCTCCGCCCATCTAGAGAAATAATCAGTCGCTGCTAGGATAAAGACATGACCTCCAGAAGATGGAGGGTCAAAGGGGCCCATAACATCTATACCCCATCCGTCAAATGGCCATGAGGGCACAGTGGGATGTAAGGGAACAGGAGGTTGATGCTTGATAACACCATGAATCTGACAATTGTGACATGACCTTGCTACCTTTAGGCAGTCTCTCATGATTCCGGGCCAATAATAGCCACCAATCCTTATGCTATGGTACATTTTGGGTCCACCTTGGTGGCCTCCACAAACGCCATGATGGACCTCTTGTAGTATTTTATCAGCTTCATTTCTAGACACGCATCGCAACAGGAGCTCTTGATCGAAAGAACGTCGATACAAGGTCTTTGCCATATAAATATATGAAGGGAGGCGCCTTTGCAACCTACGCCTTTCTATGGGATCATCGAGGAGAGTCCCATGACAAAAATAATCGAGGAAGGGTTTGCGCCAATCATCCTCCTGTATGACTGTGGCGACAGCATGATGTACCTCACACTCATCGGGTATTAGCTCCAGGACGGCCGGTAGGAGCCATCTTTCTTCAATTTCTATATGAGCGGGCTCCCCTTTGGGAAGCACTAACGCTGCTGCAAGTTTGGCCAAGGCATCTGCCGAAGCATTTTTACTTCGTGGCACATGGGAAATTTCAATACGCTCGAATTTTCCCATAAGGCTTTGAGCCGCTTTGTAATATGGCACTAGCTCGGGCTTTCGTACCTCATATACGTCATTAACCTGTCGAACGATGAGTTGTGTGTCCCCATAAGCCCGGAGGTCTCGTATATCCATAGAGAGTGCTAGTAGGAGGCCAAATAGGAGAGCCTCGTACTCTGCTTCGTTGTTCGAACATTCCTCCTTCAGGAGGGAGAAAGAGTGGTATATAGTTCCTCCTTGCGGAGTCTTAAATACTATTCCTGCCCCAGCTCTCCTTGTTGATGCGCCATCTGGGTCCGTCTCTATGCGAGAGGCCCCATCAAAATATAGCTCCCACGGGGGCTCGACCTCGACGGAAAATACTTCCTCATCGGGCAGCTCTACCACGAGCGGGGAGTCATCTGGCACAGGGTGTGCTGCGAGAAAGTCGGCCAAGGCTTTCCCCTTAATTGCTTTTTGTGGGACATAAGTAATATCAAATTCCATCAAGGACATTGCCCATTTTCCAAGACGACCCATTAGAGCAGGTTTATTTAATACATATTTTACTGGGTCGGCTCTTGCAATGAGTTCAATTTGATGTTCCAACGTATAATGGCGCATCTTCTTTAATGCAAATATGAGGGCTAAACACAACTTCTCTATGGGTGAGTAGTTTTTCTCGGCGCCAACCATTGTTCGGCTTAGGTAATAGCATGCCGCCTCCTTTCCTTCATCATTATGTTGTGCAAGGAGTGCACCCACAGAGGAGGGTTGCGCAGCAATGTAGAGAATGAGCGGACGCCCTTTAACAGGCGCGGCTAGAACTGGGGGATTTAGGAGATATTTTTTAATGCTATTAAAAGCGTTTTGGCATTGCTCGTCCCATTCGAACGGCACACCTTTCCTCATCAACCTTGTAAAAGGTTGTGTACGCCCCGAGAGGTTAGAAATGAAGCGTCGTATATATGCTAAATGTCCTTGCAAGGATTTTAACTCTTTTAGGTTCGTGGGAGGTGGCATATCTTGAATAGCCTTTATGTTCTTTGGAGAGATCTCAATGCCACGATGATGGACAATGAAACCAAGAAATAAACCAGACCGTACGCCAAAGGCACATTTGAGAGGATTCATCTTTAATTGATGCTTCCGTAAACGATTGAACACAACACGCAAATCTGCTTGATGATTCGCGCGGTCCTTAGTTTTCACTACCATGTCATCAACATAACACTCAACTGAATTATGAATGAGGTCATCAAGGACAGTGGTCATAGCTCTTTGATATGTTGCACCAGCGTTCTTCAACCCAAAGGGCATTACAGTATAGTAAAAGTTCCCTTTCGGCGTCCGAAATGCGGTGTCTATTGCATCATTTTCATCCATCTTGATTTGGTTATAACCTGATGACCCGTCCATGAAGGATAAAGCACCATAACCTGTAGTGGAATCAACAACCATCTCAGTGATGGGTATAGGAAAATCATCTTTGGGACAAGCATGGTTTAGGTCGCGAAAGTCGACACATACCCGTGTCTGCCCATTCTTTTTTCAACAGGGACAATATTTGCTAGCCAGCGAGCATATTGTACCTCTTTAATGAAGCCGGCGGCAATGAGTTTGTCCACCTCAGCGATAATGCTATCTTGCAGTTCTGGGCGAAAGCGGCGTGGTTGCTGCTTCACAGGCCTGAACTTGGGGTCAATTGATAGCTTGTGCGTAGCGACCCGTGGATCGAGTCCAGGCATTTCCTTATATGACCATGCAAAGCAATCTCGGAACTCCATTAGGAATTCCCGGTAACTTTCTTTTTCCAAGGGAGTGAGGGCACTACTAACAAAGGTAGGGCGCGGCTCCTCCTCTGTGCCTAGGTTTACTTCGACAAGCTCATCAGTAGTGAGTTGTCCGCCATCTTCAAGTTGTTGAGGTGCGGGGGCAGCCTCATATACTTCACCTTGGAGAGTGGTCATGGATCTATGAACCTGAGACAAAAGAAAATTTTCATCCCCCATCCCTTGACGTGCATTTGCAGCAGCACAAAAAGAACGAGGTTGATGAGGAGTTTGATATAAGGAATTACCATCCTCACAGTCGGAGGTTGACTCCTCTCCCTCACTCGGATCATGTACAAATGCCATGTGGCATGTGACCCATTCTGGATTATCATTTTCTTCATCCTCACTTTCAGAAGACTCTGAGCAGATGTAACCTAGACCATATCTTGGTTGGACCTTCCTTTTCTTTTCCTTGATGATTTTTTTTGCTTGACCCCACCACACTACACATATGGCGCGGGTGGTGATGGCAACCTACGGAACCTTATAGAAGAGAGTAGGCAGCAACCCATAATGTTCTCCTGGGATCACCAAGACTTCCAATGGCATTTCTATGGAGATGTACATCAATGGGGGCTGCTTAGGTGCAGCACCCCGTAGTAATTCTATCTCAGCGACCCTTCTTCGTACCGTTCCTTGTGGATGTTCTGTGCTTCTAGTCATTGGACCAGCGTGTGTTTCCACTACGATAGGGTATGATGAGGTATATGTGGTGAGGAATTTAGAAGCTCCTCAATACGAGTGGAGTTCGAGAATAAGTAGCTTCATCACTCAGCAATATCGATGGTGATTTCATAGTAGGAGTAGCACATCCCTCCTTTGGGGGGCTGTGTAACTATGCTTGTGGGTGGAAGGAGAAAAATTTCTCCCATGCCCCCAACCCTTTTCTTCTTGACTTTGGATCCGCCTAAAATAGTGTCGACTTGATTGAGGCTCACTTTCTGGTGAAATAGTTGAGCCCGGAGTTATGAGAACGTCGCTGGTGGTGCTACACGACCTTGTTGTGTTTTAGACTCTCCGCTTGAGAAATAATATTTTGCATCGGCATGTTATGCCTATTAAAGGGCGTCCTCTCATTCTCTACATTGCTGCGGAGATGGCATTTGGTATACATGCCCCATGTTTGAGGCTACATGGGGTCACCTTATACACTCTTGGTGATATTCTTGATATTTTTTTATTTTCTCTTCGGGACATGGGTAGCCATTCTTGGCGTGGCCAAGACTTCCAACAAGGCGGAGGTTGTGGCTGCCTCACTCAATGTATTGGAGTTTGTGGAGACTTCCTTCAGGGAGCCAATGTACTTCAATCATGGTGAGGGGGATAATTAGGAGCCAAATGCATAGCCTCGCCATGTGAAGATGATTAAGGGCGTGGTATCTTGACCCACTCCCAACTCGTAGTGGAGGTTTAGCAGTATGTGGGTACTGTCTATCCACTTGAACACTCATTAATGGTAGTTGGAAGAGATGAGAGATCGTTCTCATCGATTTGGTAGCCTTGTTTTCATTGGCTGGATTATCAGCCGGTGAATATTAATATTTGTAACGTCATGCCATTGTCGCTTAGACATATAAACTTGAGATGGTATCGACACCGTATTAGTATAGGTGTTGACACTGTTAGAGAGCTAGCATACCCCCGGGCCCTGGCAATCAGGCAGAGGCAGTGACAGAGAGTCGAACGTGCCCCGGCGCTCTTTTATAATCACCATTATTTGGTTATATCAGCGGTCTTGGTCCATGGAGGATCCTCCATGGGAATACCACGGCTTCTTTGTTAGCCGCAACGTGTGTAAAAGATAGACCTCAGCATGCCGACGCTATCGACGTTGGTCGAATATCTCTTCACCTTGTACCAGACATGGGCGTGCTATTATGCAACATCAGTCGTTGTCGCCAGGAATCATGCATGCATGGCATGCGTAGTACGTTCGTAGAATCATCCACGTATTGGTATGGGTATAAGAAGACGCTGAGAGAGATACTGGAAACTGGCATCAGGTAAATGTACCCGACCCTGTTGTTAGACAGCGATCCGAGCTGGATAAAGCTTCGTGATGATATTCTCTCGGAGCTCTTTTTATTTGACGGTGGAAGAACTTGGCATGCTGGAGAAAACTAGTGGATCCATATACAGCCATACTATAAAATAAATATCATGAGCTTTACAATCAAGCTTCAAATGATTATAACCGCAAGGTATCCACCGAGTCATGCCATGGATTTTTTTAGCAGGTATTAACCCGTGGTGTTTGAACAGGGCATTGCTTTTTTTTTTCAACGTCACAATGCAGTGGCTCTCAACGAGCAATATAGAACCAATATTTTGACGACCTCTGAAGCGCAGCAAAGATGGGAGGAGAATCATGTCCCACCGGGCGTGCCAATTTTGTTTCGACAAAAAGTAGCGAAACTTTCCCCTAGGGTATGTAGGGGTTTTGCTAGATGCGTACATGAGAGTACAAATATGCGGGCGTGCCATCTTGCTTAATAAAACAAGAAATAAAATAAAATAGACAAATAAAGATAAAACACCATGTGAGGAACACTGCATTTTATTCATATCATTGCATTGTACAAATACATATTGCATGTTCCAATAGGATTATATATTTTTTGCCTTCTGCGTCGCGCTCATGGAGTATCTGACATAGGAGATTGCGTAGTTCATTGATTCCCGGTGGCTTTGCAAGCATCCGGTTAATTACATCTGTAGGGTCAAGCCCCACAGAATACCTCCGATTAAGCTGCGCTGATGGTCGTCGTCATGTTTGGATTGCTCATCCATATGCATGTGATATTTATGGAAAACATGTGTGCGGGTGGCTTTGTTTCGCCGAAACCCAGTCACGTGTATTATCACCATGTTGGTATGACCAACAGGATATGTCGATGAAGGGGATGACTTTCGCCTCGTCGGTGCCCAGTCATATAACGCCCTGACTTCATCGGACACGGACATGTGTATGTGTTGCTATCGCCTCGTCGGTGCCAAGCAACAGGGTGTCCGATCCCGTAGGTTTGGGACATGTCGATAATAATGGTGACCTAGCCTCGTCGGCACTTGGCCATGATTTCATCTAGCCTCGTCAGCTTAGACATGATGGTAATGATATGTAGCCATTGACTCATCGACACTTGGCCAAGTGTCGATGTTGAATAATATCATAGATGTATGTTGGATGATGCTCAAAAATATATCAATCTCTCTTCCTTGTAGGAGCAAAATCAATGTCATGTATATATGATCTCGCCTCCTTGTGATAGGCGATGTAGATGTAAATATGATCAATTATGCTTCCTCGTAAGGAGCAAGATCGATTTTGATAATTGGATTTCTTCGCACATGGACTTAGCCGCGTACGCTCCTCATAATTTGCACGGAGCCGCAGTTCACCACCCACATAGGATAGATCACGCGCTCATATATTTTTAGAAGATGGTTCCATCACATCGGGAAGCTTTTATCATTAGCCTCACATCGATGGTAGAACTTGTAACTATGATAGAGCCGCAGTCGACTACCCTCGTAGGGGTGTACCTCCATTGTAGGGGTAAACCACCATCGAAACAAAATCCCTACATATCCTTAGGGGAAAGTTTCACTACATCAATGCTTGAAGTTTGTAGATGGAAGTGGTGAACAACACCGGATAGCTGGCAACACTACCCCATACACGATTCAGGAGGCATACCATGCCGATGCAAAATATTATTTCTCAAGTGGAGAGCCCCAAATACAACAGGGTCGTGTAGCGCCACCGGCCGATGTTCTCATTACTCCGGGCTCAACTATGTCGCCTGACAGTGAGCCTCAATCAAGTCGACACTCTTCTAGGCGGAGCCAAAGTCAAGAGGACAGGGGTCGGAGGCATGGAAGAAGATTTCCTCCTCCCACCCACAAGCATAGTTACACAGCCCCCCAAAGGAGGGAATGTGCTACTCCTACTGTGAAATCACCATCAACATTGCTGAGTGCTGAAGCTACTTCTTCTCCAGCTCCACTCGTACTGAGGTCTGTACCTGAATCTACAATAACTCCTTGCTCTAATGATAAGGATGCTTTACTTACTATTACACCATCATTGGATAATACCTTAACTAATGAAAGTTCCACATGCTTAGGAGCTTCTAAAATCCTCACCACAGGTGGCTCACCAGCCCCTATCGTACTGGAGACGCACGCTGGTCCAACGACTAGAAGCACAGAACATCCACAAGGAACGGTACGAAGAAGGGTGGCTGAGATAGAGGAACTACAGGGTGCTGCACCTAAGCAGCCCCCATCGATGTACATCTCCATAGCAATGCCGTTGCAAGTCTTGGTGATCCCAAAAAAACATTATGGGTTTCCGCCTACTCTCTTCTATAAGGTCCCGCAGGTACAACCATGTGACCTTTTAATTAAACTTCCCATCTCTATATTTGATAATGATGTAGCAGTGACTACTATGAAGGTGGAACCAAGATTGGTTGCCCTCTTAAGAAAGTCGGGGATTGAACTCCAAAGAAATTGCAGGTTGCCATCACCACCCGCCATATGCGAAGTGTGGTGGGGTCAAGCAGAAAAGATCATCAAGAAAAATAAAAAGAAGGTCCAGCCAAGATATGGTCTGGGTTACATCCGCTCAGAGTCTTCTGAAAGTGAGGATGAAGGAAATGATAATCCACAAAGGGTCACATGCCACATGGCATTTGTACATGATCCGAGTGAGGGAGAGGAGTCAACCTCCGACTGCGAGGATGGTAATTCCTTATATCAAACTCCTCATCAACCTCGTTCTTTTTGTGCTGCTGCAAATGCACGTCAAGTGATGAGGGATGAAAATTTTCTTTTGTCTCAGGTTCATAGATCCATGACCACTCTCCAAGGTGAAGTATATGAGGCTGCCCCCGCACCTCAACAACTTGAAGATGGCGGACAACTCACTACTGATGAGCTTGTCGAAGTAAACCTAGGCACAGAGGAGGAGCCGCGCCCTACCTTTGTTAGTAGTGCCCTCACTCCCTTGGAGAAAGAAAGTTACCGGGAATTCCTAATGGAGTTCTGAGATTGCTTTGCATGGTCATATAAGGAAATGCCTGGACTCGATCCACGGGTCGCTACGCACAAGCTATCAATTGACCCCAAGTTCAGGCCTGTGAAGCAACAACCACATCGCTTTCGCCCAGAACTGGATAGCATTATCGCTGAGGTGGACAAACTCATTGCCGCCGACTTCATTAAAGAGGTACAATATGCTCGCTGGCTAGCAAATATTGTACCTGTTGAAAAAAAGAATGGGCAGATACGGGTATGTGTCGACTTTCGCGACCTAAACCGAAATTACCCAAGATGAGCAAATCCGACTTCGATACCAAGAGTTGGATTCCTTGGAAGAAGATCGCCTTAATGCGCTTCAAAATCTTGAACTCTATCGCCAAAATATGGTTCGAGCATATGACAAACTAGTAAAACCTCGAGTCTTTCGTAAGGGAGATTTGGTTCTAGTACTTCGGCGCCCCATTGTGGTTAAGGGTAAAGTCAAAGGAAAACTCGAACCCAAATGGGAAGGGCCTTTTGTCATTGAACAAGTATATGATGGTGGTGCCTATCAATTGATTGACCAAGAAGGGGATCGCCCTATGCCACCCATCAATGGGAGGTACCTGAAGAAGTACTTTGCGTGATCTGCTGCACGCAAGTCGCTTTTTTTTTCTCCTTTCTTTTTTGTTTATCTTTCTTTGGATTTTCTTTTTAATATGGACATCAACGTCCTACAATAAACGGCTTTCCCTAAAACACACCATGCTAGTGATTGAAGTCTTGGTCACCCTTGGGCTAGTCTGAAGGTGGCACATATGACATGCATTAAAGTGGAGCGGCACCTATACCCACTACACACGACACATGCCGAAGTGTATGCTTTCAGCAGGAGTGGTGAAATTTACTTGGGCTACTTCTGTGCACTGAGGCCCCATACTCTTCATGTTTCTTGCCATGTTTCAGGCTCCCAGAGGCACGACGCCCTGGGGTAACCCATAGGAAAAAAAGCAAGCACCCGGGGTGTTTCTTCCACCACAGCCAAAATGCCCTTGAGGGTCTATGTAGTCCACAGAGGTGCACGTCTGCTCTTCAAATTCTGAAGATGAGTCCCCTAGCAACTGCCGAAGAATGTCTTTCAAGGAGTCCAATCAAATCCTCTCAAACAAACGAGGATGCTCCATCAAAAGTTCACAAAGTCCAAGCAACCCTCCAATCAGGAAAAAAAAACAAAAGAAAAAAAGAGAAGGAAAATAAGCCAATCAAAGAAGCAAGTCTCCATCAAGCAAGTCAAGATCCATAGGGGACTCATTGGGAAGAAGGAGGGGAGTAGCCGTGTACCACCCCTCAACGAGGCCATGAAAAATAGCCAAGCCATTTATCCCATAACCATTTACACAAGTCATCCTCTCCTACGTCTCTGTGCTCTTGAGACATGTGCAAGGGGCATGATGAAGTTGTGGGGCTACTCAGTCGCATGAAGTCTAGGGTAAGAATTCCCATCCTTCTGAAAGCATCATGGAAGCATGCGGTCTTTCACATACACTCGCGGAAACTAAATTATCAAGTTGCAACTGTCATGGTCCTTCGACGATTCCTGATGATTATCCCTTGGGTTACCATTTCTAAGGTCACGTTCATAGCCGGTGTTACAAGGGAAAGCCAATACCCCAAAATAAAATAAAATAAAAGCTTTGTTTTTTTTCTTTCTTTTTTTCTTCGTGCTTGGTTAATTTTGTGCCACCATGCGGCTTGTTTCCTCATTCGCTCTTGGAGAGAAATATATATTTCCTCAATCTTTGTGCAGCCCTATATGCTACTACTACATGCGCGTGACACTGCTCATCATGCATAACATCACCGATATTTTTCTAGCGATTGGCATTCTACATCATCTAATGCATCGCTATTGAGGGCACCACCCATATTATGGCCATACGGGTGACACTGGGGGCATCAACCCCTTGGTAGTCATACCACCAACACTGGGGGCATCATCGCCTCCTAGTTCATCTACATCGTCGATGACATTCCGACGTTTCAAATATGGGAGCAGCAAGGCACGCCAGTGCGGTCGGTGTCAACCTGTGAAACCCAACAAGTGATGGCTGGCACCGTAGTTGCTTCACGGTCGCATCGAACTTGATAAAATTGTTATTGCGGTTCAAGGCTTAGAATCGCGCATGGGTATAATCCATTGGCTGGCACCATCAACTGGTCGCAGTGGGGCCCAATATCCATTGGCTGGCATCACCAAGTTGGTCGCAATGGAGTTTTCAATATCCATTGGCTGGCACCACCAAGTTGGTCGCAATGAAGTTTTCAATATCCATTGGCTGGCACCACCAAGTTGATCGCAATGGAGGTTCAAATATTCACTGGCTGGCACCACCACCTTGGTCGCAGTGGAAAAAATGGGACATATTCCTATTTTTAAGAACAAGAGATGTGAATTGGTTAGTACTTTCCATCTTGCCTATCCTAGCAAAAATTATAGCGGTGCGCAGCATTGCTATATTTAAAATTGTAGCTTCGTGTGGTACGTCCTATTAGTAACATGAGCACTCTCACAAGGCATTGTAGCCTTTGAGCATGCACAATGACATTTCATTACCTATCCATTGTCTAGCACCACTAAAGTTGTCTGGCTCCACAAAACTGGTCGCAATGGAGTTCGGATTTCTAATACCCATTGGCTGGCACCAAAACTGTCTGCAATGAAACAAGTCGGGGATACAAGCCTGGTATCTTGACCCGCCCCCGGCTCGAAGTGGGGGTCCAGCAGTACGTGGGTACTGGTCTTGGGTATGATGCCTGGACCTATCTCCAACTTGCGATGATGGTCCATGGCCTTGCAACTGTTGCTGTATATCTCTCATTTGAGATTGCAGTTGTTGGAATTGTCGTTGAAGCTCATCAGAGCGAGGTGCTGGCACCTCATTAGACAACATTGCGAATTTATTTTCATTTGTTTTACCATTGGCAGTGATATGACATGCAGACACCATCACCGAAGGCTCAAAGTGACTCTTTCGATCACCAATGGACGGGCGACATCCCGGAAAATTCACTGGACGCATCACTATGCGTGTCCAGAATTCATTCATTATTGCTTGGCGCACAGACTCTTTCAACTCATGAGGCTGAGTGATCAGAGGATTTGGGAAGACCGTATAAGGTTCCACTACAGGATCAGGATATTCTGATCCTTCCTCCTGTAATGGCATGTCAGCTTGGATAACATCATGGCCCAGTTGAGCTCTCATCTTCTTAATTTGACTACGCTTCCTCTTATAGTTACGCAGTGCATTAGCATTTTTTCTAGATCGAGCGTTGCGCACCGACCAAGACAGAACATAAGCAGCTTTATCAAGCTCATTCAGGAGGTCAACTTTCTGATGTTTGAGAGCCTGAACACGCTCTTTTGGCGTGGAAGTAACCTGGAGCTGCTCCAAGCCACCTAGCATTTTGCGGGCTTTAAGCATCAGGTCGTTTCTTTCTTCCCTAGCTTTAACCGCTTTGGCTATGTGCGTCCTTTTGTATTCAGCATCACAGGGACGTGTTGGCTCTTGTAGTCGGTGTACGTAGAGCTCATCCTCCTTCTCCACAACAGCCAATGGAGCCATGCGCCCGAACTGCATCACGAATGAAGTTGGAGAGTGTTTCCTGGCCTCCTCCATAGTGATATCTGGGAAGGACTCACCTACACAAGGGAATCCTTCAATTAGTACATTGCCATGTAACAGAACTTGTGTAATTTTAATAACAAGCATCTAGCTACACGAGCATAATGTGCACCACGGTTGGTGATCTTTTTTTCTTTTACATGACCAAGCCCGTGAGCATGGCATTTTGCATCCATGAGAAAAATGTCCAACGTGTGATGCTTATTTCTATCATGCACTAGCCAAACGTGCTTCAGGCGGGACATGCATTTTTATGCATAGTCTCAACAACCTTTTATGAGCAATACATCCATGAATTTTTCCTTGACGACCTTCGAAGCGCAGCAAAGATGGGAGGAGAATCAGGTCCCACCGGGCGTGCCAATTTTGTTTCGACAAAAAGTAGCGAAACTTTCCCCTAAGGATATGTAGGGATTTTGCTAGACGCGTACATGAGAGTACAAATATGCCGGCGTGCCATCTTGCTTAATAAAACAAGAAATAAAATAAAATAGACAAATAAAGATAAAACACCATATGAGGAACACTGCACTTTATTCATATCATTGCATTGTACAAATACATATTGCATGTTCCAATAGGACTATATCCTTTTTGCCTTCTGCGTCGCGCTCATGGAGTATCTGACATAGGAGATTGCGTAGTTCATTGATTCCCGGTGCCTTTGCAAGCATCCGGTTAATTACATCCGCAGGGTCAAGCCCCACAGAATACCTCCGATTAAGCTGCGCTGATGGTCGTCGTCATGATTGGATTGCTCATCCATGTGCATTGTGATATTTATGGAAAACATGTGTGCGGGTGGCTTTGTTTCGCCGAAACCCAGTCACGTGTATTATCGCCATGTTGGTATGACCAACAGGATATGTCGATGAAGGGGATGACTTTCGCCTCGTCGGTGCCCAGTCATGTAACGCCCTGAATTCATCGGACGCGGACATGTGTATGTGTTGCTATCGCCTCGTCGGTGCCAAGCAACAGGGTGTCCTATCCCGTAGGTTTGGGACATGTCGATAATAATGGTGACCTAGCCTCGTCGGCACTTGGCCATGGTTTTGCATAGGTGTGGTAACTTTGTACAGAAAAACTAGTCAGAACAAACCTAAAAATGCCTGGCCTCTGGTCATATTGAACATGCATGTTGGATGACGCTATGTTCCTTTTCCAGGTCCGTGTAGGAGCAAGATCGATGGTGGATATATTGTATGGAAGCCTCCTTGTAAGGGGCGACGTAGATGAATGATTGAGCATGCCTCCCTGCAAGGAGCAAGGTCAATTTGATGTTTCGACTCCTTCGTATTTGGCGTTTGGCCGCATACTTCCGTCATAAATTATACAAAGCTGCAGTCGACCACCCTTGTTGAGGTAATCCATAATCATAGGGATAAACCAATATCATGGGGATAGTCATCATGCGCTCATATATTCGATAGTCGATCCCATCACATCGGGAAGCCATGATTTATAGCCTCGCTTCGATGGCGGAATCTATAATTTATTTGATCTTGATCTTGCCTCTTCAATCAATGGCGGATGCATATAGGTCGTAGAATAAACACTTTGAGGAAGAAATATCAAGACGCCAAAATTCATTGCTTACCATCAAAGACGCGCTTTCCTCCTGGCCCCATAGTCGTAGCCATAGACGACGCTGCGTCGCAGTAATCGAATTTTGGTGGGTGAAAGGGTGGCGTTCGTCGTTGCAAAATTCTGATGCAAGATCGACGAACTAGATGGATGAATATGGTGTGGTCCGTCACTGCAAAATTCTGATGCAAACGACGAACTTGCGTGGCGCGAGGGTATGGCGAGATCGTGCCTTTTTCCTCCGCGTCCGCGTGGTGTGCTTGTCCTCTCCCAGCGAGGATAGAATAGCTGCCTTTATATAGGTGCTGGCCATCGAGGCTTGCAGATCAAGTTGATCTGATCAAACGTATGGCCGTTTAAATTCTGTTATATCTCGACCAGGCCGCACACGTTGTCGTTCCAAGAAATCTTGAATGTGTACTTATCCCTTCTGGCCACCCGTGTACAGCACGGCAGGTATCCTGAATTTGTATTGACCTGTTCCGGCCACACGAATACAACATGGCGGTGTACAGTATATATACCATACAAAACTCTCGCTCGAGTCATGCATGCACCTTAAATTGATCGATTATCTGACCGTAGAGCCACATGCTGGCCGTATATGTGCTACACCCATCTCTGACTTGTATATAGAGCAGTGCAATCTTGCGTGTTCCATGTATAGAAATTGTAACCTCATATTTGCAATGGGCTACTCACGAGAGGCAAACAACAGCTAGCTAATTACAGGATTTTCTCATCATTTTCGTTCTCACGTATGGCCATTGGTTGCCAAGATAATTAGCAAACACTACTAATTGAAATTTCATAGCTGCTTTACCTCCCTAGTGTCAAATACCAAAGCAAAGACATTGTTGATATTAAATATTCACAAGGCCTACAGATCATGTGGCCCTGCATGTACCATAGAATTTTTCATGCATCATGGGAATTGACACGTAAATGTATTATTGGATCCATATTTTGTATTACGAATTTTTGGTATAAAAATCCGTCTAACAAATACATGGCATTTGTTAGACGGATTTTTGTACCAAAAAATTCGTAATACAAAATATGGATCCAATAATACATTTACGTGTCAGTTCCCATGATACATGAAAAATTGCTATGGTACATGCAGCGCCACATGATCTGTTGGCCTTGTGAATATTTAATATCAACAATGTCTTTGATTTGGTATTTGACACTAGAGAGGCAAAGTAGCTATGAAATGTCAATTAGTAGTGTTTGCTAATTACCTTGGCAACCAATGGCCATACGTGAGAATGAAAGTGATGAGAAAATCCTGCAATTAGCTAGCTGTTGTTTGCCTCTCGTGAGTAGCCCATTGCAAATATGAGGTTACAATTTCTATACATCGAACACGCAAAATTACACTGCTCTATACACAAGTCAGAGATGGGTGTAGCATATATATGGCCAGCATGTCGCTCTACAGTCAGATCGAATGGAGCTAATAGATCAATTTAAGGTGCATGCATGACTTGAGTCAGAGTTTTGTATAGTATATATACTGTACATATACCGCTATGTTGTATACGTGTGGCCGGAAGAGATCAATACAAATTCAGGATATCCCGCCGTGCTGTACACGGGTGGCCTTTAGGGATAAGTACACATTCAAGATTTCTTGGAACGACGATAAGTGCGGCCGGCCTGATGCAGATATAACAGAATTTAAACGGCCACACGTTTCACCAGATCAACTTGATCTGCAAGCCTCGATGGCCAGCGCCTATACAAAGGCAGCTATCCTCCCACGCAAGGAGGGACAGAGACAGCACACGCACGCGGACGCGGGAGGAAAAAGGCACGATCTCGCCACACCCTCGCGCCGCAGAAGTTCGTCGTTCGCATCAGAATTTTGCAACGGCGAACAACACCATATTCATCCATCTAGTTTGTCGTTCTTGCATCAGAATTTTGCAACGACGAACGCCATACTTTCACCCACCAAATTTCGAGACGATTGTTGCGACGGAGCGGCGTCTATGGCAACTACTATGGGGCCAGGAGGGAAGCGCGTCTTTGACAGTGAGCAATAAATTTTGGCATCTTGATACTTCTTTCTCAAAGTATTTATGCTACGACGGATATGCATCTGTCATTGTTTCAAGAGGCAAAACCAAGATCAAAGTTATATATTCCGCCATCGAAGTGAGGCTATAAATCATGGCTTCCCGATGTGATGGGATCGGTTATCAAATACATGAGGGCGGGATGTCTATACCTCGATGGTGGTTTACCCCTACAATGGAGGTACACCCCTACGAGGGTAGTCGACTGCGGCTCTATCATAGTTACAAGTTCTACCATCGATGTGAGGCTAATGATAAAAGCTTCCCGATGTGATGGAACCATCTTCCAAAAATATATGAGCGCGTGATCTATCCTATGTGGGTGGTGAACTGCGGCTCCGTGCAAATTATGAGGAGCGTACGCGGCTAAGTCCATGTGCGAAGAAGTCCAATTATCAAAATCGATCTTGCTCCTTACGAGGAAGCATAATTGATCATATTTACATCTACATCGCCTATCACAAGGAGGCGAGATCATATATACATGACATTGATTTTGCTCCTACAAGGAAGAGAGATTGATATATTTTTGAGCATCATCCAACATACATCTATGATATTATTCAACATCGACACCTTGGCCAAGTGTCGATGAGTCAATGGCTACATATCATTACCATCATGTCTAAGCTGACGAGGCTAGATGAAATCATGGCCAAGTGCCGACGAGGCTAGGTCACCATTATTATCGACATGTCCCAAACCTACGGGATCGGACACCCTGTTGCTTGGCACCGACGAGGCGATAGCAACACATACATATGTCCGTGTCCGATGAAGTTAGGGCGTTATATGACTGGGCACCGACGAGGCGAAAGTCATCCCCTTCATCGACATATCCTGTTGGTCATACCAACATGGTGATAATACACGTGACTGGGTTTCGGCGAAACAAAGCCACCCACACACATGTTTTCTATAAATATCATAATGCATAAGCAATCCAATCATGACGACGACCATCAGCGCAACTTAATCGGAGGTATTCTGCGGGGCTTGACCCTGCGGATGTAACAAAGGTACCGGGAATCAATGAACTACGCAATCTCCTATGTCAGATACTCCATGAGCGCGACGCGAAGGCAAAAAGGATATAATCCTATTGGAACATGCAATATGTATTTGTACAATGCAATGATATGAATAAAATGCAGTGTTCCTGATGGTGTTTTATCTTTATTTGTCTATTTTATTTTATTTCTTGTTTTATTAAGCAAGATGGCACGCCCGTATATTTGTACTCCAATGTACGCATCTAGCAAAACCCCTACATACCCTAGGGGAAAGTTTCGCTACTTTTTTGTCGAAACACTCGGAACGCCCGGTGGGACATGATTCTCCTCCCATCTTTGCTGCGCTTCAGAGGTCGTCAAAATATTGGTTCTATATTGCTCGTTGAGAGCCACTGCATTGTGACGTTGAAAAAAAAAAGCAATGCCCTGTTCAAACACCACGGGTTAATACCTGCTAAAAAAATCCATGGCATGACTCGGTGGATACCTTGCGGTTATAATCATTTGAAGCTTGATTGTAAAGCTCATGATATTTATTTTATAGTATGGCTGTATATGGATCCACTAGTTTTCTCCAGCATGCCAAGTTCTTCCACCGTCAAATAAAAAGAGCTCCGAGAGAATATCATCACGAAGCTTTATCCAGCTCGGATCGCTGTCTAACAACAGGGTCGGGTACATTTACCTGATGCCAGTTTCCAGTATCTCTCTCAGCGTCTTCTTATACCCATACCAATACGTGGATGATTCTACGAACGTACTACGCATGCCATGCATGCATGATTCCTGGCGACAACGACTGATGTTGCATAATAGCACGCCCATGTCTGGTACAAGGTGAAGAGATATTCGACCAACGTCGATAGCGTCGGCATGTTGAGGTCTATCTTTTACACACGTTGCGGCTAACAAAGAAGCCGTGGTATTCCCATGGAGGATCCTCCATGGACCAAGCCCGCTGATATAACCAAATAATGGTGATTATAAAAGAGCGCCGGGGCACGTTCGACTCTCTGTCACTGCCTCTGCCTGATTGCCAGGGCCCGGGGGTATGCTAGCTCTCTAACAGTGTCAACACCTATACTAATACGGTGTCGATACCATCTCAAGTCTATATGTCTAAGCGACAATGGCATGACGTTACAAATATTAATATTCACCGGCTGATAATCCAGCCAATGAAAACAAGGCTACCAAATCGATGAGAACGATCTCTCATCTCTTCCAACTACCATTAATGAGTGTTCAAGTGGATAGACAGTACCCACATACTGCTAAACCTCCACTACGAGTTGGGAGTGGGTCAAGATACCACGCCCTTAATCATCTTCACATGGCGAGGCTATGCATTTGGCTCCTAATTATCCCCCTCACCATGATTGAAGTACATTGTCTCCCTGAAGGAAGTCTCCACAAACTCCAATACATTGAGTGAGGCAGCCACAACCTCCGCCTTGTTGGAAGTCTTGGCCACGCCAAGAATGGCAACCCATGTCCCGAAGAGAAAATAAAAAAATATCAAGAATATCACCAAGAGTGTATAAGGTGACCCCATGTAGCCTCAAACATGGGGCATGTATACCAAATGCCATCTCCGCAGCCTATTTAGCTACAACTCAAGGCCTAATGTCCCAAGATCCTTCTATGCAGAGGCCCGAAAGGGTCTTCTTCTAACATATTCTTTCCCACCAAGAGGTGCGTATCCACCTACGCTAAATTTTCATAAGAACTGACATACTCCAAATAAAATGCCAAGCTAAAAACTTGAGGAAATTGTACTCAGCGAGGTGCATGTCCAAGTCAGATCATATGGGCATGTTCACCCATTTTAAGATAAAATTACGTTGAAGCTCTCCCCAAGATTGTTGGAGAATGAGAGGCACAACTACCTTGTGATCGCCTTGCCCAATGGTCGCGGAAACAACACGAAACACCGCCTAATGTAATGAGGCATCGTTATAGTGAGAATCACCCTCATCATGCTGAGCTCGCCACACAGAAGGAGAAGAATGGAATAGTCTAATAGTGACTCCCACTCGGGATACTATGAAAGTTGATAGAAAACTTTGAACCTCTATGGAGGTGCCTGAGCTAAAAAAAAACTTTATCATTTGGTCTCCATCAAGAGGATCTTTGAAAACTCAACGGAAGGCCTTATACCTTGCGACCTCACATATGAATTTTTTGGGGCTAATAATGTGGCATGACCCCATTCATTCCCTGATGCTGCCAAGATTTGTGACTGAGTCACAAGGAGGGCTACCACTTCCTTCCTTTGCGCACTTCATGCCTCGTGCATGGGGGGCAATCTCCTAATGCTACAAAATGTGTTCATCCAAGGATGTTTTCTCTTCACCTTCTCCTAATATGTATTCATGTATCATGGTTATCCGATATAATAAATAAATAGTACTCTTCTTGGAATGAGAGTGCTATCACACCAAGGTTTGACCATGGATACTTCATACTCAACACTATTGGGTAAACCATGTATACACAAGTACTAAGTGGTACCGTCAACACGGTATCAATGATTGAAGTTTGTAGATGGAAGTGGTGAGCAACACCGGATAGCTGGCAATACTGCCCCATACACTATTCAGGAGGCATACCATGCCGATGCAAAATATTATTTCTCAAGTGGAGAGCCTCAAACACAACAGGGTCGTGTAGCACCGCCGACCGACGTTCTCATCACTCCGGGCTCAACTATGTCACCTCACAATGAGCCTCAATCAAGTCGACACTCTTATAAGCGGAGCCAAAGTCAAGATAACAGGGGTCGGGGGCATGGAAGAAGATTTCCTCCTCCCACCCACAAGCATAGTTACACAACCCCCCAAAGGAGGGAATGTGCTACTCCTGCTATGAAATAACCATCGATATTGATGAGTGCTAAAGCTACTTCTTCTCAAGCTCCACTCGTACTAAGGATCTTCTAAAAGCCTCACCACAGGTGGTTCACCAGCCCCTATCGTAATGGAGACGCACGCTGGTCCAACGACTAGAAGCACAGAACATCCACAAGGAACGGTACGAAGAAGGGTGGCTGAGATAGAGGAACTACAGGGTGCTGCACCTAAGCAGCCCCCATCAATGTACATCTCCATAGAAATGCCGTTGCAAGTCTTGGTGATCCCAGAAAAACATTATGGGTTTCCGCCTACCCTCTTCTATAAGGTCCCGCAGGTACAACCATGTGACCTTTTAATTAAACTTCCCATCTCTATGTTTGATAATGATGTAGCAGTGACTACTATGAAGGTGGAACCAAGATTGGTTTCCCTCTTAAGAAAGTCGGGGATTGAACTCCAAAGAAATTGCAGGTTGCCATCACCACCCGCCATATGCGAAGTGTGGTGGGGTCAAGCAGAAAAGATCATCAAGAAAAATAAAAAGAAGGTCCAGCCAAGATATGGTGTGGGTTACATCCGCTCAGAGTCTTCTGAAAGTGAGGATGAATGGAATGATAGTCCACAAAGGGTCACATGCCACATGGCATTTGTACATGATCCAAGTGAGAGAGATGAGTCAACCTCCAACTGCGAGGATGGTTCATAGATCCATGACCACCCTCCAAGGTGAAGTATATGAGGCTGCCCCCGCACCTCAACAACTTGAAGATGGCGGACAACTCACTACTGATGAGCTTGTCGAAGTCAACCTAGGCACAGAGGAGGAGCCACACCCTAACTTTGTTAGTAGTGCCCTCACTCCCTTGGAAAAAGAAAGTTATCGAGAATTCTTAATGGAGTTCCGAGATTGCTTTGCATGGTCATATAAGGAAATGCCTAGACTCGATCCACGGGTCGCTACACACAAGTTATCAATTGATCCCAAGTTCAGGCCTGTGAAGCAGCAACCACGCCGCTTTCGCCCAGAACTGCAAGATAGCATTATCACCGAGGTGGACAAACTCATTGCCGCCGGCTTCATTAAAGAGGTTATGGTGGTTTATCCTTCATGGACGGGTCATCAGGTTATAACCAAATCAAGATGGATGAAAATGACGCAATAGACACCGCACTCGAACGCTGAAAGGGAACTTTCTATACTGTAATGCCCTTTGGGTTGAAGAACGCCGGTGCAACATATCAAAGAGCTATGACCACTGTCCTTGATGACCTCATTCATAATTCAGTTGAGTGTTATGTTGATGACATGGTAGTGAAAACTAAGGACCGCACGAATCATCAAGAAGATTTGCGTGTTGTGTTCAATCGTTTACGGAAGCATCAATTAAAGATGAATCCTCTCAAATGTGCCTTTGGCGTACGGTCTGGTTTATTTCTTGGTTTCATTGTCCATCATCGTGGCATTGAGATCTCTCCAAAGAACATAAAGGCTATTCAAGATATGTCGCCTCCCACGAACCTAAAAGAGTTAAAATCCTTGCAAGGACACTTAGCATATATACGACGCTTCATTTCTAACCTCTCGGGGCGTACACAACCTTTTACAAGGTTGATGAGGAAAGGTGTGATGTTCGAATGGGACGAGCAATGCCAAAATTCTTTTGACAGCATTAAAAAATATCTCCTAAATCCCCCAGTTCTAGCCACGCCTATTAAAGGGCGTCCTCTCATTCTCTACATTTATGGGAAGCCTCCTCTGTGGGTGCACTCCTTGCACAACATAATGATGAAGGAAAGGAGGCGGCATGCTATTACTTAAGCCGAACAATGGTTGGCGCCGAGCAAAACTACTCACCCATAGAGAAGTTGTGTTTAGCCCTCATATTTGCATTAAAAAAAGATGCGCCACTATGTGTTGGAACATCAAATCGAACTCATTGCAAGAGCCGACCCAGTAAAATATGTATTAAATAAACCTGCTCTAATGGATCGTCTTGGAAAATGAGAAATGTCCTTGATGGAATTTGATATTAGTTATGTTCCACAAAAAGAAATTAAGGGGCAAGCCTTGGCCGACTTTCTCGCAGCACACCCCGTGCCAGATGACTTCCCGCTTGTGGTAGAACTGCCCGATGAGGAAGTATTTTCCGTCGAGGTCGAGCCCCCGTGGGAGCTATATTTTGATGGGGCCTCTCGCATAGAGACGGACCCAGATGGCGCATCGACAAGGAGATCTGGGGCAGGAATAGTATTCAAGACTCTGCAAGGAGGAACTATATACCACTCTTTCTCCCTCCTGAAGGAGGAATGTTCGAACAACGAAGCAGAGTACAAGGCTCTCTTATTTGGCCTCCTACTAGCACTCTCTATGGATATACGAGACCTCCGAGCTTATGGGGACTCACAACTCATTGTTCGACAAGTTAATGACATATATGAGGTACAAAAGCTCGAGCTAGTGCCATATTAAAAAGTGTCTTAAAGCCTTATGAGAAAATTCGAGCATATTGAAATTTCGAATGTGCCGTGAAGTAAAAGTGCTTCGGCAGATTCCTTGGCCAAACTCGCAGCAGCGTTAGTGCTTCCCAAAGGGGAGCCCGCTCATATAGGAATTGAAGAAAGATGGCTCCTACCGGCCATCATGGAACTAATACCCGATGAGTGTGAGGTGTATCATGTTGTCACCACAGTCATACAGGAGGATAATTGGCGCAAACCCTTCCTCGATTATTTTTGTCATGGGACTCTCCCCGATGATCCCGTAGAGAGGCGTAGGTTGCAAAGGCACCTCCCTTCAAATATTTAAATGGCAAGGACCTTGTATCGACGCTCTTTCGGTTAAGAGCTCCTGTTGCGATGCGTGTCTAGAAATGAAGCTAATAAAATACTATAAGAGGTCCATCATGGCGTTTGTGGAGGCCACCAAGGTGGACCCAAAATGTACCATAGCATATGGATTGGTGGCTATTATTGGCCCGGAATCATGAGAGACTGCCTAAAGGTAGCAAGGTCGTGTCACAATTGTCAGATTCATGGTGTTCTCAAACACCAACCTCCTGTTCCCTTACATCCCAGTGTGCCCTCATGGCCATTCGACGGGTGGGGTATAGATGTTGTTGGCCCCTTTGACCCTCCATCTTCTGGAGGTCATGTCTTTATCCTAGCAGCGACTGATTATTTCTCTAGATGGGCGGAGGCTGTGCCCCTAAGAGAAGTAAAAAAGTGACAATGTGATCAATTTCCTGGAGCGTAATATCATATATCGCTTTGGAGTCCCTCGTCGAATCACCTCTGATAATGCCAAGGCCTTCAAATCACATACAAGTATAAAATTCAGTGGAATTACTCCACTGGATACTATCCTCAAGTCAATGGGTTGATTGAAGCTTTCAATAAGACCCTTGGACAAATATTGAAGAAGACGGTCCACAAGCATCATCGTGATTGGCACAATCGCCGTGTCACTGTCCGAACGCCAACCCAAGCAATACCATACTCATTGGTGTTCGGGACTGAGGCGGTTCTTCCGCTTGAAGTAGAACTACCATCTCTAAGAGTGGCTATTCATGATGAAATTACCCAAGATAAGCAAATCCGACTGCGATACCAAGAGTTGGATTCCTTGGAAGAAGATCGCCTTAATGCGCTTCAAAATCTTGAGCTCTATCGCCAAAATATGGTTCGAGCATATGACAACTAGTAAAACCTTGAGTCTTTCGTAAGGGAGATTTGGTTCTAGTACTTCAGCGCCCCATCGTGGTTAAGGGTAAAGTCAAAGGAAAACTCGAACCCAAATGAGAAGGGCCTTTTGTCATTGAACAAATATATGATGGTGGTGCCTATCAATTGATTGACCAAGAAGGGGATCTCCCTATGCCACCCATCAATGGGAGGTACCTGAAGAAGTACTTTGTGTGATCTACTTCATGCAAGTCGCCTTTTTTTTCTCTTTTCTTTTTTCGTTTATCTTTCTTTGGATTTTCTTTTTAACATGGACATCAACGTCCTATAATAAACGGCTTTTCCTAAAACACACCATGCTAGTGATTGAAGTCTTGGTCACCCTTGGGCTAGTCTGAAGGGGGCACATATGGCATGCATTAAAAAGTGGAGCGGCACCTATACCCACTACACACATACCCACTACACACAACACATGCCAAAGTATATGCTTTCAGCAGGAGTGGTGAAAATTACTTGGGCTACTTCTGTGCACTGAGGTCCCATACTCTTCATGTTTCTTGCCATGTTTCAGGCTCCCAGAGGCACGACGCCCTGGGGTAACCCATAGGAAAAAGATCAAGAAAGGCATACCTGGCCAACACAAGTTGAGTCCAGTGTGAGCGTCTTGACGCCCTCGAGGTGTTTCTTCCACCACAGCCAAAATGCCTTGAGGGTCTATGTAGTCCACAAAGGTGCATGTCTGCTCTTCAAATTCTGAAGATGAGTCCCCTAGCAACTGCCAAAGAAGGTCCTTCAAGAAGTCCAATCAAATCCTCTCAATCAAATGAGGAAATTCCAACAAAAGTTCATGAAGTCCAAGCAATCCTCCAATAAAAAAAATAAATAAAAGAGAAGGAAAATAAGCCAATCAAAGAAGCAAGTCTCCATCAAGCAAGTCTCCATCAAGCAAGTCATGATCCGTAGGGGACTCATTGGAAAGAAGGAGGGGAATAGTCGTGCACCACCCCTCAATGAGGCCATAAAAAATAGCCAAGCCATTTATCCCATAACCATTTACACAAGTCATCCTCTCCTACATCTCTGTGTTCTTGAGACATGTGCAAGGGGCATGATGAAGTTGTGGGGCTACTCAGTCGCATGAAGTCTAGGGTAAGAATTCCCATCCTTCTGAAAGCATCATGGAAGCATGCGGTCTTTCACATACACTCACGGAAACTAAATTATCAAGTTGCAACTGTCATGGTCCTTCGACGGTTCCTGATGATTATCCCTTGGGTTACCATTTCTAAGGTCACGTTCATAGCCGGTGTTACAAGGGAAAGCCAATATCCCAAAATAAAATAAAATAAAAACTTTGTTTTTTCTCTTTCTTTTTTCTTCCTGCTTGGTTAATTTTGTGCCGCCATGCGGCTTGTTTCCTCGTTCGCTCTTGGAGAGAAATATATATTTCCTCAATCTTTGTGCAGCCCTATATGCTACTACTACATGCGCGTGACACTGTTCATCATGCATAACGTCACCGATATTTTTCTAGCGATTGGCATTCTACATCATCTAATGCATCGCTATTGAAGGCACCATCCATAGTATTGCCATATCGGCGACACTGGGGGCATCAAGCCTTTGGTAGTCATATCATCAACACTGGGGGCATCATAGCCTCCTAGTTTATCTACATCGTCGATGACATTCCGATGTTTCAAATATGGGAGCAGCAAGGCACGCCAGTGCGGCCAGTGTTAACCTGTGAAACCCAGCAAGTATACGATGGCTGGCACCGTAGCTGCTTCACGGTCGCATCGAACTTGATAAAATTGTTATTGCGGTTCAAGGCTTAGAATCGCGCATGGGTATAATCCATTGGCTGGCACCATCAACTGGTCGCAGTGGAGCCCAATATTCATTGGCTGGCACCACCAAGTTGGTCGCAATAGAGTGTTCAATATCCATTGGCTGGCACCACCAAGTTGGTCGAATGGAGTTTCAAATATTCACTGGCTGGCACCACTACCTTGGTCGCAGTGGAAAATAAATGGGGACATATTCCCGTTTTCAAGAATAAGAGATGTGAATTGGTTAGTACTTTCCATCTCGCCTATCCTAGCAAAAATTATGGCGGTGCGCCTCTTCTGGCATTGCTATATTTCAAATTGTAGCTTGTGTGGTATGTCCTATTAGTAACATGAGCACTCTCACAAGGCATTGTAGCCTTTGAGCATGCACAATGACATTTCATTACCTATCCATTGTCTAGCACCACTAAAGTTCTCTAGCACCACAAAACTGGTCGCAATGGAGTTCGGATTTCTAATACCATTGGCTGGCACCAAAACTGGCCGCAATGAAACAAGTCAGGGATACATCTTTGTTGAATGGAAAATGGCATGAACTATTCGCTATAATTTTCTTACGATATCTTTACTAAGGATTTGCTCATGATACAAACATTTTCACTAACAACTTGTCTAGAGCTGATGGGTTAAACATCCCGATGGTATGTTCATTTGTTAGACGGATTTTTGTACCAAAAAATTCGTAATACAAAATATGGATCCAATAATACATTTACGTGTCAGTTCCCATGATACATGAAAAATTGCTATGGTACATGCAGCGCCACATGATCTGTTGGCCTTGTGAATATTTAATATCAACAATGTCTTTGCTTTGGTATTTGACACTAGAGAGGCAAAGTAGCTATGAAATGTCAATTAGTAGTGTTTGCTAATTACCTTGGCAACCAATGGCCATACGTGAGAATGAAAGTGATGAGAAAATCCTGCAATTAGCTAGCTGTTGTTTGCCTCTCGTGAGTAGCCCATTGCAAATATGAGGTTACAATTTCTATACATCGAACACGCAAAATTACACTGCTCTATACACAAGTCAGAGATGGGTGTAGCATATATATGGCCAGCATGTCGCTCTACAGTCAGATCGAATGGAGCTAATAGATCAATTTAAGGTGCATGCATGACTTGAGTCAGAGTTTTGTATAGTATATATACTGTACATATACCGCTATGTTGTATACGTGTGGCCGGAAGAGATCAATACAAATTCAGGATATCCCGCCGTGCTGTACACGGGTGGCCTTTAGGGATAAGTACACATTCAAGATTTCTTGGAACGACGATAAGTGCGGCCGGCCTGATGCAGATATAACAGAATTTAAACGGCCATACGTTTGATCAGATCAACTTGATCTGCAAGCCTCGATGGCCAGCGCCTATACAAAGGCAGCTATCCTCCCACGCAAGGAGGGACAGAGACAGCACACGCACGCGGACGCGGGAGGAAAAAAGGCACGATCTCGCCACACCCTCGCGCCGCCAAAGTTCGTCGTTCGCATCAGAATTTTGCAACGGCGAACAACACCATATTCATCCATCTAGTTCGTCGTTCTTGCATCAGAATTTTGCAACGATGAACGCCACACTTTCACCCACCAAATCTCGAGATGATTGTTGCGACGGAGTGGGGCGTCTATGGCAACTACTATGGGGCCAGGAGGGAAGCGCGTCTTTGACAGTGAGCAATAAATTTTGGCATCTTGATACTTCTTTCTCAAAGTATTTATGCTACGACGGATATGCATCTGTCATTGTTTCAAGAGGCAAAACCAAGATCAAAGTTATATATTCCGCCATCGAAGTGAGGCTATAAATCATGGCTTCCCGATGTGATGGGATCGGTTATCAAATACATGAGGGCGGGATGTCTATACCTCGATGGTGGTTTACCCCTACAATGGAGGTACACCCCTACGAGGGTAGTCGACTGCGGCTCTATCATAGTTACAAGTTCTACCATCGATGTGAGGCTAATGATAAAAGCTTCCCGATGTGATGGAACCATCTTCTAAAAATATATGAGCGCGTGATCTATCCTATGTGGGTGGTGAACTGCGGCTCCGTGCAAATTATGAGGAGCGTACGCGGCTAAGTCCATGTGCGAAGAAGTCCAATTATCAAAATCGATCTTGCTCCTTACGAGGAAGCATAATTGATCATATTTACATCTACATCGCCTATCACAAGGAGGCGAGATCATATATACATGACATTGATTTTGCTCCTACAAGGAAGAGAGATTGATATATTTTTGAGCATCATCCAACATACATCTATGATATTATTCAACATCAGAATTTTGCAATGACGAACGCCACCCTTTCACCCACCAAAATTCGAGGCGATTACTGTGACGCTGCGTCGTCTATGGCTACGACTATGGGGCCAGGAGGAAAGCGCGTCTTTGATGGTAAGCAATGAATTTTGGTGTCTTGATATTTCTTCCTCGAAGTGTTTATTCTACGACCTATATGCATCCGCCATTGATTGAGGAGGCAAGATCAAGATCAAAGAAATTATAGATTCCGCCATCGAAGCGAGGCTATAAATCATGGCTTCCCGATGTGATGGGATCGACTATCGAATATATGAGCGCATGATGACTATCCCCATGATGTTGGTTTATCCCTATGATTGTGAATTACCTCAACAAGGGTGGTCGACTGCAGCTTTGTATAATTTATGATGGAAGTATGCGGCCCAACGCCAAATACGAAGGAGTCGAAACATCAAATTGACCTTGCTCCTTGCAGGGAGGCATGCTCAATCATTCATCTACGTCGCCCCTTACAAGGAGGCGTCCATACAATATATCCACCATCGATCTTGCTCCTACACGGACGCGAGATTAACATATTTGAGAAGCATCATCCAACATGCATATGTGATACTATTCAACATCGACACCTTAGCCAAGTGTCGACGAGACAATGGCTACATATTATTACCATCATGTCTAAGCTGACGAGGCTAGATGAAATCATGGCCAAGTGCCGACGAGGCTAGGTCACCATTATTATCGACATGTCCCAAACCTACGGGATATGACACCCTGTTGCTTGGCACCGACGAGGCGATAGCAACACATACATATGTCTATGTCCGATGAAGTTAGGGCGTTATATGACTGGGCACCGACGAGGCGAAAGTCATCCCCTTCATCGACATATCCTGTTGGTCATACCAACATGGCGATAATACACGTGACTGGGTTTCGGCGAAACAAAGCCACCCGCACACATGTTTTCCATAAATATCACATGCATATGGATGAGCAATCCAAACATGACGACGACCATCAGCGCAACTTAATCGGAGGTATTCTGTGGGGCTTGACCCTGCGGATGTAATTAACCGGATGCTTGCAAAGCCACCGGGAATCAATGAACTACGCAATCTCCTATGTCAGATACTCCATGAGCGCGACGCAGAAGGCAAAAAAAGATATAATCCTATTGGAACATGCAATATGTATTTGTACAATGCAATGATATGAATAAAATGCAGTGTTCCACATAGTGTTTTATCTTTATTTGTCTATTTTATTTTATTTCTTGTTTTATTAAGCAAGATGGCACGCCGGCATATTTGTACTCTCATGTACGCGTCTAGCAAAATCCCTACATATCCTTAGGGGAAAGTTTCGCTACTTTTTGTCGAAACAAAATTGGCACGCCCGGTGGGACCTGATTCTCCTCCCATCTTTGCTGCGCTTCGAAGGTCGTCAAGGAAAAATTCAGAAAATATGCAATTGGGCGACACTCTTGCATTAACACACCACCAATTCCAATACCACCAGCATCACATTCAATCTCAAATTTCTTATTGAAATCAGGAAGTGCAAGCAACGGTGCATAAGTTAACAATCTTTTCAGTTCATCAAAAGATGATTCAATGTTGCCCCATTCAAAGACAACACCCTTTTTAGTCAATTCATTCAAAGGTGCAGCAATAGTACTAAAATTGGGCACAAATCTTCTATAAAACCCAGCAAGATCATTAAAACTTCTTACTTGACTCACATTCATGGGAGTAGCCAATATTGAATTGCTTCAGACTTTAGACACATCTACCTCTACTCCATGCTTAGAGACAACATAACCCGTAAATATGACCTTATCTTTGCAAAATGTGCACTCCTCAAGATTAACATAGAGTTTATTATCACGCAACACTTGCAAAACATGCCTAATATGAATAGTATGATCAGATTCATTGCGGTTATAGATTAATATGTCATCAAAGTACACAACCACAAACTTGCCAATAATAAAATCACGCAAAACATGGTTCATCGTCTCATGAAGGTGCTAGGTGCATTAGTTAAACCAAAAGGCATTGTTAACCACTCATATAAACCAAATTTCTTTTTTAAAGATTGTTTTCCATTCATCCCCCTCTCTTTCATCCTAATTTGATGATAACCACTACACAAATCAATTTTATAAAAAACAACATCACCACTCAATTCATCTACCATATCCTCTAATTGGGGAATAGGATGACGATGTCGAATAGTAATGTTGTTTATCGCTCTACAATCTACACACATGCGCTATGTACCATCTTTCTTAGGAACTAGAATAACAGAACAATACAAGGACTAAGGCTTATGCGGATATAACTTTTGTCCGGGTAGCGCTTGTACTTGCTTCGTATTTCCCTTTGTCTTTCGGTTCGGCCCCATATGGCGCTTCTATTGGGTGCAGTCTGTGGATCAAATCAATTTGATGCTCAATACCTTGCAATGGTGGCAATCCCGCCGGTACCTCCTCCGGAAACACTTCTCCTTCTGTAGGCAAAAACACTAGAAACACCAAGAGAAATAGGGGTCATGTCGTTAGAAACCAAAACCTCACCCTTGTACATGAGTACAAGAGGCCTAGCTGTAGGATCCTCACCAAATTCTCTCATATCTTCTTTCGTGGCTAATGTAACTAAGGATTTCACTCTCTCACTTTTTGTTATATCACTCACGACATTACAATTATCTCGCCTATCTAGAGGTGCATCCTCCAAGTGTACTTCAGTTTTCTGACGAGATTCATTGACAATATGATGTGGTGACATAGGCTGCAAGTTTATTTTCTTGCCCGGCCATTATTGCATTTTGCAAAGAACGGTCATAGAGCCAGACCGACCCAATAATAGGTGACACACCACTATAGAACCATATCAAAATCAATGATTCCCTTTATACGGCCCAATCTCAAAGCCGGGCCACGCACCATATGGTTTACCTTCATCTCACCATTGAATATAGTATGGATGTGCACATACCCTAGCAAAATTACTGCAATTTCAGCTTGGCACACAATTCCTTGCTTGCTAGATTGCGAGAACTCCCGCCATCAATAATGACCTTGCAAGCTTTATTAGGACCAACTAGTGCCTTTGTTTGGAACAAATTGTAGCTTTTGGAGCAGATGCACCCTACTGATATTGTGATAAGTGAATGACAACAATACAGGTAAAGCTTCAGACGGAAAATCATGCACACTCATCATCGCTATGAATCATCATCTTCCGAGCATCCGGACGCATCATTACCTCTATCCCATACTCATCATCATTACTAATGAACATCACTTTCGTGTTCCTGGACAATCTCTCTTGAAGTGACCCTTTCCCACCACATGTATGACAACTACCAAGCTGTACTAGAGACATATTAGAACCACTTTGTACTTGTAGGTTTGGGCTTCTTTTGTGTTGGACACATTGGAGACCGGTTTGCTAGATGAAGTAAGGAAATGTAGCGGGACGCGATGATGGCGCCGGGGCGCCGTAGAGGTGGCGCCTAGATGGGAAGCGCCCAACCCGTAGCACGGCCTTGATTTGCGTATCTTCGCTCAACTGTGATTCACTTCTTGCATGATGTAACAATGGATTCATATTGGTGTAAGTGTGCTGAAGAACAATGCCCTTGACATTATACTAAACCATGGTAGAAAGCTACCGTACTGTCATCCGAAGTGACCTTGCCGACACAGCCACACCTGCATAAGAATTTTCCATGTAATAAGCATCAACCGTCATAACACCTTGTCTCAATAGGGTCAACTTATCAAATATAGATCGCAAATAATTAGTGGGAACAAAGCGCTCCTGCATAATTGCCTTCATCTCACGCCATGTAAGAACAGGCACTTCTCCATCTTCCCGACGAGCACGTGTAACTCCATCCCACCAACGCAATGCATAGCCATCTAATTCTGAGGAAGCAAGCTTGATCTTCCTATCTTCAGTGTAGTCATGTAGGCGCCATGACTTCTCAATTTTCAGCTCCCAAGTGAGGTATTCTTCAACATCAGGACCTCCTTAAAATTTGGGTATTGAGAACATTGGCTTACCCAAACCATCATCTTGCGGTTGTGGCTGAACATGGCGAGCTCCAATTTCAACAAAGCCACGACCACGGTTACCACATCCATTGCCACGACCAGAAACATTAGCTCCAACAGCAGGTTGTTCCTCATAATCACCATGAGCACTATCCCCATCTTCATGTTGTTGTTGTTGTTGTTGTTGTTGTTGTTGTTGTTGTTGTTGTTGTTGTTGTTGTTGTTGTTGGATTGCAACGCTTGAATAGAACGATGTACTTGGATTGTATTGACGGTCTCACTACTAGTGTCAAGCGTCTTGGAGACTTTCTCGATGTCCTCATTAAGTTTTTGGCCTTGTTCGCCAAATTCTCGTTGCATCTCATTACGTAAGAGCTTCATACTCCCTCCAAGTCATCACATCAGCTCCATCCTTGTTTTTCCGGTTAACAATTTTCTCATCACTATATGTTTAGTAGATTAGTGTGCACTAAAACAAATATATGTGGGAGTGTACTCACAACTCACTCAAAACTGATAAGAAAAGGAAATTTTACCTCCAAAGTAAATTAGTATTGCTTACCACTTGTAGTGACAACTAGTGCACGCTGATGTGCAGATGTACACGTCCGTTGGGGAACCCCAAGAGGAAGGAAGATGCTGTCAACAAAGAAAGCTTTTCCTCGTAAAAGAAACCAAAAGTTATCGAACCAAGAGAGCCAAAAGAAGCACGTGAAGGTTGTTGGTGGAGGAGTGTAATGTGGCCAACGAAAGTGAAACCGGCGCCAACGTGGAACCTGTACAACACAATCAAGATACTTTGCCCCAACGTAATGCTGAGGTTGTCAATCTCACCGAATTCTCAAAACAAAGGATTAAGCGTATCGAGTGGAAGATGGTGTTTGCTTCAAAGAACAGTAAGAACAATGATTGCAGAAATGTATTCAGATGTAAAATAATGAACCGGGGCACAATTCACTAGTGTGTCTCTCCAATAAGATAATTAGCATGCTGGCTAACATGCTGGGTATGGGCAATTGACAAATCAAGATTCAATACACATCAATGATGATTACTATGAGATTTAACCAGCAGCATTACTATAAAGTACATAGGACCGCTATCCAAGATGCATCTATGCCTAAGACTAATAATCCACCTTCGGTTAGCATCCGCACTCCTCCAAAACATTAAGTTGTAAACACAGACACTGTATTACATAGTGAATAATCAACACAAATATCCTTAGACAAGCATTGATGTTACCCCTAGTAGCAACAGCACATCCACAACCTTTAGACTTCCAGTCCCAGATTTAAATGAGGCATGAACCCACTATCGAGCACATAAATACCTCTTGGAGTTATGGGCATCAACTTGCCAGAGCCTCTACTAATATTGGAGAGCATGCAAGAACATAAACAACATATATATGATAGATTGATAATCAACTTGAGCATAGTATTCTAGATTCATCGATCCTATCAAAAAATACATATGCAAAATTGTAGTGCTTTAATTATGTTAGCAGCTTATGGCATCTAACAATGATAGCACAAGCAGAAGACAACCATCTAGCTACTACTATGGACCCATAGTCCAAGGATGAACTACTCACGATCAACCGAGGCGGGCATGATGATGTAGAGGCCCTCCTAAGATGATTCCCTCTCAGGTGCCGAAGGCTTTATCTCCCTAACTCGAGACGGGACTGCCCGCGGCGCGCCTCTCGGGAAGGCTCTCTCGTATCGTGTCTCGTACGCAGGGCTCTCACACGAAGGCTTTGGCAGGGCTGGAAGGGCGTGAGCCTGAGGTCACGCCCACACACTAGCTGCCATGTTGCAAGTCAGCAGTCTCGCCTCTCTAGTGGCGTGCCCCGTGGCCCCACTCCCTTTCCCCTTCCCCACTGTAGCTTCAGAAAAACAGGACCCCGGGCGTTGATTTCGTCTAACTCAGAATATTTCCTTACTTGATTTCTTGAAATCCAAAATAAAGCAGAAAATAAAGAATCGCGTTTCCGTATCTTGTTAAGAAGAAATGAAATGTATAATAACATGTGTGTTATGTATAAAACATTCGGCATTATTTAAAAGTATATGGAAGACATGAAATTATGTACACGTTTTGAGACGTACTTCTCGCATCCTTAAGCTTAGTTCCTACTCGCTTCTAGTAGGTAAACGATAACACAAATAATTTCCAAGTGACATGCTACCAACATAACCTGATCAACATTATTGTAAAGCATATGAGATGAATGGAGTGATCTAAACAAAAGATTGCTAACAAAGATAATGACTAAACAAATGAATCATATAGCAAACCACATGAATAGTACTTTCAAGACAAGCATCAACAAGACTTGCATAAGAGCTAACTCATAAGCAATAAATTCCAAAGTAGAATGCATTGCCACAACATTAGTGATGATTAAGTTTTATAATTAAGTTTGCCTGTAATATGTATATCTCATGGATATTTGTCAACATAGGGTAATATAATATAACATATGCAATAAGTAAACATGTAAGAATCAATGCAACAGCTAATACAAGTGTTTAACACAAGATATAAAGAAGTGGTAAACTGATCAACATAAAGTAAAAAAGAAAGGGCCCCACATGGAAGTATGGATTACTATTTTTGTGCTAAAGCTTTAGTTTTGAAAACATAGAAACAATTTTGTCAACGTGTTAACTCATATGTGCTATGCATAATACTTCCTATGTTGCAAGTCTCAAGTATGAGTACTAATAGTGCTCGACTGTCCTAACGCTTTGAGCAATACTGATTATCATTGCATGACATATGTTTCAACCAAGTGTCATAAAGGGGTGCTCTATGTCACTGCATGCTGTCTAAGAGCAGCACCATATTGACTTTCGCTTTTGGATTATTTCAACTTAGACATCCATATACACAACATATAATGGACTCCTCTTTAATGCTAAAGCAACAACAGACAATATTCTCATAAGAGATTAGGTTAAATGTCCAAACTGAAACTTCCACCATGATATGGCTTTAGTTAGCGCCCAATGTTCTTCTAACATGCATACTCAAACCATTTGATCATGAAATCGCACTTATTCAGACAAGACGAACATGCATAGCATCTCAGATGATATCCAACAAAGGTAAAAAGTTGATGGCGTCTCCGAAACGTGGTTACCACTCAACAAGCAACTTATAAGAATTAAGACATAATCATATATTCATCAATGGCAATAGTTTTAAGTCATTTGTCCCATGTGAGCTATATACGTGCATATGAACGAAATTTTTAAAGTAGCAATTTCAAGTAATTTATTTAATATTTAAAAATAATACATATAGTAGATATGGTGGATACAAATGGTATGGGTTTTCTGCTCAAGGTGTTTGGATGTACGAGAAGCATTTCCTCTCGATACAAGGATTAGGCTAGCAAGGTTGTTTGAAGCAAACACAGTATTAACAGTACAAGAAAACTTACACAAGAACATATTGCAAGCATTATAGACTCTACAATCGTTCTCCTTGTTGTTCAACACTTTACCATAAAATATCTAGACTTAGAGAGAATTTAATCATGAAACCAAATTTTTAAGTAAGCTCTACCAGTAGTTCTTCTCATTAGATTAAACTACATGATGCAGAGCTTAAACATGATCTATGAGAGCTCAAACACTCTTTAAGTTATTCCAAACCATATGATGCTTTCCCGATTCCAACCAAATAGCACTTAACCAATTCTCAGCCTTCGCCATGAACATTAAAGCACACTTAAGAACACAAGTGTTCCATAAGAAAGCTGGTTAATATCTCCAATATAAGACAGGGATCCAACTTTATTCAAACCAAAACTAAAAAAAATAAAATCAAACCGACGCTCCAAGTAAAGAATATAAGATGTGATGGAATAAAAATATAGTTTGTACTAGTGACCCTTTGATAAGTTGTTGATGGAAGTTGCTGGATGCCTTGGGCATCCCTGTTTAGATGCTTTAGTCTTCTTAAAATATGCAGGGAACCACGGGGCATACCCAAGCTTAGACCTTTCACTTTTCTTGACTATAGACATCATCCTCTTCTTCTTTGACCTTGAAAATCCTCCACACCAAACCTACAAACTCATTAGAGGGTTAGTGCCTAATCAAAAATTCAGCATATTCAGAGGTGACATAACCATTCTTAACACTTCTACATTGCACAAAACTTTTGAAAGTTAATGGAACAAAGAAATCATTCAATATAGCAAAGCTATAAGGCAAAATAAAAGGCAAGAATCCGCCAAAAACAAAGATTAAAAGTCCATAAAGACGAATTTTGGTGGGGCACTTAACTTGCTCAAACTAAAACCTAAATCAACAAAGTTATGTATATATCCGAGGATCACGAGACGTAAATTTTAAGATTTTTTGACTCTTCTACAGAGTTCCTCGCGCTAACTGCGGATGTATGCTAATGCTGTTTCTCTGCATATCATCCAAATCGAGCATCAATCAGCCATAGAGACTTACCGGCACAAAAACATGATATGAGAGTTGCGTAGGTAAACAACTCTGTGGACTCAACAATACAGTAAATAAAATGAAACTTGGCCATCTCCCAAGAAGCTTTTCTTTAACTTTCTGCCTAGGCTTAAAGTGCAAACTTAAGTAACATCAAGAAAAGAAGCAACAACATCAGAATTGTTCTACGACTATAGGTTCAACATATTGCCATCTTCTAGGAAGTGTTCCATACCTTTTCTTTGGAGAGGGAATTGATACTTAATATTACCTTCCTTCATATCAATGACAGCACCAAGTTCGAAGAAAAGGTCTTCCAACACAATAGGACAAGAGATGCATTACATTCAATATCCAAGACAACAAAATCAATGGGACAAGGTTATTGTTAACCAGAATAACTAATATTATCAATCCTCCCCAAAGGTTTCTTTTTAACATTATCACAAAGATTAACAACAATTCTTTAATGGTGGCAAGTCAAGTATATTATAAATTTTCTTAGGCATAATAGAAATACTTGCACTAAGATCACATAAAGCATTATACTTAAAATCATTGAATTTCATCTTAATGATGGGCTCCCAACTATCTTTCAACCTAGGAATAGAAGCTTCAAGTTTTAATTTCTCTTCCTAGCTTTAATGAGAGCATTTTTAATATGTTTTGTAAGGGCTAAATTTATAGCACTAGCATTAGGACTTCTAGCAAGTTTTTCTAAGAACTTTATAATTTCAGTAATATGACAATCATCAAAATCTAAACCATTATGATCTACAGCATTCTGAAAAATTTCAGCACTATTATAAAAATTCAGCTTTATCACAAGCGCTTCAGCTGCAATTTTGCACGCTTTGTACTAGGAGAAGAAACAAAAGGCTAAATTATTTTACCATTGATAGTAGGAGGTGTAGCAACATGTGTAGAATCAACATTACTAATGGTGGTAATAGTCAAATCAGCCACATTATTCCTTTAGCAAGTTTTTCTTTTTCTTTCTATCCCCTGCTGCAATTCAGCCAATATTCTAATATTATCATTAATTCTAACTTGGATGACATTTGTTTTAGCAGAAAATTTTGTATCATTATCCTCAGGTTTAGCAGCCATTTTATTAATTAAAGAAGATTGTGATTCGGACATATATGAGATTCGCTTTTCAGCGCTTGTAAGTTTAGCCAGAAATTTTCACATTCAAATTTTCAAGTTGATTTCCTATATTTTTCAACAAGGAATATTTTTCATTCATAGTTTTAGTAAATAATTGATTTTGCTCATAATGTGATTGTATAAAGCTCTTAGTAGTTCTTCATATTGTGATTCAGACTATGAGATTCGATTCTCTGCATTTGTAAGTTTAGTTTGCCAAACCAGAAATTTTCACTTTCAAATTTTCAAGTTGATTTTCATATTTTTCAACAAGGCAGATTTTATCTGTTTTGTAAACAATTGATTTGCTTCATATTAAGCATTGCATAAGCTTCCAAAGTAGTTCCAATATCTTTCTCACGAAAAAAACAGATCTACTATAAGAATTACCATAACCACTACTATTATTAAAAGGATATGGCCTATAGTTGTTGCTGAAATTATTATTCTTGAAATTCACATCAATATTTTCTTCTTGAGCAACCAATGAAGCAAGGAACATTATTAGGATCACATGATCTACCATTTGTAAGCATAGAAATAATAGCATCAATCTTATCACCCAAAGAAGAGGCTCTTCAATGTAACTTACCTTCTTACCTTGAGGAGTTCTTCAGCAGCTATCCGTAGTAATTCTGATCATCATATCAATCAAGAAGTTTTAGCTGCGTCACTTCGTGGTGATGTGGACATAAAAGTACCTCCGTGCTAGCCTGAATCCAATAGGTCCCTTGAGGAAAAATTCAATGCATAAAAGGGTTTGGATGATCATCCATGTAGCCACCATGGGTTACGCAATTCTTTACCAAAGATTCTATCTTCCCATGCTTGAGCAACATGCTCATTATCAAATTGTTTAAAAATCATAATGCTACTTCTAAAAGATATAATCTTAGCAGGAGGATAATATTTTTACCAATAAAAGCATCTTTACATTTAGTCCATGTATCAATACATTTTAGGCAAAGAAAGCAACTAATCTTTAGCTCTCATCATCCTTCAATGAGAAAGGAAATAAGTACTTTTATAATATCACCATCTATATCCTTATACTTTTGCATTTCACAAAGTTCAATTAAAACTGTTAAGATGTGGCAGCAGACGTACTCAACACCAAACTATTTCATAACAAGATTCAAGAAAGGTGGTGTTTAATTTCACAGAATTTCTATCGTAGTAGCAGTGGAGCAATAGGGAGTACTTATAAAATCATTATTATTTGTGCTAGTGAAATCACACAACTTAGTATTTTGAGGAGTACCCATGTAGTGCGTATTAAAAGTAAACCAAGCAAATAACAACAAGTAACTATTTTTTTGTGTTTTTGATATAGAGTCAAGACAGTAAATAAAGTAAAGTAAAGCAACTATTTTTTTGTGTGTTTTTAATATGAAGCAAACAAGATAGTAAAGAAAGTAAAATAAATGAAGACAAAAACAAAGTAAATAGATTTTGATGTGGAGACCCTCATGGGGCCGTTGTCTTGATCTCATCAACCATGCTTTAAAAGTGCTGACGTGCCGAGATGTGACACGTCCGCTGGGAACCCCAAGAGGAAGATATGATGCTGATAAACAGCGAAGCCTTTCCCTCGTAGTTGAAACCGTTATCGAACCAAAGAGGAGCCAAGAAGCATGTAAGGTTGGCTGGTGAGGATGAAGTGCGCAACACCACGGAAACCGCGCTAACGGTGAACCTACACAACACAATCAACAGTACTTTGCCCCAACGAATAAAGTGAGGTTATCAATCTCACCGTTTATTGAAACAAAGGATTGCGTACGAGTGGAAGATGGTGTTTGTTTGCAAAGAACAACATAGAACAATGATTATTGTATTTCAAGATGTAAAAGAATGGACCGAGTCCACAATTCACGAGTGGTGTCTCCAATAAAGATAACCAGGCACAGCTGGTGAATAAATTACAGAAGGGCAATCGAGCAACTGGTGATTCAATACATATCAATGATGATTATTATGAGATTTAACTGTGGTATTGAGAGGTATACATAGACTGCCATCCAAAGATGATCTATGCTTAAATAATTCACCCGGGTTAGCATCCCACCCCCTCCAGACAATAAACAACAGAGCAATTGCATGCACAGTGAATGTAACTGGTTACAACATCCTTAGACAAAGCATTGATGTTTATCCTAGTAGTGCCGCACATCCACAACTCAGACTTTCTCAATAATTGGCTCCGATTAAATGGAGGCATGAACCCACCATCGGGCCCAACACTCCCTCTTGGAGTTACAAGTATCAATTTGGCCTACTAGCGAACTGAGAGCACGTAAGAACATAAATAATATATATATGATAGATTGATAATCAACTTGACATAGTATTTAGATTCATCGGACCCCATCAAATACAACATGTAGCATTACAAAGATGATCTTGATCATGCTAGGTAGCTCACAAGATCTAAAACAATGAGGCGGCGGGTCGAGAAGACACCATCTAGCCATCATGCAGTGGACCCACAGTCCAAGGATGAACTAGCTCATTTATCAATCCGGAGGCTGGCATGATGATGTAGAGCCCTCCATGATGGACCTCCATCTCCCAGGGCGCCGAGATGACCAATCCCCAGATGGGACTACACGGCGTCCTCCTGGAAGGTTTTCCCGTATCGTGGCTCTTATTACAGGGTTCACGAATGCACACCAAGAGGCGAAGGGTGAGCCTGAGGTCATTGGCCCATACACTAGGGCCAGGCGGTTCACCTCTCAAAGTCAAGGTCACTTAGGTGATGTGCTCCCGTGGCCCCACCTCCTTTCCCCTGGTCTTCTGAAGCTTCAGGAAAATAGGACCTGCTGCTGATTTCTTATCTAATTCCGTAGAATATTTCCTTACTAGGATTTCTCAAACCAAAAATAGCAGAAATAGGAATTGATGCTTCGGCATCTTCTGAAAAATTTCGAGAGCTTAAAAATGTATAATAATGATGTAAAGTAGTTGTATAAACATTCAAGTATTGTCATAAAAAGGCATGGAACATAAGAAATTATAGAAACGTTAGATGTATCATTACTATAGTGAAGCGAATATCAAGGGTATATGAACAAATCACACGACAAAGCAGATATATGTGGGGTAGGTAGCACCATTGCACCAATAACAAGCTCCCAGCGCCAATCAAGAACAACCAAAGATACACTACATAAGGTGATAAAATGTGGTAATGCAATATATGAAGAATAGGCTGTCTAATTCTAGAGACACTAGGCAAAGCCCAACGAAATGTGCACAAGATTGCTCAACTAACTAAAATTCACTTCACCCCATCTCTTACTAAACTTCACTTTTATTTTTGTATTTTCTTTTGTAGTACATTTAGCCATGTAGCTCTTTTTGTCATTTTATTCCTTTTTTTGGAGACCTAACTCTTTGTAACACGGCCAACAAATTGCAAAGCACCAAAACCCTAACGAGCAGCCTCTCGAGCGGTAAACTAGTCTCTTCCGGGAAAGTTCCTAGTCACTTATATCGAAAAGGTTTGCTCTGTTTGGGAACAAGCAAATCAGACGCTATGGACCTTGAGAATAAAACTAAACTAGATGATAGTGAAACACAAACCCTTCAAATCTAGAAGAAAAAAAAAAAGGACACGCAAAACAACTAAAAGCAACTAAAACTTGAAATTGATGCAATCTAAGGCTATGGCAAACCCTAAACCTAATATTTTTGGTTTTCTGGATAGTGGAAACACTCACAACTCAACTATATGGTGGATGGCTTACCGAGAAACGCTGAAATCTGATACCAAGATGATAAGGTGTGGCCCGATCTTCTCAGTATGTGGTGATGATGAACACGCGATGAACACAATGGAGATAACACAATGAGGAGGTGGAGATAACGTGTATGACGCTGATGAAGTATCGATCCCTGTCGCTAATGCAACAACTCTCAACCCCTGCAAGATATTCGTAACCCACACACTTGCTTACGAGCCGCCACCACGAAGCTACAGAGGGATGCAAACTGCCTAATTCCCCAATGGAACAACAACATCACATAAAAATTTCAGATAAACACCAGATCGATTCGACCTGGTGTATAGATCTGCTAGAGTTGCAAAGCACCAACTAGGAACTAGGGTTTATCTTAAACATGGTCTAAACCTAATTTAGCGCTCGGCACCTATTTAGGGGTTCAGACGAATAAAAGTCTAGAAATATATTGGAAACCGACCCGCATTGGGATCCGTCGAGAATGACTCGGACACGGCCGGTTTGGGGACCTACGATCGGCTGACCGGGTGGTCCGCTTGAACTGCTGGACTGGTGTGGACTGTAGGGACGGTGCTCAAGAGCACCTGCCTGCTTGGGAACTGAAGTGGTTGGATCTCGGCGAAGCACTGGCTGCCCTTGCTTGGAGCGGCGGACCGGCGTATGCTTTGTGCCACATCCTTTCGTGCAGCTGTCTCACCGGGTTGTGCACTGCCCGACTTGATCTTTCTCCCGCACATGCCTCCCTCTCCTCCCCTCGCGTCTCCATGGGATGTCTTCACGTCCAGCTTCATGTCCAGCTCCATGTCCAGCCTCACGTCCAGCTGCCTCTTCTCCTCGTGCTATGCTTGCTCCCTCTTCGTACCCGATCATACATAAGTAAAAGGACTTAGGTAGTATAAAGTTCTCATCGATCAAAGTATCATTTAGGAACAAGTTCACCTGTTGTTTAAGTAGCTTCGCACGAGCTCTTGTCATGGATCCAATCCTAACTTCATTGGACTTGAGCTTTACAACATCATCGTCTTCATCTTGTAATGATGGAGGTAATGGTTTGGTAGGGATGCCCTCATCAACAACCTATCATTAGAACGGGAGACTAAACCCTAGCCAATTCAATATGGTGTTAACTCACATCTCAAACCCTATGCCTATATCCCAATCCTAGTTTGTGTATCACTTGGATAATCACAACTAAAACCCTAGACCACATTTGAGTTCCAATCCATGTATCACTTGGGATCATAAGTAAAACCCTAGACTATTCCACATTAGGTCAACTCTACATAAAATGATATTTCCTAACTTGTGTATCATGGATCACAAGTATAAACCCAAGCCATATATACCTTAAGCTTAAATGCCATTTAGGTGGTTAGTGTAAAATTGATATTAAACCTTACTTTTCCATTCTAGTGGCCAAATTGTAAAGTACCATACAACTCAAATGTCAATTCTAGGAAATTGCATGCCTCATGAGAATAACACGATATACCTAGACAATTTAAATCATGGTTTAAGGAAACCATATCCTTAATTATGGTATAACTCTAAACTAAATCACAAGCCTTAGAAAAACATGAGTACATGAAAACATGCTCATAAGATCCTATTCTCAAATAAGAAACCAAATGTTAATTTTAGCCTGGCAAATTAATTCTTTATAACGGAAATACCAAATGAAACCAATTCTATAACTTGGTGGGTAAAGAAACTCTCTGAAAAGTACTCCCAAATTTAAAATATTAAATCCTACTTATGTGGGATATTTCTTCTCTTTCTCAATAATGTTTATGGATATATATATATATAAATCAAACAAAGTATATTAAATAAACCACTCAAGTATTTATTACTTGGGATCTTTCAGTAGAATTCAATCCAGTAAAAAATCTACAAAACAGAAGTGAATTCAAAGTTTGAATTCAAACAACAAATTCAAAACAGAAATTTAAACAAAAAATAAAATAGAAATAGAAAAAGGAGAGGAGGGGCTTACCTAGACTGGCAGCCGCAGCAGGCCTCAGTAGCCCAGGAGCACAGCCCAACACCAGCCTAGCCCACGAACTGAACCAACCCAAACTTACCGTTTCGGTGTCAAAACACAGAGGAGAAGCGCCTTCTTCTTCCTCTGTGAGGTCGACATGCCGGCGAGCCACGTCCCGGTCGCCGTCGGGGATATTTGTGGACATCAAGACCATACCAGAGCTTCGTCCTATTTGCGTTGCGTCCGTCGATCCTATCCTAATCACGCTAAGATTCGCGCCCAAGAACACCTCGCCGTCGTCAGCACATCTGGGCCACTGCCGTTGGTGAATTGACGAGAGAAGCCTCACCAAGCTCTATAAATAATGCTGGGAGATCCGCCAGGAAACCCTAGCTTCTTGGAACCTCTCCATTCCCTATCTAACCCTTCCAAACCCTCGCCATCATCAAGAACCTGTCGCCAGCGTCGAGGAAGAACACGGTGATAGGAGACACCCCAGCCTTCGGCGAATGGTCGAGGAAACGCGCCTCGTCGAGAGGAGCATCTGGGCACAAGCAATCATCAAGGGGAGCAAGGTGGAGGGCGAATTTGATCATTTCCTTCCTCAGCACCTCGCCGGAATCGGTGATTTCCCGGCCATCTCAGCCTACAATCGACGTCGCCGACTACACCAACAGCCTCAGGGTGAGCAAGCGCATCTTTAGAGCCTACGCCCGCATCCAAGAATCATCTGTAGCTCGCGATTGATAGTTGGCCAGAGTGCATGTAACACCCCGACCACCCCGCGGCCGGGCATGTCACCCCTGGCAGCTCCCTAGGATCTCTAGACTATCCCCACAGACCAACACATGTCTTTACTATGCACTTTATCCTCACTCGTGCGCACCCGGGAAGGACTTCCCGGTCGGTCACCCATCCTCAAATCGCTCCGGGTCAAGCACGCGAGACCTCGTAGTTCTTTGGGAGTGAGCTTCCGGAAAAGAAGTTGCAACTTGTTGGTATGAGTATCCTATCAATCCTATTGAGCCCTAGGCCAGGATGTCACACTCATCCCCCCTTAGAAGATCGACGCCCTCGTCGATCAACCCCAGGCCAGGAACGTCCCCTCTTGGCACACGTCCGTGCGTCCAGTGCTGGCACATGTGACATGCCATGTGCCACGATCAGCCACACTAGCCATGGCAACATGCCAAACCCCACCCGCACACGCCCGGTAACCGCAAGGCCTACTCGATAATTAAATGTACGCCCACCATCCCGCGACTGGCATAAACACTCTATGTACTCTCCCAGGATCTCTAGACTATCCCCATAGACCAACACATGTCTTTACTGTGCACTTTATCCCCACCGTGTGCACCTGTGAAGGACTTCCACGGCCACCCATCTCAACTGCTCCGGGCTGCCACGCTTAACTCCTGAGGTTCTTTGGAGTGAGCTTCCTAGTGCTAGTTGCAACTTGTTGCAGGAGTATCCTATCAATCCTATTGAGCCCCTAGGCCAGATGTCACATGGCACTGTCATGGACATGGTCACGCATAGCTCCGATGACCTATAGCTTATTCCACCACCATAGTGTTCCCCATCGGCTTCTCCTTCAAATGCAACCAACGGTAGGTCTGGGGATGCTCTGTAGCGGCGGCGCCGTCGTCTCCTGGTCGCCGGCGTCAAGCCGTCGATGAAGCCGACGTGGCGGTGGGGTCCAAGACACTTGTTGACTGGTCTTTGCCTTGTGGCAATTGACCCAGTCAATGGACCCACTAGTCAGTGAACCGGTACGTTTAGTATTTCCACTTAATTCAAAATCCAGAAAAATACTGAAACTTTGCCAAAATTTATAAAATTCATTGCAATCCAGAAAAATACAAATAAGATATCAGAATGCTCTCAAAAATAAACTCTATCCAATAAAAATATAATATGAAAATGTTTGAAAAAATAAAAATTCACTTATTTAACCTTTATTAATTATGCCTTTTCTTTCATCCAAAATACAATTTGAATTTAATAAGTAGTTAAATTTCAAAAATAAATAATAGTTATTCAGTAAGTGAAGAAAATATTAAGATTAATTTTCTTTATCATATTTTCATTAACTTAAATATTAGTGGTATTTTAAAAACCCTAATTTGCAAATTACCATTTATCATTTTCTTCAATTAATAATAAAGCAAGAAAATGTTAAAAACTAATATTATTTTTTGTAGCCAAAATTTATTTATTTACTTAAACCTTTTTAGTCAACAAGTTGTTGTTTTAAAAATATAATAACAACCATAGAATTCTAATTCCTGAATTAAACTCTAAATACTATTTATTTTAATTGTTAAATCTTTTAAAATAATATAATGTTAAATCCATTATTAATTTTATTTCAAATTATTAATAACTTCAACTCTATTATCAATTATTATTTTAAGAATTGTATCACAATTTAAAAACCTAGTTCTAATATGAGTAAAAACCTTGATCTCGTCATTTCATGTGATAATCCTAAATTTTTTTCAACTCTAAAACACTAGGAGTTTATCACATGTGGTCATATGAACTTTACTTGAGTCATAAATCTATAGTAATAAAATAAAAACATGTTAATGTTTTATTTAGTTATTATCCACTCAAATGCAAATGAAATTATCATTTCATGCTTTCATTTTTGACGAATACCTAATATGAACAACTAGTATCACCTAAGTGTACAACCTAACTTGTTACTTTCATGTTAACACCATTGATCATCATTCATTAGCATAAGACCACTATGATCAACTAAAGCCATAACAAGGTGTAATAATTTTACCTTATGTGCTAATACTTAACCCATAACTTAGTAGAACCATGGAGATAAACTACAATACCAACCCTGTATAGTAATTCACTTTACATGCTTCTACTCAACTAAACCCTACTTGGGGTTAATGAATCACTTAGTTTAGGAACCCATTATTGATTACTTAATGAAACAAATGAGGAGGTATAGTAAACCCTAATGTCTAACTCATGACACCACCTTGGTAACCATCCTTTGATATGTTACCCTATAAGAAACCATAGTAGTAACCATGCATAGTAATTTAATTTGTTGTCCATGTTTAGCTAAAACATGCCAATACTTGCTGCATATGGACCCATTCTACTTAAGAACCAACTAGTCCCTATTAGTAAACTAAATGAATCCAATAGTAAACACTAGAAGCACATAGCTCCTATTTGTAATAGTTCTTGTTATTAAACATGTTCTTCAAAAGTTATTCTTTTGAAATAAATATCAAGCAAACCATAGAATCAAATAGTTCTTATTTCAAATACTTCTTATTTCTTATGTAACATGTTCTTCAAAAGTCATTCTTTTGAAGTATATAAGAAGTAATCCTCAACCATGCACTATAAGACCTAAAACTAACAACTACTCTTTATTTATTATGCAACCACTATTCCTTTGTGTATATAATTATTGTTGATGCTAAAATAAACAAACCCTAATAAGAACCTTGTTTGGGAAATCACTCTAAAAGTGCAACGGACCTTAAAGAAGTCATTATAACTCACTAATCCTAAATCATCGGGGTTAGGATACGCTTAGGGCGATTGCATTCCATACTATGCATTAGAGCATCTTTGCCAGTTCTTTAAACATTGTCTTTACCGGACGATGATGCTATTTCGAATTTGGGTTATCAAAGTCCTTGTCCTGCATAATCTTGCAACAAGAAAGGCAAGTTCATCACTTGCCCATGTGTCATTTGATTATTTTTATCAAATTATATGAAAAGTACTATACTTATCACTCGCACTTAAAATCAAAATATTATTTTCAATTATGAATATGATTATGTGGTGGGTAATGGAACCATGGTTTGAGATGATGAAGGAGGTTCCATTGCAACTGGGAAAGTATTCACATAGGATTAATAACCAATGTCGTCCAGTGATTCTAGCGCCGTATATTACGTGTTAACCATAAGATCTATAATGGCTCTGGGGAAGTCAGTTGCATCTTCTTCCTTTCGCATATCAACGGGTGCTTATTTGCCGGCGCTGTGGGGTGTTGCTGGTCCCACAGTAAGGTTGAGAGGCCATTAAGTCTCCGGTCCTGTGGACGTCATGCAATAGGTCTATGATGGATCGGGGATTATGGCCGAGGATCAAGCGCTCTAGATAAGTAAGCGATCACAGCCTCTCGAATACAAAAGGCTGGTATACCCGTGGGTCGTGAGAAGGCAGTGATCGGGCTTGGATCTCAAGACCGGCCTCACACCAAGGAAATGGGACGAGTCTTAAGCCCGGCTGGCAACAAGAATAAGTTCTCTTTGTTAGAGTAATATTTCTGTATATTGTAGTTTCCCATATGTTAGGGGGCTTCCCCATATTGTGGCTACCTGTACATGTATTATATATTGTGGCCTTTGGCCCCTGGTAATACAACAAGCATATTTCCAATATGGTATCGTACAAAATTTAATTCCTCTAGTTTTCTTTTTTCCTACTGACGTTGTTTGTTCCGTTGTTGCCGCGCCTCTCGTTGGGTTGTGCCGCCGCACCTCCCGCCGGCTCTTCTGGCTGCCTTCTTCCCCGCCACACAGGCCTCTACTTTGCCAGGCGAGCTGTTTGAGGACTCCCGATGCACATGCACTGTATGAAAGAAAATTCTTACATTATTTATGGGATTAATTAGCAAGTGCATCGTGTTAAACTTAAAAAGTGCATCATGGAGGAACAATTTCAACTAGTACCAGTTGCAAGGTTGACATACTGTGAAGCACTTGCTCAGTCCGCTGCCGCTTCTGCCGCTCGTCGTCTGCGCTTTCCGTCTGGCTGGGCTGCTGGCCGCTTCGTCCCTGCAGGCCTCGTCGTCATAGTCATTGCGGGCTGGCTGCCCTTACCATTGGTCAGTTCTTTCCTTGGCCAGTCTTCCTGCCGCCGCCGTCGTATCCGTTTTTCTGGCTGCGTAGTCCCAAGTAGAGACTCGTGTTTGCTTCGATCCGATCGTTTCGATCTCGATCTAAAAAAAGAGAAAAAGCCTCCTCTTCGCTATGTTGCGATTCTTCGTTTGGCCGTGATCTTTTATGGCGACCATTCGATTTCTGCTGCTCTCTTCTGGCGCGTCCACATGCGCTACCTCGTTTTCGGGGTGTGCTTTCGTGCAGGTCCCGTCCGCGCGCCAATGCACCGACCCCCGTTGCCTCTGCCCCCGATGTTACTCAGGAGATAAGGATGCGCCCACGAGGCCGATGATATCGTTCGTCGACATGACCGGAAGGTTCAAGACCACTTAATGCCATTGCGAATGGGCTGACCTGGACTGATTACACCTGCTGGATAGATGAGGATGTTCGTGCTGTCGGGGCTACCACCTCCTGAAGACCGCCGCATGTCACGGAAGTTCGCTGGTCTTCCCGACCGCCGCCGTTTATGGGTTTTTCTTCGCTGGCCGCGATCACTGGTCTTCGGATGTGCTCTTTACTCCGTCCGTGGTCCACCAGAGCATGCCCTTCGGCAGGTGATTCTACTATTGATGAGTTCTACACCCAGTGTGCCTATTTTGCGTTAGCTTGATTCTCTTCATACAGCCAGTGTGCACTGGTCCTCGTCGTTTCAATGTGCGAATCTGAGTTTCAGCCGTTTTTGAGTTTTGTCGTTGCTCTAAGGAGTTTGAGCTTTCCCGCCGTGCACACCGCTGCCCGTGGTCGTGTTCCGCTCTCTCGAGGTAACTGCTGAGCTTCGTGTCGAGGTGAGACTCGTTTTTTGTAGCCGGTCATCTTGAGGTTCCTTCACACTTGCCGCTCGTGGCCTCCTATGCCACCTAAGCACAAGCAGGTCTCCAAAGATCGCCGATATTTCTACTCCTCCAAATTCAGGGCCAGAGTCGCCTTCGTGGTGTGACAAGACTCCCTCGCACCTACCGTGGCAGGTCCTGGACACCGCCTCAGCTGCCGGCGTAGGATCCCCCACGGCGCCGGTACCATACTCGTTTCTACAGTTGGTTCTTCAGATCTTCTCGCCGTTGCGCTATCTCGATCAGGACATTAACTGTGGTCTTCTTGGTGGTTTGCTTGTCACAAGGATCTTCCCGATTTAGGCACTGGTTTGGTTCTTGCTCGGTTCTTCTCTCGGGCACCGCGCGACCACCACCTTTCTACACGCTGTTCGTCATCCCCGTGGTATCTGGATTCTGGAGCTTTTTTTCATATGACTTCTGCGTCTTCTATTCTTTCTGCTCTTCGCTCTCTTATTTCTCCTGTCCGGGTTATCACGGCTGATGGTACCTCTCTTCCTGTTTCCAGTCGAGTCACCCTTTCTACTTCCTCTTTCTCTGTTCCTGATGTTTCTCATGTTCCTATTCTTAAGATGAACCTATTTTCTGCTAGTCAGCTTACTTATTCTGGTTGTCACATAATTCTTGACGTTGATTCTTGTGCTGTCCATGACCGCCGTACATGCCCTGGGTTGGAGCTGGCTCCTCGCAGCCTCGAGTCCCCTTGGCTCGGGAGTTAGGATCAGCCATGCTCCTCCCGCTCGACACTTCATCTCGCGCCCCTCCACGGCGCGTCGTCGCCACCGGATCTTTTTCAGCAAGCGCATCATCGGCTGGGTCACCTCTGTGGCTCCCGTTTATCGTCATTAGTTCGTAGTGGTCTTCTGGGGTCTGTCTCAGGAGATGTGTCTTTGCATTCGTGGCAGGGTTGTAGGTTAGGCAAACAGATTCAGCTTTCCTACCCTACTAGTGTGTTTGTATCTCAGCAACCTTTTGATTTAGTTCATTCAAATGTTTGGGGTCCGTCTCCCTTTGCTTCAAAAGGGGGCCATCGATATTTTGTTTATTTGATGATTTTTCATTTGGGACACCTGGTTGTTTCTTATGCACTCTCGCAGCGAGGTGCTTTCTATTTATCAGCGCGGTCATGGTTCGTACTCAGTATTCCACGCATATTCATGTGTTTTTATGCTAATTTCGCTCAGATAGCATCTCCCAACACCGTTGTGGGTGTTCTTGGCCGAGCAGTGGCCCCCGCTTAGCTCCCTCGTGTCCCGCGCCCATGCTCAAAATGGTGTCGCTGTTGCAAGCATCGTCATGTCAGGAGACTACCCGTGCTATGAGATGATTACTTCCTCTTCGCTGCATTGTAGGCTGAGGCTGTCGCATCTGTACTTACCTTCATTAACATTCAGCTTCTCGCTGCCCTTCACGTGCATTCCCGAGCGTTCTTTCTCGGTAGCTCTCGCATTACCTCTCGACTCTTCGTTTTCATTTTGCTGCGTTTACATGTCCTTCCTCCTCCACCAACGCACCAAATCGACCGCCACTCGTTGAGTGTATTTTTCTGACAGGTTGATGATATATAAGGCTATCGTTGGGATCCTCGTTGGTCGCCGGATGCGACTCTGTGACGCCACGTTCATGAGATGCGTCCTTCTATCCTCGTCCCACCTCGTGTACTTACCCGGTGGATGATATCTCTTTTCTGTAGAACACCTTGGAGACGACGAGCTCGCCGTCCTTCTCCTCCTCCTAGTCTCCATGCGCCTTCGATTTCTCGGCTGTATCCTCTTCCGCCCAGTTCCCCTAGTACCCTCGTTCTCCCGGCTTCTGATCCTTCCGATGCTGCCCCTTCTTCCTCTTCTTTCATGAGGTGTCCTCTTCCATGAGCCCTCTTCACGCCCTCGTTTAAGCCGCCGCGTACTCCAGCCTCCGTTACTCTCCTAGCCGCATGGTCTTCCGCTGCCTCCGAGCCGACTTGCACGGATGTCGTAGCTGGCCTCCAAATGGCACTTCTTGCCATGGTCGAGGAGATTGCGCTTGAGCGAATCGACACCGGGATCTGTTTCCTCCCCTTCTCGGTGTTCGTCCTGTATCACGTGTAAGGGTCTATAAAATTAAGACCCGCTCGGATGGATCTCTTGAGCGCTATAAAGCGCGCCTTGTGGCTCATGGCTTTCAACAGGAGAGCACGGTGTTGACTATGATGAGACTTTTGCCCTTGTGGCTCATATGACCACTGTGCATACTCTTCTTGCTATTGCTTCTGTTCGACGCTGGTCTGTCTCCCAGCTTGATGTTCAGAATGCTTTTCTTAATGGCTAGTTGAGTGAGGAGGTTTACATGCAGCCTCCTCTGGTATTCCGTTTCGATGGATGGTTTGTCGTCTCGACAAGCCTTCTCTATGGTCCCAGCTGTGCCCCCTGCTCGTTTTGAGCGTTTTACCCGGTGATCACGCTGATTCTCTCCTAGTTTCTCATGATCCATTTTTGTTCACACTTCTCTCGTGACGACCTTCTTCTTCTACGTTTACGATATGATCATCGGTGATGACCCCAGCATATTGCCTTTGTCAGCCTGCCTCGAGACTGGGCTTCTTGTGACCTAGATCTTGGTCCCTCTTCACTATTTTCTTGGGATTGAGGTTTCCTCCATTTCTGATGGCTTTTCCATCTCTCGGGAAAAGTACATTCATGATCTTCTTGCTCGTGCCGCTCTTGGGGATGAGCGCACGGCTGACATCTTCATGAGCTTAATGTTAAGTTCCATTCCCACCGATGGTGATCCTCTTCCCCGATCCCACACGTTATCGCCAGTATCTTGTTGGGAGAGTCTGAGCTATCTTGTCGTCACTCACCTCGATATTTCTTATCATGTTCATATTCTCGAGTCGCTTGTCTCAAGCCCTACTGACTGCTCACCACAATATCTCCTCTCGTATTCTCGTTATCTTCACAGGGTGAATGCATCACTCGTCGCTTTCCTAGTTCTTGGCCTTCCAGCCCACATACCTTGACACGTGCTTATATCCGCTTGGACTGCCGTTCACTTTCTCGCTTACCGTGTGTTTTTGGTGGTTCGCTATAGTTGCTTGGAAGACGAAGAAACAGCAGCGCTCCCGTTCGAGTGCTGGAGGCCGAGTCAAGGGCGGTGCCCCCGCCGATTACCGAGTGACCAAGTTACGGTTGTTTTCGTGCATTTTGGGGTCTCTTTTACGACACCCACTCCACTTTGATCCGGTCAAGCATGAGCGCACGTGATTGCACGTGATCCGTCAAGCATGAGCTGACCAAGCATATTGGTGTTGATGCTTTTCATACACGGCTCAAAAAGTGTGATGAGTGGTTGTTGCGGCTCACTATGTGCCTTCGGGGACGGCAAATAAGGATTTCTTTTACAAAGGCACAAACCTCCGAGCGCAGCAGCATGACTTCTTACTCTCCATACTCCGTGTTGTGGATCCACCATGAGTTTGAGGGGGGTGTTATAGTTTATATCTGATTATAGTGTTCCCATATGTTAGGGGGCTTCCCCATATTGTGGCCCGTACATGTTCTATATTGTGGCCTTTGGTCCCCTCTGGTAATGCAACAAGCATATTTCCCTAACTTTTATGGGTAAAGTAACACACTTCCTGCAGAGTGTATTGAATCGTGACTTGTCACTCCCTCGTTTTGGGAAGGAACTAATACGAACACGGCAGGAAATAACTCCGTGAAGTTCCTGTCAACCTGGTGAAGACTAACTATTACAGTTTTTCAATAAAATAAACCTTTGAAGAAATGATTATAAAACTTGCATTTTCCTACGACTTTCTGGTATATGGCTATAGCTAGTGCATGATACAGCACATATATTTCCTATAATGAACTTTCTGGAGTACACTCGTACTCATTCCCTCCAAATGAACCTCTCTTCTTATAAAGTCACCGAAGGAGAAACTACCGTGAAAC